>OX451218.1:106995796-107135026 GCA_949628195.1 Phasia obesa | reverse complement strand
CTTGGGCTGAGAGATCACAGTCGTAAAGTAGCTCTGGGTCGGGGAACACGTGCGTGGGTCATTGTCATTATCGCTTAATGTCAAAAAGGCCGTCCTTGTTGCTCGGCCTTCGAGTGGTTTGCATCTCGTTCTTACACTGGCTGATTGGCGTCCTCGAATAGCTGTACTACGGTATTGTTATTGGTGTTTGCTTAATCAGCCACGTGTGAACGTTTGGTTATCGTTTATAACCTATAAATTTTAATTTCAATAAGTCGGACATTGGTGGAGCAACATTTTAAAAACTCAACTGTTAACTGGAGGAGCATCATTAAACTCGATTTTTAACTGGAGGATAACCAATAAACTCAAGATTTTCACTAGCTGAATTTGGAGTCTCACTTCCTATACGAAGGTATAGTTCGCACTGCAGATTTTGGAGGAAGCTAACCCTGGTTTCGTATTTGGTTTCGTACCTTTGTCATTTACCAGCTTTTTTGGGCAGAATCCAAAAAAAAAAAAAAAAAAAATGTTATCGTTTAGAAAATATTCTAAAAATGGTTTTGTATTATGGGATGTCAAAATTCTTTCCGTATTACTTAACATTTAGATAACATATTGCATTCACACTATCACACTTTCTCATTAGATTTAAGTTTTTGACAAGTCTTAATACTCAGTATAATAGTGTAAAAATGGCTTTAGTAGTTGTGTAGAACTATTGGTTAAACCTTAGTGCGTTTTGCTTGGTTTTTTGTATATTGTATTTCATAACAAAAAAAGACCTTAAAACCTTAAAAACTGCTTGAACTCGTCCAAGAACTGCACAAAATATGATTCGCTAGCAATCGCCTGTTATTGGCGGGCAGCCAATATATATATCAAAAAAAAAAAAACAAATACATACATGCTTGAGCTGTTTATGAATTAACGAATGGCTTTGTGTAATTGAAACGAAAATATTATATATAGGCGAGCTCAAAGATCATTTAACGTAGCGTTGCATATTGTGTGCACATACAATATTAACAAATATTAACAATATTTGAAGCTTTTCAAATGACAACTTATATATTAACTGCTAAAAAACTGAGTATATTCCTGGATATATACACCAAGACAAATTGCGTAATAAAAACTAAATATTCCTTCGCAAGAACCAAATTTTTACTTTTAATAAAATGTATGCTTTTTCTATTCGCCGTTTAAAAGTTTGCATTTAAATATTGTTTCTTAGTTAACTGGCAAAAGATAAAATGGCACTTGAAAATATTAATGAGATTCTAGCTTAAATTTTATCATCCTTTCCTATCTCTGCTCCTCTGCTGAACTCTGTTCAATGATAAATATTTTATTTCTCAACCTTATTTTAAAAACTTAAATTTTTCAGTCATAGAAAAGTAAAATGGAAATAAAATATTAAACTAGGTAACCAATTTTTTCTTTGCGATAAAACTTCAGGTGCTGCGCTTAATTAAACCAAAAAAAATATAAAAGAAAAATGAAAACGAAAGAGAGATACGAAAAAAAAATTCCGAAGGTATTTAAACCCTAGAAAAAAATACAGGAACAAAAAAACAATAGAATAACAAATCCTGAAACAAAAACTTTTACATTCATAATTAATGAAAAGATGTTGGCAGAAATAAATGTAATTTCTCTATGTACAATGCGAAATTAAAAAGAAAAAAATAAATAAATAACAAAATTTTGAAAAGTGCGAAGAGGAATTTTTATGAAAAAAACTCCAGTTTTTCTTGACAACATGAGAAGTGCTAATGGAAAAATATTCCACATTTTTTTTATAAAAAGAAGCACAACTGACGCAAAGATAAAAGCACAATAATATCAATTAAAAAAAAATAAAATCAACGAAGAATAATTGCAAAAGAAACAGAACTTTATTAACTTTATATTTAACCAATACTGTTGCTTTGGCTTTTGCAGATAAAGAATTACTTGCAGGGATTAAATAATAAATAAGAAATTATTTTATAAAATTACATTCTTGAGAGGGAAGCTGTTTAGTTTAAAAAAGATAATATTGAAAAGATTATTGCTTAATTGAGGGAATATATCGAAAAGATCAAATATGTTAGAATTATCACAACCTAAAGAAATCTATTTCTTTAGAGCATTTAAATTGGTCCAAGTGAGGATTTGATTTGATTTTGGATTTTATTTAAATACTAAATAAAGATGCGTTGCCAAACGGCAGAGATCTCTTGAGTTTGCAAGGGCTGCATGCAAAATGACCCTATGAAAAATCGCCCAAAAACAAAAATTAAAAATTCACCCTAAAAAAATGAAAAATTGCCCAATAAAGAATAATGGAAATTTAGCCCAAAATTTTGTGAAAAAATACCCAAATATAAATTAATTATCGCCCAAATTTATTTTTAGTTCTCTTTTTAAATATAAAATTGTTAATAGTTTTAGTAAGGGTATTGATATTGGTTAAATTTATCGAGAAAGCTTTGAGCTTGCAATTTCTGTATGTAATTTTGATCAAAATCTAAGAAAGCTGCGACACCTGATGCTCCTGGCGGTATTGCAAAAGGAACTCTGCGTAACCGTAGTCACAGTCGCTACAACCGTTACTAAATTAAACCGTTGATTTAAATTGCTTAAATGGTTGATTTAATTCATCTAGCAAGCTTTGAGAAGCAGTTGTATGTAATCTGTGATCACAGTCTGTTAGGAAGCTTTTTGCTACCAAGTTAAATAAATAGTTTCTATTGAACGCAAATAAGTTATTGTATGCGTTCATTAAATTAAATATTAAAGAAAATATATGTGAATAAAAAAAATAATATGAGTTGAAATATTCAATTATTGTTTATTGGAGAAATTTTAGAATTAAGCGCCGGAGGCATAAAATATGAAAAGTCGCGCGATTTTGCAACAATAATTACATGTGCAAAGCAGCTTGTACTTTTTCGCCAAAACAATTTACGTAAATAATCAGAAGCTTTTTGAAGACGGCCACTGACTGGTACAACTTTAAATGTGATGTCAATATATTTTCTGCATATTTATAATCTTGTTTTTTTTTTTTTTTTGGTAAAGCAGACAGAAACATAGTTGCTTATTTTTCCAGTTTAAGTCGTGATAAAGTTTTAATGTTAACACTCCTGCGGATTAAGGTAAACTTTATAACTACTTATTATTAGTGATAATTTTTTACTAAAAATATATTGTTTATAAGACAAACCATTATTTTTTCACTCTTACTATCAAAAATAGGTGATCTTTCATTAAAACAATTGGGCAATTTTTCATTATGAAAAATCGTCCAAAAAGATAATAATGAATTATTCTCCAAAAACGACGAATAACGACCCAAAATTGTTGGGTTACTTTTCATATGAAATATTACCCAATTTTGTATGACGATTTCTTGGGCTATTTTTCATTTATGTTTTTGGAAGATTTTTCATAGGGTCATTCTGCATGCAGCCGTTTGCAAGTAATGTTAATAATAAAGCACTGCATGAGCACAAAAGAAAGAAGCTCATAAAATGCTCAGTATAATATTTCAATGAATTCATGTCTTTTCATTGCACACGAGTAACGATAAGTGAACAATAATAAACAGCGAAGGCCAGCGAGCTAAATGCGATGAGCTTGCAAAGTTTCCATTAGCAAGTGTGAATAAAAATGAGTAAATGTTAAACATAATAACAATAAACTTGGCCGAGTTCCAACAGTTTAATGCTTCGAGTGAAACGCGAATACAGTTCGAGTGTACAAACAAAAAACACAGAATTTTTTTAACAACATTACTTACGTTCAGTATAAGATATTAATTTCTTTAGAAATACAAAAAAAAAAGAAAAGTTCTACACAACTAGTACACAAAACAGATTGAGTGTTTCGAACATGAGACGAGTAAACACGGCGCTCACTAGTATAGAAAGTTCATTTTACTTGGTCATTAAGCTAGGCATGCGGTCATTAAGCTAGTTTGATTATTGTTTCAGGCGAAGTTCATAGTTTGCAAAAGTTATCGCAAGAATTCTCTTAATACTGCAGAAGAGAGTAACTTGTGATTTGAATTTGTGCTTCACTATAAAATTGTTTTTTAGTATACTTTCAATATTAATAAAACCTATTAAATATTTGTAGTTCTTGATTTAATTTTGCCAATAAAATCGCCGTAAAATCGCCTCACTATTGAAACACTATTTGCCTTATAGTTTTATATTATACTAGTTGTGCCCGCCACGTCGTGGGCATCCTGACAATATTTTGCTCGATTTTGCTTTGAAAGTATTCCACATCAATTATAAGACTCTTACTTTTATAGTGCTTCAGTTATGGTTTGTGTATTTACCTTATAAAAAGGTATCTGTCCCTGGATAAAATTCTAAAAGTTATTAAAATTCTAAAAATTATTGAAAACCTCTGTAAAAGGTGTTTAAAATATTTAAATAAAGATGTATTTCCAAGTAAAAATACAAATCAAATATTGTTGCGCAATAGTTTTTAAAATATCCCACTCTCAAAAATAAAAAGGTTTGTTGAAAATATCCCAATTTTAAACCGAAAATTTCAGTACTTTTAAAACGGATATTGCCTTGTCATTGCTTTTGCTCCACTTTCTCTCGGAAATGAGATATTTTTGCGGAAAAAAAGTATTCTATATTAGAATCAGGATGCTATAGAACCTCAAAATTTTGTTAAAATCCATATAGTAGTTTTTACGTGATGCGAACACAAATGAAAAGCAGACAGACATACGAAAATGAGTTACTATTTTATTCTATATATAGATGAATAGATATAGATAACAAAACTATAAAATTTAAATTTCTGTCCATGAAATATTTTTGGAAAATGTTGCTGCTGTTGCAGAGAGTAATCCCCAAAGAACACAAAACAGAAATTTTTAAAATTTTTGAATTTTTGCATGTACAGAAATGGTTGTGTTACAATTTTATTATATGTATAGAAAATACAATATTCCTGTTCAAAACATAAATTTTCTTTTATTTAAATAACGAATTCAAATGCGTAAAATTTATTCAAAGTATACACGTCAGTATTTGTATTTATAAGTTTGCTTGTGTGACTTTGAACAACATAAAAGTTTGTAATTTTATACAGGTCTTTCTTCTTCTAATCGATTTTAAAAAGAAATTTTAAATCCATTGTGTATGCACACACACACACACACACACAAACACATAATCACATAATCACACTAAAGCTGCTCTGTGACAAGTATGTATGTGAATGCATGAATTGCTTGGTTAAGGATATTTTTTTTCCTTGGGTATGTAACCCAACAGGAATTTAAATCGTGTCTTCAATTTATTTTGCGCAGAACAAAAACTCTTATTACGAGCATTCTTTGTTTCAGAAAGTTTCTTACATGTTTTTGATATAAAGATTTTATGGAGGAAATGGACAAGTTATTTATTTTTCTTCTTAATTTTTATACCCCAAAAATTCTTGGATATTTTTTTTTTTTTTTTTTCATTGCAAACATTTTCCTTTGGGTTCTTTTACTTGTAGTTAACCATTCCATACACCTTAGGAAAGACACATCTGTATTGTAGTTGAATACTTTATTTAAGCATGGACCATGTTTAAGCTAGAGCAGGGATCTTTTGGGGATTTGCACAATTTTTGAATAAGCAAAAAAAAAAAGGAAATGTTTTCCTTTCGATTATTTTTAACTTATTGTTGCATGCAATGCTTATAAATTCGAGTAGAAAATTAATGGAAATTGCAGCAAAAGCAAAACACAAGTCTTTATGTGCTAAGAAATTTCATTGACTTCCAACTACGACATACAAAAAGTGGTTGTTTGGAATTGTACGCTAAATGAAGAGTAAAATTGTTAAGGTGCAAGTTTATCCTTATTTAAATATGTTTACATATACAACAATACATATATTTATACCACACAATTCTTTGAAGAAGAAAAAAACACTCACAACATATGTTTATTAATCATTTCTTTGTGGCTTAAAATTTATTTTTGTTTAAATCAATATTTTTCCATTTTAAAATACCTGTCACGGGACTTTAATACGGCAACTCAAAACGAACCGGTACTTTTATAAGAATCATTAAATTCATGTCATGCTGATTTCAGAAACTCATTTAACAAATAGCTGTTCCTTAAAGCAACAAATAAATATCTGCCATGAGGAATTTCATCAAGTATCAGAGAGTCAGTATAGCGACTTTCACAATGAACGTAAATTACGATTAATAACTCCAAAAACTCGTATTTTGTTTAACACAATTTCCAAAATGCGCCTGGAGAAACCAACCTATTGGCCTAATGATGGGCAAAAAAAAAATGGTTGTTATTGATTTTTGCGAGACTAAGGTTACTAAAAGATAAATGATTAAAGCTGAAGCGTCACTTGAATTATCCGCAGATCACACGCACAGAAAAAACATGGATATGGTATGGTCCCAAGAACCACCTCATGTTCACTGTAACAATATATTATTGCTATGAACAACTTCTAGTTTTTTTAATCATTACTATCGTCACGACAATCAATTTTTTGTTACTACTTGATCATCAAATGTTTACTAGACTCAAAAAATTCAACATGGTTGGTTTGAACTATATAATTTTTAACCCACAACCAAGGTTTTATTAGTATTTAAATTTCTCGAATCCTTAAAAAAGAAAGTAGCAAATAATTGTGTATTGTTTGATTACAAGGTATAAGGTATATTTTTATAAAAACAAATGACACATAATTTATTCAATTTATATTATAATAAATTTTTATATTTTACAATCACCCCTATTCTATTTGGCGTCATCGACATCGTCATCACTTCTGAGGTGACATCACTTTGTAGCGACGTCGTCATCAATTCGATTATAATTTGGTATTCCCTAACAGTATTATAACGACGTCGACGGGTTATCGAAAATTTGAGTCAAATAAAATACACATACATATCTATTATTTTATTTTGTTTAAAATTTTTATTGAAAAATGTTAAAATAAAAATATAAATAAATTTAAAAAAAATGTTTTTCGTATCCGTTCCGGATTCAAGTGAGGAAGATTGCAAAAAAAAATCCGGTCATAGACGATTAATCCGACAGAAGTCTGATATACATACTACATACATATATAATGCATTTACCGAATGAGAAGTAAGCAAAGAAGGCACTTTATTTTTGCAAGAAATGTTTGTTATGTTGTAGGTTCCAAATATTTTATGTTCCAAAATTATTTTAGGTTGAATTACTCAGCATTCAGGCCTGTGCTAGAAGCAGTGTTAGCAAATTGTAGAAGATATGCTACAGCCGCTTCCATGGGGTAAGTATTTTTATTAATTCCACCCCCAGTAGCTTTAGCCTCAGCTTCACATCCACATCTTTTCCCACCCATCTTGCGATCTTCTTCCACTAATTTTCTGAATTGGTTTGAAATTGTTATTTTATTTTTTTCTATTTTTAATTTTTTTTCAAATCGTTTATAAAAACCAAGACGACAAAAACTTTGTCGACACAACATAGTTTTGAAATAAAAATAAACAGTCATCGATAAATATTGATGTGGACAAAGGGAATACAAATTTAAGCCCGTCGATACAAAACGTCGTCGTATTGTTTCGACGACGCCAAATAGAATAGGGGTGAATGTTATTTCTGAGTTAGACAATAATATGATTCTAGCATAATATTATCATATTAATAATGGTTTGACTACAACCATATAATTCAATCATAATATATTTTGGTCTTAGATTATGGTTACCTCAAACATGTTTTTTTCTTTGCGTGCAATTACCCAATATTATCTATATATGGCACCAATAAAATATCTTATCACCAACGACTAGCACAAGTATAAAGTGGTTGAATTATCGAAAATATCTCAGTACTCATTGTTCGGAAAACATCTCGCTAAGAACAGCAGAAGACCTAGAGCAGCGTCTTATCGATTTGGATCAAAACCTCAATTTAGCAGCCCAACATACGCACAGTAACCCGGCAACTAGGCAGATGCAATCTCATTTATTCTCTAGATGTCGAACGGCTCTTGACTAAAAAAAAGAAAAATACGGAGAGAGTGGCACTCACCCAAAGGACTTTAATCCAACAAAAAACGTACGCATGTTTAAAGTTTTTTTTTTGCTAAAATTTAAAAATATTTAAAAATACAAAAACACTTCAAAAAACCATAGTCAGAAGTATTTTAATGAACAAGAGCCGTTTTAGTTGCTGCAGCGTATAACTATTTAATACTCTCAGGAATCTAACAAAAACAACTAAAAGAATTAATAACAATCTAACCCTGAACTTTTTGAAGTGTTGCAGGCAACATATGCTGATGATGTGAAGCAATTTAAACTCTTGAAAAACTAGAATAAACAGCAGCAACATAAGCAGTAGCGTCAGCATCATCATCAGTAATACAGCGGCAGCAGTTAGTACAAGTATTTGTTGCTTCGAGTACAATGTTTTGTAGTTTTATTGTTGTTTTTATTTCCATTTTTCTCGTCTTCTTAACTTTCTGAATTGTTGTCAAGAAGTGTAAAAACGGCACTAAAGAAAAATAATTAAATCCATTGACAGTGATACATGGAAAGAAAAATTTTGGAAAAAAAGCAGCAAAAAGTAAACTTGTTATTGAATCAAATTATCATGAGAATATAAGATGATTTAGAAATTAAAACTACTTTATGCTTTCAAATTTAAAAGTGTTATACTAAGGCTGATGTCAGAGTGTGCGCTACAAGCGAAGGAAGAAACAATAATTATGAATGATACATATGTCAATGCCAAGAATGGAAGCTACATATATTGAACAAGGCAAAATTCTTTTCGTAACAATGGATTCCGATGAATACTTTTGAAAGTTTTAAAGCACAGAAATCGTTCAGAAAATAGCGAGTTCCACAATTTGTACGGTGATCCTAGGAAATATTCAGAAAAAAATGTTAACTATGCCTGGAATGTTAATAGGGACTTTTGAATATATTTTAATGATGAAGTCGGTTAAAAATAGACAAATTTTACAAAAATACTATGCGGGAAATTAACAATAAATTTATGGAGAAGAACCTAAAACGTGTCAAAACACCCTACAAACCAATGCATAACCTGTTTTAGAGCACACACTCACATCAAGCTTCGCTTCCGCTCTGACATCTTTTAAGCGAACTCGCTAGGGTTGTTTGTCTAAGTGATGAAACTCTTTTAAAGCAGAAAGAAAATATTTTTCAAGCTCAACAATTAAACAAATGTACAAAAGCTTAATTTAGTTTTCATAGAACCTTTTGGACCTTGATCTTATGTCGGTTTCTTCAAACAGCACAATAAAAGTTCAGAAAAATAAATTACACAAAAAACTACAATAACAGAGCGGACCTTACAAATATACGTGCACCCTTAAGAGGTTTGTAAACTGCCTCAATCTACAGGTATATTTTTATTTGTCGCCTCTGCCAGGATTCGGGATCCTGACTCCATTATTTTAAATAAATAACGTGCTTGATTTTACTTCGTACAGTGTTATTAAAGACTCAGTCAGAAATAAAATATATTTCAGCATCGCAGCTTGTATACGAATACTTGAAATCAATTAAAAAATATAATAAGATGAAGAGTTGTGTAAATTTTGGTCATAAACGGAAAGGGGAAAGGGTATTTTACTTACTCTTAAATGGTATAAACGCTCTACAGGTCGTACTGTATGCCATATCAAAATGAAATTCAGTATGTGCCTTTGGCTTATGGAGATGAAGAGCTGTATAAATTTTGGGCATAACCGGGAAGTGGAAAGGTGTAGTTTACTTAACACTCCAAACCGAAAATAATTAATTTTTCGAATATAATTTCAATTTATATTCTTTATGTGATATATCCATAAAAAATCCTTCTCCATTGGGTATGGTAAAGTTGAGTATAGGCCACTCCAGATTTTTTTATTAAACTTAGTGTTATTTTTTGGAAATTTTAAATAACGACTTTTTATGAACCCCTTTAAATAAATTACTTTTCTTTGTGCACTCAGTTAATGTAAATGCGCATAAAACTAACACATCTTACTGATGTAAACACTCAAACACCACTAAGGTTCCTTTAGTTTTAAATAAGATTGAAAAACTTTCTTACGTTATAAAAAAGTTCCTCTTCACCCCTACATGTCGCATAAAAAAACATGAAAAGGTAAAATATTGTTTAGGATTAAAAATTCCATCGCTGTAGAGAGAGGACTATTACACAGTCATTTTTATTAGGATGGTGGAAATGAATCGACTTTTTGTTAAATTATTATAATATAAATCAACGAAAATTTGAATTTTTTAAACTGAAATTAATTTAAATGTAAAAAAAGAAGACTTGTGAAATATTTTCATGAGAATAAAATCGAGCGCAGAAAAGTAATTTAAAAAAAGTTATAAATTCAAACACCCATTTTGTATAATAAAAAGTTTTTGGCTCCCAAAGTTTTATTTCTGTATGTGTGTGCCGTTAAATACGTATTTCACTAGCAGAGACACACGCAAAGAAAAAACATGTTTATTGTAAGGTCACAGAAATCACACTATGTTCTCTCTAAAAATACATTTTTGCTGTGAACAAATTATAGTTATTTTAAACAATACTTTGGTCACGATAAACAAGTTTTAGTTAACAGTTAATCATTCAGTGGTTATACGCACCATATTAAAATTCAAACCACAACCAAATTTTTTTTAATATTTAAAAATAAACTTATATTTATAACCATAATATATTATTATTAAACATAGTATGTTAAGTATGACTAAAAATGAACAAATAATGTTTGGTTTTGACCTTTTTTCAGTTTAAAAATATGTGAGTAAGCTTTCGGTTCTTCTAAAAACATTAAATACACATTTGTTGCCAACAAATAAATTTGTTTTTTATTTTAAATGAAAAATATCAAACATATAAAAAGATAAGCAGAAAATATCAAAATATGTATGTATGTAAGTCTAAATGGGAATATTCGTGTATTTGTTTTTGTTATTTAATAAATATATTCATACGTTGTCACATATAATCATTTACATTGTTCTCATTATATTATAGTATGATTATATTAAAAACATAATTATGGTTGTATTTAACAATGTTATTTTTATGTAAGACAATAATTTTTTCCAATGACAACAATGTTATTATTATGGTATAATAAGGTTTGAATATAACCATATAATTAGATTATGGTTAGATTATGGTTTCCTTTGCGTGCAAAAACCATTTTTTTAACGTAGCTCATTTGACAGTTAACAAAACGCTGTTAATCACTTAACAGTCGTCATTTTTTGGACTTTCCATATTTAGGAGCTTATACCAGGGAATATGACTAGGACCAACTAAAAAACCGAATGGGAGTGTTGCTCCAACACATGCTTTACTGTACTATAACAGTGGAATATGTAAAACAACTGTGGAAACATAGAAAATCGAGTTTAAAAACGACACATAATGTGGGATTTCCTTGAAAGTTTCATGACCATTTTTGGACAAATATGTAAGTGCACACGTAGTACACCATATACAAATGGCAGACTACGAGGTCCTAAAAGAGACCCCATTAGTCGGATTACTGAAATAATTTTGGAAATTGAGAAAATTAATATTTAAAAAATGTCTTTCATAAAAACTTTCTTGATTCGATTAGTGACCAATTCTGGACAAATGTGGAAGTGCACACGTGGTACACCATATACAGATTTTCAAAGCACCGATTAAAAATTTGATATTGCAAGAGACTGCAATTATGTTTTAATTATATGAACACCACTGTATATCATTGGTCTTAAATTTTTAATCATGTTTATTACTATTTTTTGTTGTCTTATGTTTTCAAGACAACATATTCAAATTTATTTATCTACATAAGGTTTCTTTATATTTTTAAAGACATCACACATAGAAGTTTTACAACTGTTTATGAGTCCTGTTAAAATAAAAACAAGCGATAGAAGCTTGTTTTTATTTTTAAACTAAAAGCAAATTGCTTGATAGTTTTGTCATATTAAGTAACTTAGTTGTATATTTATGAGTTGAACCACTAGAGGCGCTATGATTCAAAATTATAGCGCTTAAAAGAACACATCTTTAATTACACAAACTAATTTTTTTTTGCGATAAACATTTTAGGGCCAATGCTACTGTATATACAAATATCGAAGCATAGTTACGAAGAAAACATATTGTGCGTTAAGTTCTTTTTAACCCCTTTTTTTGTTAAATAAACTTGTGTTAGTAACATAAACAAAAAAAAAAAAGAAAAATCACACAATCACGACACTTGACTTTGCTTTAGCAAACACTCACTGACGTACTACATACAAATAAAAACATTCTTGGAATTTTTATTTGTTTTTTAATTTTTTTACATTTTTAAATACTCGTATTACTTTCAAGTCCTCTTAAGTGTGTAAACAAAAATTGGTTATACATTGAAATGTTTAACACAAATGTTGGAAAAATAAAAACTAACTGCACTTAAACTAGTCTGGACCAAGTTAAAAAAATTGTTTTTTTTTTTTTAAATTTACATTGATTGTGAGGAAAAGCTTTTAGTATTTTTTTCATTCTCCATATAAAGATTTAAAAACTTCAATAAAAAATATGTTAATTTTATATAAAATTCGTATGATGGCATTATAATCCATTTTTTTAATTCTGTGCCAGACATAGTTTCTTTTACATACACAAGATGGCATAAGTCTTCACTCTCATAGTGTTTAATATTTAAAAATTTTAAACCTAACTTAGAATAACATAAATTAATTTTTTTATTTAATTTAAATATTTTATTTTAAGCACATTAATTTAATAAATTTTTTATAGTTTTTTTTTTAAGCAAGAAAAGCAATATTATAAATCAGAAACTAATGTATCAAAAGTCTTCTCTCATAACAAATAAAAAATAATTAGAGCTCAGATGAGGCCCAACGTTTGAGAAGATCTTTGATCATGTTTTGGATTTATTGTGTGAAGCAATCTTCATACACTCCTCTTTGATACAGTCCTTTAGCATTGGCTTGCTTGGGTATCGTTACTCTGGCAGATTTTTTTACACGTATAGACGCAGCAACCAGATTATGTTCTCTGTAACAATTTATGGTTGCAATAACCAAATTTTAGTTGTTTGTAAAATTATTTTGGCCACGATATACAAGTTTTGGTTAAGATTGCATCATTAAATGGTTACTACAGCCAACAAAATTCAACGTAGTTCGTTTGAACTATATAATTTTCAAGCCACAACCAAAATTTTTTAAATATCCATAAATATGTAATAAATTATTTTAACCATAACATATTAACAATAAACAAAATATGTTAACTTTATTTTATTTTTAAAAACATAATAACAAAAATAGCAAAAAATGGTAAAAAATGGTATGGTAAGGTAACCATAATCTTACAGCAACATATTATGATTGAATTATATGGTCGATTTCAAAACATATTTTTTTTAACATAACAACAATAAGATGGTATTTAAATTCCCAAAAACTAAATATGCAATTGTTTGTACAAACCTTTGGCAACACTTGTTATTTTTCGATTAACTTGCGAGAACAAAATTATCTTGTGTATGCATTTCATGACACCTTACGTCTGCATTAAGTGAAGGCAAAAAACCATTCAGTAGGGAAACCAAAACCAAAACAGTAGGGAAAAATAAAAACATGGTTTGTTTGTTGGTGTTTTTTTTTTTTTGAAGCTTTAATATTCTGTAATATTATTCTATTAACATATACACTTCTCATTGTGTTTTAAGAATTTTATTACTTATAGAGTATTTTTGGCTTCTCTAAAATTAGGAAAAAGGTTTCCTAATGATCTGGCCTGAGCAACCAGTGAAATACGTATAGGAACTAGCTCTTTTCTCGCAACAAATAAATTGCATTTTTATTATAAAACGTTGTGGGTAATTAGCATAATATTAATTACTTAATATTTAAATTCCCAAAAATTTTATATAAAATTATTTGTTTGTATTTAATCATAGTGTGGTTATATAAGAACAAACTTATCTTAATTTGTTTACTAATACTATACTATGGTAATAAATACAATATTATTTCGGAATAGTAATAAAACTTTGGTTATGGTTTGAAATTTATCTAGTTCAAACCATCCATGTTTCATTTCTTGGATGTAGTAAACATTTAGTGATCAAATAGTAAGAAAAACTTGCTTCTCGTGATCATAGTATTGATTAAAACAACTATAAGTACTTCTTTGCAACTATATATTGTCACAGAGAACATAAAATGTTTCTTGTGACTATACCAGAATCATGTATCTCTGCGTGTGGGTGCCAGATCCCTTGTTTAAAACAAACTTCATTGAAACATAAAAACACTTCAAAAAAACACAAAAAAACACTTTTGTTGTTAATATTATTGTAATCTCCGATGGTAGTAAAATTTTAGCTATCGAAAAAATTAAAAAGGTATGGCCCACTAAAAACAGAAATTTAAGAGGATCTAATCATCAAATTCAGAATGTTTGCACAAAAGATTAATATTTTTAATTGCAAAAAATAAAATTTTAATTCCACAAATAAAATTATTCACTTTCGCTCTCTCTCTCACTCTCTTTATCACTGGTCATTTAAACTGTAAAAATAATTAATTTTAAAAATGTTCGCCTATTTGCATTTAAAGTTCATTAAAAAAAACCGCTCTCAATTCATAAATAAACACTTTTAAACATTTAAATTACTTAATTTGCATAACAACAATATGAACATAAGTGTTCATTTCAATATTCATCGAATATCAGCGACACTTTACTGCCACTCGTTCACATTTGAACAATTGTGTAAACCGCAAATTCTATTTATAATGAAAAAGGACTACAAGGATATAAAATAAACACTATCAAAATAAAATGCAATTTATATTGTTGGTTAAATACACTAAATTGTGGCATTATGTCGTTTTCCTCTGTTATTCAAGCAGAAAACAAAAAAAAATCATTTCCGCCAACACTTCATAAATAATTGTTAATATTTTGCGATATTTTTTATTATTTTTTTAATTTTATTATGGTAAAGTATTTATTTTTTTTTTGTTATCTTGAAATAAAAAATAAACTTTTTTAACTATTAATAATTTAGTGGCTGTTGGAGTTAAAAAGTTTCCACGACCAAACGGTACTTACTGATTCCTACAGCCTTAATACTTTAAATATTGTTTTTTATTGTTGTTGTTTTTGTAAACTTTGCTTGCCATTGTTTTATCTCACTTAAATATTTATAAAAACTAAAGTTGGGATAGTTATAATAATTTTTGTGTGCGACAATAAAACTAAAATATAAAATTGATATTTTCATTTGGGCTATTCACTACGTGTAGTATTGCCATAATATTCTAATATCGTAATACAAAAAAAATTTTGGAAATAATTTTCTATAAATTTCAATATTATTGTTTTAAACCGACTTCAAAAAAGTAAAAAGGGTATCATTTTGTTTGTATTTTTCATATATTTGTCAGTTTAGACCTCGTCTCTTCGGAACCGATTTTTAGTTTTTTTTATTATTTGAAAGATTAGTCTCATATCAAGCAAATTATAAATTAAAGCGTGTCATGGGCGACATAGTGTAAGACAAAATATTTGTGAGACTTTATTGACCGGCCCTTGAAATTTGTTATGTCCACTATAATTATTTAAACCAAGAGCCCCCACGCAAACCCCTAAGGGTCTGTAAGCACATACACAAACTCAACGAGAATCTCACAAAGAGAACAAAACATGTAAAAATTTGGCATACCAGCTTTCAACAAGGTAGGTTTGTTGAAAGCTGGTATGGTTTGCTAAATATTTAGTAAACCAATACATTTTTATTTTAACCACTTTTTTTGGTTGGGGGCCTTTGATTTAAACCAACAGACGACAGCGGTGACACAGCTACAAGTCGACATACGCCGTTGGCTACAATCGTCGCCATTTCGTCAGCTACCTAATTATAAAGAAGACGACAGCTACATAAAAACTCTAACATTGTTGTATAAATATTACATATGTATCTTACCAAATATACCATATAGCAATCGAACTACAATACAACTTGAGAATAAGCTTATAAATAATAGTCTGTTTTAAGTTTTTCTTAATTTCGCTTATAATAATATTTATAAAATATAAATTCAAAAGCATTTTTTAACAAATGTTTGTGGCTCTATGTTCTTTCTTGACATATTTTTTTTTTTAAAAAACTTAAAAATAAATGTACAAAATAAAGAAATTAATGTGTTGGGCTATTAGGCCACTACACCACAAATTAATAGTTTAAATTTCATTGGCGGATCTAAGAGATCTTGTTATTGCAGTATAGGATTTCTCATTTGTGGTACTTCTGGGGCAATCTTAAAAGAGGTGGTTAATAGTGAGTATCTATGAGCAAGCTATGCAGTCTCTCTTCGGTAGTGTTCCTCCATAGTGGTGTTGTGTGCTAAATTTGGCATTGACTATTCTGGAAAGATGTACATACACATATAGTAAGGGGGATTATGAGATCTGAGAAAACTGGTTTATGTGCTCCATTGCTTTTCATATTTCTTTAGGTGAACATTTTTGTGGAAATTAGCCACAAATTACGTATAAACACAAATAAACATTATTTGCGAATATAAGTCTACAATTATGTAAAGAAGATGATGAAAAATTTAATACAATATTGATTCTGTAAGCTTATTCTACAATTACAAATATAAGCTTATATTAATCATGTCCATACAATATTTTTATAAGGGTTCTGTTTTGATTTTTCTACAATTGTTACGATATCATTTTTCAATAAATTCTAAAAATTTTGTCAAGCTTAAGGCCTATATTTATAACCTTTTTAAAATATTTTTCACAAGCCATTTGGTATGTTGGGTACTTTTATAAAAATAAAAGTGCTCAAAACCTTTTATTTGTAAATGAAATTATGTACATTTAGTTTTTTAATTTTTTTATTTTCCATTCTGTTGAATAAAATAAAATGAAATATTTTTCAGCTCTATTTGTCGCTTACACAAACAGAAATTAGCCTAAGTTGGCAACAGCCGCAAGAGTGGTCGTGTGTGTAGCCATCTGGATATACTTTCGTCAAAATAATTGTCTTCATATAAGCATGTGTATTTAAGTTTTAACAGGTTGTAGTCGGTGTTTAATGAATACCATCAAGAATAACCAAATTTTGATATTAAATGGTATCTAGGGTTGAAAGCTGTATCTTTTAAATCGTCATAGGCAACTGGTTAAAATTTACACAGAATGTGTACATCTATGCCCTCTGCAACTAATATTAGTAAATACATAAGTTTAAATTAAGTGGTGCCCCATAAAAGCGTTTATTTTGACGTATATGGGCTTCTCTGTTGGACCGTATCAGACAGATTGAGTTTATAAAAAATAAGTGAAGAGTATCCCCATATAATATTTGATTTTAAAGTTTATGGCATTATAATTTGAAGTGTAGAGAATGCAGCTGCAAAAGTAAAAAAATAAAAGTGAAGGGTAACCCACACACATCTGTCTTATTATGACAAAAGACTTACTTTTGACGTCGAACGTGTATCCTTTATTTTGATTTGTTCTTACTTCAACGTTTGGGTACTTTGATTAAATTTACCAGACATATCTGATCGATTTCAAATATTAGAACATAAAGGCAGAAATTTGTATTACTGTGTAAGTCTGATTTAAGCAAAGTAGATATCTGTAAACGAGTTTGATGTACAAGTCTGTATGAATAATATCGTTTGTCACTACAACCATGGAGCCTACCATACAATACCATACAAATATTCTGGGAATTTTGGATTGATGTCTTTAAAAAGACTATATATTCGAATTAGCCTTTCCCCAAAGTTAAATTCCTTATGTTCATATTGGTTTCAAGGTGGTTTCGTACAGTAGGACTTTGCTTTTTAAACTAAGTTTAGATTTTAGTTTCAGCAGCCAACGCAATCCCCTTAGTTTATACAAATGCACTCCAATGCATTTGTTATAATCCTTACACCATGATGACATCGCTCCGATACTCCATGCTTGTGTGGGAAGCCGCTTTTGGTGTTCAGGAATGATTTTTATGGTCTAATATATTGGGTGCAGTTGTTAACAAAAACCTTACATTTAATTGCATAGTAAATACTTTAAAAATTAAAGTTTTGACTTCCTAAATATTTAACATAAATATTTATTTTAAATAAATTTAAATCATGTTTTCTTCTATTTCAGGTAATTTTTACATTGTTGATTGATTGCAAATTGAATGCGTATGTCGTCACGGATATCATCACCAGTAAGTAGTAACGCAATCTGTTTTATCATACTTTTATCATTTAATTTCCAAAGAAAGTATAGAAATATATCGCTGGTTTAAAAACCTTTTATTTAATAAATATCGTAATAAAATGTCAGGCCAAGAGAAGCTTGAGGGTCAGCTCGCAAATTTGGGTAGCTCAGACATATATGTATATATTTCTAATGTCACTTAATTGAAATACCTACAGCCTAAGACACCTCACGCACTTTCTCTTCCAGATTCTGGCCAATATCACTCCATGGATTTAATCGACTATTTCTGGCCAGGTGGCATACAACTATACAAGTGAAAACTAAAATTTAAGAATTCTTAAAGACCTCTACAGCTACTATTCTTAACACAATTGCTATTTTGAATTTTAGTACAGTTTATTTAGCAAGGCCACAGCTGTAAACACTGCGTTTCAATTTTGCCTAAAGGCGTGTAACGGAAACGGAAATTGATCAAATTGCGTTAGATGAAGAGGATAAATTTGCAATAACTGCAACAACGCACAATTTATATTATTAAATTATTCCTTCTTTTTCGTTATTCCAACTCAATGCCAATAAATGAATAATGATTTACTTTTATTTAGAAAAAAACGATATTTTTTTATTTTACAGGTTTTATTTATTGCAGGAAGTATAAATTTATTATAAATGTTCCATTTATCGTTATTGATGACATATAATGGTTAAAGTCATTTATACCATTGATTTGACTGTTTTTTTTTTTCTTTCTTACCCTTGGGGAACAATTTGTATAGTTTTATGTGTAAAAAAATTTAACAAGAATAACTTTAGCTTTGTTGCCATGGTTGATAAATAAAGCAGTTATAATTTGTTTAATTAAATTTGTTTTAAATAAACTAAATTCGTGTTTATGTTATAAAAAAATACGGGAGTGGTGTACACTTAAATTTACCGGACATCAGGGAAACAGATATTTTTATGGATATCCCACCGAAATCGTAACGATTTTTATATGAAAGGGTGAACATGACTTCGCAACGATATGTAGGAACAAAATCGCAACGATATATAAATATAAAATCTTAACGATATGTAGGTATGAAATCGCAAAGACATGTTTTCTGCAAGTACCACCGAATAAGCTAGTACTTCGTTCTCTGAAAGTGTTATTCAAGACAATATTTTACCGTAATCGATTCGATTTTAATTGTCCATTTCGCATTTTTTCGTATTTAATATAGATCTTTTTTATTTAATACAATTCTGCGGCCTAATCACCACATTCGATATCGTAAAGTAAAGTATCGTATCGAATAAGATTTCGATACGAGTCGAGCAAGCAAATGATCTCATTCGACATGTATCGAATTATAATTTAAATCAAATTTTAATAGATTAATAAACTTATGTTTTCTTGTATAGAAAAAATGTTAGGTGACGATGTTGCGAGTTCAATAATTTTTCTTCAACCAAAACGTTCAGACCTATGTATAGAAACCAATGTTAGGTGACGCGGTTACTGTTGTAATAATGGTGATGACGGTTACGGTTTTTGAGTTTAATAATTTTTCTTCAACCAAAAAGTGCTCAACGTACCTTCCAATGAGACGTCTGCAACAAGGCATTTACCACTCAGCCTAGTTTGCAAGTTCATATAATCGTACAACCCTACACATTTTAACGAAAACTTATATAAATGCGACATATATATGTATGTTTAAGATACTTTAAGCGTTAACGTTTATTATTTATATACAGGCCATTCATACTGGAGAACGGCCACACAGCTGTGGTGTAGGTGGCGCTATAAGAAACTTATAAGAAACATATGTTAATACATATTGGTAAAAAAAATCCGAAGTATGGGTATGTGGCAAACCATTTAATATTCGCGAAACTCGCAACGCCCACACTTTTACATTTGGCTTCAGCTCGCAACTGTACAGTGAGGGTTATGATTCCTTGGTACGGCTTGGACAAAGTACAGTGTTGTCAATTATAAGCCATGTTATGCCGCAAAGTAAATCTAAGTTTTGCAAAGATTTTATTAATTTTTTTTACTTTCTTTTTTCATGTGGTTTAGATTTAGGTTTATTTTTTGTGTATTTTTTATGATATTTTTTATATATAAATTCTGTATATAAATAACGGCGGATTTTTCTCGACATCCAATGTTTAAAAGTTTTCTATTTTATTTTATTTCATTTGTTCAGACTAACAACCGAAATGTCTAAACGAATTCGTGACGACGAGTCAGTTTTCGGACAAACTATCGAAATGTCTCAACAAATTCGTTACAAGTCTGATTTCCGATAAATTACTACAAGTGTAACTTAAAAAAAAAATCGAAACCTTTGGTTTGGTGGGATATTACATAAAGAATAAAATTTCAAGGTATATTCGAATTGAAAAAATAATTGTTTTCGGATTGGTGTGTCAAATAAATTACCCGAACACTTTACATTTTTTCATCTCAATATACCAAAGGCTCATACTGCAGCCACATTCTGTAATTCTCGTAGCTAAAGCTAACGCTAAAATTCTAAAAATGCATACAAAAATTAGGTGCCTGCTTACATATTTTGACATTTTTAGTTTTAAATGCTCATTTTAAGGACATAAAGTGAGAATGCACGTATTTTTTTAATGAGTTTTTACAATTTCACGATAGCTTTAGCTACGAGAACTATAGAATATGTCTGCTGGATTTTATTTTGATATGTCAAACAGTATGACATATCACATACACAAATATAGTGACATACATACACACCCACCCACAGATATCATCGCGAAAATAATAAAATGGATTCAGAAGACCTCAAAACGTAAGCATCTTTTAAAATCTCGACATCACGGCTGCCAGATTTGACGATTTATCGTCATTTTGACGATTTTGTTCCAAGAAATTTAAAATTCCGATTTAACGTTTTTTTCTTAAAAAATTACGATTTTCTACAATGCCAAAAATATGAGTGTTTTAAAATACAAGGTTTTGTAAACGATTTAAAATTTTGTGGTAATTAAAGTCAAAAAAGGCCAGTTTAAAGGGGATTCGCTTTTCAATATTATTTATTCTTTAAAGTTGTTTTTGTTAACTTCCAGTGTTAGGAGTATTGATAAAATCCCAAACATTTTATCAATAGAATTTATGGTAAAATTTCAACTTTAATTTAATATGTTAAGCACATAGACAACATCAGGCTACAGACTGTCAAAAATAAAATATACACATTAATAGTAAAGCGATTATTTTGAAGTCATCAAAGCTACAAGACCACCCTTGGGGCTGTAGTCAAATTAGGATAATTTCTATTTTTTTATGCGATATTTTTTTTTTCAACAAAAGAAAATGTCACAAAATTACAAATTCATTTACATGCCAAAGATTTTGAAAAAAATATTTATTATTTTTTAGAAAAAAAATTTTATAGGAGTAAAACATGTATTTCTCCAACAATGTCAGAGTTTACGAAGTAGCTGTCGTCTTTAATGTAATTAAGTAGCTGACTACACTGCGACAATTGTGCCAACGGAATTTGTAGTTGTTAGTTTTTCAGTCGTGTAGCCGCTGTCGTCAAGTCTTCTTTATTTCAAATTATATATGAAAATTTTGTCTTAAAGTACACTTCAAGTAAACTTTATTTCTTTTGTATAAGGCATAAATGTGTATGTCTAAGTTAACTTTATGATTTTTTGATTGTTTTTTAAGAAAAATAAAAACAAAAAATAGTTTAAAAAAATACTTTTTTAGTTGTCCGATTTTATTGACAATTTTTTAAAGCTGATGGGACGACTTTTTTAATTTTTATCAGGAAATTGACGATTCTTTCCTTAATTGACCTGGCAGCCCTGATTACTATAGTTTAGCTATACATACATATGTCCTACGCATGTTGAATTAAAAAGGGAGAATTAATTTATATTAGGCGAATTTTAAAAAATATAGTCGCACAAGTTTTTCACGCAACTCTATACTAGAGAAAAATTGTGATTTTAAAGAAACACTTGTATATGAATTTTGTAATTTTTTATTTTATTGTTAAATTCCCATAAATATAATTAAATATGAGTTTTGTTTTACATACGATTACTCGTCATATGTTTTTTATTTAAACCTCAAATTACATCAGAATCAGTCATTATTGCGTTCATATCATATTAGTTTCCATAATTTTTATCAGAGTTTGGGAAAATTTATTATTTATTGCTTATAAACATTTTATTTATAATGAAATGTCAGTTGTCACATTTTGTGACATTGACACTGCTGTTGATCAGGGAAAAATGCAGTGGTTTATAAATCGTATGTTAGCATGTGGCATGTGCGTTATTAAGTATATTTATAATTAAATATTTTGATATTTTACTTTTTGCTATTTAGGTGGTGTTTAATCAGAGTTTAATCTTTTTAATTAAATTTAAATAAATAAATATATAATATTTGATTGAATAATAATATTTTTTTAATTTGTATGGGAATTAAATAGAAATATTTTATTTGCTATTTATTGTTAATTCTGTCAATTACCAATTTTAGTAAAAAAAAAATAAACGCAACATATTTTCACATAACAAATCAATGTGCAGATTTGGTTTATCAGCACTTTTTCTTACCCAAATATTTTTATATGAAAAACACCAAATGCCTATCAATTACACAGTTGTCTACTTAAAACTATTTTTTTAATTATCTCGTATTTATTTGTACTTAATTTTATTTCTATAAAATCCTTTATTATTTTTATATAAAAATTCTCTTCCATTTTAGTATAAACTTAAAATTGAATTCTATTTAAATTAAATGCATTTAATTTTGTTTAAATAAGCAGACATTCAAAAACATCTTGAAGTTATATGCGCATATTTATGAAATGGAAAATATTCATAAAATATAAATAATACAGAGGGTTCCAAAAGTAATGTTATAATGTGTCTATAACATATTTTAGGTGAATAATGTCGTTGTCCTTTGACTTTTTTCTTGTAGTTGAGAAATAATCATCTAAATTATGGTGTCGTTTGAAAGTATCATTAATCTGTTCCGTATATATGTTATGCATTTCGTTCTTCTACCGGCATCCTATTCTACTCGTACTGATGCCGTAGACAAAAAAAGATTGGTTTAAAATGTAGCTAAAGTATCTAAAAATGCTCCCTTTAAAGTTCTAACCGTTAACCAATAGCTAAGCTCTGTTAAGCCTTAGCAAAACCTGTCTATCTTTTACAGGGCTTTTTGTCTCTTGAACAAAATTTGCATAGAAGGTGTATTGCTAGAGCCCCAAAATATTATAATAAAGCAAAAAAGTAAAGGGGGTACCCATATAAGAAACGTATATTTTTAGGGCTATTTTTAAATTAATTTTTTTTATAATCTGGTAGATAATTATATGGCATTTATCTGTACATATAATAAAATAGTAACTCATTTCCTGTCTGTCTGTCCTTTTTTTGTTTTCACATCATGCAAAAACTACTGGATGAATTTTAACAAAATTTTGTGAGGAGGTACCTTAGTATCCGCAAAAATATCTTATATCCAAGAGGAAGTGGAGAAAAAGTTGTAATAGTACGCCTTTTTACCGATTTAAGGATATTGCATACCTTAAGGCATCTTTTATTTTTGAAATCACTACATTTTAGGCAATGGTACGCAACAGATGGCGCTGTTTTAAAATAATGAATAACTCATTTTCTGTCTGTCTTTTACAGAGCTTTACAATAATATTTATAATTTTATATAATTTTTATATTCAATATTAAAAATTGCAAAGCGCAATCATGTTTAGCCAATAAAGTTAAGTTTGATACTAGATTAGTATTAACTAAAAACGAATGTTGAAAAAAAACAAATAAAAACAAAAAGTAGCTTTCATTGCTAACCGAAGGTTGGCTGAAGCAACAACAAATATAAGGTGGTAAAGTATTAAAGTAAAAATATTAAACAAGAGGGAAGCTTTAGGTGGTGGTAGACTTCGTTCCCACGAACTGACGATTGTTTATTGAATACAGTTTTCCCGTATTCCTTTATCTGTATTTGGTTTGTTAAATAGATGATGCTTACAACTAAAATACTACCCTAAGTAGATAGATACGAAGAGTGCTGATGATGGACGTAGCTGTCCGCTCTGCTGGTGTCTAAAAATTAAATTTTCCCAATTTTTCTTTATTATTATCTCCTAGCTTGTAATTTAATTTATTCTTTCTTGGAGAGAATAAAGCGAACTTAAGCTTGACTTCAATTTCAGCTGTATGCAAATTTTAGAATTTTATCTAGGGATGGGTACTTTTATATAAAGTAAATAAGTAAAAGTCTTAAAATTGGGTGTGGATTACTTTCAAAGCAAAATCGAACAAAATATTGTCAGGACGCAAACAACGTGTGTGGACACAGCTAGTTTTCCATAACTGTTTAACTGGTTATTAAGTGCGCTGTCTGACAAGTTACTCCTACTTTTTCGAACCAAATGACGTTAATGTTTAGCTGGTTAAATGTTGAAAACAAAAATAAGGTCAGCATGGATCAATAGCACTCGCCATGAAACGTAAGGGCAGCTTCTTACACATTTCGAAAGAAACAAGGGCCGATGATGCGACCAGAGTATAAACGCACATTTCTTTGTCTTGTTGATGGTTTTGAGTCAAGATGAGTCAAATTAGTTCGAAAACGACCAACAACTGCACGAATTGTTTGCTCACTAGACCAATTATGTTGACCGTAAAATAGACGAAGTAGTCTATGAACTTCGCAAACAAATTTACTTTTTTTTCAAAGTTAATTTCCACAGTTTGGAATTGTGGATTTTTCTGGCGTTAAACGATTTATGATGACTTGTCATCCTTTACTGAATTTATTTTATTCGACACAGTTTGATATTCTCTGCTGTCAAACCATGGTTATTGATATCGATAGTTATCATGAAACTAAATAAATAACTTCTAAAAGTATGCTTTTAGTTATAGTATTTTAATAAAATAAAATAATTTTTGATAAATAAATATAAATATAATTATTACAAAAACAAATTCTGCAAAAATTTGGTCAAATTCTAAAAAACTTTTTAAAATTATCGAAAATTTATTGTAGCATAATTTTATTATTTTCAACAGATTAGAGAATATTTGTTATGATAGTTTAAGGCAACGAGAAACCGTTGGTAAAATCAGTTTCCAAGTCTTTCATGGAAGCACCGGTTTGCTCATTAAAATTTTTTAAAAAGGTTACATACAACCTTTCTTCAATTTCGCATTTATGAATATCATAAGTAACGAATACCTTTTTGGGGTCTTAGAAGCCTTCACTAAATAAGTTATCAACAATCTGAATCCAGATGAACAAATTTATATAATCCCAGAAGATAGTCATTTGACTAGTATAAAATTTTTTTTCATTTAATATCATCTATTAAACATCTTCAAACAATTTGAATTTTTTTCTAACATTACTTTTGTCCCACCTTGTTTGTGTAAAATGTTCTTCATGTGCTTTTGAAAGATTGTTGAAAGGGCAAATGCAAAACAAAAATATAAAACCTTTTCTATGAGATCATTTAATAAAAATGCAAATTGAGTGGATGGATTTTTTTCCCTTCTCGAATCCATTTAAACTTTTCTCAAATGCTTGTGTAACGCAACTTGCACAAGTCAAAAAAGTTGTGCACTTTAAAAATCTTAAATTTAAAAATATTTTTTTTATATTTTAACCAAACAAATATGTTTTTTAGAAGAAAAAACTTAAGAGACAAAAGTATTTGTTATATTGAGTAATTCGAAATAAATGAATATTTAAAAAAATGTTTTTTTTGCTTATAATTTGAAAAAGAGTTGAAATTCAAACTATTTTTATTTATAGGTCGAACTTAATATTGGCTTGGAGCTGCATATTTAATCAGTTGCGTATTTATGTAAAGGGTAAATTTATTTAGTTTTCCTCATTAAAAGAGAAACAAATTTAGAATAAAACGTTATTTTTTTACAAAACAAAACTTTATTAAAATTCATCCATGACGCGAACAAAAATTCTAAAAATTGCTGTTTTGTATTCCACGTCGATTACTAAGAAGCAACAAAATTTTTAAAAAATATTTTATGTATTTTATTGACACTGCATGAGCACAAAAAATAAACTTCATTAGATGCTCATTATAATCTTTCATTGTATTAATGTCTGTTCATTTTACACGAGTTACGATGAGTTGATAATAATAAACACCGAAGACCAACGAGCTAAATGCGTTGAGCTTGCAGAGTTTCCACAAGCAAGTTTGAATAAGTATGAGTAAATGCTGAACATAATAACAACAAACTTGGGAGACTTCAAACAGTTTTATGCTTTTAGTAAAACACGAACACAGTTCGAGTGTACAATCAAGAGACCCAAACAACACTAAACAAAATAACACACTGAGTGTTAACAACAAGAAATAAATAAACACGGCGCTCAATATTGTATAAAGTTCATTTTACTCAATCAACTCATTACGTTTATGATAAGAATAGCGCCTTTTAGGGAGTACAAAAGTATGTGTTTGAGTATGACTACATGCTAATGAACTTATGAGCTCATTAGCAAGAGCACAACATTGGATGAGCTGTGCCATGCAACTGTTTGGTATTGACCAAGTTTATTAGAATTTTGTGACCAAATTTGTAAACCAAAAAACTAAAGTAAAGCCCAATGTGGAGCTTTTCTTGAACGCTCATTTTCGAAAAATACTTTAATAATTCGAACTAGAAGCTTACTTCAATGTTTGTATAGGTAATTTTTGCCACTGAAACTCTACTTAAAAACCAGCCTATCACGCAATCCGTTAGCCTTTGAGTTTATATTGTTAAGCTTGTAAATTTAATTATATACAATTTATTATTAAATGTGTAAAATTGAAGTTTTATTGAATCAACCAACCAACCAACATACGAGTGAGTTCATGTTTGAAAACGCATGCATGCTTTTCTACTTTCACAAAATACTGCAATACAAATGAAAAAAAATTTATTTTTTATAGATTTATTTTATATTCAATTTTTGTATTGATTATCTTTACTTAGCGTAAACATAAATGTAAGTATGTATGTATGTGTATGTTTGTTTTCGTGTGTTGGAAGTAGATTATTTTTACATGTAGAATATAAACTGATACGACTATACTTCCCAATAAATATCTATAGTAACATGTACACATACATACTGATGTACATATATTTCAAATTAAACACGTAGACAAATAAATTTCAATTTATTTACCTTCTACGTTTCGTTAAAAGTTAAATTGGAAAATACTATTAGAGCAGTTGTTGAAGTTATTGCCACTAGAATTTTTTGAATCGATTAATACTAATGAATAGACGGCAGAATGCTACCGACTACAAGCTGTCAAAGCCAAAATATACACGCACGGCTATATGAAAACGAGTATATTAATCATAGCAACATGGTTACATGACCACCCTTGTGGCTGTATTTAACTTAAGTCTTAAACACATAAACGACAGCAAGATACCGACTACAACCTGTCAAAATTAATAAGCACACGTTTATATGAAGACGATTATTTTGACGACATCATAGCTACATGGTTACACGACCACCGTTGTGGCTGTAGTCAACTTAGGCTAATTTCTATTTTTGTTTGCGCCAAATTTATTTTATTCAACAGAAGAAAATAAAATTAAAAATACAAATTCATTTACAATTTTTTTGATATAATAAACAATTTTTGGAAAAAGCAATTTTTTTTAAAGAATTTTTCTACAATATTTGCATAGTTTTGAAGTATGTAGCTGTCGTCATCACCATAATTCAGTAGCTGACTACATGGCGACGATTGTATTCAACGGCTTTTATAATCGTGAAGCGATGTAGCCGCTGTAGTCAATGTGTTTAATGCTTTAGGCTAATTTCTATTTTTGTATGCAACAATATTTTTTATTCAACAGAAGAGAATATAACAAAATTTAAAATTTCTAATTTATTTACATTTCGATGTGACAAAAGTATTTTTTAAAAAAGTTATTTTATTTTAATCAAAATGAAAAACATATGCATTTCTACAACAATATTAGAGATTACGATGTAGCTGTCGTTTTAATCGTCGAGTAGACGACGATAATATCTGTAAAGCATAATATGAAAAATAAATATAAATCTTTATCTTGTTTGGTGTTGAAGACTGCAATATTTACCATGGCAGAAACATTAGCTAGTTGCATTACTTTTTTTAGCTTATATTGGCTCTGAAAATTTATTGAGTGCCTCTAGATTAATGAAACGTGGCAGAAAAATATCTTATGTCTATAGCCTGTTAAGGCTATAAAATAAGAAAAATCGGGCTAAGGAGAGAAAAATTCCCTTAGAAGAACTAATCCTACCTCTGAAAAATAAAATTTTTCTTTAATTTTCCCATAATTATGCTTAACAAAAGCAACTTTTATAGTCAGCGAATGTTTAAAAATCTAAACTTGGACCCTGGAGATTCTAAAAAGCCATTTTGGTGACATAAAATATTGTTTGCAAAAATACTGTTAAATTTTTTTTTTTTGCTAAGAATATTAGAAAAAGTAATTTTTGTAACTTATTACTTTATAGTATTTAATTTATCTGAAAATAATTAATTTATTCATAACTTGCTGTCAGGGTAATTATTTTGCTTTAAAAGTAATCCACTTTAAGACTCTTAGGCTCATTATTATAACTTGCCTTTAGCTAATGTTAGGATTTTGTTGGTGCGATAAGTAGTTTTTCGTTATAATAATGAGGATAATGCTCATAGCTATAACTTATCCTTATAGTACGTGATAGTTAAAAGTGGTTTTTAGCTTACTTTGAATAACGAAAAACTTTTTATCGCTCCAACAAAATCCTAGCCTTAGCTAAAGGCAAGTTGTAATAATGGGCCTTAATTGTATAGTGCTTCAGATATGGTTTATGTAATTCATTTATATACTGGTACCCATACCTGGGTAATTACTCAGAAATTTAGGCTTTATATAAAATTCTACGTACTGTAAATAGTGTTTTAAATTACCCGCTGCCAAAAATAAGAGTTGCTGCCAAGTTTTTAGTACCATTGAATCGGTAAAATTGCGTACTTTCCCTACTTGTTCTCCCGCATTCTTGGTAATGAGATATTCGCACGGTGAAGAAATATCCTATAATTGAATCACGATAGTAAAAAAAATTTATTAAAATTCATCCAGTAGTTTTTACGTGATGCGAACACAAAGAGACAGATGGCAGAAAATTTAGAAAAAATCGCAAAAACGCGCAACGTTTTTCCAACAGTATAAAAGTATAGATCGTATATTTTATAGTGATATATAACGATTTTAGAATCGTGATGGCCCTCACTCTGAAAAACATTTCCATTTTTTATCATAAAACTTTAAAATAAAATTTTTCTAACTTTTCTTAGGCATCCTGACAATATTTTTCTCGACTTTGCTTTGAAAGTAATCCGCACTAAACTTTAGGTCTCTTACTTTTATAGTGCTTCAGTTATGGTTTATGTTTTTCTTTATATAGAGGTACCCACCCCTGAATAAAATTTATTTATTTATTTATTTTATTGTAGTGTTCTGTTAATAGTGTTTAAAATAACCCGGTGACAAAAATAAAAGGTGCTGTATAGTTTGCAGTACCTTTAAATCGGTAATAACGGGTCCGCCAAATATCTTTTTTTTTTGAAAATGCTATAAAAAAAATACTGAATATTTTCTCAAATTTCTTTTTTTATTTGAAAGTACAATCCTTCCGGTTAATAAAGGAAAATAATTGCATTCAAATGGCTGCCTCGGCTGGCCATGCAGTACCCTACACGATCGGTCCAATTTTTAAGCACATTATCTATTGTGTGCAGCTGTATTTCACCAATGGCTTCACGAATATTGTCCTTTAAAGCGTCAATTGTCTCTGGCTTGTAGGCGTAACACTTATCTTTGACGGCACCCTACAAATAATAATCCAACGGTGTCAAATAGCAGCTCCGAGCTGGCCAAACGAGATCAGCTGATAATGCGATCTTTAAAAACAGGGTGCAAAACATCGAGTGTGGCACGTAGCGCCGTCCTGTTGAAACCAAATGTTATCCTCCTCTTCAATTTTTGTGAACAAACATTTGTTCAATATGGCCCGATAACGATCGCCATTGACTGTAACGGCCACTCCTTGCTCATTTTCGAAGCAAAATGGCCCAATTATGCCTCTGGACAAAAATCCGCACCAAACAGTGACTCGTTTTGGGTGCATCGGCTTTTCAATGTATGCGTGCGGTTTGCTGTGTTCCAAATGCAACAATTTTGCTTGTTTACATACCCGCCAAGATCAAAATGAGCTTCATCTGAAAAAATGATTTCGTTTGCAAAATCGCCATCTTCTATAAGTCAATATTTCCCAGCGTTGTTCAAGCGTATACACAACCATATTCGTTCAGCGGAAGGATGAAACTAATTATCTGTCAAATCAGACATGAGCTAATTGTTACCATTCACGAAATAAGCACTAGTTGAAAAAAAAAAAAAACGTTAGACCGCGGACCCTTTATATAAATCTATTTATTCTTGGAAATGGAATATTTTTGCGGAAAGGAAGTATCCTATATTTGAACCGAGATACTAAGGTACCTTCTCACAAAATTTTATTAAAATTCATCAAGACAGACAGACAGACAAAAATTCCAAAAGTTGCTGTTTTGTATTCCATTTCGATTACTAACTGGACCAACAACAAAATTTTCAAAAAATATTTCATATACAGAAATGGTCATGTTACAGTTTTATTATATTCATAGATATTTTATGTTCATGTATTTATGCTTACATTTAATCCTTCCCAAAAAAAAAAATCCAAAATAAAACTTTTTCCTTTGGTTTTCATTTTAATATTTTCATATGTAAGAGTTACTTAAGAATATTTAATATTTTTGTCACCGATGGATTATTTTCTCACAATCTGGTTTTTGCTGTAACTTTAATTTTATGCAGGATTCTTTTTTTTTTTTTTTTTGTTTTTGTTGGTTAAAAATATATTTATGTTCAGCTTCACAGTAAGACTTTACTTCATGAATATATGTGCAAAATGAACGGTAGTTGGGGACAGGGGATCCTTAAACAATGAATCATTTTAAATAACTTTTCGTTAACAAAATATGCTGTAATTTTTATAGACAGGCAAAAATTGTAAAAAATTGTTGTTACAGTCTCTTAATATGTCACAAATCCTTAGTCATCATCGGCAGGGCCATCATAACCGAACAGATAAATGTATGTATTTGAGCATTACAATGTAGGATGACAATATAAAATAAGAAAAATCTAAAGAATAGGTGTGATGTAAAATTCTACATAGAAATACTTCACAATGGCTGCAGGTGATCCAAGTGCTGATCTTCTCAAAAAACAAACTGCTAATCTGGAAGACTTTAAATTATTTATTATTTATTTGAAACAATAATTTCTAATATAACTTATGCACTTTCTTTCTGCTGCTGTACAATATTATTCTTTAATTTAAAATTAATTTAAAATAAATTATTCTATAATTTATTCTCAGAGTCCCAAAGGGTAAAATTTGAACGGAACTATTTTCATTTCATTTACCTACTAGCACAAAAAATACAACAAACACTTGAATGAAAAGTATGGCCAGCCTTTAGCTCGAAAACGCACGCTATTCTCACGGCAAAATTGTTTTAGTTTATATGCAAGGTACGACGCCCACTGTTCCCATCTAATCCGTTTTTTTGCTTGACTATGAGTATTGACACTTCTATTATCCTAATCCTGTATAGATTATGCACATTAGTATAAATGTTAGTTGTGCAAAATTCCAAGGCCCACCTATTGAAGATCTCCTGTTAAACTATAATAATTGTTCACTTTTATGGGAGGTTTCACGCTCACTATTCTAATCCAGCCTATGTTACTCTAAACTATCTATATTAATAAGGGGGTTTACTTTACTTAAAAAGTGGGCGTGTTCAATTTTTCTTTCCGTAATAACCTTAACTGGGTTAAGATGAAGATTTACAAAAAAAAATTGGCCAAATCGGTGCAACCGTTCTTAAGTGGTGCGACTACCAACAAACGACATTTGATTTTATTTATATCGACAGATTTTACTACAATTAGTATAGATATTTATTTAGTTATTTGTCCTAAGCTGTTTCACTGTTCCACTGTTTCAATCAATCGAAATTTAGTTTCAACTGTTCACATTAATAAATAAATTGCTCACTATAATCGTTCTCTAGCTACACGTTAACAAATATTTTTACATTATACATTTGTACATGTATGTATATGGGTATAAGTTTGATTTAAAAAATACATTTTTAAAATTTTTTTTAAACCCAATTTATGCGTTCGATATCACAGTGCAACACGGAAAAAAATAACCATATACGGACACCACTACGTGATAAAAGACCAAAAAAAAAGACCCCTGTCTCCCAGTTTTGCCCAAAGTCCTCCAGGTTTTTTTTATGGGACTTCAAAGATGTGGGGCCTCGATGTCTTTTTTGCAAAAAAAGATCATTTACTCAAGCTCATATTTTGCAAACCGTTTGAAATTTTGATATCTCTCTGAGGCAAAGTTGTAGCTCTTGTCATAAAGAACAAAAATTGTGAACATATAAAATCAAAAAAAATTTAACTTTCAAGGTCAAAATCGGCTACCAAAGCGCTACCTGGGAAATTTTTCACTTTTGCGGCTACCTAAGCGCTACCTAAACGGTATTAAGAATCATTCCTAGGAAGTTCATATGTTTTAGAAAGTTGTTTACTGAGATCTTAGGTTCATTTTAGTAGTTGATTGTTTCCTTGAGTTTTGAACGGTTTGCTACCTATGGACCTGAACAGGGAAAAAAGGTAATAAAAAATTGACTTTTTTAAAGTTTTTTGCGATTTTGACCTTGAAGATGAAGTTTTTTTGATTTTATATGCTCACAATTTTTGTTCTTTATGACAAGAGCTACAACTTTGCCTCAGAGAGTATATCAAAATTTCAAACGGTTTGCAAAATATGAGCTTGAGGAAATTATAATTTTTTTGCAAAAATGACATCGAGGCCCCACATCTTTGAGGGCCCATAAAAAAAAAACCTGGAGGACTTTGGGCAAAACTAGGAGACAGGAGTCCTTTTTTTTGGTCTTTTATGACGTAGTGGTGTCCGTATATGGTTATTTTGCCATGACTTAAAAAATTACACAGTGTGTACCCAGAGGGAAGATAACTGACTAAAACTGACCAAAACTATGCAAGTGATTAGTTCCCAAGGGATCTGACATTTTGATCGACGCTTAACCTAGAAAAGTCACGTAAAAGCAATTCAATTCAATTTGGTGTTATGACATTAAAATATGGGGACCTCCTTACCTTCAAACTAAAAAAAATAAAAGCACCAATATAAGATTTGATGAAAATCTACAAAGAACTAAACCTGCTATTAGTTGCAGCTTAAAACGCACCCAAATCCGCTTTCCTGTAACATCCCAAATGATCGCGGTTACGTTCGACTAAGAAGGAGGGAATTAAGAAATTAAGATCAGTGGCCAGAAAATTATAAAAACTATGCCTTATACAAATTTTGTCCACTTTTACTTGATTTTTGTTTGATTACTAGCTGTGCCCGCCACTTCGTCAGCGTCCTTGCGATATTTTCTTCGAATTTGGTTTGAAGGCAATCCACACCACAGACGCTTACTTTTTTAGTGCTTCATTTTTCATTTACTTTATATAAAGGGTCTCATCCCTACTAAAATAACTGGGTACTTTCTCTGATTTTTCTCCACTTTATCTTGGATTTAAAATATTTTTACGGAAGAAAGTATTCTATATTGGACTCAGTATACTAAGGTACCTCCTCAAAACTTTGGTAAAATATATCCAGTAGTTTTTACGTGATGCGAACACAAATATAAAGATAGGCAGACAGAAAGACAGACAGACAGACAGACGGAAAGACAGGAAATGAGTTACTGTTTTATTATATGTATAGATTTTTTAATTTTTCTTTTAGTCTTAAGATATGAGTACCTATTGGTAGTTTCCATTTACATTGAAGGTAAAATATGTAATAAAATAAAAAAAAACTATGTTTTGTGATAGATAACAAAGCATAGATATGCTCCTACTCGTATATGTTCAAACAAATCTTTTTCCTTAAAGAGTCATCACCAATGCAGTAATCGTGTCCGTCACTTAAGTGAAAAGTTTGTCACGTAAAATTATTTTAATCAATTTCATTATACACAGAGTGTGCTGGATTTAATCATGAATAATTTTAATTATTTTCTATTTATAAGTTCAGGTTGAGCTGTAGTCCAAAAGCGATTAAAAAGGTTGACTATTATATTTTTATGCGATATGTGTCTCTCTTTAGCTAAGGGAACAAGGTACAAGAACATCTCCAGAACTGTGCCGTTCTCGAATATCTCATTATGGTTTTCAAAAACTCAGGATCATTGAAAATCATCTCAATGTGTCAAGAACTTGACCATCAACTGCATTAAATTATAAAACATTTGCTTTACAGTAGCTTAGGTATCCAGTCGCTTTAAGCTTAAAGACCCCGTTCATTTTATTTTATATATTTATTATTAATTTAGGGAAATTATCGAAGCAGACTACTTCCATAATGGGTCTCTTTTCTTCCGTCCCCAATGATTATAAGCAACCGAATTGTAATTTTATTGAGTCGCGTGCTACCACCAGCCTTTACTCTTGACTTTAGTGATTTTAGACCATCGACTAGTAACTTTCGGCCATCTTTACCATAACGTAGCCTCTAGCAATTGCTGCCATTTGTCCAAGGCTTAGATCCCCCCATGGCATCAACATTAAACAAGTTTCTTCCCATCGTCCTAAGTCTTCTGCTAATCAATGCTGGACATTAACACACATTTTACGTTACCGTCTCAGCCTGTATCATTTCCTTCGATTATCGTCTTCGCTAGATGATACTTGAAGGTTGCATGAGCTGAGACTAACGCAGTTATCCAGCTTAAGGTACTTTTTTATATCCGAGCACCTTAGTGACCTTCCTGCCAAGGGACTCTGTGCGATTAGGGTATAAGTTCACTTGCATTGTAGGTTTAATAACCGACTACTTTTCAAGTGCAATGAGAACCATTCTTCCATGCATCCGACTTTCCGGCAAGTGATCCAATGCATGCAGCAACCCAAGCAATTCTGGCTGGTGGTAAACGATGACGTACTCCTCCAAAACGCAGACTACAGGACAGGTTTCACTCAGCTGAGTATACAACTGCGGTACCGTCTATAAGAGAACCTTCGGTTAAAATGCTGATGTCGTTCTCCATACACTCATTGTGTATAACACCTTCCGCAAGGAATGTCCGATGCAATCTTTCTTTTTATTTTACTTTTACACTAATTAATACCACCAAATGTGCTATAAGAGATATGTTTGGTTATATTTTAAAGCCAGCGTTAGGCCCTACTGTACATACACTTACACACATGTATAAGCAAACAAAAAAATCTTTTTTATGCGAAAAAAATGCAAAATTCTTTGTCGCAATGCATGCAGTATAAAAATGTTGTTGTGGTTATTGTTGTTGCTCTTCTTGCTTGGGGTATTTAAAATATATGAAATACCAAAAACTGAGGTGAAAATATTTTAAATGCGCTGGATGCAGGTTTCCAGCCACAATTGTAATATTTATTGCGAATAAAATGAACGTACAAACAGAAATATAAATATTCAAATGGTGTGAGATACCGAAAAGGTTAACAAAATATAAAAAGATTTTTTTAATGAAAACAAAAAAGATTTAAATTACAGAAGTTAACGAATTTAGGTTGAGTTGAAATTGAACATTTGAACATCGAAAATCTATTAACTGCTCTTGGCATATTTTCGGTAAATACTTTTTATATCGGAATTTATAAATTATAAAATTTAAGCTGTCTTATTCTTAGATTTTTTCAGTGCTTACAGAGTGTCCCCCGGGAAAGTATTTTGTCAAACATTATTTTTGACAGTTCATATTAGGCAGTCGTAAAGTAGACACGTGGCAAATTTATGATGGAAAAATATTCGATAATCCAATGTGTTTTAATCGTTAAAAAAATTTATCAAAATCAATCATCGATTACTGTGACGATGAGAAAGTTACATGAAATTTTTGGGAGAAACAACGTGCCAACAAAACGCACTATTTATCCTTTAGTGAATGATTTTGAAGAAAATGGGTCTGTAGGTGATAGGCCCGAGCATGGACCACAACGTACTGCAAGGTCAGCTGAAAACATTACTGCTGCTCAAGAAAGAGTTAAAAACATTCCATGAACCTACTATGGATTATGTATTTACTTTATATGCATGTACATACGCATGTACATATACGACGCCATGCTCAGGAGCTTGGTCTTCAAACAACAACTCTGACCACAATTTTATACAAGGATTTACATTTGCTTCCATTTAAGATTAAGCTGACTCAAGAGCTTCTTCCACAAGACCATTTACGCCTCCGTACATACATATGCCAAATGGATGTTATAGCTCGCCCATGAATCAATTCCATCCCGATTTTCATAAAAAAATCATAATGAGCGACGAGATATATTTTCATTTAAATGGATATGTGAATAAATATAATAGTCGGTTCTAGGCAATGGAAAACCCTCAAATTATTCATCAGTCACCTTTGCATCCATTAAAAGTGATAGTCAGGAGCAATCATTGGACCATACTTCAATGAAAATTAAAACGGCGTAACGGTAACTGTGAATGTGGAGCGATATCGTGATATGATTAAAAACTTTTTAACGCCACAATTGCATGCTTAGGTCTTCATTAACATGTGGCATCACGAAGATGCTCCCACATCGCATGTAACCAGGATTACAATGGAATTACTGCGATTAGTATACCTTTCCGGCGGACTCCCTGTGTACTTATTAATATAAAGTTTCATTAATAGCTATTTTATTCTTTTTTGTACACTTAGCATTAGTGTGTTTGATTCGTTATTTTTAAGTGAGACAATAATATGGTCCTAACACAACAATAATATTATTACGTTAATAATAATATGGTTGACTACAACCATATAGTTCCATCATAATATGTTGCTCTTAGATTATGGTTACATCAATCATGTCTTTTTTGCGTGTTAATATTTAATTAATGTATTACTTGTTTAAAAGATATGTTTCTATATGCACGAGAAAAATAATGGAATCGGTAATCGGTTTCTATAATTCTCCGCCTTAAAAATTTTTTAAATTTTTAAATTATTATATGTTGTGGAATGCTCTCAAATGCCCTCGAATACTCTCGAATGTTTTAGACACTTCCAGTGGGTGAAATTTTCATGCTCTAAAGCATGCCTTTAAGGAAAAATTCGTACATTTTACATGGATGCGGATAGAGGACCACTAGGCCATATAACCCCTTTGCTCGTGTCGAAACTCGATTCAAAGTTATAGCGCCACGTAATTTGTACATTTATTATATTCATATATCTTGATTACTAAATAAAAGTACTAGCTATCCCCGGTGCGCTTCGCTACACCCATCCACAAAAAACACAATAAACACTTGGAAGAAAAGTATGACCAAATTTTAACGCGAAAACGCACGCTATTCTCAAGTCAATAATGTTCCCATCCAACCTGTTTTTTGCTAGACTATACTTATTAACACGATAACAATTTTTACTTTTAATGGGATGTGCCACTCCCAGTATTCTTATCCAGTCTCTATTTTGCTAGACTATGCACATTAGTATGAGGGTTACTTGTGCAAAGTTGCAAGACTATACCTAATGTAGTCCTCTAGGTACGCTTTATTCACTTTGTATAAGAGGTACCACGCCCTCCATTCAAATTCAGTCTGTGTTTCTCTACACAATGTATCTTAATATGGGGGTTACTGATGCAAAATTCCAAGGCGCTACCTATTGCAGTTCTCTAGATACAGGATAATAATTTATTACTTTGTATGGGGGGTACCACGTTCACTGTCCCAATTCAGCCTATATTTTTCTAGAGTATACGGGTATGGGGTTTACTTGTACCCACTTTGAAGACCATACCTATTATAGTACTGTATATACACAATAATAATTTTTCACTTTGTATGGGAGGTAACACGCCCACTGTCCCAATTCATTCTGTATTTTGGCAGACTATGCGCCTTAGCACAAAGGCTACTCTTGCAAAGTTTCAAGGTACTATCTATTGCAGTTCGCCAGGAACACGATAATAATATTTTACTTTATATGGGGGGAACCACGCCAACTATTCCTGCTATAACTCATGAACCAATACACATACAGAGACCATTTGTACATAAAAACCTTGGTATTGACGTCACCTTTCATATAAACTTTGCAGAAACAAAATCGGTTCACGCATTCCAGAGAACATCAATGTCTAACACAATGCAACTTTTTTTATATTTATAGATAAATAAAATTAAAATTTTGTGAGGTATGTGTAATAAATTTTGTAAAGAGGGATAATATGAAGGCACCTGAAGCAGGCCACGCACATTAATTGCAAATAAATTAAAATAAATTCATTTCCGTGCAAATTCGATAAAATTCATATGTTTGTGGTTATATACGAATTAAAACTAATTTACAAAACTGCAAATGGTAAATAGTAAATTTTTCTCTTCCGTAATATTGGATTTAGAGTTTTACAAATTTTGAATTTTACATTTTGGCAGCCCAGGGGATTAAATTAAAACAAAAATAAATACAAACAATGGCCAACACAAAAATAATATACTTTTTGCATGAAAAAATAATTGTTAAAGCTGTAGACTAACTTTTTTGTATTTTTAATAAGTGCTTAGGTTGTTTATTAGTTTTTGGTTTAAGGGCATGGATGCGGAAACCCTAAAATATGCATATACATATACATACATTTAAATTACTTTTTTGTGTTAATTTGGACGATTACATCATACAACCTCATACATATGTATGTATTTACTTATAGGAAGAGTATGTATTCTGCTTTTTGAGCTGTTACATGTAACAAATTTTAGTTTTATTATCTCTATTACAAATAAATGAATTATTTATTTTATTCAAATATTATGTGTCGTTTTTGTATTTATATTTACCTCAAAATGTGTCAACTTGCAATCGATTTGTAAAAACAGCAAAACCATTTTCAACTTTGTGCCAGACTCTGTATCAGTTGTTGTACTTATGATACAACAAAATAATTTTTTTTTACTTTAAAAATACTTATTTTTTTTTTTTGATTTTCGTTTAAATTTTTATTTATTTATTTTTTAAGCATTTAAATACTCGTTAACAATTATCACAATAAGATTATCGGTAGAACAAATTTAGTTTTATTTATAGAATATTTGGTCGAGGGAATTAACAAATAAATGTGGAAAAATAACTTAAAAAATAATAAATAAATTCATTTTATAATAGCGATCAATAATATAACAGGGCGGGTGGTTATTTAGGTATAATTTACCCATAAATGGATACCACACTGACGTGATACAAATATCCACCTAGGCCTAGCCAGGATTTTTAAAGAAAATTTATATATTGAATATTTAAACTTATTAGTCGAACTATTTATTGTTAAAGTAAGGCTTATGATGGTTTATTCTCTCTAACTATTTATAGGATTAACATAATATTTTTTTTTTACAAATTAAGTGAATAAATTCAATTCAAAACTTTATCATAACTTATATATGCAAATACTTAAAATATGCTTAACTTACATTCTTATTCTATAAAGCCACAAAATTTTAAGTCATACTTACACCACTCATCTGACACATAATTTTTATTTAATGGAAAAAGAAAACTAATATAAATAGTCTTTCATTAAGCGCTTTTCATCTTAAATTTAAAATAAAACAAAGGGCGACTGTTCTCATTTAACGTCAGTACCAGCCATGATGGCCTGAACTGACGAAAGTCATATCTCTGCATAGTGTGGCAGAATCAAAATATTTTGGAAATAACTCAGCCACTTGTAAAGGGCAATGCCGATGCAAAAATGCAGAAGTGAATCTGAGCTTAAGTTTTGAAGCTGGGTACTATACAATTTCCAGGGGTGGCGTTAGCACCTGCAAATGAGTTTACACCTTGCCATTTCTTTAATGTTTAAATTAAATTAAACCTACCAAATTGTGCTTCAATCTGCAATAGTGAGCGAAATTTTAAATTTTGTGGAAAAATATCAAGATTATATCTTTTTTGAGTTAAAAACTAGACGATTTTCAATCTAACAATTTCAATATTATTGAAATCTGGTATATTTTAGCCTAAAAAAGGCCATCAATGTTTTTTATAGAAAATAAAACGTTTTTTGTATAAACTAACTACATATATGTGTGTATGTTTAAACCAAATTTCGTATAAAATTGATCCTTGTAAAAGATGTAAGTCCCTTAATTTGACCTTTTTTACATCAAAATGTTGACTTTAACCTATATGTAATTATATCCCAAAGCTGGGTTTGGTAAAGAAGACTGTTGTATTAAAGCTATATATACTCTGAATTATTGCTGAATGTGGACTTTATGGGCAAAAGAGTAAAAAATTCCAATTTTATGTTCTTTATTTTGAGAATTGTAGGATAATGTTGTAGATTTTTTACTATTTAATTTTCGTTGACTAATTACATATCCAAAATCGGTCTCCGAAGGGACTTAATCAACAACCAGCCCCGGAGAGTAGCGGCTCTCAGTGGGGCTACCGGTTCCTGTGATATCAGTCGTTTGGATACCGTGGCAGTGAAATGAAAGAAGATAAAATTTATATTTGCCTTTCAGTAGGAACTTTCGAAATTTGATAGTGGTTAACGGCCATATTGTTCAAACCACTTCTTTCAAATAGACTGTAATTTATTTAGTCTGTTGTGCCAAATTCGCATTGACGGATATAACGTTTAACAGCACGTTCAAGTCGTAAAATTATTTTTATCTAAATGGGTTGTTCAGTTCGGGCGAACTCACCCTTATTGTTATTGAAAATCTCTTTAGCAATTAGGGCCATTTCTGAATGAAAAAATATGTCAACAAACAAAATTGTCAATTTTGGGACGATACCAATACACATAAGATCCAATGCATCCCGAAAAGTTACTGTTTGGTGTGGATTTTGAACTGGCATGCTGGCTGCATATTTCTTTGAGAACGACATTAGCCAGGCAGCAGCGTTAACGGCGAGCGCTTCAAAGAGATTTCTGTAAGGATTCTCTGTAACCAGTTGTTAGTAAGGCCCTTTGGGAAGTAACGTGGTGGCTGCAGTTTGGATCTAAGTCGAAGAAAGATCAGGTGTGAGCATGGTCCTGCCAGCCATGTTTTATAATTGCTGCTTGTTGTATCCCAATACGCAACAATGGTACTGACGTAAATTTGTATCGCATTTCTTTTTTAACAACTATCTCAAAATAATTAACATTGATATCACCAGCTTTCATGTTAGAATTTGTACCGTACAGTATCATTTTTAATTATTTAAATATTAAGGGATTATGATTTAAATTCATACACGAAAGCGGCTACACGATTACAAACTTCGTTGGCTACAATCGTCGCTGTCTCAGCTACTTAATTATTTTGAAGACGACAGCTACATGAGAACTCTCATATTGTTGTAGAAATACATATTTATCTTTTATAAAAATAAAATAACTTTTCCAAAAATACTCTTGTTACGCCAAAACAAAAAAAAAAATTGCTTAAAACCTCTTGATTGTAAATTAATTGAAAATTGTTTAATTTTCTGATTTTCTTCTGTTTAATAAAATAAATGCTTCACAGCTCTAATTAGTCGTCTTCATATAAAAGGGTGTATTTTAATTTTGACAAGTTGTAGTCGGTAGCCTGCTGCCGTATTTGTGTTTAATGTATGAATGGGAAGGGAATACTTTGTTAAGTAATAACCAAATGCTTTGTTAAGTAGAACCAAAAATAGCAGTATGTATCTACATATGTATATCACAGTACAACAATCTTAAACCCATCATTGTCTTTTTAGTTTTTATATTATTCCAAATATTGTTTTGATATTCAGAGCCTTTTCATTTTTCCATTTTATTATTCACTAACAAATTAATGTTTCCATTGAATGCATTTTTTACAACACGACATTCTACTTACATATGTATGTATGTATGTATGTATATATAAAATTTCGTTAATGAAAAACAATCTATTATTTATGACATGGCTATATTCATAAATAAAATGTTCTTTTTATGAATATTTGAATAAATTCTTTTGACATTTAATTTTTGTCGGTTTCTTTTTTGTTTTGCTTTATTAAACACATAAATATTCAAACAAAATTACGAAGTGACGACATATGTACATGTTGGAAAACATTGTCATTTCATTGTTGCAGTGTATTATTTTCTTGCATTTATTTGTCGTTTTTGTTGAAAACGTGCTAAAACATAAGCTGTTATCTCCCTTGGCTTCGCTGATATCTGAATATATATATATTATTCTGTTTTGTTGTTTTTTTTTAATAATATTGTATTTTTATTTATGTTTGCTGCAAAGTATGCAACAATATTAAAAATTATGCAAAGCATGCAATTTACACGATACACACACAAGCACACAATGGCACGAACAATGCAGTATAAATTTTGTAGTGTACAAAATTTGTACTCTTACTCGGATACACCACACTACATGCATTTATACCGCTACACATATGTATGTAGATTGCCCAACAAACAAGTTCTGAAATTTGCTTACAACATATTTCAAAATTAAGCTTGCAAGGAGTAAAGTAAGCCAAAAAATATTTTAATGCTTTATTAAAGCCACAAGGTAGGGCAATAAATTACTTACTCTAAAAGCAGTAAAGCAGAGCTTCTGTCCGGGAATCTTAAATAAAAATTATGTAATATTACATTGCATTCAGCATTTTTTGGGAAACAGTGAGACCTTTCGTTCGAGATTAATCGAAGAAAAACCTAATTGTTCTCCTTACTTTAATGCTTCTTGCAGAGATTTTTGTAAGGTAAGTATAATGTAGTGTAAACTAAAAATAAAATAACATACTGCTTCCAAATTCTAAAAAAAAAGTTTCCTGGGTTGTGTCATAACAGAAAATTTCTATATGTAACAAAACAATGATTGCAGTACCCAGCAAAAAGAAGAATGGTGTTTGAAATAAAATGTTTTTTAGATGTTGTAATATGCTCCAAAAATATATTTTTTTCAAAATAGTCAGCGGTTTAATTCTCCCAACTCTAAGGGGTAGTTGGCATGCGAAATCACGTCGCATAATTTTTAATTAAAATATTATAAAATTGATCGACAAACGTTAAGAAAAATTAATATTATTCTATTAACATATACACTTCTCATTGTGTTTTAGAATTTTATTATATATAGAGTATTTTTGGCTTCTCTAAAACTAGAAAAAAACGTTTCCTGATGACCTGGCCTAAGCCAGCAGTGAAATAAGTATAGGAACTAGCTTTTCCTCCAACAAATGAAAAACGTTTTTGTTACAATATGTTATGGGTAATTAGCATAGTATTAAATAATAAATAAGAAATATAGTTTTATTAATTTTAATAATTAATTTCTTTATTTGAGATAATAAGAGAGATCAAATTAATGTTAGCAAACATTTTTTTTCTGATTGCTTTTGCTGCTACGAGAGGGCGCTAAGCTCAGAGAATTTTATGAAAACTGAATTAACAGACAAATGGGTTTTAGTTGTTTCACGAAAATAATTTTCAAAAATCTTTGTTTTTTTAAACCAGTTCGAAATTTGGTTTTCAAGTACTTTAATATATTTGTAGTTAAATTATAATATTTAATTTTGTATTTGTTTTTATGGCTCTGAAAAAACATTTTTTTTTAACAAAATAAAATCCTTGCTCCGATTTTACATACACGATGCTATTTGAATGTGTATCAGCATGTTTGTAATTTTGTGGATATTATTAAAGCTAAACTTAAATTTTTCAGATACAGGATGCTTGGGAGGTAGATCTTGCGCCGATTTTTTTTTTTTTCAAAAATTCATAGTTTTCTTAACTAAGCCCGTTTTATGCTAGTGTATAAGATAAATTTGTATCTTAATTCCACACATTCGCTTCCAGCGTGTACATTCTCTTCAGTACGCACATTTCTACGACAGGTTAGTGTTATTGCGTCATTTAGATAGAAATTATTTGGTAAGAAATCTATTACCAGTTTGAAGGATGGCTGGCTCAGAGTTACGATTATGTGCGCCATAAAAATCACGAAGCCGTTTAAAACTTAGGAGAATTGAAAAACGCGTCAATCCATTCATGATGATTTATCAGAGTATAGACCATAAATGCCAAATGAGAGTTCGTTTCTATCAGGCTTAAAAAAACACCCATTACTTATTTTTTAGTTGAACTAACCGGATATGCATACTTTATTTTTCATAGTTAAAAAAAACATAAACTGATATGCAGCATAGTTTTGCGGTTCTAAAAACATAAGCATCTTTGGTGTGGATTGATTTCAAAGCAAAATCGAACAAAATATTGCAGGGACGCTGACGAAGTGGCGGGCACAGCTAGTTTTAAATATAAATTTTAATTATTTTATATTTATTTTATATTTATTTTATATGTAATTTTATATGTAAACAAAATTAGCTAAAACTGATTTAAAAATACAAAGAAAATATGTCACAATAAAAAATGTGTCCCCCATTTCCTTTCCACATTTGAAAAACAATAAAAAAAAACTCGTTTAAGAATCTGTTGACATCTTTTTTTCGAAATAATTTTCAAATTATTTTCAATTATTATTATATTATTATTAGTTTAATTTTAAGTCACTGTCAAATTGAGATGAAACTTGTGTGTTTGCTGGGTTATTGTAACTCTTTTTATATGTTGTATATTTAATTTGTATGTTTACTGTGCAAGAGTATAAAATACGGCATGAATGCAATCTCTTGTTATAAAAAATGATATTGCTATGAATGTGTGTGTGTGTGTGTGTACATAAGGATCAGATAAAATAATTGTTGTTACATTATGCAGTAATTTTAACCCGACTTGGTCGAAAATATTTATTACACTCGTACATTGTTTAAATATTTTCTCGCATAAGACCTGTAATGCGAATCAAATTTACAACTAAACAGATTTACAATTTGTAGTAAAAGTAATTTTGGCAAAGGAAAGCCAACACAAAATTATAGTCATAATAATGTTGTAAAATGTGGGATCAAAGATAAAGATAATAACATAATTATAATGTAGCCTTGATAATAACAAAGTAAGAGGATTTACAAATCCTTTATAAGGAAGCAATAGGGAACATTAGCATAAAAAGAATATCAAGAGACTTTAATTATACAAAAAAAAAAACGACTACAGCTACTAGTCATTTAAAATAATGTACGGGATTAATCTTTTCGTAATTTCAAAGTAGAGGTAAATAAAACACACGTCTGATTTAAAATTGGTTTAATTTTTTTTTAAACCTTATAATTTGTTTAAAAATTCAACTGCCATTGGATATACATATGACTGGACTAGATCCTTTTAATCTAATTTTGAAATATTTGTATGCATATAATGCGCAATAGATGGAGGTCGTTACTTGACCATTATTCGTTTTTAAAGCTTACAAATTTAAGAGGATTTTGTAAATAAGCTTTATCCTTTGTGTAACCCCACAAGAAAAATAATACTTTTTCTGTCTTTGAGACAAATTAATCTAAAATAATCCATTACATTGACTATTGTTTTATTTTTGATTTACAACAAGGCGAATTCCTTTTACTAGGTGGCAGCACGGCAAAGTTAATTATTTTTTGCTTTACTTTTTTTGTGCATGGCAGCTGTCAAAATTTTTTTTACTTATTTAAAATTTGAAAAAAAGAAATAAATTTTAATTATTTAAAAAAAATATTTCAAGATAAAACAAAAATAAATTAGTCAAGTGCGAGTTAGACTCACACACGTAGGGTTCCGTACTATGTCCAGTATAATTTAAAAATTCCAGTTGTTTATTTCTTTATGTCTTATGGGACACTCTTAAATTTTAAAATGAAAGTAATATTCGCGAAAATTGCATCATAATTAGAACACCCTTTAAATTTTACTATGTAATTGATTTTATAGCGGCCATTGTAATACACTTTCTATTAAAATATCAGGAGCATACCTATTGCGGTTAAAAAAATAAGGTAATATTCGTGAATAACACGTTACTAATGGACACACTTCAATTTTAAGTATTTGTTATAGCGGCCGAAGTGACACATCTACTGTCGGATTTTATATTACGGTTTATAAAATCTTGTCACTGTCGGAACACCCTTTAATTTTATTATTCATTATAGTGGCCATGGCAACTTCCTTTCTATAAATATACTAAAGATCTACTTATTGCGATTAAAAAATAAGTCACAATAGGTGAAAAACATGTCCCTGTCGGAACACCCTTTAATTTTTAATAATTGTCATATCGGCCGTGGCAACACATCTTCTGTACAAAATTTCAAGAGTCTACCTGTTACGGTTCAAGAAATAAGGCTTTATACATGCAAATCACGTCACTGGTGGAAAACCCTTTAATTTTTATTATTTGTTATAGTGGACATAGTTATACACCTCCTGTAAAAATTTCAAAATTCCACCTATTCATTCAAAACTTAGGATATATACATGCAAATCACGTCACTATTGGAACACCCTTTAATATTTAAGTTCAATTTTGTATACTTGTTTATAAAACAAACATAGTTTTAATTACAGTCTGCAAATTGTAAGTGGTTTCCTCTTACAGCTCAAAAAAAAGACATAAACGTAAAAACACGTCACTTTTGGAACACCCTACGTTTTAGTATTTTTTCCTACAGTTCAAGAAATAAACACATATTCGTGAATAACACCTCTCTATCGGAACACCCTATAAGTTTTAATTTTTGTTGTTATAGCGGCCATCGCTATACACCTTCTGTGAAAATTTCAAGAGTCTACCTATTATGGTTCAAAACTTATGCCTTATACATGCATTTCACACCACTATCGGAACACCCTTTAATTTTTAGTTTTATTTTTTTATACTTCTTTATATAGTGAACTAAGTTTTAATAACTGTTTGTAAATTTCAAGTGTATCCATCCTACAGTTCAAGAAATAAACACATTTTCGTAAATAACACCTCTCTATTTGAACACCCTATAAGTTTTAATATTTGTTGCTATAGCGGCAACAACTATACATCATCTGTGAAAATTTCAAGAGTCTACCTATTACGGTTCCAGAGATAAAAGGCGCTGACAGACGGACAGACGGACAGGTGGACAGACGGACAGACATTGTAGCGAAAACAATAGGGTTTCGTTTTTACACTTTGTGTACGGAACCCTAAAAATTAAAAATACTACCAGAAAAGGTAAGGAAGAAGTGTTTTTAGTTGTTGGATGTAATATTTTAATTGTGCTTTTGGCGTCTGGCATGTGTGTTTTTGGTGTTGCATTTGTTGTCGCGGCAATGCCACCTTATATAAATTCACCTTGGATTTACAAAAATACATTAATATATTTAATTAAATTTCATCTAATTAATATCCTTTTGTTGCTGCTTAAATTATAAATAGTTCAATAAAATTTAATTCGTATGTCTTTAACATAAAATTTATTACACAACTTAAATTGCTTGTGATAAAAACATTTACTCCAGGATACTTACAAATATACACACCCACCCATTCATACATATGTATATAAAAATCACACAAACATTTGTTTGTGCACAGTTTAGTTAACATGATTTATGTGTTTTACACATTTACATAAACAAACTCATAAATATTAGTTTACATACATATAAATACTAATACTTTTCTTTAATGTATCAGTAATTTAGAAAAGAACGAAACGGAACACAAATTTAAGCACACACACACACAAGAATTTTGCTCATCAATATCCCCCCTAGAGTGTATTGGTTTGAATACTTCGAAATCACCTACTAATACCACATAAATATGCCCATATTTGTGATTTATTAAACCAATTTAAAACATAAATACTACTCGATAAATTTAAAATATTCACATAAACATAAATAACACTTACACATATCCATACGTAAGCCTTTCGCTGATCAGTGTTTTTCATTGATGACCGCCTTAAATTAACATTTGAACACTCATTTTGCCTTAAGCCCTTAATACCTATTTGGAATCTTTATTAAACTTTTGGAAATATTAGAAGAGAAAGGTAATATTTGACCGGGGAGTAACAAATTTAAGGTTACCGCTTAGGTTGAGATATCCATTAGGTATTTTTAAATAATTACGAATAGTTTTCACTGGCTCCAATTTCATAGTTGCTACCTAAAGGTTGTAACGTTTAAACTGCCATTATTTGGGGAATAAAATGTTGTCAAACTTGAAATAACGATAACTAACAGCTGAGGGCTTGTGAACATAAAACATTACGCCACAAATATAAAAGATTTTTTAATGTTAAAAAATATTTTAGAAATAATGAAATTGAGGTTAAGCAATGCTACATGTGATTGTGGAAAAACATATTGACCTACAACTTGTAACTGTTTGATGCGGATGTTATACTGGTGACATTGTTCTCGCATAATTTTGCAAAATTGATGCTATCGTAGGGGAAAAACGCAATATTCTGTTCGATTTTGCCTTGAAAAGAATTCACATCAAAGACCCTTACTACTTTGGCCCACTTTTTCTTGAAAATAATAATTTTTGCGAAAAGAAAGTATGCTATATTGGAATCAGGATACTAAGCCACCTCCTCACTACATTTTGTTAAAATCCATCCAGTAGTTTTTACGTGTTGCGAACACAGAGAGAAAGACGGACAGATAGACAGGAAATGAGTTACTATTTTATTCTATGTATAGATAATATTTTGAAAATAAATATATGTTTATATAAATAATAAAAAAAAGAAAATAAAAATATTATTATAAAATTTTCGTGGAGGGGGGCAACGTCAAGGCTGGACGGAGCATTGCACCCCTACGCCACAGCGATATTATAAGTAGCAATTTTAGAAAAAGATCATAAAGACCATACTCATACCCCTGGTTTATAAGTTGAAGAACATCTAAACTCCAGACTCGTCATAGGGGCCTTTGTTGAGGAGCATCAGCACACCGGACTAAATCGTCCTTTCAGTGATTTAGGTCTAAGCCACAGTCCCGAAGGGTCTCATCAATAACCGATCAGAGAGAGTAGGGAAGTCGCCAACGGGCTACCGCATCCCGTGGGAATAGATGTATGGATACTTCTTAGAACTCGAAGGTTCTGATCTTCCAATTTCAAGTCCCGTGCAAGCCTTGAGAACGGGGCACCCGTTACCACCATCTACCCTGGAAGCATTAGTGTCAAGGTGTTATAAGTCAATAAGACAGTTTCCACCCGGATAGATTTAAATATACATAATAGTTTGTCCGTCGAAACTGCACAAATGTGCAGCCGAGAATTGTGTTGATGGAAAATCCATTACTTTTAAGCCGATTTATTTTAGCACACAACTTGCACGATGTTGAATGCATGGGAAGTTCTATATTAATCCACTGCGATGTTCCCTCCTCCTTTCTCATCCTTGGGCTTGGGACCGAGATAGGCGGAGTTTTGTGAACGAAACGACCAGAATCAATACAAGCAAAACAGAGACCATGATAATAAACCGAGATAGAAATCATTATAAAATTTACATAAATGGAAGTCACAATTAGCGAAGATGGAAAAGCGGATAGGGATTTAAATCGCAGAATAGCCGCAACTGCCAACTTATACGTTGCCTTAAACAAAAACTTCATCGTTAAGAGAGAAATATCAACGGACACAAAACTTGCTGTATACAACTCTACGTATATACCAACTATTACATACATATGTCTACGGTTCATGGACCCAATACTTAATACTTAAGGCGTGTAACTGGTAAAACAAGACACTATACGAGACAGTTTAAATACAGAACTGCTAAACATCAAAATCAAAAGTAATAAGCCGGACGTCCGCCTGCCGAAACGAGTATCAGAAGCAAGCCCGAGTGGCACGAGAAGCAGAGGAGGAAGAAGAATTACGTGACAGGTTACTATCAATAATATTCTGACAGAACAAAGAATCAAACCTAGAACTGCCAAAACAGCGGCACAGCGATAGATCGAAGTGAAGAAGTCTTTGCAAAAACTTTACATTGCAAGGTAGAAAGAGGTCCGGAATATAAATAAGAAGAATTATTTTAGCACGATAACTTTTGAAAATTATTAAGCTGATTTCGTATTTAATCGAATTATAATTTATTAAAAAAAACTACCGTCAAATTCTCAAAATTAATAAAAAATTTTAAATTTAATTTGCAACAAATGTTTCTCTATTTATTTTACCAAAGTTCTTGCTATTTATCGGTCTATTTCTATTTCTATATACACAAAAACTGCTGAATAAATAATGTTTGTGCATTTTCTAGCTTCATTGTTTTCATGAATAAAAAAGAAGTTAAAATGAATTTAAAAATATCAACAAATATTTAATGTAAATGGTTTTGATTTTTTTTTTACTTTTTGTTAATTTTGTTAATAAATAACGATTTAAGAATTTATTGATTTTTATAATTGCAAATACTTTCTGCAAAATGTAAGAGATTCATGCAGCACACACACACAAACGCTCACTGTGCTTTGCAAACAATCATTTGTGTATGTGTGTGAATGAGTTTGTTTGTTTAGTACGTTCGTGTGTTGATTCTAATTTCCATTAGTTTAACAAATATTTTACTGTGTGCAAACGTACTTTTTATTTATTTAAACTCATGTAGTGCGAGAACATATGTATATATGTATGTAATCGTATATATGTGTTTTTATATTGCAACTTTAGATAGAGTTACCAAATGAATAAAAAGTATTTAGCATTTGAAATATTTAGGCACAAGCACAATTAAATTTAGCCTTTACATAGTTTCTTTTCATATAATAGGCAATCCATTTTGTGAGTGTAGATAAGCAAAGTATTGAACAACAACAACAACAATAAAAATATCTATTTTTCTGATTTGATTTTGAAACAGAGAAAATTTGTTCGTAATTTTTTACACAGAGATAGTTGCTGCAATTGTATGACTAAAGTGATTTTTTATGTGTAAATATTTTACAAATATTGTCCATTTTACTGAAAGAAAATTGAATTTTAGATTTTTGTTTTAGTTTTAGTTTTCATTTTACTTTTTTATGTTATTTTATTTCCTCTCATTGCATGCTCTCTATAATAAACAACTTGACAGGTAATTCGAAACGTAGGCTGATATTATTTAGACATTAACACAAAATTACATTTTTGTTTAGAAAATTAAATCTTTTACCATGGCTAGAAATGTTATATAATTATTTTTTTATTTGTCACTCTAGTTTTCAAAGATCGTGATACCACACAGCCAATGCACAGTGGGAGATTTGGCGAAAAAATATATATAAATAAATATTATGTAGTTTTTAAGCGTATAAGCAACTCCACCTAACGTTCTCATTACTATGAAAAATGTGAAGTTCCCCTTTAAGTTTTACATTTGGATTTTATGGTCTGCAAGTAGTAGAAAACAGTTGCATCAAAATACAAAAACCTGGGGTATATAGAAAGCCCTAGCATTAAATTTTATTCTGGTTTAATCAAGAAAGTACCTATAATTTAGTTCCCTGTTTTTTTAAATTTTATGTTATGTTGACACTAGAACGAATGACACTAGTATCGCGAACTGAACACGTGGCAAACGCCTAGGAAAAGTCTGTAAATAAAAGATTAATAGCTATAAAATATAAATAAAAATAAGAGTCGTTCGTTGGCAATCGCATCACTTAAATCTTCTTCATAACCTAACTTAGGTTTTTACGGAAAGAAAAATTGACCAAGCCTACTTTTCACCCACTTTTTAAGTAGAGAACCATAATGGGTAAATCTCTGAAATTTTGCACGACGTCTACCTCGAGCTATGTAATAGATAGAGTCCTGAAACTTTGCACAAATAACCCTCATACTAACGTGCATAGGCCAATGAAACACAGTCCTGAGTGCGACGGTGGGCGTGGTACCTCCCATACAAAGTAAACAAATATTATCGAGTACCTAGAGAACTACAATAGGTAGAGTCTTGAAACTTTGCACAATAAACACTTATACTAATGTGCAAAGTCTAGCAAAAATTTAGACTAGATTGCGGCAGTGAGCCTGGTATCTCACATACAAAGTAAACAATTATTATCGTGTACCTAGAAAACTAAATATGTAGAGTCTTGAAAATATGCACAAGTAACCTTTATAATAATGAGCATAATCTAGCAATACACAGACTGGATTTGGATAGTGGGAGTGGTAGCTCCAATAAAAAGCAAAATATTATTATCGTGTTATTAAGCATAGTCTAGCCAAAAACAGATTGGATGGGAACAGTGGGCATCGTTCTCTGCGAATAAGATGTAACTGTTTTTTCATGAGAATAGCGCGATTTTTGCGTTAAAGGTCAGCCATACTTTTGTATGGCTATTTTTTGTGGATGGATGTAGTGAAGCACACCGGGGATAGCTAGGAAAATTAACATTGTAAACATAGATTTGCTTATTTTCTGGTGATTTTTTATTTTTGCTAATGAGTTGAACTTTTTTTATATCCCTTGACTTCATGAATCCAAATATAATTTAAAAAAAATTTATCTCTTACAGTTTTTTAGCTATAAATTAATAAAAAAAAAATATCGCTTTTTTGCATAAAAAATAAAAAACATAAAAAATATTCTAATTCCAGTTCTATAAGCCCTAGGGAGTTGAGTTAATAACCTTTAGTTTAATACCATTCATAAAAGTTTTTTAACGTAACTTCCACCACTTACTCTAAACATATTGAAAATAAACAAGAAATTTAAAAACAAAATTCTTTTTAGTTTGGATTCAGGGGGTCCAGGTATGTAAATTTAAAAAAAGTTTGAATGAAATGTGAAGTAGTCAAGTGCCATGTTGATTTGATATGGAATGACCCATACAGTAGTATAAGTAGTAAAGAGTCAATAGAATTACGTACACTCTGTCAAATAACTATAGCACTTTTATTTAAGTTATTTACACCTCCCAAAGTTGCAACATTTCTTTCTACTTTTTGAAGCACAATTACTCTAAATTATATTTTATTTATATGTTAGCAATACAAAAAATTAGAAAAACAGTTGAAACATATTCTTCCAATTATTTTGTTTGTGCAATAAAACTTTGAAACTATAGCTGAAAAGTCGGTATACCAAAAATTTTTCGAAGAATCCTCGGAACTCTACTTTCCATCCGAACATTGGTAGCCAGTTACCGGTTAATATAATATTCTACCTATAAGAATCTAGAATATATATTCTTTATAAGGACGCAAATGAATAGAAATTATATATGTAATTTATAACCTGTATTAAAGAGTATAATAAAAATAAAAGTAAAAAAAAATATATAAAATAAAAACACATTTACACTAGCACCGACTATAAAACGTTGTTTTGATGTTGGAAATCCTCTTTAGTTTTAATCACAAAGTTTTTTAATTTAGATGCCGGAAGTTTATTTAACTTGAATTACTTTAGTTTATTTTTGCTCCAATAAAACATTATGAGTTTCTTCAGTTAAAATTTGTATGCTGTTATATTCATCCATCCCTACAATCATGTGTATGTTTTGTATGGATGTGATGCATTTATATGCTAAAAACTTTATCTAAATGTGAATAGATGCACTTTTTCCTTTTTTTAATTTTTATTGCAACATTTCAGTTTTGGTTCCATTTGTTGCTTTGTGAACTTTTTTTATATTTAAATCATCTTACCGGATGTTCAAGTTGAAACTAATATTTTTCCAACCACCTGTTGGTTATACATACACATACATGTACATGTGCAAGTATTCTGAAATATGAATGAATACCAAAGAAGAAATTAAATTACTCTTATTTGCTGGAAAAAATTATTAGAAAATAAATGCAAAAGTCATAGAAACACAACTTAAAAAATGTTTGACAATTATTATCGAAACTTAGAAAGTAGTGTTTGTCATAGAAGATTCAAAAGCAATTTTCGTACAAAATATTTCCTGTACATACAAGTCTAATTTTATTCTTTGTCTTACCTGTGTTATTAATAATTAAATTTTTTTATTTTTTTTTTCATTGCAGGTATGTTCAAAACTCCTCTGTATCTCTATAAAACTTTCAATGTGAGTTAATTAAATTTTGTCTGTGTAATGTAATTATAATGTACTTGAATAGATATATTTTACTTTAAGATTAATGTGAAATTTATTGTCATAAATCAGTGTTAATAAATAGATTTTGATTGTCATCTAATTAGTAAAAGCAAAAGAAAATTTATTGTCAACGTCTTTGCTTGTTCAAATATAATTGTTATATTGCTCTTAAATAAAACATTTTCAGAAGCTACAGCTATAAATCATAATCTGACAGTTGAAATTAATGCGAAGAGTATGCTTGCTTTAAGTAAACAACAAGAATTATTATTGACTAGCTGTACCCACACACGTTGTGTGCGTCCTGGCAATATTTTGTTCGATTTTGCTTTGAAAATAATCCACACCAAAATTTAAGACTCTTACGTATTTACTTTATTTAAAGGTACATATCCCTGGATAAAATTCTAAAAATTATTGTAAAGCTCTGTAAAATACCGACAGAAAATGAGTTGCTCATTATTAAAACAGCGCCATCTGTTGCGCATCAATGCTTATAATATACTCCTTTTAAAAATAAAAGATCCTTAAAGTATGCAGTACATCTGTAAAAAACCGGCGTACTTTCACTGCTTTTTTCCACTTTCTCTTGGAAATAAGATGTTTTTTGCGAAAAAAAAAGTATCCTATATTGGAATCAGGATACATAAGGTACCTCCTCACAAAATGTTTGTTAAAATCCATACAGTAGTTTTTACGTGATGCGAACAGAAATAAAAAGACAGACAGGCAGACAGACAGAGAGACAGACAGACAGACAGACAGACAGACAGGAAATGAGTTACTGTTTTATTATATGTATAGATTGCCAAATAATCTTTTTAATTTTATAATTTGAAATTTTATTTTCTACGTAGGGGGTGGTGGGTTCGATTCCCACCAAAGACTCTAGAATTTTTACTACAAGTTAGCAGAAAGACCAAGAAGGAGCTTGGATATAATGTGGCTTGCTAAATTGCGTTAGTGACAGGTCACGGACTCTCAAGTATTGTCTGACCAAGTTAAAAATCGAGGTAATATGATACTTGCAGAGTGTGCCTGAAAAAAGACTTACATAAAAAATCTTTGGACCACGGGCAGAAACATAATATATGGAGATGCTAAGTCTCCTTAAGCAAATGTTAGCAATTACCATAGACTTTGTGATGAAGAAGAATGTCGAAAAATATCAGTCGCCAGTCTGACATAACTAAAGTCAAGACTAAAGAGGCTAGTGACAGCTCGAGACTCAATGAAGGTAAGGTATTCGTAAATTTCCAGTGGGATGCCAGAAATCATTGAGGAAGGCTGGGGTTCAAAAAGGGACCTATGAAGCTAATGTTCTGCTTCGGTATCTCCCCTACAAAATAATAATATAAATAATTTGTACTAGTTTGTAAACATAGCTTATTTCTTTAATATTATTCCTTATATTGTAGTCAAATGTTCTGACACACTCAGACAAATATGCGGCTTTGTTACGTATAATTCGCTTTACGTATACCTGTATCAATATGCCTTGATCATACTCTAATCTAATCGATCGTCACACGAAAAAAGCTACACCGCTTTTCATGGACGCTAAATATTACGTATTCGCCATCCGCCGTCACATAGCCGAATACGTAATATTTATCGTTCATACGCCCTGGACGTTTTATATAAGCAAGCTGTTAATAAATTAAACAAACAAACAAACAAAAGCTACAATTAAGTAAATATTTATATTTATCCAAAAGTTTAAGGAGAAATAAGACAATGTGCATGTTACAAGTTCCAAGCATATCGAACTTTAGCTTCTCGACTGTAGAAATAATTATGTCTACCTAGGGAGTAAAAAAAAAACAAAACATAAAATATTACTATTGAAACATAATTCTCCATTTATTTTGTTTGCTTAATAAAATTATCGCACTATTCTTTTGAAACTACAAGGTATGATCTACAAATAAACGTTATTTTTTAAATTTTTTACAGAAAACTTAATATAATTTCTTTGATCCATTTTATCTGTCAAATATTTTTATATGTCAAAAACAAACTGACAATCCAAAATGGCTGATATTGTCAACATAAATAACAGGCATGTGACCAACATTAAAAAAATGCGAAAATCGAACATACGTAGCTCACGAAAATTGAAAATAACGGTTATTTTTTAATCATACCGTATAGCTGAAAGGTCGGTATATTAAAAATTTTGCGCAAAATCCTCGAAACTCTACGTTCTACCCGAACATTATCAGTCAGTAACCAGTTAATTGATTTTTTTTAAGACAACACTACTCTTGTGAAAGTTTTTTGCTTATCTGTAAAAAATATCCAGCGTCTTTGGCGGGAATCGAACCCGCATCCTCTAGACTGATAGACTAACGCGCTACCAATCGGTATATCGAGGCACTCACCCTACCTATAAGAATTCAGAATATATATTCTTTAGAAGGTCACAAATGAATATTGTATTACAAAGTATAATGAAGACAAAAGTATAATAAAATAAAAATATATTTACACTAGCACCATCTATTAACTGTTGTTTTGACGCTGGAAATCATCTTTAGTTTTAATCACAAAGTTTTTTTTTTGAATTTAGATGCCCGAAGTTTATTTAACTCGAATTACTTTAGTTTATTTTTGCTCCAATTAAACATTTTAATAATATTGTAATTGGCCCCACTATGCCATATATTTACACAGTTTTATATATTTATTAGTAAGTACGTGTGGTTTTGTATTTACAACACACATTACAATAAACATTTTGCAGACGTTGACATCTAACAAATAAACATAAATCATATTTTGACATTCTCACAACATGTTTATTTACAAGTACAAATATATATCTGCAAATATATGTTCAGTGTTGTAAACGTTATGCTTGTGTGTAGCTAATGCAATAAGTACTTAGATTTAACACACATTCATATATAAACCTTAATAATAAAGTAAATTTAAATAATGTTATAAAATGTTTTTAATCCCTAAATTTCAAAAGTTGTTTGCCCCTGACATTTTTTCTAAGTTCCATAACAGCTAAACATGTGATTAAATAAATGAAAATGATTGTTAACAAAAATATTTACACAATCAAACAAACAAACAAACAAATAAATAAAACTGTTAATAATAATCGTCTTTTAATGGTTTAATTAAGTTTATGGCCATCAGTTTATCTACTTCACTTGAAAAACAAACAACAACAAAATTAAATTAAAATAAAATAATAAATAAATATTAACAATTTTTAAATGTGGCCGGAAAGTGCAATATGTAAATGAGATTGATGGCTTTAATCCTCACAACAAATGGTTTTTAAAATTTGAACATAAAAACCAAATGTTGAGTACAATTAAATCCACATGGAGCCATTCAAAAACACTAAGCGCAATCATCGTTTTAAACAAATAAACCATAAAAATGATTTATTTGCAAAACGAGCTGGCTAAAGTAGACATTTTTGAGTTAATTGGGAATTATATGAATTTAAATTTTATTTGAAGTTATATTTTTATTAAGCCTTTTAGTGGTCTATTTGGTTTAACCACAGTCTGAACCACTCCCACTTAATTTAAAAATACAGTAAAGCAGAAAACCTGGCATTAAGTTTTCTGTTGACTTTTATATCTTTATGTAGATTTAGCACAAACTCTAATTAAAACAAAACCAAATTTACAAATTTAATTCAAACTTAAAAAAATATTCTTTACAATAATACAAACATACAGAAGAAGAAAATTGCGAGGTATATATGGGAGAGACTCAAGGAAGGAATGGATATCCAAAAAGAGGTACTAATTATTCTAATACTAATAGAAAAATGCGAGAATATGCAGTAGAACGTATTTGTATGCTTTGTTAACATTGATAAAGCTTTCGATACGATCCGACATGACAAGCTAATGGAGTCTCAGGTAGCTATAGAAATAAATGAAAAGAAAATAAAGTGCATCAAAAATCTATACTAGCAAACAACTGCAAACTTCCAAGTTGATGCGAAAATTTCTGATAACTGTCCCATATTAAAAGAAGTAAGGCAGGGCTGTATATTTTCTCACTTTTATTTTTTACTAGCTATCCCCGGTGCGCTTTGCTACACAGATCCACAAAAAATACAATAAACATTTGGAAGAAAAGTATGACCAACCTTTAACGCGAAAACGCACGCTATTCTCAAATCAAAAAAGTTCTCATCCAATTTTTTACTTTTAATGGGATTTGCCACTCCCAGCATTCTTTTCCAGTCTGTATTTTACTAGGCTATGCACATTAGTATGAGGGTTACTTGTGCAAAGTTTCAAAACTATACCTAATGTAGTTCTCTAGGTACGCGATAATAATTTTTCACTTTGTATAGAAGGTACCACGATCTCCATTCAAATTCAGTCTGGGTTTCACTACAAAATGTATCTTAATATAGGGGTTACTGATGCAAAATTCTAAGGCGTTACCTATTGAGGTTCTCTAGATACAGATTATAATTGTTTACGTTGTATAGGAGGTACCACGCTCACTGTCGTAATTCAGCCTATGTTTTTCTAGAGTACACGCATAGGTATAGGGATTACTTGTACCCACTTTGAAGACCATACCTATTATATTTCTGATATATACACAATAATAATTTTTCACTTTGTATGGGAGGTAACACGCCCACTGTCCCAATACATTCTGTTGGCAGACTATGCGCCTTAGCACAAAAGCTACTCTTGCAAAGTTTCAAGGCGCTATCTATTGCAGTTCTCCAGGAACACGATAATAATTTTTCACTTTGTATGGGCGGTACCACGCCAACTATTCCGGCTATAACTCATGAACCAATATACATACAGAGACCGTTCATACATAAAAACCTTAGTATTGACGTTAACTTTCATATAAACTTTGCAGAAACAAAATCGGTTCACGCATTCCAGAGAACATCAATTTCTAACACAATATAATTTTTTTTATATATATAGATTATTCAGAAAAAATATTTAGAAGATTACTAAACAAGGAAAAAAAGGTATTCTGATAAATGGCATTAATGGTACACGCAAAGCGAAAAAAACATGGTTGTAGTCAAACCATTTTATATATACATTTAATAATATAGTAACTCATTTCCGTCTGTCTGTCTGCTTTTCTTTTGCGTTCGCATAACGTAAAAACTACTGGATGGATTTTAACAAAATTTTGTGAGGAGGTACCAAAATATCCTGATCCCAATATAAGATACTTTTTTTCCGCAAAAATATCTTATTTCCAAGAGAAAGTGAAGAAAAAGCAGTGAAAGTACGCAGTTAAACTAACCGGATATGCATACTTTATTTTTTATAAAGTATAAAAAATACATAAACTTATATGCAGCATACTTTAAGGCGGAACTAAAAATGTAAGGGCCTTTGGTGTGGATTGCTTTCAAAGCAAAATCGAAGTGGCGGACAGAGCTAGTTAATAAATATAATAACAATATTGTTGTGTTAAAACTCTGATAACGATTGTTAAAAATACTAATATATAATGTTTTGTATTATAATATATAATATTATATTATGATCAAATAAAAAATTGTATGGTCAAAATAAACGATTATAGTATAATTAAAAACTATGAAATATTATATAGAATTATTTATTATTTTATTTATAATATAATATTGATATACCGACGGAAACTAAAGATTCCATAGACCGATCGGGATTCGATTGATAAAGTACTGATAAGGAATATTAACCGACAGCTAGTAAGAATCACCCGAATAAGAAAAGTCGCAAATTTAGGAGATATAATGAGTAATCAGAAATAACAAAGGGAAATGTACAAAAGAAATAAAAGAAGTAAGGAACAGAAAACTCATCATTGCTGAATGAAATATGAAATCGATTTTTTATATATTTACACTTCCAAATGTATGATCGCTGTATGCAATGAAAAACCATGGTTGTTGTATGTGACCATACCACACATTATGTTCTCTGTAATAATACGTTGTTCCCGATAAACAAGTTTTGGGTAAAATTGTATCATTAAATGGTTACTACTTTTAAAAAATTCAATATGGTTGGTTTTAACTATTTAATTTTTGCTTCACAACCAAAGTTTTTTCGTGCGTAACAAACGAAATTGTTAAAAAAAAAATATTATTTGTTTTTTTATTGGTTTGTACTTAAAAAAACAATAACTAAAAATGTATAAACAATTGTTGCGGAGAAATTTTAATACATGTTTAATTATTTCTTCTCTGGATTTTCGCCAATTGTGTTTTCTTTTTTTGGAGTGAGACTAAAATTTATTTTTAATTTTTATACCACCAAAAGGGATATCATTACAGGTGCGAAATGTTTGCAATTATTCACAAATCAAAATAGGATGATGATGTAAATTACGAAGTGAGATTAAAATGGAAGATTTCAATCCTTCAGCTGAAGAGGCTAAAGGGGGTACAAACTCAACCGTTGAGACCGTCTTTGATGTTGTTGTCAATCAACGTTTACAAGAACGCTTTTCTTTCAGAGACAAGAAAGACTACACTTTATACTTGAAGAACTGCATGAATCAAGAGTTGGCTGATCAAAACAACATTAACAATATAATGAAAGACATCTTGAGCCATTTTCAGATTTACAATTCTTTACTGGTAAATCCATGAAATCGATGGCCAAAATGTTCCCGCCCTTGTTCTTGAAACACGGTTTGGAAGAACGTTACCACTGACTAAAAATTGTTTATATACATATGCATATACTATTTATAATAAAATCATCTGTATTTTTTTATAAAATTATTAATAAAAAAATAATAAATAATTTTGTATTTCAAAATGTTAAAAATCTGGCATTTCATATTATAATCATTTAATTTAACTCTATAATGTTTATATTAATAATAATATGGCTTAACTACAACCATATAATTTAACCATAATAAGTTAAAGATCATGGTTACCTAAACCATATTTTTTCTTTGCATTTGAGAACCGAATACGAATGGGCAAATAAAGAAGAAGAAAGGAAACTTATTCTTACTAATGTAATATATACAGCTCCGCTATAGTGGAGCAAATTCCAGAAGTCATTATGGATCATTAATAGCCTTGTGAAACTACATGCTTATAATTGTGCGTGAAGCTCCAAAAACTTACGAAATTGTAGTAAAAATTAAAATTGTTTAGAAATACCAGAATAACCCCATCTAATGCAAGATTTCAAATTAAACTTCTATTAACAAAAACAAAACAATAACTACAACTAAAGGGTGTTTTTATAGAGGTATAGAACTTTAAGTTGCAATAAAACAACGAAGGATTATTCGATTGACATGAATTTTATTTATCCGAAAGATGATCTTGTGGCATTACATTTTAAATATGATTTCTGGCATATGACCGCCACGGCTGGCGCGGATGTAGTCCAATCTGGACGTCCAATTTTCGATGACTTTTTCCAACATTTGTGGCCGTATATCGGCAATAACTCGGCGAATGTTGTCTTCCAATTGGTCAAGCGTTTGTGGCTTATTCGCATAGACCAATGACTTTACATAGCCCAACAGAAAGTAGTCTAGCGGTGTTAAATCACAAGATATTGGAGGCTAAGTCACAGGTCCAAAACGTGAAATTAGGCGGTCACCAAACGTGTCTTTCAATAAATCTATTGTGGCACGAGCTGTGTGACATGTTGCGCCGTTTTGTTGAAACCACATCTCCTGGACATCATGGTTATTCAATTCAGAAATGAAAAAGGTAGTAATCATGGCTCTATACCGATTACCATTGACTGTAACGTTCTGGCCACCAAAGTACGGACCAATGATTCCACCAGCCCATAAAGCGCACCAAACAGTCAGTTTTTCTGGATGTAAGGGCGTTTCGACATACACTTGAGGATTACCTTCACTCCAAATGCGGCAGTTTTGTTTGTTGACGTAGCCATTCAACCAGAAGTGCGCTTCATCGCTAAACAAAATTCGCTTATGAAAATCAGGAACAACGGTAATCTCGTTTTGGGCCCATTTGCAAGCGTTGTTCAGGCCTGAGTCTATTCATGATGAATTGCCAAACCAAACTGAGAATAAATCACTTGAAACCAAACTGAGAATAAATCACTAATGCCAACTTAAAGTTCTATACCTCTATAAAAAACACTCTTTACAATACAATAGCAGCCAGAAACAAAAACTAAAACAAACTCAAACAACATCTGTGATCGTCTTGTACTTGTTTTGTGTTAAACATGTGGTTGCATATTGTTTCAAACAAAATTTTTACAACCATCAAAATTAACACATACACAAACACACCCACACACATATACATATGTATGTATGTATGTATGTATGTATGTATGTATGTATGTATGTATGTATGTATGTATGTATGTATGTATGTATGTATGTATATCGACCCAAAGAAAAGTAATTTGAAATGTTATCATTAGTGTGTATCAGTTTTTTGATTTTTTTTTTCTTTTATTTAACTTTGCGAATGTTCAAGAATGTCTGTAAAAAGAAGCGATTAAATTTTTTTTTGTTCATTTGCACATTTTCATTATAAAAACAATTAAAGCAGCTTTTGCATTATCAAATAATAAAAACACACACACACACCCACTTATTCGTATCCTGACGTAAATGCACCTTTGAAAACATCAATTTGTGAGCATACAAGGATTTGTATGTTATCAAGGCTTATGTGTAAGAGAGTTTGTTGGATAGTGTGTAGGAGACTGACAGGGGGAGAGAGAGATAGAGAAAGGGAACGAGGTTTTTGTGTAAATGCCAAAGTACTTTTATAAAGATTTTTGTGCTTGAATCAAGTTTCAAAATTTTTTGATTCGTTTGTTGTTTAAAAAATGATATACAGTGACTGAAAGGAAAAATCGTACAATGCTCCAGTTAATTCTTTTTTACACACAAAGAAAAAACATGGCTAAAGTAACCATAATATAAAAACAAAATATTATGATTAAATGATATGGTTGTAGTCAAAATATTATAACAATATTGTTAGATAAGAATCATATATAGTCAATCCTGATATCGATTGTATAAACATATTATAATAAAAATGACCACAATAGTATGATAAGATATACACATTATATGCTTAATTTAAATATGATTAAAACTATGTAATTTCATAGTTTAAAATGTTAAAATTTTTGTTAATAAAATACACAACTATTTATTATTTTATTTATTAACAATTTCATTATTACATAAATTTTCGAAAATTTATTATCACTTTATTTTATAAGTAGTATATAAATATGTATGTATATTAACAATAACATAAAATTGTGTACATATTTTTATTATTTTTTAAAAAGCACACACAAATAAAATCCCATGAGTAAAAATAAACATTATTTGTTTGGTTTTAGTCATTCTTTGGTTACGTTCGAATATATTTGATAAACTTTGTTTTTTATTAATATATTATGGTGGTTAAAAATAATATAGCATAATTTTCGAATATTTATAAAACTTTAGTTGCAATTTGAAGTTCAACAAAAGATCTATTGTTCAAATCAATCATTTTGTATTTTTTGGACGCAGTAACTAGTTAATGATAAAATTTTAGCTAAAACAATAAAATAATATTAAAAACAACAAAAAGTTCTTCATCGCAAACAAATATTGTTACAGAGAACATAATGTGGTCCTTGTGACCATACCGCAAGCATGATTTTTCTCTATTTATAGTTTCGCTCTATAGATAAACACAAATTTTAATTTTCAGGACTCAGTTGGAAAAAGGGGAGTTTGTTTGATGGAAAAAATTTGTAGCTCTATTTAAAAATAGAGGAGGTTTTTGGTTTCTCTATGCAGCAATTTTTCAAAAGATACGAGAAGATCTATAAACCTTGCCTATTAATGAATTCTTTTGTCATTTTCTATGTAAAAATGGTAAATATGTTTATATACATTCTATGTTTATAAACATTATTGCACAATTTTTCTGATACACACATAATGTTTATATACACAGTTTGCATTATATCATCATTAATAGGCAAGGTTTATTGATCTCCTACAGCTTATGTATATATTTTTTATACAATTAATTAGTTTTAGAGGAAAGTGTATGGCTTCTAAATTAATAAAAAAATATTAATATTTTTAACTTTAATAACTGAATTCCTGAAAGGAAAATGATAAGTTCCCAAAGTTATTAACCAGAGGGCTGTCAAATTCTTTTACTTTTCTTCAATAGGTGCTTTGCACTCCCTAAGGAATTTTATAATAAATCATAAATTTTGTTTCAAAATTGGATAAGTTTGAATAGGGCTGGAGGGACAACCGTTACAATTTTTGACCAAATTTTTCTTTTATTCACATTTGCTATAGCTTGTTTTTTAAATTTTACTGAAGCAATTTAAAATTATATAAGTAAAAAAACCCATAAATAATCAAAAAAAAAATCAAAAGTGGTCTTTGAAAGTAGTCGGATTATTCTTTGATTACTTTTGATTATTTTGTTGTAATTTAAAGTAATTAAGATTACTTTTCCATTATTAGTAATCGTAATTAATTAGTAATCAGAAATGGTTTAAAAGTGAATATAATCAGTACAATTCTTTTAAAAATGTAATGTTATTGATTTCTAATAGTAGTAAAAATTTAACAGCTCTGCTTTAAACGTAAAGTAAACAATAAAATTTAGGGTTATCCATTTTCGTTTTTGCAACCGATTACTTACGTTTAAAAAACAAGAAAACAAAAAGTAGGTGTAAAAACTCTGTGAAATAAAAACGAAAAAACAAATATTCAGCTCAAAAAAATATTCAGTCAGAAGGACAAAATTCTAGATGTGGCAAAAGTTAGACGGGAACGAAAATATGGCAACTTCAAAAGAATAAACCTAACTTTTAAAGTTAAGGGACAGTTAGCTTAATGGTCTCTTATAATAACCATAAGTTGATAATGTATCCGATAACTTTAACTGATGAGTTGCTAATAGAGTATCATCTATAGACAAATTGACAACAATTAATATTTGCACTTTCTAAAAATTTTTATGTTTGAAATGTTTTTATTTACTTTTACCGCATAACGACAAAATCATAGAATTTATAAAATAATTCATATTTATGTTTTAATGTCACAATACAATTACAAATTAAATTCGAACTTAATTATCGCGCATACTAACGAAGACCTTCACTCGCAGCAGTGAAACACTTTTTTGGGAATCGAACCCCAGGCTCATAGATTAGCCTACTGGGGCACCTAATTCATATTTTATATTACCGAAGAGCTATAAAATCAGTTTATATTATTTATGCTCTATATGGTCTGCGTATTGGAAGAAGAAATGAAAATATTAAATGAAAATAATTTTCTAACTAAAAAAACAAATCAATAAAATATTTTAAAACTCATTTACAAGTCGTCAATAATAAATGTATATTATTAAACAATTTTATATATTTGTCTTTTCTCATTGGATACAATTTTTTTAAATATGCGCGATTAATTCGAGTTATTCGAGTAATTTATATTCGAGTTATTCGAGTAATTTAGAAACGATTAATCCATTAAGATTAATCGACAAAAATTTAAATTGGAAAATCGATTAATTATTTTCTCGAATGAAATGAAAATCCGATTAAATGGATACTCTTGTTAATAAGTTATGAAAATTGCCCTTAAACGGATTTACTTGTTAGTTTTTATTAATTTGATTAAAAATATTTAAAAATAACAAATAATTTTAATCAAAAATATTAATTAATAATAATAAATAAATAAATAAATAAATATTCTTTAAAAAAAAAATTATTGTTAAGTTTGGCCCGATTTTCCATTTAAGTCACCACTGTACATAGTTTTGTTTTTCTTGCTTTATTTTAGTTTTCCTTTAGTGAAAATTCCGACGATAAAACTTATATAAAAAATGTTTTTAAGCAAAAAAGTGCTTATATGTATGTGAATGAATGTGTGTTTTATCTGATGCAACATAAAAACTCGCTCTTGTTTACAACAGTTACTAACTACTTGCCAACCAACCAACAAAATACGAGTAAAAGTAATGAAAGATTCATTTTAAATTGAACCTTACGGTGTAACGGCAGTTAAATAAAATATCAGGAAAATGAGGAAACTGTCGAAAAAAATCGTAAACGTTACATTGAGGTGTTAAACAATTTGCAAACAAAGAGAAAAACACGAAATCAACGAAAACCTCATCTAAACTTTTGAATACAAATCGATTTTCATTTCTTGCACCCGTTACAGTAAAGGAAATTTCAAGATATGACATGATTTTTATAATTCTTTGCGTCAAAAACACAGTGTTTTTTTTTTCTTTTATCTTTCAGATACTAGATAGCTCGTTTTTATAACTTTTTTAACAAGCAAACCTGAAAGACTGTTACAATTGTGATGAAAAGTGATTTTATAAATTACCTACCTGGTCTTTTAAGGAATTTGTTTTGTATAAACAATTGCTGCTGATAATTTCTAACGTCGACGTCGAGGTTTAAGTAAAAAGTAATCATTTATTTTTAAACAGAAAATTTAAATAAGTAACAAGTTGCGCCCGGCATTGCGCGGCTATTCAGCAGGTTCTGTAGAGCTGACTTATTTATTTTTGCCTGATTTACATAGTTTTTATAAATTAGCCTTTTGAACGTAATGGACTTTTCTAATTTTAATTAAGCACTGAATCATGACCAAGGCTGGGATTTTCATACAATTAAAAATCGATTTTATGCGCCTAAAACTTGAATTTAAAACAGAAAAAAAAACGAGGTTTTTGAAGTAAGGCTTATGTTCGTTTTTATTTCTACAAAAATAAAAAACTATTTTTTACAAATTAAAAGAAAAATGTGAAAAATTGTATTTTAGACACTAGCAGAATGTAGTGCATTTTCTGGATCGCTGTATCCTTCTTCAATATTCTTCGTATCTATCTACAAGGTGTTTTCAATTGGAACCACTTTTTATGTAGCCGGTGTCGTAGTGTTTTTTTACACTTAATTGTCGTCGTTAATTACTAATGGCTGGTTCCGGTATTTCTGTCAATAAATTAAAGTGGAGCCATTAGCCGTTTTTTAGTAAAACGTCAAGCTTTGCTAGTGTCTACAGTACTCATTTTTTATTGAATTCCTAAATATCAGATATTTTTAGATTATATAAAATTTTTAAAGTAAGTCAAATTTACGAAGTAAATACTAAAGCACTGCATGAGCACAAAAAATGAAGCTCATAAAACGCTCATTATAATATATCATGGAATGCATATCTGTTCAGTGTAAACGAGTAACGATGAGTGGACAATAATAAACATGGAAGACCAACAGAGTTTCCATAAGCAAGTTTGAATAAGTGTGAGTAAATGTTGAACTTGGGTGAGTTTAAACAATTGTATGCTTTGAGTGAAACACGAACACAGATCGAGTGTGCTAACAAAAAAAATTTAACAACATTACGTTGAGCAGTTTGATAGATATCAATTTCTTTTTCTTTGTTTCAATTAAATTTTTGTGTTAAGTGGCAACAAAAATAAAACAAAATACAACAAAAAAAAAATAAATGAAATAAAGTAAAATCGAGAACAAAGCTTTTTAAATATGTATTTTCCTTCTTGATTCAATATCCGTCAACAAAGTACTCATTGTATCAACTCTCCGTCGGTACTTTAATCACAGTTGAATACGTCAAAGTATAACGTATGACGGATTCTATGCAACCCGGCCTTTATTCAAAAGTTCGACACAACTACTAAACAAAATAACGCACTGACCATAGGCGAGTAAACACGGCGCTCACTAGTATAGAAAGTTCGTTTTACTCGGTCAGCTCATTGCATTTATGTTACAAACAGAGGTTTGCTTACTAATAGTATGTTATGATAAGGCATTTAGTCTTTAAGTTAGTACGTGTTCGATTATGAACACTTGCACATGAGCTTATGAGCACACCCATTAGATGAGCTTGCTTGTACAACAGTTTAATAAACACTTGACAACAATAGTGAAAAATCTTGGGAAACATCTAGTACAGTATATTTATATTTATATCTCTTTTTAATTATAAAGAAAAATATTAAAACCTTTTTAAAATAAAATTAGCAGTTTAATAGTTGTTAATAAAATAAAATGTTCAGATTTTTCCGTGATCACTCTTTAAATGATTTTTATAACTTGACCCTCTTTATTTCTAACAAGCAACTTTAAAACAGTAAAATAAGAAAAACGTTCGTACACGCTTTTATTATTAAATAAACATGTTTAAGCACTAATAAACCTCAAAAGCTCTTATTAATATTCTTGATTAGTGGTAGAAACACAAAAGCAGTAAATAAAAGATTTAAACATTTTGCAGCAATATTTAAATTTTCCTTTGCTTTTGCTCTTGTGTTAGCATAGTGTAAATAACAGTTGTGGTGAAAACATTTGACACGCAGGTTTTATTGATTTAAATAATTCTTCATTCAATAATTTTTGATTCTTTGGTAACTTCACAGAATAGTTTTTTTCATATATTATTATCAAAATAATTAAAATTAATTGTTAATATGAAGAGCTATGACATCTTAGACCTACAGCTATAGAATATTTATGTTTTTAACAATCAAGACAAAAATTCCAAAAACCAACAATAAAAAATTTAACTGGAAATGTTTTATTGTTGTGAAACTCTCTACGTTTTCTTTTTCTAAATTCATTTGAATGGCACTGTACTGCGACCAGCAAATAAAAGCTTAAATTTTTAGGTGAAAAGTTTATTGTCAGGCACTTAAATGTCAGGTAGAAATGCAAAGAATATTTTGTCGCCAACAAAGTCTCCTTTAACTTGCTATAATTTTTTCAAATTATTTTATTCCTTTTTACTTTACCATACGTAGTATATGTAAAGTAAAGTGATCATGAAAAAGTCGATGTAGGGATTTCAATGGATTTTTACGTTTTGAGGTCTCCTGATGTCTGTGGATGGGTGAGTGTGTGTGCATGCCACTATTTTTGTGGAGACTCTACAGGTCATACCGTTCGACCTATCAAAATGAAATTTAGTATGTGCCTTTGGTATAGAGCGATGAAGAGCTGAATAGTTCTTGGGCAAAATAATTAATTTTTCGATTTGAATATACTTTGAACTTATATTCTTTATGTACTATATCCATAAAAATTTCTATTTCCATGAGGTATGGTAAAGTTGAAATATAGGTAAAGTATAATTCTGAAAAAAAAAACGATGGCTGTATTTCAAAGTATCTTGTCGTTTTGAGGTGTCCTGAATTCGTTTTTCTATTTTGCGATGACGATGGCAAGTGGGTATGTATGCCACTATTTTAGAGAACGCTCTACAGGCTATACCGTTTGAAATATGAAAATGAAATCCAGTGCCTTTGGCATATGGTGGTGAAAGGCTGTATAGTTTTTGGTAATAATCGGGAAGGAGGCAGGGGTAGTTTACTTCACACCCCAAACCGAAAATAATTATTTTTTCGAATCGAATATACTTTGAACTTTTATTCTTTATGTAATATATCCGTTAAGATATGTGATTCCATGAGGTATGGTAAAATTGAGTGCAGGACACTCCAGGTTTTGTTTAATAAAGGAATCTGAAGAATATTCTAATCGGGGTAGCAGTATGTAGCCGAATTTTTCGTTATTGGCCATGGCAACTGCACACGTAACCGCAAGTATGTTGTCATAATGTGAAGTAGTCTATTAATATATGGTAGTTAATATTATAATTGCTAAGAGGGAGGTTCAAAAAGTCACAGAGCTTTTTAAATCTCCTCGTATCACAACGTATCATTGTATCACAGCTACAATTTCTGGAGACTCCTTATGCTCAGTTGCGCTTCCGTGTACTAAATTGATTAAATATCACTTGCTTTAGCATTATAATGATTCTTAATATCTTTGTAAAAACTTCGACTCGTGAATACCATATCAGTGTAAGCCTCTAGCTTCTTACCTCGTTTTAAGAAAATTTTAAGAGCAATGGAATTAACTATTAGCCGATTATATTTTAAAGCTTATTGGCTCAACGGATTAAAGATGTCCGGAAGCAACAAAAACTAAAGGTTTAAAAAATAGTAATCAAACAAATGCATTTTGTTTCTTTACTTTTTGAAAACCGACCAAATGAGAGGCGTACTCATATATGAGTACGTACAATTTTTAACACTAAAGCACTAAACTAACACTAAAAATGTACTTGACAAGATTTTTTGCGATTTACAAATTTTTCAACATTTTTTGTATAATTTGACGATTTTGTATTTATTTTATCTCGCAACTGTAAATCATATAATATTAATAACATATTAATGGCATATTTTTAGCATTAATTTAAGGAATAAATTAAATTCTGTCGGAACACCCTTTAATTTTATTATTTGTTTTAGCGGTCGTAGCAATTCTCTTTCTATGAAAATATCAAAAGTCTACCTATTACAATTAAAAAAAAAAAATCACTATACGTGAAAAACATGTCACTGTCGGAATACCCTTTAATTTTTAGTAATTGTCATAGCGGCCGTTGCAAAACATCTTCTGTACGAATTGGAATAGTCTACCTATTACGATTCAAAAAATAAGTCGTTATACATGCAAATCAAGTCACTGTCGGAAAACCGTTTAATTTTTACGGTTTTTTATATTGGTCATAGTAATACACCATTTTTGAAAATTTAAAGAGTTAAAAAATTAGGCCATATTCATACAAATCACCTCACTGACGGCACACCCTTTAAATTATAATATTTGTTGTAGTGGCCATAGTAATACATCTCCTGTAAAACTTCCAAAGTCTACATATTATCGTTCAAAACTTAGGCCATATTCATGCAAATCACGTCACTATCGCAACTCCCTTTAATTTTTAGATTTAATTTTGTAGACTTGTTTATATAGCGAACATAACCCATACTTTCCGAACATCCTATAAGTTTTAGTATTTGTTGCTATAGCGGCCACAATTATATATCTTCTGTGAAAATTTCAAGAGTCGACCTTTTAGGGTCCAAACCTAAGGCTGTATTAATCACGTCACTATCGGAATACCCTTTAATTTTTAGGTTTATTTTTTATACTTATATAGCGAAATAAGTTTTAATTACTGTTTATAAATTTTAAGAGTTTATAAGTTTTAAGTGTCTCCACACATATACGTGAATAACACGTCTCTATCGGACCACCCTATAAGTTTTAGTATTTTTCGCTATATCGGCAACAATTATTCATCTTCTGTGAAAATTTCAAGAGTCTACCTATTACGGTTGCAGAGATAAAAGGCGCTGACAGACAGACGAACGGACATACGGACAGACATTGTAGCGAAAACAATAGGGTCACGTTTTTACCCTTTGGGTACGGAACCCTAATAAAAACGCGTTTGTTGTATAGAGACACTATCTATTTTTATAATATAATGGATCGCTTTTCGACCGCCTTCATTCCTCAAGGATTTCTGGTACCCGATTGGGAATTTACGACGATTTACGACCCTACTTTCATGATGTGTCGTACTGTCACTAGCCTTTTACTCTCGACTGTAGTGATTTCAGATTGACGGCTGATATGACGACTCGAAATTCTTCCTTTACACTAATGCCATTTTCCAAAATAAATTAAGTCTACTTCAAGACTACTTTATTTCAAATTATCAAATCGACTATTTCTTTTACAGAAAGGCATAAGTCTCTCGTAATTGCTAACATTTGGCTAATGTGCCTATAGCATACTTATTTGTGTCTGTCCGTAGTTTTAAGGCCTGATGTTACCCAGAATGCGAACATTCACACATAATATACGCAACTGGTTCAGTCAGAAACACTTGAAGTTTTCATAACCTTCATATTATGTCAAGGACCTTTCAGGTCTTCCTACCAACTCGTAGTGAAAAATTCCAGAGTCTTTGGTGGTAATCGAACCCACAACCCTGGTCTGATAGACTAGCACACTAACCAATAGCCCATCGGGCTGCAGTTTTTGTGAAAATATCAGTTATCTATTCATTACGGTTCGACAGTTGTAGTCTTTTGAAAGACGGCTTACATCCTTTTGGCAACGAAACGGTAAAACATTGTCCTTGAAATGTGACTACAAAATAAAGTGATTAAAAAAATTGGAGTTACTAAAAATATGATTACGTTTTCAAATGTTTTGACCTCCACTGCATTTGTATGTGTGTGTGTGTGCACAATTCTATATTTTTCTTGTTGAAGTTATTGACTCATTTTACATTTGTATATAAAAATTGACGACAAAATATTTTTTGTTTTAATATTTCTTCTTCTTTATGATTATGATTTGTTCCACTATTTCAACCTAAAATCGACACAAAAAGCCAACAACAACAACAACAACTCCCAATTTGTCAACAATCTACTAAGCACTAAGCAACCCTTATAAAACATTTTAACTCCCCAAACAAAGGCATACAATTCATTAAACATGCTAAACAGATATGACGACTAGAAGACATTCAGAGACACAGGGACAGACGGTCAGACAGACAGGCTGTCAGAAAAAATGAGGGTTGAAAATTGTTGGATTTTTTTTAGTTGGTTATTTACGTTTTTAGTGCGTGAATAACCCTTAAAACCAAATATAGACAACTTTTCTTTTGTTTCTTTTTATAGAAATCAATTTGCCGCTGAAAAAAAGACTTTGGAATAAAGTCGAATCCTGAGTATACGAATCCTTGTAATAGAACTTAATATTTATGTTGGCAACCAATTCATTTGCCTTCCACTGTAAGGATATAAAATACTCATACAAAGTGCACTAATCCACTTCCACGCCAATTTATCAAACAGAGGATAGGGGGTGTTGTGTGTCAGTGGTTGTGGTGGTGGTGGTGGTGGTGGTACTGGTACTGCTGTTGGTGGTGGTGAAATATTTTGGAATGCAACTTTGTTATTTTTCAAACTCAATATGAATTTATAAAAGTTTGAACTCTATCAGTCTATCGGTTTTACTTCGAAGTTGGTAAACGTTCGTTGTTGTGGCAACTGAATAAAAAATATAAATTTATTTCTTTTTTTTCTTTATTTTGCTTGTGACATAAAAGAGAAATTTAATAAATTTAACAATTTTCGCATTAAATTTGTTGGCAAAAATCAAAAGTATGGCTTTCAATATAAAAAATATTTATGCGAAATTTTTTATAAAAAAATAATTGTGATTAATATAAATATTAATGTGTTTTTATGCTTAAAATAAACAATGCAAACAAAATAAAATATTGTTAATTACTCGTGAAAATAAATTATCCATAAAATAAATTATAATCGAAAAAAATTATAAAAATTGTTTATTAATGTGTTTATTGGATTACGGAAATTGTTGAATTGGTTTTAAATGTAAAATTAATTTAAAAACAATTAATTTCATTACTATTGTGTTAAAAGAACAATTTCATTAAATGAATAAAATTCGTATTAAAAATTAATTAAAAAATAAACATTCAAACAAGTTAACGCCCACCCCCACCCCCACCTTCTTCATAGAGAAATGCGAGTGTAAATTATTCCTATCAAACGCTGCATGGTAATTATAATAAATAAAGTTTATTTTATAAATAATACTCGTTAATTATTTGTATTTTTTTAATTTTTAATTAAAAAACAAAATTACAATAAAAAATTTTAATCAAACTTTTACTATGTTTGATTAGTCGATATAGTTGATTTCAGATAATAGACATATAATTTCTACATCCACATAAGTGAACTTATTTAAATCTTTTTCTGTATTTAAATTCTTTATTTTAACACATTTTCACTGTCTGATAATTTAAATGTAGTTTACCCCCCTAAATAAGTGCCGGTTCACACTATGCAAGAAAAGAAAAAATGAGTAATGAAGTATGGAAAGAGGCTTAGACTTGCGTACACACGCACACAATTCGTTTCGTGTTGACATTTGTAATTTTAAACAACAACAAAAAAAATTCAATTCTAAAAGCAAATGGGAAAAAATACTTGCGTAAGTAAAATAGTGTGAACCGGCAATAAAAATGTAAAAATAAAATGTTGCACTAAGTTACACGGTCTCGTTTTTTAGTACTGCCACTTGTCCATTAAAAGGATATATATAATGTTCATTCAGCTGAGAGGGTTTAAATACAAAGCAATTCATCATGATGTCAATCTTCAGCAGGTTTATTATCACAACTAACGGACATGTTTAGTGTGACCACTTAACGTAAACGTAAAACAGATTCGTATTCGTAAGGTTCCACTCCACAGTAAAATATCTAACATTAAATTAAAATCACCACAAAATGTCTTATTATTTATTAAAAGAGTTAAACTGTATGCTAACAAATTTTTTATGATTTAAAAAAAAACTTTAAAGACTTTCGCGATTATTTTTCCTTAAGTGGATCATTTTCTACTAATTTTACCTGGCAACTGTGAATGTGAGTTATTAGAAGCATGCTTCTAGGGTTTATTATTGAGATTATGAATTAATTCCCATCGTTTTATAGTAGTTGAGCTGTACCCACACTCGTTGTGTGCGTCCTGAAAATATTTTTTTCGATTTTGCTTTGATTGTAATTATAACCAAATTTTAAGACTCTTACATATTTACTTTATATAAAGGTACCCATCCCTAGATTAAATTCTAAAATTTATATGAAATTATAAAATTCCCAAAATTATTGTAAAGCTCTGTAAAAGACAATCGGCAAATGAGTTACGCATTATTTTATAACAGCGCCATCTCTTGCCCAACATTACTTAAAATATACTGCTTTCAAAAATAAAAGATGCCTTAAAGTAAGCAATACCTTTAAATCGGTAACAAAAAATTGGCATACTTTCACTGCTTTTTCTTCACTCTCTCTTAGAAATAATACATTTTTGCGGAAAATAGTATCCTATATTGGAATCAGGATACTAAGGTACCTCTTTACAAAGTTTTGTTAAATTCCATTCAGTAGTTTTTATGTGATGTGAACACAAAAAGAGAAAGACAGACAGACTGAAAATGAGTTAGTATTTTATTATATGTATAGACTAGCAGTGCCCACCACGTCATGTGCGTCCTGAAAATAATTTGTTCGATTTTGTGTTGAAAGTTTTGAAAGTTTATAATATTTTAAACTTGTAATAAGTATAATATTTTAAACAAAATATTAGATTTCATTGTTTTTCATCTTGAAATAAACACTTCTTTATCATAAAAAGAAAGATGGGTAATAATGCTTAAAATCTAATTTAAAATTATAAAAAAAACACTTCTTACACTTTATTATAAACATTTTTTTTTGCTAATACTGTTTAATAGGCTTAAGACATTAATAATTTTGAATGTGATACTCTGTTACTCCTTACTGAAGCATTATCTAAAAACAACACGTTCCTTTTTTATTTTTGTAGCTTTTTATTACTTTAATTTGATAATTGTTTTATTTATTATGCTTTAAACACATAGACGACAGCGGCTACACAGCTACATGACTACAAACGCTGTTAACTACAATCGTCGCCGAGTAGTCAGCTACTTAATTATATTATGACGACAGCTATAACAAAACTCTGACTTTGCTGTATAAATATATGTACATATATTTTACTTTTATAAAAATTAAAAGCGTTTTCAAAAAATATTTTTATCGCGTTAAAACAAATTATGAAAAAAATAAATTAATCCTCTTTATTGTAAATGAATTTATAATTTTTTAATTTTGTGATATTTCTTTGTGTTAAATTCATTGGCCATTCAGCTCTCAATGGTCATTGAGGATTTTAAAAATAGAAATTAGCCTCACTTTGGCTATAGCAGCCACGTGTAATCGTTTTAGTTATCGTGTATAACCTAAGAATTTTATTTAAATAAGTCGGACATTGGAGGGGAACCATTAAACTCAATTTTTAGTAGAGGAGAACCATTAAAATCAAGTTTTTTTATTGGAGGAGCACCATTAAACTCTTATTAATTTTACCTAGCTGAATTCTCACTTCTGAGTCTCACTTCCTATACGAAGGTATAGGTCACACTGCAGATTTTTTTAAAGCGTAAATTTTATCAAATTTTTTCAAAACAAAATATTTTCACGATTATAATAAAAACTATGTTTTTTTAGCTGTCAAATACTAATTGGGTTAGCCTAATTGAGCATGTGTGAATAGTAAATTTAATTGTTCAATTAAGATTAAATTGTCTCAATTAAGAAAACTTGTCTGAACGGGGTGTAAGTATTAGGAGTAAGAAACCTAAATTTTTTTAAACACTATTATAACCCAGCAAAAAATTTAAAAAATGGTAATCGAGAGTGGAATTAAGCATTTTTGGTGGAAGTACTTTCTAACTGGATTACCAACTTAATAATTTTAACAAGGCGTGAGTCTAAAATAACTAGTTCTTCAGAATTTTTTAAGTAATGTATATTACGCAAAAAACGTAATGCAAACACTTTTTTCTTGGTTTTAAATAATTAAGAAGGTAACATAGAAATTAGAAAAAATTATTTGAATTAATGACTTATTTTTTAAATATTTAAAATATGTATAAGAATTAGTTCAATTACAAGTTACTTTTTTTTAATTTTAATGTAATCTAGTAACAGAATTTGGTAATCCCAAAAGTAAGTCATTATGTAGCAAGTAATTCTTTTGATAATGCCTAATTTTTTGCTGGGAATTTTTTTTTAAGAATTTTAAAACCAACCCTTGGCACAATAATACAAGGTCGAATCAATAGGAAAGGCGTTTTATTTACTTATTTTTTATTTTGTGTGGGCTTTGATATTTCACAGCATTCACTTTAGCATTAAAATATATTTCAACTGTCACACTCCATACAAAAAATGATTTTAATTTGTATTATTTTGTCATGAAAATGCCAACCCTTCATTAAAAAATTCCAAATAGTGCATGTAAAAATTTTATTTATTTTAATCTTAAAACAAAAAATATTATTAATATTATTTTTTGTAATTACCATAGTGTTATGAAGTAGTGTAGTGGTATTTTAATATATTTTCCATAAAATCGGCAGAAAAAAAAATAAATCTAAAAAAATAAAAACAAAATCAGTTAAAGTGGTACACCTGAACAAGCGAGTATTTGGCTGATGCAATACAATGACCAAAATTCGGTCTTGTTTAGGGGTGTCATTTTAATATTTTTAGCAAAAACAACATTTAGAAAAGTAGTACAAAATCCCCAAAATATATAGAAAAAAGAAAAAAATAATAACAAAAATCAAATAATACAAATGCATGTTGTTTTGCCAATAACGTAATGGAAAATAATTTAAATTAAAATCATGTTTCTAGCAAAATCACAAAAAAAATAATATTCGTTCCAAAGAAAATAACATAAAAATATCAACACTTTGAAAATACAATATGCAATGGAAAGTATTATTATTATTATTGTTAACCAGCATGTTGGAAAAAAAAAAAAGATTTTCAGCATCACCGAAACAGCATCCCTTCCACCGGCCTTTCCTCAACTACTATCCAACCGCTGAACTAAATTATTAACAGAATATTATTGTAGTCTAGTTCTAATAATATTGTGATATTAAATCCTAATTTTAGTTTAGTTTTTGGCATTGGTTTCAATATAAACAAATATCTGTTTAAGTGTTTGTGTTTGTGTATGTGCGACTTTATGTAAGTATGTATGTGTTTGTTCATTAGCCTTTAAGGCAGGATAACCTTGCATCAATTGGCCACTATGATATCATTTCCCATTCAAATGAAAATAAAGAGAACTAAAATAATGACTACAATTTATTTTTCTCTTGCTGAAATTATTTTCATGAACAAATTGCCAATATAAAAAGAAACAGTAGCAAAATATTGCTATGTTATAAATTTAATCTAAGTGGCTTTTAATATATTTTTCCGAAATAAAAAAAAAAATTAATTAATTAGTAAAAAGACTTTTTTGATCAGAGATATAATGGTAATATGAAAAAAATAAATAAAAAATGTTCAATATGTCAGACAAAATTTCTCTTATAAGTTTATTCTCTAACTAGCTATACCCGATTGCTTTGTCATCTACGTAAATCGGCATTAATAAAACAAAAATTTATTTATACAATATTTGACAAATAGTTAGTTTTAGGTTACCCCTCTCACCCCTCGTGACATTTTGGTTTTATAGTTTTAGTTTTTTATTCTGTTTTAACTTTTATGATTTATAAATGTCATAAATTACTTTATACAGAGAATAACCCTACCCCGCACCTTACCCCACTGTATTTAGTTAGAATTGACCTATTGTTTTAAAAAGTAATCCACACCAAATTCTTACTCTTACTCTTACTGTTATAGCGATGATAGTGTATAATTACTTTGTATAGAGGGTACAATCAATATATCGAAATATCGATATTTTTCATAAGACAGTCGATATATACTACCGATATTTATAATAGCTATAAATCGATAATTAAGTAATTATATTAATGTATCAAAATCCGATATATTATAAATATTATAGATATTGAACTTCATACAAACACCTGTGGTCTTTCGTTGTATTTGGTAATTGCGCGGCGGCGAGTTCAATCGCATTTAGAGTAATTACAACCTTTTCGACTGTCAAACTCTATGTGTATAGAACTGGTTCTAAAGTATTATAAATTTGAAAGTAATCCACACTAAATTTTAAGACTCTTACGTATTTACTTTATACAAGGGTACCCATCATTTGATAAAATTCAAAAATTTATATGTAATTCTAAAATTCTAAAAATTATTGTAAAGCTCTGTAAAAGGTGTTTAAAATATTTTAATAACAATGCAATTCAACAAAATAATAATACAAATCAAATACAAATTTCATTCAATTGGCTATTTGGCAGTAAGTAATTCATATTTTGTGATTATTTTAAAACAGCACCATCTGTTGCGCAACCGTGTTTAAAACATACCGCTATCAAACAGACAGGAAGTGAGTTACTATTTTATTATATGTATAGATTTAGTCTGGGCAATAAAAGTCATTATTATCCTTGCCTTCAACAACTGTGCCTTGGCATCCGTGCTGTAGCCCTAGACCTAAACTAACACTTAGATCTTTGGGCATATTAGACATTCATAGATTGTTTGTATATCAGTACCTAATAATTATTTGTTTATTTAAATTATCATCTAATAAACAGTTGCATGAACAAGGATATCTAGTGGGTGGTGGGTGTGCTTATAAGCTCACGATCAAGTGGTCATACTCGAACACAAACTGGATTACTGAACACATGTCTACTCAAAACATATTATTAGTTAGCAAACTCCTGTTAGTATCATCAACGCAATGAGCTGACCGAGTAAAACGAACTTTCTATAGTAGCGAGCGCCATGTTTACTCGTCTCATGCAATAGTGCGTTTACCTTGCACTTGGGTTTTTTTTAGTATTTCTTAAGAAATAAAGAAGTTAAAATGAACATAAGTAATGCTGTTGAAAAGTTCTCTGTTTTTTGTTTGTACACTCGAACTGTATTCGTGTTTCACTCAAAGCATAAAACTGCTAGAACTTCCTTAAGTTCATTGTTATTATGTTCAACATTTACTCATACCTATTCAGACATGCTTATGGAAACACTGAAAGGTTATCGCATTTAGCTCGCTATTTATTATCCATTCATTGTTACTCGTTACAGATATGATTTCAATGTAATACTATAATTAGCGTCTTATGAGCTTCGTTTTTTGCGCTCATTCATTATCTGCCTAACTCCACAGGTACCCCCTGAGGTACGAACATAAAGGCAGTTTTGTTTTAATACCGCGGTATTGCTTGAACTGTAAAGCATTAATAAAAAACTAATATTTTTAAGCCAAACATTATTTTTTATGGTAAAAAATATAAATATATTTTATACTTTTACCCGATGTACGCTACTGTAAAGAAATATCGATACATAATATATATCGTTATATTCTTATCACTTGCCCATCCCACTGTCATCCAGAAATTCAAATTGAATAAACCCTCAACTTTAATCCGAATATGAGTTAAGAAATACACTTATATTACATAATTTCAAGTAAACTATGGCCTTTATTAAAAGGATAAAGCGCAGTTTGGAAGGTAAATGATCGATCACTTCAAAAAATTAAGGACAAATCTCTGCAATGCTACGCACAATGATTTCTTTCAATATGTGCGATATGTTTTTTTCGACGTGATACAGGACATGTGACGTGCTACACGAAAAGTGATGACTTTCTATAAAGAAAACTAAAAAAAATAATTATTTTTATATACTAATATTTTTTTTATACTAATATTTTATACTAATAATTATTTTTAGTACCGACGTTTATTTTGTGATACATTACTCGTACCTTAAGAATTACGACATTTTGCAAACAGAAGACGAATTCAGCCTGATAACGAAAGCTAAACCAGAAACCAAAACATAAAAATGCACAATAGAGATAATCTGTTCTAACAAACAAATTAATGAAGTCAGAGAAGCATGAAAAGCCTAAAGCATACCATCAGCTTAAAACAATAAGCTGGCGTGGAAGTACATATGTGTTTTTACACTGTTTGTATGTATTGGTGATAATCAATAAATTTGATAGTCAACACTAAAGCAATAACTCTGAAAGTAATTAAGGCTTTGTAAGTCTATAAAATTAAGAATAATAATTTCTGTAAAAGGCTATAATAGCAGCCAGTTATACTTTGATAAAAAATTTCTTTGTAAATTAAAAAAGAGATTTCTTTTCTAATTTATTTATTTATTTAATTTAATTAAGTTTATGAATTTACAATTCTTACGGACTATTTAAAACTTAAAATAAGAAATAATGACAAAATTTAATTATTCAGATACAATACAATATTACGTTTGACATTACAATTAACCCAAAAGTCAACATGACAATAAAGTTTATTAAAATCCTTACAATATCTTATAAAGGGATCAAAATTAGCATAAATAGTTCTATAAACTTTAACAGAAAGCGGAAAGTATTAGCGTGTGGGACGATTTGGAACGTTAAATGCAATGTTACCAATTAAAAAATCAGAGCAAATATTACCTTTTATTAAATTTAACATAAATATTAAATTTATCATTGTTCTACGACTTTTTAGTGATGGCAGCTTTATAAGCGCAAATCTTGCTTCATAAGATGGAATTGTTTTTGAACAGGTTCAATAGTATTTATATGAACAGGGGTACAAGAGATGTATACAATTGTTTTGTTATATATGGATCATATACAATTTTTTGATAATTTCCAAAAAATATTCATTTGTAAGCTTTTATGTAGATGAGCAGATTCATAGTATTTAATTTATCTGAAAAGAATTAATTTATTCATAACAAGCTGTACCCGCCACTTCGTCAGCGTCCTTATTTTGCTTTAAAAGTAATCCGCTTTAAGACTCTTAATCTTATAGTGCTTCAGATATAGTTTATGTAATAACTCTGTATCAAGGTACCCATCCCTGAATAATTACTCGTAACATAGGCTTTATATAAAAATCTAAGATTTGTATAAAATTCCAAGGTTATTATAGAGCACTGTAAATAGTGTTTTAATTTACCCGCTGACAGAAATAAAAGTTGCAGCCAAGTTTGCAGTACCATTGAATCGGTAAAATTGCGTACTTTCACTACTTGTTCTCCCTCCTTCTTGGTAATAAGATATTTTGACGGGGAAAAATATTCTATATTTGAACCACGATATTAAGATAGCTCTCCATAAAATTTTATTATAATTCATCCATTAGTTTTTACGTGATGCGAACACAAACAGACAGACAGGCAGAAAATCACAGTTTTATTATACATATGTATTGATAATAAGTGATTTACATTAGTAAAAATAAATTTAATTTAAAATAATAACAATTTATTTATTTAAAACAACTTAGAAACCAAAAACACTTAATGACCGACAAAAAGGTTTCTTACTCGTATCTATATATCCAATATGAGCAAAAACAGAAAAGAGGTGAAATTTAGAAAAAATCGCAAAAAAATATCGCAAGAACGCGCAAGGTTTTTTTCTACATTATGGAAGTAGACTCGTACATTTTATAATTATTTATACAACTTTTAAGATCGCGAAGGACCTCACTCTCAAAAACCTATTCACATTTTTGTTACAAAAAAAAGGAACAAAAGAAACTTTTTTTTAATTTTTTATCAAAGTATAACTGGCTGCTATTATAGCCTTTTACCGAAAAAATCAATACAAAATCTTTATTCGCTTAGCCACAAACAAATATATTGCAAACCTCTCAAAATCGTATTAAGGCAATAAAAACGTATGCGATTTACTCTAGCAAAAGCCTCGAAAATGTACTATACGATGCAGAAGTTTGCTGTCTGTCGAGCTGCGTACTTAAATTTTTACATTTCCCAAAATTAATTTTTGGCCTAATTTCCGGATAGATTGACAAAATATCCCACTGTGCGCTGTGTAGTCAGATATAAGATAATTTTTTCAACAATACTTTTTTACCCCATAATTGTAAATAAATTTATAACTTTGTGATATTCTCTTCTGTTGGATAACAGCTCATATTGCTCATTGTCTCTTACAAATATAAAAATTGGTCTAAGTGGGCTACAGCTGCCAAAGTGGTTGTGTAGCCGTGTAGCTGTGATAGTTTAAAAAATAGTCAAAACGTGTTTATATTAATTTTGACAGGTTGCATGCCTTCGCCTATGTGTTAAATGCAATTAACCAAATACTTTAAAACTTGTCAAGTAACAGTACAAACGTACATATGTGGTAGAACAAAATAAAGCGTATTGGTAAATACGCGTAGTGCAAAGTAATCTGTCGAGCTTCCAAATTTTGTTGGAACAGTTCAGTATACATGGTTTATATGTAAATGGTATTTAATAGTGGTAACTTTATGATCAATATGTAATTTGAACTAATGTTTATGTTCATGTAAAATTGTGATTTGTATGCTTTTGAATTGCGGTTGAATTTTTTTTTTTAATTGAGTGGTGTCGAATTGTAAATCTCCCCATAGTGTTTAGCGATGAGTCAGCAGCAAAATAATTTTTTAATGCAAACAGAACTCAAAAACAAAAGTTTCATTAATCCTCTGTGGAATTTGCACTAAAGTGAACTTAATTTAGTTTTACGTTGTATTTTTATAGTTTTTTTTTTTTTTGTTTGCTTTTTATCTTCCCCTTCTTGTTTTATTTAAGTTTTTTGTTTTACAGTTTTTGTTCCGGTTTTTATAAAATTGCAATTTTATATTGTACAAGTCTATTGACCACAAAAGTACAATGTCCTAAAATGTGAAATAACAGAACACGAACTACGGAAAACAAATACTAATTTGTGTGTGGATATAGTTTTGCCAGGGTTGGAAACTGGAAGTTAAAAAATAGTGTATTAAAACCTAAATAAACTATTTGGTTTCTTTTTTAAAGTGTTATATTTAATATATGTACGTTCAATAACCGTACATATATACGTTTTCCGTGCACTTGTGTCAGTATTTTATTTTTGCGAGAATTATTTTTTAGACTAGCTATCCCGGGTGAGCTTCACTACACCCATCCACAAAAAATACAATAAAAACTTGGAAGAAAAGTATGGCCAATTATTAACTTGAAAACGCACGTTATTCTCATGACAAAACTGTTTCAGTTTATATGCAAGGTACGACGCCCAATGTTCCAATCTGTTTTTGTTAGACTATACGTATTTATACGATAATATTTTTTTTTACTTTTAATGGGAGGTACCACTCCCACTTTCCTCTCTGTATTTTGCTAGACTATGTACATTAGTATGAAAATTAATTCCCAAATTTTCAAGACTCTACATATTGTAGTTGGCTAGGCACACAATAATAATTTTCACTTTGTTTGGGAGCTACCACGCTCACTGTCCCAATCTAGTAAATATTTTACCAGAATATGTACATTAGTATGGGGGTTACTTGTGCAATGTTTCAAGACTCTACCAATTATAGTTTTCCAGGTACACGATAATAATTTTTCACTTTATATTGGAGGTGCCACGCCCACTCTCGCCATCCAGTGAATATTTTTCTAGACAATGCACATTAATTTGAGGGTTTCTTGTGCATAGCTTCAAGACTCTACCTATTATAGTTCTCCAGGTACACGATAATATTTTTTCTTTTTGTATAGGAGATACCACGCCCACTGCTCTAATCCAGTTTGTATATTGTAATTCACCAGGAACACCATAATAATTTTTCCCTTTGTATGGGAGGTACCACGTTCACAATTCCAATTCAGCATTTGTTAAGGCTGACTATGTACGTTAATATGGAGATTACTGGTGCAAAGTTCCAAGGTGCTACCTATTGGATTTCTCCAGATACAGATTAATAATTGTTCACTTTGTATGGGAGGTACCACACCCACTATTCCAATCCAAACTATCTTTCTCTAAACTATGTATGCAAAAATTCAAGGCGCTATCTATTACGTCTTTGCTACTTAAGCGCTTTTTCTAAACTGAAAGTTGCGTTGAACTGGACTTTAAGTAACTTAAGCGCTTCTGTTGAAATAAAAAGTATGTATTGTGTAGTTTTAAGTAAACATAAGAAGTTTGAAAATAATGACTTTATGTTTTCAAGGTTAACATTTATACAGCTTAAGTGAAGTTAAGCGATACCGTTATGTGATGAATGGAATATTTAAATATTTAAATTAGACCTTGAGCCCAAATAAAAATAAATAATTTTATATACTAAAAGGTCGAATAATACAATAAACAAATGAATGGAAAATCTGATGATGGAAACAAAAGTATGTGTACATAAGTTGTTTTGATCAATGCATTATTGATTCAAAAAACTTAAGCTAAAAAGTAAACGTACATAACATTGATAAAAAATTTAGTTTTTTAAAACAAACACATATAAGCGCCTTTGCTTTTGTAGTGCGCCAAGCGCTTTAACACATTTCTCTCTTATGTCGACATAAGCTACTCTTCCATATTGTCACAGATATATGTAGATATAAAACCAAGGCGAATTCATTGTTTTGCTCCTCCGCTAAACACCATCTATAAAAATTAAATTTTTTTTATATGGTGTTTGATATTTTCTGCAGTGTGGCAAATTAATAATAAATTGGCATTGGCAAATTGATTTAGCTGGTAAAAAAAAATCCAAACAATTACGTTAGCAGCATATTTACCATCCCTGATCTGTATCCATGTGTATGTTTGTGTTTTTGTACACTTTTGGTGTCAGCGCATAAAGAAATTATCGATTTTTTGTTCATTACGGTTGTGAAGCAAATTAAAAAGCAAAACTTTATATTCGTTAAGGTTGAATTTAATAAATTTTTTTTATGAAAAGTAAAGATTTAAAACTAATTTAATTTAATAAATAAATTAGTCAAGTGCGAGTTAGACTCACACACGTAGGGTTCCGTACTATGTTCAGTATAATTTAAAATTTCCAGTTGTTTATTTCTTTATGTCTTATGGGACACCCTTAATTTTTAAAATTAAAGTAATATTCGCGAAAATTGCATCATAATTAGAACACCCTTTAAATTTTAATATGTTTATAATATCATGTCACTGTCGGAACACCCTTTAATTTTATTATTCATTATAGTGGCCATGGCAACTTCCTTTCTATAAATATATTAAGAGTCTACTTATTGCGATTCAAAATTAAGTCACTATAAGTGAAAAGCATGTCACTGTCGGAACACCCTTTAATTTTTAGTAATTGTCATATCGGCAGTGGCAACACATCTTCTGTACAAAATTTCAAGAGTCTACCTTTTACGGTTCAAGAAATAAGGCTTTATACATGCAAATCACGTCACTGGCGGAAAACCCTTTAATTTTTATTATTTGTTATAGTGGACATAGTTATACACCTCCTGTAAAAATTTCAAGATTCCACCTATTCATTAAAAACTTAGGATATATACATTTAAATCACGTCACTATTGGAACACCCTTTAATATTTAAGTTCTATTTTTTATACTTGTTTATAAAACAAACATAGTTTTAATTACAGTCAGCAAATTGTAAGTGGTTTCCTCTTACAGCTCAAAAAAAAAGACATAAACATAAATAACATGTCACTTTTGGAACACCCTAGTTTTAGTATTTTTTCTATTGTGGCTACAGTTATACACTTTTGGTAAAATTTTCAAGAGTCTACCTATTATGGTTCGAAACTTAGGCCTTACACATACAAAGCACACCACTATCGGAACACCCTTTAATTTTTAGGTTTATTTTTTTCGACTTGTTTATAAAGCGAACTTAGTTTTAAATACTGTTTGTAAGAAATAAACACATATTCGTAAATAACACCTCTCTATCGGAACACCCTATAAGTTTTAATATTTTTTGCTATAGCGTCCATAGCTATACACCTTTGGTAAAATATTCAAGAGTCTACCTATTATGGTTCAAAACTTAGGCCTTATACATGCAAATCACTCCACTATCGGAACACCCTTTAATTTTTAGGTTTATTTTTTTCAGACTTGTTTATATAGCGAACTAATTTTAATTTAGTGCTTGCATATTTTTAGTGAATTCCTCCTAATGTTCAAGAAATAAGCACATATTCGTGAATAACACCTCTCTATCGGAACACCCTATACGTTTTAGTATTTGCTAGTATAGCGGTCACAGTTATATACTCTCTGTGAAAATTTCAAGCGCCTACCTCTTACGGTTCAAAACTTAGGCCTTATACATGCAAATCACACTACTATCGAAACACCCTTTAATTTTTAGGTTTATTTTTTTATACTTGTTTATATAGCGAACTAAGTTTTAATTACTGCTTACATATTTTTAGTGTATGCCTCCTACAGCTCAAGAAATAAACACATATTTGTGAATAACAGCTCTCTATCGGAACACCCTATAAATTTTAATATTTGTTGCTATAGCGGCCAAAATTATACAAGTTCTGTAAAAATTTCAAGATTCTACCTATTATGATTCAAAACTTAGGCCTTATAAATCAAAATAACACCACTATCAGAACACCCTTTAATTTTTAGGTTTATTTTTTAGACTTGTATATAAGGCGAACTACGTTTTTATTACAGTTTGTAATTTTTTAGTGTATGCCTCCTACAGTTCCAGAAATAAACACATATTCGTGAATAACACCTCTCTATCGGAACACCCTATAAATTTTAATTTTTGTTGTTATAGCGGCCATCGCTATACACCTTCTGTGAAAATTTCAAGAGTCTACCTATTATGGTTCAAAACTTATGCCTCATACATGCATTTCACACCACTATCGGAACACCCTTTAATTTTTAGTTTTATTTTTTATACTTGTTTATATAGTGAACTAAGTTTTAATAACTGTTTGTAAATTTCAAGTGTATCCCTCCAACAGTTCAAGAAATAAACACATTTTCGTAAATAACACCTCTCTATTGGAACACCCTATAAGTTTTAGTATTTGTTGCTATAGCGGCAACAACTATACATCATCTGTGAAAATTTCAAGAGTCTACCTATTACGGTTCCAGAGATAAAAGGCGCTGACAGACGGACAGACGGACAGACGGACAGACATTGTAGCGAAAACAATAGGGTTTCGTTTTTACACTTTGTGTACGGAACCCTAAAAAAGGCATATTTTTAGTTTTAAGGCCTTTGTTATTTTATTGTAGTTCCTTTAAAAAAATCTTCAAAAATTTTAGAAATCTTTGCAGTGTTTTCACTTTGAAAATTAGTGCTTAGAATTTAAAAAAAATTATCCTGGGTTTTTTGTAAATTAAATTAGGGATTTTCCACAAGGAGATACCATGACCGTAAAAGCTAGTAGCTAGAGCTGGCAAACTATAGATAGTTACCACATTCTATATTCTGGACAATTTGTTGGAAGTCTATGGATGTGATGATATTCGATATCATTCTTTTACGAATTTATAAATTTAATTTTTAAATACTTTTTTAATAACTCAAAACTTAAAATAGAAGGACCATAACAAACATCTAATAAAACTTCAAAACCAAAATATTTAAAAGGAACAAAATACTTGTAATTCATTTCTAACAAATATATTTAGAGATATTTTTAAAAATAAAAATATGTTTCATATCAATTTTCTATCAAAATTGTTATGTGTAGGCTGCCCAATATTATAAAATGGGGTTCTTTATAATTACATATTGAACTTCCTAATATTATTTAATTATAAAAAGCATATTATCAAAATGTTTTAGTTTTAAACTAGATCTTCTATTTGAAATAATGCACCCTGCTATTCTAGACAATATACAGAAAAAACGTTTAAACGTTAAACTACATCTAATGCCATATTCTGTAATTCTCGTAGCTAAATCTATCGCTAAAATTCTAAAAATGCACAAACAAATTATGTGTTTTGTTGTAAGAATACTTGTAATTTGTTGGTGCATTTTTAGAATTTTAGCGATAGATTTAGCTACGAGAATTACAGAATATGGCACCTGATTAGTATTGTGTGGACATATATTTAATACTACACGCAAACAAGAAACATGGTTGAGGTAACCATAATCTAAGAGCAACATGTTATGGTTGAATTATATGGTTATATTCTAAACATTTTATTTTAAACAATAATAGTAATATTTTTTTATTTGGAACATTTTATTGTCTTACATAAAAATAACATTGTAAAACATAACCATAATTATGTTTATAATATAAACATACTATAATATAATTTGAAGTATGTAAATGGTTATATGCAAAGGCCCCCAACCAAAAAAAGTGGTTAAAATGAAAATGCATTGGTTTGCTAAATATTTAGCAAAGTGACACAAACCTACATTGTCGAAAGCTGGTGTGCTACTGATTTAATATTCTTACATGTTTTGTTCTATTTGTGAGATTCTGGTTGAGTTTGCGTTTGCGTGGGGGCTCTTGGTTATATGTGACAACGTATGCATATATTTATTAAAAAACAAATACACGAATATTTCAATATAGACTTACATACATATTTGGATTTTTTCTACTTACCTTCTTGAATGTTTGATATTTTTTAATTTAAAACTGTTATTTTTTATAAAAAACAAATGTATTTGTGACCAACAAATGTGTATTTAATGTTTTTACGGTTTTAGATGAACCGATAGCTTACACACATATTTCTGAACGGAAAAAAGGCCAAAACCAAAATAGGTATTTTTAAAACCAAACATTATTTGTTTATTTTTAGTCATACTTAACATACTATGTTTAATAATAATATATTATGGTTATACATAAATATAATATTAGTTTTAAATAAAAAAAAATGTGGTTGTGGTTTGAATTTTAATGTGGTTCAAATCAATCATGTTGCTTTTTCATGCGTATAATAACCATTGAATGGTTAACTGTTAACAAAAACTTGTTTATCGTGACAAAAGTATTGTATAAAATAACTATAATTTGTTCACAGCAAACATATATTGTTAGAGAAAACATAGTGTGGTTGCCGTAACCATACAATAACCATGTTTTTTCTTTGCGTGTATATCAAATTGATTGGCAATGTGCTACAAAAAATTGTTCGACGACAGAATCGATATTTAAAATAAATCAGTTAAGTGAGAGTCAGAAGCAACCACGTTGGGTTCCATACTATCTTCAAAATATGACTTTTAAAATAGGTTTTAATTACTTTTACGTCTTATGAGACACCCTTTAACATAGTAATAAAACATAAACAAACCCTGTGTAAATATCAAGTGTGTGCTTATAACGTTTAGAAGAGAATGTCAAATTCCTCAAATTCGCGACATCTAGGGAATACCCTTTCATTTTAAATAATTTTTGTTTCGTTACTTGTTGTTACAGTAGATTTTTGTAAATTATAATCTGTGGCAGTCTATTACTGTTTAAATATAAGGTCGTATATGCAAATAGTTTCACTATCGAAACATTTTTTAATTTTGGTTTTACAAGTATAAAAATTACTATAGGGGACAAATTCAAATATACTCGGTGTAGACTTAAAGTTTTTAACCATTCCGGTTCAAAAATAAAGCTACATACGTAAATTAGTGTCACTTTGGCAACACTATTTAATTTTTATTTTTGATAATTTTTGCTATAGACATAATTTTACATACTCTGTATAAATAGGCGGTTAAGAGATAACAGTCATATTCGTGAAAAACGCTTCACTATGGGAACACCCTTTAAATTTTAGTAATTTTTGTTATAGCGGCTATGGTAATACACTTTTTATGAAAATATCAAGAGTCTACCTATTATGGTGCTAAAAAAGGCATTATAGATGAAAATTATATCACTGTCGGAACACCCTTTAATTATTACTAATTGTTATAGCAGCCGTTGCAATACATCTTATGTAAATCAAGTCTAGCTATTACGGTTCATGCCTCTTACGCTTCAAGAAATGAAGTCATATAAGCGAATAACAAGTCACTTTGGGAACACCCTATAAGTTTTAGTATTTGCTGTTACAGCGGCCACAGTAATATAACTTGTGTGAAAATTTCAAAAGTCCTCATTTTACGGCCCTCACAGACGGACAGACTTTGTAGCGAAAACAATATGGTTACGTTTTAACCTTTTTGCAACTCTATCGGTTGTTTGCCATCTCTACTGATAGCCTGTATAGCTAATAGTTAATCGCTGAAGGATAAATCTGGAGAATAAAGAGTATTTATTGATTTGCGGTAGGACTTCAGCATAGTAAAAGAGCTAATTATTGTCAAATGATGTATTTTTTGCTTTAAATCAATGTTGAAACTGATGAACAGATGTAAATAATATTTATTCGGGATCAGTTTGACTTTCAAAGATAATTTCATCTATTTCATCTATGATTACAAAATGACGAAAAAGCTTCTACGAACTCCGGTTAAACGTCGCAATACAGAACAATCGCACGGAATTTGTTTTTAATATTCACCACTTCTTTGAAATATTTTCCGATATAAAATTAAATTTGTTTATTTAAAAATTCACAAGATAAACATAAATATTTGCTTATCACCACATTTAATTTTGATTAAAAACCTACACGCAGAGAAAAAACATTGTAATGGTATGCTCACAAGAACCATCTTATATTATCTGCAATAATATAAGGTTGCGACGAACAACTTATAGTTGTTTTAATCATTACTATAATCACGACAAACAGGTTTTTTGTGAATATTTTATCATTAAATGGTTACTACACTTAGAAAATTCATCGTGGTTAGTTTGAACTATATAATTTTCAAACCACAACTAAAGGTTTTTTATAATAATATTATTATTAGTAAATACTCTTATGTAACCACAGTATGAATAAAAACAAACATATAATGTTTGAGGTTTTGTGTTTATTTTTCAAAAAAATAATAACTTATAAATTGAGCCACTTCTGATGTCGAATGATTTAAAAATAAAGTAATAAATAAATGTTTGTTTGATTCTAAGGTATGTTTATTTAAACAAATAAGGTATGTTTTGATAAATACATACAGTATGCAAAATCCGTATTCGTACATCTTCAGTTTTCGCAAAACCGACTACCATTTAATAAAATAAATAACTAAAAAGACTTTTTTTCAAAAAATTTTAAGCAAAAGGTTTCATTTGACAAAACAAACGAACAAAAAAATTATTAATTCAATATTTTTTCTGAATTCACTATTTTTAAAAACAAAATTCATATTCGTACACATAAATTGTATGTGAAATAATTTTAAAACTAATTTTAATATTTAGTTGGATAACTTTACATTAAATAAGCTTGAGTTCATTTATTTTGCATACTGTATGTATGTACATCTCAATATGAAATTTTCTATTTTACAATGTTATTTTTATTGGTTCTAACAAAATAATATTATTATGATAATATGGTATGACTACAACCATATAACCCAATCATAATATGTTACTCTTAGATTATGGGTATCTCAACCATGCTTTTTCTTTGCGTGTACATGAACAAACGAAACGCTTTTTAGAATTACAAATCTTGTTTGTCAAATAATCTAAGTATGAGCGATTTTATGCAAATGTCAACTATTTCCAATTCGACATTTATATTTCTATAGCATACAACTATCAAAAGTAAAGTTCATTATCGACAATTTCATCCTCGTCCAACATAAAGTTAAACAAAGTAAATATTTCGATGTGCTGTGTACGTGTGTGTGCCTGCGTGTGTGTGCGTTTGTGTGAAAGTAAAGCATTTTCGCAACAACAAAAAAAGGAAAGTAAGAAAATTAGTATTTTTTCATACCAAATGCCGACTTTAGAGATTGAAAATGTTTTTAAAAACCAACCACGTAAAACTAAAATATTCATGACTCCAACGATAACGAACTTAACTGACGAACGAACACCCCAACGCATTATTATTGTGTTTATTTTGTAGTTTTAGGCTTAACAACAACTACTAAATAAAACAAAAGAGAAGACAAAGTTGAAAGAGCAAAATGGAATGGAAAATAATATATAAAACGTTCAACACGATATGATTTTATATCAAATTGTACACATGGGGGTTGTTGGTTGGTAACAGACTTGATTTTTTTCATTCGTTTTGTTTTTCAACTAAGTGTCGTAGGAGTAAAGGGCACTGTGCTTCCTTTCTTATGTTGTAGAAAAATTGTCTCGATATTTCAAACCGGGTTTGAAACCGATTAATCGGGTTTATAGGCTTCGTTTTTTATTAATTGTCAATTTGGCAATTTATCGACTGTCGCATTGTCATTACAGAATTGGAATCAGTTTTAGGTATTACTAAGTAACGTATTTTTTAATTTGATAGCACTATTTTAATCCTGTCCACTGAATATATTGCCAAAATAAAAAAACAATTATTTTACCTTTAAAGAAATTTCTAAAACCTAAAACTTGCATATTTAGCAGGATGTTTTATTTTTTGTAGGTTTTGATAGTTTTTAGTAGTTTTTAGGAAAATTTTGATAGAAAAATATATTTACTGAGGCAACGCTGGCAGTGAGTAAAACAAACCAGAAATAAAACTACTGTGTAAACGTTTCGTTGTGTATTTTCGTATTCTGCTTCAAATTATAATTGCTTTAACAAATTTATTATTTTGATTCTAGCAGTTGTCACTTTGTACTTAATAGTGCATAAAATTAAATACTTTTAAACTCTTGGCCGATAATAATTGAAAATTTAAACAATCTATACATAAAATAAAACTGTAACCGGACCTAATAGATAAATATTGAATATTTGAAATTTTATTAGTCGAACTATTTATTTTACATACAGATGAAAGCAATGAAAACTACTTTTTGTTTCATTGCTAACCAAAGGCTGGCTGAAGCAACAGCAATTATAAGATGGTAAATATTACAATAAAAATATTAAAACAAGAGGGAAGCTTTAGGTTGTGATAGACTTCGTTCTCACTAACTGACGATTGATGATTGAATACAGTTTTCTCGTATTCCTTTATCTGAGTTTGGTTGGTTAAATAGGTGATGCTTACAGCTAAAGGTCATGATTCACTACAAAAACTATGATAGTGTGGCTTAGAAATATGTGTGTGACACACTTTTTAACAAGTCGTACGATTTGATAATCTTTTAAAAAAAATTTATAAAATATTGTTTTTCCATGCGATCACAGTTGCAAAAACTTGTTTTGTATGATAGTGTGGCATCTACAACGCCATTTTTAAACGATTTTTAAAGTAGGACAGAATTCTAGTTGATTAAATCGTACGATTGTGTAGGATAGTGAAGCCTGGCCTTAAACACTACCCAAAGTAGATACATAGATACCAAGAGTGCTGATGATGGACGTAGCTGTCTAGTAAATGTGCATTCCGCTCTGCTGGTGTCTAAAAATTTAATTATCATCTAATCTGTAATTTAGTTTATTCTTTCTTAAAGAGAATAAAACGAACTTAAGCTTGACTTCAAATTTCATCTGTACCTAATAGATAAATTTTAATAAAATTTTGCGTGAAGGTATCTTAGCACCTCGGTTCAAATAAAGGATAATATTTTCCCGCAAAAATATCTCATTTCCTAGAGAAAACTGAGAGTTAAAGTACACAATTTTACCGATTTAATGGTACCGAAAAATAGGCAGCATCTTTTTTTCGAAAAGCCTAGTACTCTCTTCTAATTTGTGAAAAATGTAGGGCAACATTTATTATTTCCCATGAAAAATTTCCCATTTAAAATGTGGTGTCTATCTAGCGATTTGGAAGATTTTTATTGTTTTTAAGAATACGACATTGTTTTACAAATCTTAGCAAAAGCTGTTGTTTGAAAAATTCCTCATGAAATAATTCGCATTTGGTTTATTTCACAGCTTTCATAAAATGTTGCCAAAAACATTTCATATGTTTTTCCCCAGTAAAAAAGTACTCATTTTTTCATGACTTTTTCATAGAATTTTTTTGTGTATGTAGTTTGACAGCATTCCGCATAAAAAAACTGAACAAAATACTGGGCTTAAGAGGGAAATTTTAGACGCCATTTGCAGAACTCTACAAACCTATGTTGCAGCATTCTGAGTAACTACCCAGCGATGAGTACCTCTACAGCACTACAAAATTAAGACCCAGTTTACACGGGCGAACATACATATAGACGAAAAACATTTTAAATTCTCTTTTGTTTTTTTCATTTGCGATCAAACGAGCGAACATTTTGCCGGAAACATTTTATTATTATTGAAGCAAAATTCAAAGAGCAAATGTCAAGAAAGCGAGTTGCTGAGTATCGAACACAAAAATGATACTCTCTTTTCCACCTGTAATTTGTTACCAAACTAAATGTTTTTCATCCAAATGTTTCCCTGTCTAAACTGTGGATTACTTTCGAAGCAAAATTGAACAAAATATTATCAGAATGCACCCGACGTGGCGGGCATTGCTTGTATTATCTATAAAATTATTACACAGTTTAAATTACTTTTATACAATCGCCAATCCTTTTGTCTAAATTTGTCGTATCCATTTTTGAGTATAAATAATTATAATTTATTATTTTATTTAATTTTTTTTTTTTTTTGTTTTTAAATTACTGAACTACAGAAAGACAAATTTCAATTAATATTAGCTTTTAATTAGATTGATTTCGTCCTACTTTCAAATACACAAAGTTAACGAAGTTTTATTCATTTAGAAGATAAGAAATAGTTTGTGATGTATTGCAGATGGCGCATCAGGCTTCAGTTGTCTATTACTAGAGGATTTTTGTGTCAAAATTTACTGTACCCAGTTTTAAGTCGACCACAGATACTGGTTTCTGTTCTGGAGTATGTTTAAAAGTATATTTGTTTTTTAAAAAAATTGTTTACTCATTTTCCTAATTTTTAAACGAAATCCGATTTTTTATTTAATTTAAAATACTCAAACTGCTTGAAAATCTGATTTTAAAAATATGGAATTAAAACTGAAAAAATAAATTGAAATAATCGAATAATCGAACAACCTAACTACTTTTTTTGTTATTGTAAAATCCACGCCGAGAATTTTTTAGTTTTTGTATTTTGCTTATTGATTATTAAAGCACAAAGTAAAAATACAATCACTCATATACATCGACACGAAGGAGTTTTATCGTCATCAGGCATTTATTAATAAGGATGTGTATTAAATGCAGGAGGTTGAGAAAATGCCTGTATAAATGAAATTAATGTGTGCATGACCATGCATGGGAGATAGATAGATAGATTTTAGAAAAAATGAGTCTGAAAGAAGTGCAACACAAAATTAAACTACTTGAAAAAACTTAACCAATAGTTTAAAATTGCACGCAAAGAAAATACATGATTGAGGTAAAATATGAACCTGTGATATAGTTTTAGTTTGATGTTGTGATTTGTTTACTTTAATTATTTATTTTATTTATTATTTTTAATTTTGTGTCGTGTTGTTCATTAATTTTAATAATGATAACTGAATATATGATTCTGATGTAAACTAAATCAATTTAATAAAATCTAAACTGCTCCTGAAGAAGTCGACAACCTTATCGACGAAACGTTGAGTGAAAGATGAAGTAAATTGTTTTATTTACATTTAATTTTTAATGACCATAATTAGCCCAAAAGACTACTGTCTTAACTGTCAAAATATTTAAATAATATTGGTCACAAAAAAATCACAAAAATGAAACTTGTTGTTTGTAGTTTTCTTTAAGAAAATGTGATTAAACTTTAAATTTTCATTTTACATATACGTTTTTTAAGAGGTTTTCTAAAGCCATACCCTTGATTGATTTATTATTTATTGTTTCACTAACCATCTGAAATCGTTTGAACATGTTTTGTGATTTAATTCCATGCTATCAATATGATGTGAATGCAGAGGTACCAAACCAAACCAAGGCACCAGGTTATTATATCCTTAGCTTCCTTCAAATTATACAACGTGAGACTCCAAATAGTTTAATGGACCTTATCCAGTAAAAAAATGAGTTATAAATTGTGCTCCACCAATGTACAACCAATTGAATAAAAATCACTAGGTGATACGATTACACGTGGCTGATTAAACCATCCACCAATAACACTACCGCAGTACAGCTTTTCGAGGAAGCCAATCAGCCAGTGTGAGAGTGAGACGCAAACCACTCGAAGTCCGAACAACAAGAACGGCCTGATTGTCTTTAAGCGATAACGAAACTGAGCTACGACAACATATAATAATTACATATATAAATACAACTTTCATTGAGTCTCATGCTGTCAATAGTCTTTACTATCGATTGTAGTGATTTCAGACTGGAGCCTGACAACTATCAGCTTTTAATATTTGTTGAAGGCTGAGGTCCCCTTAGATAACACTATTAATACTAATCTGTCCGGGGAGGCCCAAAATTTATGATGTCCAGTGTCCTGGACATTTACACACTTCTACGATTTTCATTTTGGCCAGATGATACTTGAAGTTTTCATAACCCATCACTAAAGCAGTTAACCAGTTTAGGATATCCCGATTATATTTAATCACATTGCTAGCCTTCCTGCCTAACATTATAATGAAACAGACTAGAGTTTTTCGTAGGAATCGAGCCTCAATTTATTGTATCTTCAAAATAACACAGCTAACAATAATGCTCTTATCCAAAAGAAATAAAGTCTACTTGAAGTGTACTTTAAGAGAAAACTTTCATATAGAATTTGAAATAAAGTAAAGGAGAAGTAAGAGACAAACATTTTAGTATATTTATTGCATTTTTTAACTGTTCCTCTAGCTAAAATTATATTTGTTATTAGAAAACGTATTACATATTACGTAAACGTATTACGTATTACATGTTACAATTACTGGTACCAGTAATTTAAAAGAAGAGCTTTCATTTATTATCTTTATACAGACAAACATTTATACTATTGAATAGTTAAAGACGTTTCCTTCATGGTTTTCCTTGAAATGTTTCTTTTTCTTCTCCACCAATGTGAATGAGCGCAATTGTTTGTATGGGTTGATACACCTACGCCTTTCATTTTTTTTTAATGCCACCACCATGATGAGTAATATGAAGTTTTAAGGGACAATTGGCAGGCTTTTGAATGGGTTTACTGAACTTTCTCTACTTTCCAGCAAAGAAGAAGAAAATCTATTTTTCAATAAAATAACATATAATAGGATTGTCATACTGTCATGTCAAGGGATGCGTAATCATGTTCATGGTTTATATTGATTCTTCAAACTCTTGTTTAAAGTAAAACTCTTTGTTGGGGGACCAGTTGAATAAGTGAAAAAAGAGAAGAAGAAAGGGAGTTTGGGAAGAATTATAACAAAAGAGATTTTTCATTATTTATTGTTATTATTATGCCTCTTTCCTTTTTTTTCAGCATCAAAAAAAGTGGTTTGAATAGTGGAGTTTGATATGTTAAAATTTATATATGTAAATACATATAAGACATTTATATTAAGAACGATTATAAAAGCACTTGTATTTAATAAATTATATAAAAACAACCTTCCAAAGTATTGTATCTCCATAAATACTTAGAATTCCTTGTTTTATTTGTTAGGTCTGGGTTGGAGAGTTGAGTTGATTTGATTTGAAAATACAAAAAAATATTTATAAATACCTCTTGTGCAATTTCCAAAAAATAAACGAGATCTTAACTCTGCAGGAAATTTTCTACATGAGTTAAAAATATCTATTCATCTATATCTATACATATAATATAACAGTAACTCATTTCTGTCTGTCGTTCTGTCTGTGTTCGCATCATGTAAAAACTACTGGATGGATTTTAACAAAATTTTGTGAGGAGGTACCTTAGTATCCTAATTTCAATATACGATACTTTATTTCTCAAAAATATCTTAAAAGTACTGCATACTTTAAGGCATCTTTTATTTTTGAAAGCGAGATGGCGCTGTTTTAAAATAATGACAAAATATGAATTAAAAGGGGCATATTTTAAAAACGGTTGGCAACAGATGGCGCTATTTTAAAATAATGACAAAATATGAATTACTTAATGCCCAATAGCCAATACAATAAAATGTGTATTTGATTTGTTTTTTTTTTATTTGTTGAATTGCATTGTTATTGAAATATTTTAAACACCTTTTACAGAGCTTTACAGTAATATTATCGTCCGTAGTCACTATGAAGTTTATTCTATGCTATATATTTAATGCAGAGGCCCCCATGCAAACCTCTGAGTGTCTGTGATCACAGTCATATGCCCCTATTACGGTTTACAACTCAACCCTACTTCAGTTGCAGTTGTTTACAACTCATCAGTAGCAGTTACCTTTAAGTTGTCTTTTAGACAACTCAACTGAGTTGAGTTGTAAACCGTAATAGAGGCAATAATTTCAACGAGACTCACAGAAAGGGAACAAAATATTTAAAAATTTTCAGTCAGTGTTATGGCAGCTTTAAACTGGGTAGTTTTGTGTTACCTTCTTTTATGCTTATATTATATAAGCAACTAACTTTATTCATATTTATTCATAAATATAATTTAGTTATATAAAAAGAAAATTGACCATATGCAATACAGAGATTTTTTTCAGTGCAAAACACCAATATATTCTCATTTTAACCACTTTCTCTGGTTGGGGGCTCTTGATATAAATTAACAGAGGACTCCACTCGTTGTAGTGAAACACCCAGAGTTTTTAGTGCGAACCGAACCCATAAACCATAGACTAATAGACAACCACACTATGTACTAGCCTAACGGGGCACCCATATATCGTTTTTTTTTTTATTTTTATTCAAAATTAGTTTTTTATATAAAAATATTTCTTTATGCATTTTCAACTCTTCCATTGGTTTTGATTTCCTAAAAAGCATTATAGAACTTTTTTCATCGTGTAAAGTCGTTGTCACTTTGGTTTTGTTGCTAAATAAAAACTTTACTTTTTAAATAAGCCCTTGATATTAAAAGGGATATAAGTCAAAAATTTTAAATATCTAGTTTATTAGCAGCTATTTCATATCAAATCCTGATAAAAATAACATGATCTGCAGTAATTCGCAGTATGCCATGAAAATTAAGTTGATAAATTGAGTTTTTTTTTTTTTTGGTTGGTAAACAAAATACAGTTACCGTATATTATAATAGTGGTATAAGTTAGTCTGTTTTCAAAGTTTGGCAAAATAATTATTAGTAGTTTGGTTATGTCTTCAGATTGCGGCTCCGGTATGATGAGGTAATGCTATTAATTATAGAAATTAATCCTATTAATTGTAGAAACTAAAATTAAAAAATTGAATTATTTATACATCCCTGAGCATTATTATAATTTAATAGAATTGTGTAAAAAGAGAAACCCATTTTTGGTAGAACAATTGCTCAAGACTAGACGAATCAACGACTAATAGAAAGAGAAACACCAATGGAGAAGCTGTGTCTTGGCTAAAAATACAATGGAAAAGATTTCTAAAAAATCCTCCATATAAGATGTTTTATAAAACTTCTTGGGATGACAATTTCGAATTCAAAGTGCCAGAACTTTCACCTAAAAGAGGAAGGCCAAGAATATACGAAAATATTGATTTGCTTCCATTATAAAAAACCATTCGACCAATAACAGAAGAAAGACCTAAAAATATGATAGATTTACTACCCTATATCCCACCAATTTGCCACAAACAATTTATTTCCTTAAATACTGTACAAATACTGTACGTGTACAAATGTACACGGATGGCTCCAAAAGAGGTGATAGGGCTCGCGGTGGACTTTACGTGGAAGAGTTTGGAATCAAGATGTGTTTAAGATTTCGAAATGACAGAAATATTTGCTATCAAAAGAGCTGCAAACTGGTTAAGGTACCACAAAATATCTAATAGGGACATCTGGCTTTGTACCGACAGTAAAGCTGCAATTCTGTCCTTAACAGGTGTGTTTACCACATCAAATTTAGTTCTGGAATGCCGGACATCCTTAAATGTGATGGCGGAAAATTCAACAGTCACCCTTAAATGGATGCGGGGACATGGGACTATTGTAGGCAACTGTGTTGCTGTTGAACTGACAAAGAAGGGAACTCTGCTTAACGATAGCGCCATTGACGTCTATTGTGGCATTCCCCTTTCTGCTAGCGGGCATCGAATAAATTGAGCCTTATTTGATCTGGCCCAGGTAAGATGGTCCAATGAGTCGACTTGTCAAACAGCGAGGACAATCTGGCCTCTACTGGATCAGAAAAGAACGGCTTTGCTATTTCGGCTGTTAAAAATGCAACTACGTGACTTAATATCAACAGTCACTGGACATTGCCTATTTGGAACTCATGCAAGAAGTCTTCATCATAACGATTTTTCAAGAAGTTGTCAAGATGAGGAAGAGGAGGAAACTGTCGAACACCTCCTTCGCCATTGTCGTGCGTTTGAATATCAACGCCTCCAGCGCGTTGGACAACGGTGCTTTGTAAGCCTCTCTTGTGTTTCACTATTTGAACCGAGGAGCTGCGGATTGTTTTCCAACCCACTTCCACTTGGCGTGGTATAGTTACTCACGTCACCAACCTGGCTCGAACAACCTGCCCTCCGTGGCTACATTTGTGATCTTTATCTGCTGCCTGAAACTGTCTGTGTTGTTATCCTATGTTTTCTCAACGCTTTCTCTCTTTTCTATCCTTTTTTCCATTTCTCCCTCCTCTTTTGCAGGTAATACAAAGGGACCAATACTTGGACCCAAGTGAGCTATATTGGAACTGCCTGCTTAACCTAACCTACAATCTAATGAGTTCGAATAAAATGTTTATTTCTAATACAAATTTTTCCTTGGTGGTTTAAGTCATTTTTAAAGTCATGCAGTTAATTTTGAAAATGATATAAGGCATTTCAACCTTTCAAAACAACATTTCCTTTTAAAAATGTTCATAAATTTCACAATCACAGTAAATACTTATTTTTGGCACTATTTAATTGTCAAAATATTTTCTTCCATAATACAAAAATATTTTTTATTTCTTTTGAAATACAAACCTTTTAATATTTATTGTTTCGAACATATGACTTATACCACTTTCATAATCAAGGGCTAAAATAACACAAAACAAAATCTAAGAAACAAACAAAATATTAAACGACTAAATAAGAAAATCTGTATGAATGTTTTAGATTTTAATTAACCCTCCTACAGTTTTAGCGCATCAAAAAACTGTGTAGTTTTCAGCAGCATGTCAAAAGCAGTGTTAATTAAATTTCACTTTAAACATAAATTTATTCTTTATAATGTACGCGAAAAAGTTCAAGTTCTTTATTTGAAACAGAAATAAATAAATTTGTGCATAATTGTTTAATTTTGTGTCTTTGAGGAACCAAACGTTGCAAAAAGCTAAATTGAAACACTTATTTCAAACACTTGACTCCTACTAAATTCCAAACAATTTCCATTTTTTTTTTCATGCAGTATTCGGAGCGAAATAAATAAAATATTGCAAATTTCCTTGAGCTGTTCTTCTTATAATTTTTTGCTGCAAAGAGAAAAATATTTATTAGCAACAGAAATTAAAAATCCTGGCAAAAATGACTGTCCTAAGATGGATGAGAAATTTGAAGAAAAAAAGCAAAAAGGAAAATGCTACAAAAATAATAATTAAGTTTTAAAGATATCACACGTTTAAGCAACAATATTGCATTATCTCGCAATTTTAATATATTTATTTATTGTGAAAAATACACATTTGAAGCTCATTTCTATCCGCAATAAAAATATCTTATTACTTTGGCTGCTATTTCCTAAAATTTTTTTGTTATAGCGGTATTATGCAAATAGTCTTGTGAAAGTGCAAATGCGTTATGTCTATCAAATTTAACAAAAACAATAGGTATTTTCACAAAAAAAAAACTATAAACTATAAACCATTTACATCGAACACTGAACTTCACTAATATTTATTTTATGTGAAAATAAAAAGGTTTTTGTCTCTACTAACAATTTTGAATTATTGCTTTGGATAACTGTTGTTGAACAAGTAGGACGTGTATGTACGTGGAGTAATAAATGTTTTTAATTTTGTTCTGTTTAATGTTTTTAGCATTTTGTCAATTTAATAATTCAACATACTGTTCATCCCTGGAGACGATCAAATAAACACTTGACACTATTTTTGTGGTGGCTCGACAAGTCATACCGTTTGATATATTGAAATGTGGAAGAAGGGATAGTTTACTTGGTATATGGAGATGAAGAGTTGAATAGTTTTTCGGATAATCAGGAGGTGGCAAGGGGCAGTTTACTTGACATCCCTATTTTGTGAACGCTCTACAGGTCATACCGTTTGACATATCAAAACGAAATTCAGTATGTGCCTTTGGTATATGGAGATGAAGAGCTGAATGGTTTTTGACATAATCGGGAGGGGGCAAAGGGTAGTTTGCTTGATGTTCCAAACCGAAAATATATTATATTTTTGATTCGAATATAATAGGGTTTCCGCCGAGATACCTTCCCGGCTACTATTTTGTTTTGCCGCCATTTTGGTAAACATTTGTCTTGACAGTTCAAATTTGGCAATCGTGAAGTAGACACGTGGCAAATTTATGATGGAAAAATATTCGATAAACCAACTTGTTTTAATCGTAAAAACATTTTACCAAAATCAATCATCGATTACTGTGACGATGAGAAAGTTAGGTGACATTTTTGGGAGAAACAACGTGCCAACAAATCATGTAGTGAATGATTTCAAAGAAAGAGGATCTGTAGGTGAAAGGCAGAAGCATGGAAAACAACGTACTATAAGATCGGCTGAAAACATCACTGCTGCTCAAGAAAGTTTTCAAAACAATCTATCCACCTTAATTCGACGCCGTGCTCAAGAGCTTGGTCTTCAACAGACAACTTTGGCCACAATTTTGCACAAGGATTTGCATTTGCTTCCATTTAAGATTCCGTTGACACAAGAACTTCTTCCACAAGACCTTTACGCTGCCAAAAGGATGTTACAGCTCGCTCATGACAAACCCGATTTTCATAAAAAAAATCATAATGAGTGACGAGGCACATTTTTACATGAGTGGATATGTGAATAAACAGAATAGTCAGTTTTGGGCAATGGAAAACCCTCAAATTATTCACCTTTTCATCAATTAAAAAGTGAGTTCAATTTGGTCAGGAGGAATCATTGGACCTTACTTCTTTGAAAATGAAAACGGCGTAACGGTAACTGTGAATGGGGAGCGATATAATTGAAAACTTTTTAACGCCACAACTGCATGGTATCAACAAGACGGAGCAACATCGCATACAGCTAGGATTACAATGGAATGACTGCGAATAGTATACCTTTCCGGTGGACACCCTATACTTTGAACTTTTATTCTTTATGAAATATATCCATAAAAATATCTGTTTCCATGAGATGTGGTTGTGTTGATGTAACGGCCAATTTTTTTATCCTTGCAGTTACTATAAAGATTATAAACACTGCTGATTTTCAATAAAAAGTGATTTTTAATCATTCGTACACTTGCCCATCACCATAATTACAAAGCAATTAAATGGTTTTTGTCACTAATAATTCGAGAAGATGAAGTAATATCTTGTGAAGGACACATCGCTATTTACTCACAACATTATTTGGATTTTTTTGACGCACAAATTCGATCAATGTCTAATCCTCAAGCCATTGTCAAAACACCATTATATCCAGAAAAGCTCACTGTTTGTTGCGCTTTCTGAGCCGGTAAAAGCATTGGTCCATATGTCTCACAAATAACAATGATCAATAGATTACAGTTAATGGTGAGCGCTCTATACCACATGCTTACTAACTTTGTTGTGCTTCAATTGGGATTGGAATTTTAGGGCATTAGTATTGTAGACATGTCATTTCATCAAGATGGTGCCACATATAACACAACACGCTAGCCATATCGTTCATGTGATTTGATTGGACGCCATTAGATTATTTTCTCTGGAGATAAACTAGAAACGATTCATTCCTTTGGAGGCGTAAAATTGACGCTTTATTGCCGCGATATAGCCTGCTTTACTGCAAATGATGTGAGAAAATTGATCATCCCAGTTACATCAAAGCGCTAGCGAACACATTCCCGAAATCATATTTAGTTAAGTTGAAAATATCATCTATTAAACACACAAACTTAGATAAAAGAATACGAGAAAATCGTATTCAATCATCCTATGACAGTTGGTAAGAACGAAGTCTACCACCAACTTAAAATTCCTTCTTGTTTGTTTTTTATTTAATATTTAGCACCTTATATTTGTTGTTGCTTCAGCCAACCTTCGATTAACAGTAAGATCAATTTTTGTTTATTTGTTTTACCCCAACATTCTATTTTAGTTGATATTAATTATATTAACCTATTTACGCCCGCTCTAACCATATGGGTACACCTCTTAAAGTATGCACAAAATTTATTCTTGGTACGATATATTACTTTTTTATGCTAATTCGTATTGTCATGGATTATGGATTATCTTAATAAAAATTATGATTTGAAATTCAATGCATAAAGGTACTGAATACGGATTTTGAATTTATTCCTTTAAAAGTCTCAGCTTTAAATCAAAATTTCGCTTCTTTTTTTATATTTACATAAATTTGTTATAGTTAATTTTTTGCTGTAAAATAGTTAATTAGTCTGTAAAAGTTATAATAAGGTTATTTTAAAAATATTACTCCCAGTTTGTATTTGGGTCTAAATGGGTTAAGTGCCTAAATAGGGTAAAGTCTGGCACCTTATTTAGATTAATCATCTTATTAATTTACATACTGCAGCAAAAAATAAGCTGGATTGAAACAATGTGTGTGTGTTACCAAATTAATGGCATTTTCTTTTCTGAAAAAATATTTTGCCTTATTAATAGGTAATACTTTTTATGGATCACCCAGCCCTTGAAAAATGTGACCTTTTTTATGATTTCAAAAGAACACAAAACCAAACGGATTTTACATTTAACATTTATGTCTATGTGACGTATAAAATAAAATATTTATTCACATAAAAATTTAAATTCAAAATAAAGTTCTTGCTTTCAATAAAATAATTCTTTAAAAATAAAACCGACTTCAAAACAGACAAACTTCAAACCATGTTTCTGTAAGACGGTAACTATTGCGACACCCTGTAATTTCCGAATTTTATACTAATTATAGCGGTCGTAGCAATACAGGTTCATTGTAAATTTCAACTGTCTGTCTGTAACGGTTTATAACGTTTGGTCATGTACATCAAATTATATAAACTATTACGACACCCTGTAATTTATAATTTTAAATATTTATACTTACTATAACAGATATAGTAATGGACATTCTGTCTAATTGTTAAGTTTTTATCAATACCTATTAAGAAACCCTTTAAATTCAAATTTTAATATAAATACTTTTTAAAGAGGACTTTGTCATGCAGATTCTTTTTAAATTTTAACTTTGTGTCCATATACATCAAATTACATCAACTATTGGGACACCCTTTAATTTCCAATTTTAAATATTTATTCTTGTTGTTATACCAGACATAGTAGTGAACATTCTGTCTATTTTTCAAGTGTTTGTCTATAACGGTTCCAAAAATGAGGACATAATGGTCAAATTACATCAATAATGGGGACACCCTTTAATTTATAGATCCAAATTTTATACCTGTTGTAATAGAGGACTAAGCAATATAGGTTCTTTGTAAATTTCAACTGTCTATCTATAACAGTTGAAAAGTTTGGCCATATATATATCACTTTTACATTAACTATTGGGACACCCTTTAATTTCCAAATTCATATTTTACACTTGTTATTTTAGCGGACTTAGCAACACAAGTTCTTTGTAAATTTCAACTGTCGGTCTATAATGGTTCAAAAGTTTGGCCATTTATATATCAAAATAAACCAACTAATGGGACACCCTTTAATTTTAAATATTTATAATTATTACAACAGACATAGTAACGAACATTCTGTGCAACTTTCAAGTGTTTGTCTATAACGGATCAAAAGATAGGAGATTAAAGGTGAATATAAGTCAACTATGGCGTCACCCTTTAATTTTTAATTTTATTTTTTAATTACTTTTTATTATTGGGAGCTACAGTGATACGCACTTTTTTTAATTTTAAATTGGTGAACTATAAAGTTCATAATACACGTAAAAAACATGTATGTTGTATGGGGACACCCTTTAATTTCTAAAATTTTGAACTTCTTTTAAAATGGGACCAATCTGTAGCCATAACCTTTCTAATAGTGCAAAAATTTGTAAAATCGGTTCAGAAATGACCGAGTTCTGAAGGCACAAACATACAAAAAAAAAAGCAACACACAGACGAATTGATAACCTCCTTCTTTTTTTGAAGTCGGTTAAAAAATTATTTACAAAAAAGGGCAATATCTCACCCTTAATAAAATTTGAGTGATCTGATATTTTTTGTAGAAAAGAACACGAAAATTTAATAAGTGTAAAATATATGGAACATTTTTTTCAGAAAAGAAAACGCCATAAGTGAAAAACTATTATCGTTTAGTAAGGTACACTAACATGTAGATTGTTAAAATTTTGTAGAAGTAATCACCTAATTAATGTTCATAGGCGATCAAAAACCTGGGAGTGTAAAAGAAGATGTGGTACAGGCAGGTACCCCCTACACAGAGTAATTACCCTACAACTAGAGAACTGCAATAGTGCCACTATAGACTACTCTGAGAACAACGTCCGTTTTCGAGTTAAAGATTCGCCATACATTTAATTACAAATGGTTATTTTTTACAAAAATAAGTATATATGTAATCCATATCTACAGCACTATAGAAGACAGAGTCTTAAAATCGGGTGTGGATTACTTTCAAAACAGAAGGTATATTGGAACAAATAATTGTCAGGCCGATGTCAGTGACACTGTTAGTTTTAAATAAATACTTTTGCTGTTCACTATTTGCTGAACACTATTAACAAAACAGCTTTATTACAAATTGCTCTTGATTAAAAAAAAAATAACAAAGTTCTCAAAATTTAATACAGCTCTTCCAACATTTTCAAACTGTTTTCAATTTGAAGAAATTCTAAGAATAATTAAATAATACTTAATACAAATTTAAATGACTTTCTTCACAAGCACCGCACCTTACGCACACATATGTACATAAGTTTTGAAGTCTTTAAGTTGAAACATTATTTTTGTTATTCTATTATGATAGACATCATCACATGAGTGTCATCCATGTACATATGTAAATATGTAATTTCTTTATGTAGAGATGTATGCATCCAATGAAATTAAGAGCAATTAAAATTTAGATCCTTGAGGATTAATTTCAACATTTTACAAGAAGAGCTTCAAAGCAAAATATACTAGAACATAAATGTTTTCTGTTAAAAATTCAAATTTAATTTCATTATTTGTCAACCGCTCTAAACTCCTATTGACTTCACACGCATAATAGTTGAATTGTGCGAAAAGAAAATAATCGTCGTCATGCAAAATGTAGATCACAATTATAAACAACCCCATATTTTAAATTGCGATAAAATATAAATGACAAAATCATGTATGAGAAAATGTTTATACATTTGTATGTACATAAGTATGTGTGGCTGATATACTTACATACAAAAGTAATGAAACAAGCATAGTTATAACAGTCTCTCCCCCATCTAACCACATTTGTATTTATAATACACACATTAATATACACGGGTAAATATACACAGTTGGTCATGACTTTAAAATGATGGATACAACAAGGCACCATAGCATCCTCGATAGCATAAGAAGAAAAGCGAATTAAATCGTCGAACGTTTGTTAAACAAAAATCACGAAAATGTACAATATCGCTTATTTTTATTTATTGATTAAATAAATTAAATAAAATTGTATTCTAACTTAACGAAGTTAGAATAGTAACGAAGAAATTCACTCGTTGTAGTGAAACGCCCTGAGTCTTTGGGTGGGAATCGAACCCACAACTCCCAGACTTATAGACTTGCTTATAAAGGAACCCTATTTTGTTGTCCTAGATCAAACACAATGCGCAAGACTATGTCGATTACTTTGTTATCGCAAAAGGTTAACCAACGGTAATCTTTAAGACTATATCGATGAGCATGAAGAAGGTACGATGCTAGAGATTGTCACTAATATTATCGTTAACGCTGATTGTTTTTTAAAAATTTCATTAAAAATTTATTATAAAATTTAAAAAAAAAATCTATAATATTTTTAATAAAAATTTTCTATAAAATTTTTAAAAAAATTCCTATTAAATTTTACATAGAATTTTTACAAAAAATTTCCTATTTAATTTAATAGAAAAATTTTTTCCAAACATTTTTTGTTAAAATTTGATAGAAAACTTTTTTTCTAAATTTTATAGATTTTTTTTTATTTTATAGAATTTTTTTTTTAATTTTATACATACATACATACATACATACATACATACATACATACATACATACATACATACATACATACATACATACATACATACATACATACATACATACATACATACATACATACATACATACATACATACAATTTTTACAAAAAATTTCCTACTCAATTTTACAAAAAAATTTCGATATAATTTTTACAAAAAATTTTCAATAAAATTTAAAAAAAATATAAAATTTTTACAAAAAAATTTCCTATTTAATGTAATAGAAAATTTTTTGCAAAATTTTATAGAAATTTTTTTGCATAATTTTATAGAAAAATGTTTGCATAATTTTATAGAATATTTTTTTGCAAAATTTTATAGAAAATTTTTTTGCAAAATTTTATAGAAAATTTTTTTGCAAAATTTTATAGAAAATTTTTTTGCAAAATTTTATAGAAAATTTTTTTGCAAAATTTTATAGAAAATTTTATAGAAAATTTTTTTGCAAAATTTTATAGAAAATTTTTTTGCAAAGTTTTATAGAAAATTTTTTTGCAAAACTTTATAGAAAATTTTTTTGCAAAATTTTATAGAAAATTTTTTTGCAAAATTTTATAGAAAATTTTTTTGCAAAATTTTATAGAAAATTTTTTTGCATAATTTTATAGAAAAATGTTTGCATAATTTTATAGAATATTTTTTTGCAAAATTTTATAGAAAATTTTTTTGCAAAATTTTATAGAAAATTTTTTTGCAAAATTTTATAGAAAATTTTTTTCCAAAATTTTATAGAAAATTTTTTTGCAAAATTTTATAGAAAATTTTTTTGCAAAATTTTATAGAAAATTTTTTTGCAAAATTTTATAGAAATTTTTTTTGCAAAATTTTATAGAAAATTTTTTTGCAAAATTTTATAAAAATTTTTTTGCAAAATTTTATAGAAAATTTTTTTGCAAAATTTTATAGAAAATTTTTTTGCAAAATTTTATAGAAAATTTTTTTGCAAAATTTTATAGAAAATTTTTTTTTCAAAATTTTATAGAAAATTTTTTTGCAAAATTTTATAGAAAATTTTTTTGCAAAATTTTATAGAAAATTTTATAGAAAATTTTTTGCAAAATTTTATAGAAAATTTTTTTGCAATATTTTATAGAAAATTTTTTTGCAAAATTTTATAGAAAATTTTTTGCAAAATTCTATAGAAAACTTTTTGAAGTAACCATATAGTTACTTCAATCATACTTATTGGCTCTATGTAGATTATTATTAACCCATCCATGTTGCTTTTTTTGCATGTGGATAGAGAAACCCTAAAATACTAAACATATGAAAATCGTGCATGCCTTTGGCCAACTGGGAACGCATGTATGAATGTTTGTGTGAATTAAATACAACCGCATATAATGGTAACAGTGACAGTTTATATCTAGTTTATTATCATATTGACAAGTTAATGCTGTATTGTTTTTAGCTGTATTAAACAGATTTAATTTTTTTAAATGGAAATTATCGATTTGTTTCACTTAAAACTCTTAATTTGATTTTAATTAACTTTATAAATATATAAAATATAAAAAATAGATTTTTTCGCCTGCGGCACTTAATTCTGATATTTAAAAACAACTCGTTCTACTTTTGCGCCATAATGATCTACGTAAAGAACCTGACCCTGTCCCACTGGAACAACTTTAGGTTTCAAATTATCAAGTTCTAATAAATATTTAATGTTAACACTTTAGCAGTTTAAGGTAAACGTATCTATTTATCAATAATAATGATTTTTTTTAAATACGAGTATATGTAGGTACCGTGAAATAACTCCCAAATAAAATAACTCCCAATGTATTAACTCCCAATGAAATAAGTCCCAACGAAAATGAAATAACTTCTAAATTAAAAAAAACGAAATAACTCCCAACGCCAAAATGAAATAAGATCCAAAAACTTAACCGTTAATTCAAAACAATTATATTTTTACAAAAAAAAATTAAATAACTCCCAAATGAAATAAGTCCCAACAAAAATGAAATAACTCCCAACACAAATTAAATTTGCACCCGGGCACTGTTTAACGGTTTTAACCTCTATGGTATAACAGGTACCTCCGGATGAAGGAGGTCCATAACTTTGATATCATACCATATATCATAGATATATGACCAAAGGCCGGCGAAGCCGCTGTTCCATATACCATAGAGAGATCATTGAGCCATACCGGCCTGTGTAGCCGGCCTTCGGCCGTAAATAGTTCTTAAATCCGCAAAATTATCTTTTCGGTGAAACGTATATTTTCTTAAATCTACCGGTTCTTTTAGCATAAGAACAGTTTTATATTTAAATCTAAATTACATTAATAGAATTACGGAATTTTTAATTTACATAGAAACATGGTTTTCGAATTAATCTATACATATAATAAAGCAGCTCCTGTCCGTCTGTGTTCCCATCACGTAAAAACTACTAAATGGATATTAATAAAAATTTTGTGAGGACGTACCTAAGTATCTTGATTCCAATATAGGATACTTTCTTCCGCAAAAATTTCCAAGAGAATGTGGAGAAAAAGCAGTGCAAATACGCAATTTTTACCGATTTAAAGGTACTGCATACTTTAAGGCATCTTTTATCTTTTAAAGCTAGATATTTTAAACACGGTTGCGCAACAGATAGATCTGTTTTAAAATAATGACAAAATATGAATTGAAAGCGAAATATTTTGATCACGGTTACGCAACTATTTTAAAATAATTACAAAATATGAATTCCTTACTTCCAAATAGCCAATTGAATAAAATTTATAATTGATTTCTATTTTTACTTTGTGGACTTACAATGTTATTAAAATATTTTAAACACCATTTATAGAGCTTTACAATAATTTTTAGAGTTTTAGTATTTTATAATTTATCCAGGGATGGGTAACTTTATATAAATTAAATACGAATACGTGAAGTACTATAAAAGTAAGAGTCTTAAAATTTGTTGTGTGTTACTTTCACAGCTAGTGTCCTGTTGTACTCATCCTCCTCACTTGTGACTTAATTTTATTCACTAAATTGTCTTTCAATATAAAATTTTGTAAAGCAAAATCAAATAACCCAGCAGTATACTCGTTTCCTGCCATTCAAAAGTTCTTAATAGTAAGCACATACATAAAGTTACCTAAATATATAGATATTTAATACTGAGTTTACAAAAATCAATAAATTTGTTACATTTTCCCTTACAGTGGTGCATTCTAAGAAGCACAACTGTAAGGCAGAGAAAATTTTATATTTAGGAGGAGTTACGACAAGTTAAGAAAATAATACGTTATAATTTTAGGACTGCGTTGAAGTAATCGCTTAAAAGGAATTGCTACTAAGCGGGACAAATATCGTGTCATACGTAAGTACGTTTGTAAGCAATAACAACACTCGTCATTACCATACAAACCTGTATACGGCAAAGCAGTATTTTTTGCTGGGAAAGTATTTTAAAGGACTAAATAGTGAGTCGCTTTGGAAGAGGGTGTATTTGCATGTAAAAATATAAATGTTTAAATTGGAACTCTATACTTTAAAAATTTAAGTGTTCGCTGTTAACATTTACCTCTAACTTACAAATACCTTTTCATAATTTTAGGTGTTTTTTTTTTGCGGTAATGACATAATTTATAGCAAATGTCAAAAAAATATTTCTATTTTTTGTGCCTAAACTTTAACACAAAAGTACTAAAACATTCAAGGAAACTAAAATTTTACACCATAATATAAAATAAATCATAAAAGTTACAGGGAAGTAAAGAGATTTTTATCGCTGAGATGATAAATTTAATAACATGAAACTGTGCGTTATGGGTTTTATTACTATTATTTTTTTATGTGCATTAGGAAACATTATTATAGAAGTGGAAACACTATATACTGATAATGACCAAGATTTAAAAAAAATAATTATAAATATTTTTTTTTATATTTTTAAATAAAAAAACTATACAAAATACAAGATAAGGAGCGAAAAATAAAAATGTTAATAATATATGTACATACTAGCTGTGCCCAACACTTCGTGAGCGATTTGTCGATTATGAAAGCAATCTACACGACAAACCCTTACTTTTTTAGTGCCGCCTTAAACTATGCTTCAGTTGTGGTTATGTATTTACTTTATAAAACAGCGCCATCTGTTAGTGGTTAGTGTTTCAGTTATGGTTTATTTATTTACTTTACTACTAAAATAAATACGTACTTTCACTGCTTTTTCTCCTATCCTATATTGGAATCAGGATACTAAGGTATCTTCTCACAAAATTCTGTTAAAATCCATCCAGTAGTTTTTACGTGATGCGAACACAAATAAAGAAGGACAGACAGACAGAAATGAGTTACTATTTTATTATATGTATATATATATATATGTATAGATATAGATGTATTTCTTTAATGGAAAACAATAACAATAAAGTTTATTTATTTTTGTATTTTTAGATAATTGACTTCAATAATGGTCAGCACAACATTGACGACAATTGCTGCTGGAAAAACAACTAGTGGCATTAATAACTTGCATTCATCGACAACAAACTCATCAACATCACACGAGAATTTCTCCACAATTGACACCACAAATTGCGCACAATACCAACCGAGATCAAACTCTTCTTCATCGTCGTCACAGCAGCAACAACATGTTTCATTATTAACATCGCCCACGGTTACAGCAACAACACGCAATAGTTTTAACAGTCGAACACATAACAATGAACGTAAAATTGCAATAAACGGTAACGATAATGATAATAATGCGTCTGAGTTTAACCACAGCTTAAAATACTATCAAAAAGAACAACAATTTCTACAAAAACAACAGCAGCAACAACAACTGCTCAGAGATCAGCAGCAGCAACAAAAATATTTTTACGACGAAACCACAAAACACAATAGCACAACTACACCAACAAAAGTAACAACTGCAGCTGTAAATTTGTCACAGGCCTTACTCTCACCCTCGCCTCCTATAAAAGATCAAATATCATTGTTATTTCCCAAGTGTAGACCAAAAACCGCTAATAATAATTCCAGCTTAGAATCGTCACCTACAGATGAAAATTCAAGCGTGACGAGAGAAGATCATTCAATTAGTGCAAATAGTAATTTAAAATTGAATCATAATCAGCACAACAGTGAAATAGAAAATCAAGATACCCAACAACAACAACAACAAATACCTAATACCAACAACCATTATTATAGAAGTGTAAATATAATAACACAATCACCTCCACCCCACTCAGTTTCTTCGATATCCTCGGAATCTTTGTCATCGGTTACACCAAGAATTTCCACAAATCCATTTCTCTGTTCCAACCTCGACGCAGAAGAAAGAGCAAAAAGACGGGATTTGAAAAATCTTACACATCACCAGCAGACATTTGAAGAAAATCATAGGGTCTTAGAGAAAAGAGGTGAAGAAGACTTACCAGTGCCTAATTACGCACCCTTCTATTATCACACCTCCACAACTAGTCCGCCGCCAACCAAAGACTTACGTAAACATAACGAAGATTTGAGAGGGCATAATACAACCAGCCCTACATCCAAACAAATACAACGTAAACAAAACGAGGAACGACGTGAGAAAACAATTAACGAAATGCCACGTAAACGTTCCCAGTATGAACGTTATCATCACATACAGGCAGTTAATGGTCAAAACTTTGGCAGAGAAGAAAAGCCTTATAATCATCTGAATCATGCCGAAATTTTGAACGCTGTCCAACAACATCAGCGTAATGTCGAACAAAATCAACAGCAACATCATGCACAACAAAACGGTAATCAGTCATCTAATCAAAATCCTTTTGTTAAGGACAATTATTGGGAAACGGGGCAAAATACTACGCCAACTTCAACAGTCTTAAACTCTCCTGACTACAGCAGCAACAATGGATCAATAGAAATAGAAAATCGATCTCATAATAGACGTTCTGTATATCAACAGCAACAACAACAACAGCAGCCTGAACAACACTTACAATACACCGCTCAGCAACAACAGATACAACAACCCCAACAATCTGCCTTTATAGGAAGACAACAGCCATCGGTATCATCGCACCACTTGAGGCTCGGACGTAGTCCAAATAGTGATGCTGCATATCAAGATACCACTAACAACGCTACTGCAGCAACAACCAATACGTCAACACAAAAACGTTATAACTACAATTTACAACATCAGCATTCCTTACAGAAATCTACTCCGTATTCTGAAGGCTTAACTCCCCTGGCAGCCCAATATTTATACGGCAGCAAAACTTCACTGCAAGAATTATCATCGCTAAATCATCAAAACGATTGGCCTGAAAAGCGGGAAAATAATCATGAACGTTCTGAGCGTTGTTTGGCTAGAGAACGTGATCGTGAACGTGAATTGAGGGAACAACGTAGTAAGACGATTAATGTAGAACGAGACCGGTTCATTAATGCTGCCTTAGTGAGAGAATCTGTAGGTGAACAAACCACAAATAACTCAATAGAGATGCGTGATAGACGTGATCGAGAACGTCATACTTATGCTTCACAACAGCAGAAGCAGCATCATCATTTTTCGCAAAAATATCAGCAACAGCATAAATCAGGACATTATCACCATCATCAACAAAAATCGCACCTGCAACAGCAGCAGCAACAACAAAATCAATCTCAACGTCAATTGAACGATGAAGATGAACGTTTAAGCAGCAACAACGATGTGATATTTGATGATATTACAGAAAGTTGGCAAAGTAAGTAGAAATATTTTTATAATCACTTTACTATTATAAAGCCAGTTCTATAATTGTAATTATTGATTTCTAAATTTAATAAATAATAATAAATAAGTAAAAATTGAACATGTCACCGTAAATAATGTCGCAATATAAAATTACAATACGGTAATTTTAGAAACAATAATTGCAATTACTAAGGCTGTTTTATTGAAAAGGTTGCACTTATAAAGACTGTAATGCTGGCTACAGACAACGCAATTTGTTTCTGCAACACGTTTCACATTCAGTTTTCATGTTTTGACACAAACACTGAAACCAACAGTGAAAACATAAACGCAATCTCAGTTCTGTTATTTTATATTATAACATTATCATCGCGCGGAAGAGCGGATGCAAAAATGAATCGTGAAGTAATTCAATTAGCAGAAAGTGTTGTTATTGATGAAGTGTTATATCAAGAGGAAGAAGAGGAGTTACAACCGAAGAAAAGAAAAATGTGGTCAAAAATCGCCATTTTGTTTTTTCTTAATTACATAGATGTTTACACATAAAATAATGAAACAGCGATACAAATAATGAAATCTGTTTCAATGCAACCAAAAAATATCAAAACATTTTGATGTTAATGAAACCTGGAATAATTTTATTATTCCTATAAGGAATAATTTTATTATTCCTTATAGTGGCCATGGCAACTTCCTTTCTATAAATATATTAAGTGTCTACTTATTAAGATTAAAAAATAAGTCACTATAAGTGAAAAACATGTCACTGTCGGAACACCCTTTAATTTTTAGTAATTGTCATATCGGCCGTGGCAACACATCTTCTGCACAAAATTTCAAGAGTTTACCTGTTACGGTTCAAGAAATAAGGCTTTATACATGCAAATCACGCCACTAGCGGAAAACCCTTTAATTTTTACTATTTGCCATAGTGGCCATAGTTATACACCTACTGTAAAAATTTCAAGATTCCACCTATTCATTCAAAACTTAAGCTATATACATGCAAATCACGTCAATATTGGAACACCCTTTAATATTTAAGTTCAATTTTGTATATTTGTTTATAAAACAAACATAGTTTTACTTACTGTCTCTAAATTGTAATTGGTTGCCTCTTACAGCTCAAAAAAGGACATAAACGTAAATAACACGTCACTTTTGGAACACCCTAGGTTTTAGTATTTTTTGCTATAGTGGTTATAAACTTTTGGTAAAATTTTCAAGAGTCTACATATTATGGTTGAAAACTTAGGCCTTACACGTATAAAGCACACCACTATCGGAACACCCTTTAATTTTTAGGTTTATTTTTTTAGACTTGTTTATACAGCGAACTAAGTTTTAATTATTGTTTGTAAATTTTTAGTGTATGCCTCCCACAGTTCAAGAAATAAACACCAATTTGTAAACCACACCTCTCTTTTAGAACACCCTATAAGTTTTAACATTTGGTGCTTAGCGGCCATAGTGAATGTGAAAATTTCAAGCGCCTACCTATTTTTTTTTTTTTTTTTTTTTCATATATTGTTTATTGTATCTTCAATATTTTTGAACTAACAATAATTACTCGTATCTTAAGTCTAAAATAAAAATATACTTTTTAAGTCCAGCCAGTGCTAGACAAAAATAATGTTTGTTTCACGGATTTTGCAATCATTTGTGGGTCATCCCTCTAATGTACAGCCAAGAAAAGCAGTATCTCTTCTTTTTAGTCGAATGTAACCAGGTTCATTCAGCATGTTACGCGCTAAAGGGTTTGGATGAGATTCAAGCCTCTTTAGATATGTGACTGCATGTTTCGCTATTTCTGCTTTAACTGATGGCATGTTTAGGTCTTTGTGGATGTTCGAATTTTGTATATACCAGGGAGCAGATGTAATCATACGTAGTATCTTATTTTGGCGCCTTTGAATTTTTTCTACATTGCTAGCTGAGGCAGTGCCCCATAACTCAATCCCATAACACCAAATTGGTTTGAGTATCGACTTGTACAGTAGAAGTTTACAATCTAAGCTCAGGGTGGAGTTTCTGCCAATAAGCCAATTTAGTTGTACTGCTTTTAGTTTCATTTGTGTTAACTTGAAATCAATGTGGCTTTTCCAAGTAAGGCGACGGTCAAGATGTATACCCAGATATTTAACGTCTGAAAGCTGTGGTATTATTTGGTTATTTATGCGAACAGGAGGGCATGAGTCCCTACGCAGTGTGAAAGTTATGTGAGTACATTTTTGCTCATTCACTTTTATTCTCCATTTTTCTAGCCATTTTTCCAAATTGAGTATGTGGTCTTGTAAAAGTTTTGATGCTTCTTGGGCACTTTCATGAATACTTAAAAAAGCTGTGTCATCTGCAAAAGTTGATGTATGCACTAGGGTGCTAATTGGCATATCTGATGTGTACAGTAAATATAAAATTGGTCCCAAAATACTACCTTGGGGAACTCCGGCTTCAATGAGCTGTGGCGAGCTTAAAAAGTCACCTTCTTTTAGTAAAAACTTGCGATTCGTTAAATAATCCTTTAAGAGCTTATACAAGTTTTCGGGCAAGTTCAGCTTTAGCTTAAATATTAGGCCTTCGTGCCAAACCTTATCGAATGCTTGAGAAACGTCGATAAAGAGCGCAGAACAGTATTTTTTTTTCAAAGGTCGTTTTAATTACATTTACTAATCTGTGTGTTTGTTGGATCGTACTATGTTGTTTTCTGAAGCCGAATTGATGGTTCGGAATACATCCTTTCGCGCTAAGAATTGTATTCAGCTTAGTTATTAATATTCTCTCAAATAACTTTGACACGTTTGATAAAAGGCTTATAGGTCTGTATGATTCTACTTTTGTGTGGTCTTTTCCTGGTTTAGGAATCATAGTAACCACTCTGTGGGAAAGTACTCAAGACGTAAGATGGCATTAAAAACAAACAGAATAATTCTGCGACCTATAAGCGGCAACTCAACTAACATCTTGTTACTTGTTTTATCAACCCCAGGGGCTTTTTTGGTGTTTAAATCCGCTATTGCCCTTTCAATATCACTAAATTCAAATCTTAGGTGTACTTCGGCACTAGTCTCTACTGGTGGCAACTCAACTATATCAGTACACATATTTGGAGTGAAAACCTTTTTCAAATGATCAACAAATAAATTACCTTTTTCGGTATCATTTCTTGCCCAGACTCCACAAGAAATTCGCAAGGGGGGCTTACGTACGACTGGCCTTTTAAGGTTTCTACATGCACGCCATAATGAATAATCTGATTGTGCAGTTGCGCCGAGGTCTTCCAAGTAATTTTTGAGAGATGCTACTCTTCGAGATTCTAGCAGCTGTCTTAGCCGTTTCGTGCAATCTTTAAGTCTAGATTTGAGTTGAGGAGATCTGTGTGCTTGCCACTCTCTTCTAATTTTTCTTTTTTCAGCCAAGAGCCGCTCGACATCTACAAAGTAAATTTGATTGTATCTAGCTGATTGTCGGGTTACTGTTGCATATTGGGCAGCTGATTTAAGGTTTTGAGCAAAAAAATCAGACTCTGGTCCACATCTTCTGGTGTTCTTAGCGGTATGTTTTCCGAACAATGAGTACTGAGATACTTTCTATATTTCAACCAATTAATGCTTGTGCAAGTTGTTGGCGACACGATATTTTGCTGATTCCTTATATAGACAATAGTGGGTGAATGATCTGAGGATAATTCGAGTGACGCTTCAACCTTAATCATTTCTCTCGAAACACCTTTAGTCACGCCAAAATCAATAACATCAGGTATTTTTTGTCGATCAGTAGGCCAATAGGTGGGTTGTCCACTTGATATCACATTCAGACGCATTTTTGAAATAGTGTCAAATAAAACACGACCTTTTGGAGTAATAAGTCTTGATCCCCAAAACGTATGTTTAGCGTTGTAGTCGCCTGATGCTATGAAACAGGGACCTAGTGATTTGTAGAAGTCGCTATATTGACTCTCTGATATTTGAAATCTAGGAGGTGAATAAATCGAAGAAATAACAAAGTTTTGATGATATTCTTCAATACAGATGTTTGTTGCTTGAAGATAGTCCTCACAAAAATCACACAGTAAATGATGTTTAATTCGAGCCTTTATTAGAATAGCTGAACCACCACATGCTCTGCCACGGGGGTCTTTAGTGTCATATAATATATAGCCATTGATTTTAAAAAAGCTATTTGTTGTTAAATGAGTCTCTGAAACCATCATGACATCAATTTGTTGGTTCTTCAAGAAGTACTCGAGTTCATTTTTGTGTTGGCGTAAGCCGTTTGCGTTCCAGAAACATATTTTTAAACAGTTCATGGTTTGTTAAGTACCGCCTGCAACATCATAGATTGCATGCGAACAATTTCTTGCATCATGCTGCTCATAGAGCTCATAAAACTGTTTAACGAATGCACTAATGTCTCGATACTTGCTTCGAGACGATTGTAGTTACCAGATGGTGTTTGTTCTTTAGCTTCTGGATGCATATTTGGGGTAGAATTGGTTGTAGGTGTCGCTTTGTGTGCTAAAACATGATTGGATTTTAACATATGCGCGTATGAAACATGTTTGGTTGTGGGTTGAGCTAACTGAGGGTAATGAGCATTTGCTTGGTATTGTGTCTGCCTAGCAGGAGTATTTAATTTCTGAGTTGACTTCCTTACCATAGAAAAAACTGGACAGCCTCTGTAGTTCGCGGTGTGATTTCCACCGCAATTGCTACATTTTTTAACCTTCGAGTCATCCTTTGGTTTGTCGCATTGGGCGGAACAATGAAGCTCTCCACACACAACGCAAACAGGAGGCAACTTGCAGTACGCCCTTGTATGGCCATATTCTTGGCAATTTAAACACTGGACGGGTCCTGACCGCTTATTTCTTGCTTTCGTTGAAGGCCTTTAATACAGATTAAACCAGAAAAACCTTACCAACCTAAAAATAAAAAAAATCGACCTTCGCAGGAGGTTATTGATTCCCCGAGATCTGTCCACACTCCATGCGGTCTACTGGCAGTCTAATATTTATTGAACTAAAAAAAGAAAAATCATTACAACCGAAAAAAGTAAAAACAACGTGAAAAATTAGATGGGCGTGTTTTTTGCCCGCAGCCTCGAATGGAATGATCAGATGTCGCTGAATTACATTAGCGAAATTTTAGAAACTATGCCTGGCAGATTTATTTGTATTCTTAATTTTTATTTGGAAAGTTCTGCAAAATACTTGTGCACTTACACGATTATTTTTTTCATGATTTATTTTTGTTTCATTCAAAAAAAAATAAATTTTATTTCAAAAAAAATTAAATAATTTCAAAGTCCCGTTCCACACTTGCAATTTTTGTTTCTGAAACATTTTATCCATACTTTAAAATTTGTGTTTCTGGTGACTGTATACTTTTATACAGCCATTTTCAGGTCGAAGAGAACAAACAACAACAACAATATGAGTCACAGAAGAGTTTAATATACATTTTATTTAATCTCCTAACAACAAATGCATATGTTGCAGAAACAAAAATTGCAAGTGAGGAACGGGACAAACTTATATTTTTATATTCATTTTTATTTTTTTGTTAATAACCATGTACAGTGGGGTGCTAATTGAACCAGACTTGAGGGATATCAATTACATTTTGTAATTAATTACACATGCAATTACTAATTACATGTAATTGTAATTGAAAATTTTCAATTACTCATTACAAGTAATTGTAATTTAAATAGGGACTAAAATCAATTGTAATTACTTGTAATTTGTAATTGAAAAATTTCAATTACAATTAAATGTAATTAGTAATTGGAAAATTAAATTACTAATTAAATGTAATTGAAAATTTTAAGTAATGAATACTTTTTTTTGTAATTATTGTCAAAAAATATTTAATTACAAAAATATTCAATTACATATAAATTAAAAAAAATTAATAATCCTATTTGAATAAATAAATTTGGCGCCTTAGTGTTAAAATAATACTAGCGAACAAATATAACCTTTCAACTAGTACTGAAGATGTTAAGGGAGTATTAGACCGTAAAAAAGAAACGATTTTAGACCACGCAAGTAAATCTGAAGTGCAAATTTCAAACTATTTTCTTTTTCACAACGTCAATGTCTACGGAATATTGAATGAGAAAATGTATATTTGACCGCAAAGTTTTCAAAAGTTTGTAAGCAATAATTACCTTCATGATAGTGTTCACCGTAATCGAACATGGATGTAGTTTTCGTATTGCTTGTTTGAATAATACTGTTGATCATGCAAAGCAAGATAAGCTTGAAATTTTTAGGAATATAATTGAATTTCGTTTAATTGGAAGTAATGATTACTGCCTAATTACAATTACAATTACTTGTAATTTGTAATTGAAATTTTTCAATTACAATTACATGTAATTAGTAATTGAAAATTCCCAATTACTAGTTACAAGTAATTGTAATTGAAATTTTCCAATTACAAATTAATTGATTTTGTCCCTGATTTCAATTTCAATAACTTGTAATTAGTAATTGGAAATTTTCAAATACACATTACCTGTAATTGTAATTGTAATTGTAATTGAAATGTAATTGAATCCCCCATGTCTGAATTGAACCAATGCTGAACGATGTTCAGTAAATAAATTCCACTATTTCAAAAAATAAAAATAACCTTCCATGAATGCTAAAACACAAAAACAAATATAACACTTTATAAATATTATAAAATATTTAATATATTCTTATACACATGTTGATGAGTTAATGGAATTAAAGCCAATTTGCGTAAAAAGTCAATTTCAAAAAAATTAACATACAATAATTTCACTTACCTGAGTCGATTTGTAATTAAAAAACTGTTTTTTTTTTTGTTGCTTGTTACGGACTAGTTGGACTGGCGAGGTTTCTGTCTAGCTCTTGTTTTTCACTGTTCAGGGGTCCCAACCCTTCTCGCCAGCCGCGTATCCGAACTAATAAAAAGGAAAACATAAAACAAAGCTAACTGAAACTACACAACTATACCACACAAAGAATCCCGAGACAGATGGTCGACTCGCTAGTCCTCCCAACCTTGTCGTAACACTTCATCTAAAATTTTTGTAATCTATATTGAGCCAACCATATATAAACGTTTTGGTTTGTTTTTACCCGACATAATTAAACAAAATGTGCAACAAGTCATTCGAAAATACCACTTTTTAAGCTTTTAATTATATGTGACCCGGTCTATGAAAAGGGAACAACAACAAAAGTGGAAAAAATTTTTTTTAGTCATAAGCCACCTTTTCATAGGCCGGGTCACATACTTATAATAAAAAAAAGATTTTTATTATATTATTTGAACTATAACACGGTTAGCATGTTCATGTTCTTTATGTTCAATATTAGTTTTAAAAAGAATGTTGTTGTATTTAAACAGATTTGCAAGGACAAATAAAATAACAAGCATTTGCAATATATAGACAAGGACATGGTCAATCTGTTGTCGTCAGAAGTAGAAAAAATATTTTATTTTAAATGTAATTTTTGGAGTTGCCATACTTACGTTAGTAAAAGAAATTATAATTTTTATGTTATTAAAGCATAATCTTTATCTATATCGAAATATTTATTTTATTATTATCCTTGCAATTATACTCTCGATCATAAAGGTGGCCAACTATTTAAAATTTTACATCTTTAAAAAACTTTTAAACATGAATATTCCTATTTTTATCACACTTTTATCAGTTTATGTTACTAACTTCTTTTATGTTATGCAGCAGTTATGTTAACGTAAACTGATAAAAGTTTGATAACTATGGCAATACTCACAAAAGTATTCCCATATTTAAATATTTAAAAGCACATAGTTTTGCACGTAAGTAAGATATTGAGCTGAATCTTTTTTTGTTTATTAGCCGACTACCTCATCTACATTTATATACACAATTAAAACATAATATTAGGAGAAAATTTAAAAATTCGTTGCTGTTATCTGTAAATTTTAAAAATTTGGTAAAAATAGTCCAATTTGGGGAAAATAAAAATATTAAATACGCAACAAAATTTTTATAAGTTAAACAAATCAAGTGAAATTTTCTGTGGATATGAAATTGGTCATCGAAAATTATATCGCAAAAAAAATCTGTACGAAATTTTACAATTTCCAAAACAAAGACCAAAAATCCCAAAATTGGAATTTTTAGTCTTTTGCACATATAATATTGCTTTATTTTACAGCAGTCTTATTTTCCCATCCCAGCTTTGGGATTTTAGAACATATAGGCTAAATTTAAAATCTTGATGTAAAATAGGTCAAATTGAAGGACTTCCATCTTCTACCAGGTTGATCAATTTTACACGAATTTGGTTTAAAAGTACGTACATATTGTTAGCTTACACAAATATATAAAATTTTTATATATTCTTTAAGAACATTTTTTTCTATTAATAAAAATAAAATTAAAAATGACTGTATTTTTAAACAAAAATACACAAAAAATCAATAATTTTGGAATTTTTAAATTGAAAATTGTATAGTTTTTACTCAGAAAAGACAATCGTGAAATTTGTTTACAACATTATAAATTTCGCTCGCTAACTAAGAGAAGAAATTCCAAAAAATTTGCTAAAAATTGTTTTCGTTATTTGAAAAAACTGGACCAGGTTATCGGAAACACAAAAATTTTAATTTGAAATTGCTTATAACTCGCTAACTTTTAAAACATAATTTATAGATTAATATGGGTATATTACTTTGTAGGTTTTAACTAGTCCTTTTAATTTTTAAAAATCAAACAAAAATTGAAGAAATGTCAAGCTCCAAAAATTTGCAGGTGCAAGGTACGCCACCCCTGGCAAGTGAACAGTGCCCACTGTCAAAACTTAAGCTCAGATACCCTTCTGATATAATCATGTCAAATTTTGGATCAATAGACCTTTACAAATGGCTGAATTATTTCCGAAATAATTTGATTCTGCCCCACTGTGCGGCAGGGTATCGAACTCGTTACGATGATTTCGTAGCCAACATGCTAACTGCAAGAGATTCATCCCTATAATCAAGATATATATATATATATTTTTTTTTTTTTTTTGTTATTTAGTTTGAGTTACATTTTTAATTAATTTTTTATAATCTTAAAATTTATTTATCGACATTTCTAATTATTGAAATTTGGCAATAATTGGGCTTGTCGAAATTTCTGGTTTTTAAAAGGAATTTGCTGAAAACGTCGCATTAAATTTAATAAAAAGACATTCTCGCTTTAAAGTTGTCCGAAGTCCTAATATAAAATCTACATCAACAAGTATGTACGACGTACACTGTACACTGTACATTAATATGATGTTCTGATTATTTTATAGCAAACAATGTACGACATTTTATTTTATAAAAATATTTTTGTTATAAGAGATGACAAAAAACATGACAATCATTTCTGTTGAAACATTAAAAACAACAAAATCAATACACAATGTTAATAATGAATAGATACAGAGCTTAAGGGACATGAGCAAGGGATAGAGAGAAACCAGCCGGATGACAAAACTGTAGGAAGAATTAAATTGAATGAAATTAATTGAAAATCACTGGATATTTGTTATATGGAGTATGGATATGTAGTATTAGAGTATATTCTATTGAGACTTTTCTACAAACATATTTAAAGAATTACAGTGTTTCTACTCTATTGCCACAGGGAAAGTTCGCCCTTAGGGAAAATAAAAATATTCGTAAGGGACAAAAACATATTTATGATTTTTTAATTCAGGTTACGTGTCCTACGTCCTTTTGTATGAAATTCTTAAATACTTTATAGCTTTATATTACTCAAATGAATTATTGAAAATTAAACAAGTAAGAAGAGTGATATATTCGGCCTTGCCAAATCTTATTTAACCCTCACTATAGTGGTGTCTTACACTGTTATGTTTCCCAATTTTACAACAAATATAATGCCAAAGGGCTTAGAATTAAGAGGATTTTTTTATAAAAAAATCTAGAATGTAAAACTTCATATAAAAAAATTAAATATTTTCCCTTAATATTCCTGGATCTTGATTGCAATTTGCTAAAAAGAAAATTAAGGTTTTCAGAACAATTTTATACAACATAATGCTATAAACACAACTGAGACGAACGACGAATTTTTCGTTCCGAATATTCGTCGAAATAAATAAAATACATTTGTGTTTATGAAAATGCACATAATCAATGAGTCGACGAAATTCGTCGTGCGAAACGAACTCTGTGATAGGTTTATTTCTATTTAATATTACTATTTCATATTATTTTTAAAATTTCTAAGTTTTTTAGTAAATAAAGTTGCTTTTTATTTAACATAACATAACATATTTATAAAAATTTTTCATTTGGAAAATTTAGTTTTAAATTTATTTTTTGTTTATATTTCTTCTCTTTTAATTAATGTTTTTTGTTTTTTGTGTTGAAATATGGTCAAACTATCAGCTGCTAAATGTAAACAAAAAATTAATAATTTATGTAACTTGGTGCAATTTTATCAAAATTTATATAAAAATGAATTTAAGTTATGAGGAAGAGAAAAACAATCAATGTTGATGTAATCTGGTACAAAAGAATAGAAAAATATCCAGAGAAAACCAAAGATCTGACAAAGTTTTGCCACTTCTTTAAATTTTGTTCGTACTCACTGGGCCTCATGCATAAAAACGAGTAAAAGCGCTGAGTTGAGGCAGGTGAGCAATTGCTCGTAAGTCGAGTTCAATCAAACAGCAACAGCTTTTGCTCAATTTTGTATGCATAAAAATGAGTTCAAACCAATTGCAATTACTTGAGCAAAGGGAGATCAAACGTCTAATTGTTATTGAAGTGCAGACATGCCGTCAAGTGAAAGTGAAGTAGAATCAGAATTTCTTGCTGTTTGTTGTTCGATATCGTTTCCTAATTGTCATTGATAAGGATATAATAGTCTCTTAAAAATTTAGCAATGTTATGCAAATTGAAACAACTGGATATTACGTGGGGCGATAACTCTGTCGATACTCGAATTTGGTATTGAAGTATCGAAAATCTTTGCTTCAATTGCCCAAAACACCGTTCTATAATGACACGTTCTCTTGTAAACACTTTGTTGAATGTTTTTTCTATGTCAGTTGTTGGGTTTCGGAATGGTGTCATTAGCCATGGGCATATTCCATAGCCCTCATCCCCGAGAAGTAATGCATCGTTCGTTGCATTTTGGATTATTCTACAGACCTCGCTGTTTCGTAAGATGCGTGAGTCATGAACTGAACCAGGCTACGATATGTCAACGCTTGTAAAAAGTTCTTTTCCATCACAAGTTGCCTGCACATTTATAGAGTGGAAGCCTTTTCTACAAATATACTCATCGCTTTGATTTGTTGGTTTTTTTTATTTATATGAGTACAAACAATCACTCCAATTGCAAATGAAAAGCACTCGCTTGCTTTGGCAGATATAAGTTTCACAACTTCCGCAATAGTTCGCGACACAGTTGATTGATGGACTCCAATATCTGTGGCTACACCATTTTGGAATCCAGGATCTGCACAAAATCTTAAAAACAGTCGAATTTTATCAATCTTGCTTCTTCTGAACCCTCAAAAAAATAATTAGCCAACCAGCAACTACTATCATCAAACCTATGTATTTATCATTTTATTATTAATTATATAAAAAAATTAATAATTAAGAATTTTTTATCCTCACTTGCTAAATTTGTTTTACGCTGTGGATAACATTTTGTATTTCTTTGTGGCACAAAATATTCAGCCATTATTCCTTTTTAGTGTACGCGAGTCAATTATAAGGCAGGCTCAACAAAATTTGAGCAAGAGCTCACAAAAGAAAGCAAAAGCTTGTTTTTATGCATATGAAAATGAGCTTAATCTCATCTCACTTAGTTCAAACTGAGCATGACGAGATCAAACGTGAGCTGTGAGTAAAAGCAAATACTTCAAATTTTATTATGCATACGACAAGCACCTTTTTACTCAAAAATCGAGTCCGAGCTCAAGCTCACGTTTTATGCATGAGCCCCATTGTATTACAGTCAACAAATTTACGCAAGGAATTTTTGATAACGAATTCGTTGTGCTGTGCGAAGTTCGTTGTACGTCCCAATTGTGTTTATATCTTAAGTTAGTTTATTTAAGTTATATTTATATTATACTAGCTATCCCCGGTGCGCTTTGCTACACCAATCCACAAAAGATACAATAAACACTTGTAAGAAAAGTACGGCCAACCTTTAACTCGAAAACGCACGCTATTCTCACATCAAAAATGTTTTAGTTTATATCGTCCCCTTAATAAAACAAAAGTGTATACGCATGTACATGATTATTTTTTTTTTTTTGTGTATAATAAGAATATACATAACTGATTCTTATTCTGGTAAAAATTTGGTGAAATTCTATTTCCACGAAGTGGGTCAAAACATCAATTGAAATATTAGCGTATAATTGCGTGTTTAAAATTTTTCATTAATAATTGTAAAAGTGCAGGTATGCTGTTTTAATTAGTTGTTACTCTGAATATAATTTCAAAGAAAAATAATGTATAAAAAGCACACTCTATTTTTATTACTAACTATTTTTATATTTTTTTTTTATTTTTTAAAAAGAAAAAAAATCGTATATTGATATACACTATTATTTAACAATATATTATTTGGAGTCAATTCAAATAAAATAGTGTATACTATACAAAATAAAAAAGTGTATAATGATTTTCATACATATTGTGAAACAAATAAAATAGTCTAAGTGACATCATGGTACTTTGAATCTCATTTATTTGCAATTAAAGCACTTGTAAATTAATGAAATATCATCTACTAGTAGCCTGATAATTCCACCACATATTTAAATGACCACAACTTAAAACCATCGATTATTTTCTGAAATAATACTGTTTTCCCCGAAGTCTAATAAGACAAAAACTTTAAACTCCATTATCTCGAAATGTCGAAAAAATTATACACTATTGTTTTATTAATATTACGACTCCTACTGTTCCCATCCAATCTAATTTTTGCTAGACTATTCGTATCAACACGATAATATTTTTTTACTTTTTACGGGAGGTGCCACTCCCACTACCACGCCCACTGTCCCAATCCACTTTGTATTTTGGTAGACTATGAGCATTAGCATAGCGGTTACTCGTGAAAAGCTTCAAAGCTCTATATATTATAGTTCGCGAGAAACACGATAATAATTTTTCACTTTGTATGGGAGGTACCACGTCCACTATTCCAATTCAGTCTATTTAGACAAACTATGTACGTTAATATGATGGTATTGGTGTAAAATTCCAAGGCGAAACATATTGAAGTTCTCCAGATACAGGATTATAATTTTTCTCTTTATATGGGAGGTACCACGCCCACTCTCCCAATTAATATTGTATTTTAGTAGACTATGCACATTAGCATAGAATTTACTCGTGCAAAGCTTCAAGACTATCTATTGTAGTTCGCGAGGAACACGATAATAATTTTTCACTTTGTATGGGAGGTACCACGCACACTACTTCAATTCAGTCTGTGTTTGGCTTGACCATGTACGTTAATATGGGGGTTACTGGTGTGAAACTCCGAGGTGCTACCTAATTCAGTTCTCTAGATACCGAATAATATAGAGGTTAAGAGTTGAAATTTTTAAGGCGCTACCTATTACTGTTAGCAAGCTGCACGATGATAAATATTTACTTTTTATGGAAGGTGCCACGCCTACGGCAAATATAAACAATATAAGTACCCTATTTTACCAACCGTATATCTAATAACAAACTGTGAAAATTTTGGAAAGACCGGTTCACTGGTGTAAACAGCTATAAGCTAGCTTTCCGACAAATAAACATACAAACACATTTTGTGTTTTATATATCGATTATTGTTTGTATTTCGATAGAAGAAATAACCAATAATTTGAAGTTTGAAGAGAGTTTTTCCCCTTTCAATAATCATATGAGTTTACAAGATCTGGTAAAATTTTAGACTTGAGTAATTGTAATTTGTTTCTTAGATTATTTAGAATGCTTAAATCAAATCTACGCCCCATTTTGTTATATTAATTCTAGTTTTCGATATATATACCGTTATATCCCAAATTATGGAAGATGCACAACATATAACATTTTTCCTTAAGATAATTAATACTCCCGTAATTGTGCCTACCAATTACACAGTGCAAAAAATAAAAACTATTTCAAAAATACACGAACTTGACAATAATGGTCCGATTCTACTACCTCAGGACAGTAGAACTGTATACTCAGTTTGGCGAAATTAGTGACCAATTTTTATTTATAGGTCTCGAAATTTCGGAAAATCAGTTTGTCATTAGTTTTTGTTACAGCGCCTCTGGTGACAAGTACTTAATTTCGAAGGTTTGGGCTATTTTGTTAATATTTTACTTCGCTGACGATTTTGTGTCATTGATAGAGAAAAATATAAAAATTGTTTGGCCTTTTTAAATCCTATTGAGTCAAAAATTAAATATATACTTTTGTGTCTATAAATTTATATAATAGACATCAACTCTTATTCCAAATTCTCTGATTGGCAAACATCCCATTGATATATTACAAATAGCTGTCAATAAACAAATATACAATTTACTTTTTTGTTGCTGTACATCCCAGCAAAAAAATCTTAGAAGCAAATGATGCGAAATCATTGTTATAAAAATTTTTCAAGATATACATAGTAGTATTTTAAAAATTTTCAATAACTAATTAATTTTTAGGGGTCTGTACAAAAAATCTGAAAACGGCACACGACTATATAAATATATATTCAATCATAGTAGGTACATACAAAGCAGTTTCATGAGCAATCTGATCTAATGGGTGTTCTTATAAGCTCATGAGCAAGTGGTCATACTCGAATACAAACTAGCTGACTGAAGCAAAACGCATTAGCCTTATCCAAAAATTCTACACAACTACTAAACTGAGTGTTTCAAACATGAGACGAGTAAACACTATTATAATTCGATTTGATCTAATAGATCATTGCGTTTATGATATGAACAGAGCTTTGCTCATTAAAATAATGATATGAGTAGGCATGTCTACTCAGCAAAACATGGAAAAAAGGTGAAAGGTGGTAAATAAATTAACTAGAACAGGCATTCTTTATGTCACATTAAAAAATGACAACTTCACATACGAACTGTTGGGCTAAACACGAATTCTCTTTGTAATTCAATTATGTCACCTGTCCTGCACGCGATTGATTAGGTACAACACATAGTTTAGAGTACCGGTCTATACATGGGAGTTCTATTCCATTTTTGATCGGATATAGGTTTTTTTTGCTTGCAAATTTATTTATTGAATCTTTAAATATATTTGAACTACCAATAACATCTTAAGACTAAATTACACTTAATTAAGTCCAGCCAAAGCCGGACTCAAATTTATTTACCGGTTGGTCGGATATAGGTGGTAGTATAAATAACAAGAAACTGAGATGGATTAAATTACCTTTTACACCGTTTCAAAAAACCTAAGCACTTGAAAGCTTCTTTGGAGACTTATGGACTAAAATGTATTTAGTCCATCGAACATCGCACTGGATTTCCATGACAGTAACATTAAGAGCTTCCGATTTTTTAACAATTATACCACCCATACATACAGACGAATAACGGTCTAACGACTGCGCATAAGCATAGAACATTGAGTCGGACGTGGATTAAAATCGACTTGGCCTCAATCAGAGATTTTACGAGATCGTGATTGAGCCTATCATTCAAGTTTTGCCTTTTGGCACTGATCTCCATCAGGCTTGGCCTTCTTCTGAATGAATACGATTGACAAATGCTGCTGCCATCTACAAGAGTGTAGGTAGAGTTGAAAGTTTGACAAAGAAGTACATTTAGAAATATAGTAAATAGTGTAGAGGAAAGAACAGAACCTTGCCGGTACCTCTGCATTAATCTTAATCAGTAACCCTCTGGATCAGCTCAATACTTAATTTTTTACTTTCTTTAAATCAAAATTGAGTTTTAGCTTTATAACAAACTAGGGAAAAATCAAGATTTATTATTTTGTTTACTGGGATACTACAGCTGTATTTCGTATCTGCAAGTTACATAGAGCTACACAAATGTATCAATGTATATTGTATTGTCTTACTGCTAGATATAATAGAAACACACCGCCACACACCACCATCATTTTGAAAACATTAACAAAATGTTAATCAGTTTTAATTGAATTGAGTTGAGTGTTAAGCAGTGCTGCGAAGGTGAGGTCATGCTTCGTTTGCAAGCAAATCAATGATGCAAAATAATCAATTGACATTGGCCTGTTTTTTTCACTCCACTTCATTTTAATTTCTCCATTTCGTATCAATCGGGCTTTTTACATTTTTTTCTTTTTCTTTTTTTCAGTGTGAAATTTTGTATTGTGTCTGAAAATAACTTTTGTAATTTCTCCCATTGATTTATGTTTTTCTTGTTATTTTTCATTACAGATTTACGTGTTACTACCGAATCATCTTCACAAAGCAATAATACACATTGTGTTGTTTCGGATACAAAATCACACATCGATTCATCATCGAAATCGACATCGCCGGCTGTCAATTCCATTTCCATAAAATCACATTTGTTAACTGATGTTAAGGACGATAAACTTGTTGTGACTGTTGGCAGTAAATGTGGTGTCAACAATTCCCCATTTGAAGAAAATCACAATAAATATTTGGAGAAAAGTCAGACGATGCATGTGGAATCACGTCATGGTATTATAGGTAAGTTGTAAATTTGTGAAATATTATAGAAAGAATCAGACATTACAAATACAATTAAAATTACAGGTAATTTTTAATTGCATATTCTCAATTACACAGTACAAGTAATTGTAATTTAAATCAGGAATTAAAGTCAATTACAATTACTACTAGCAATTTGTAATTAAACATTTTCAACTACACATTACATGTAATTGTAATTGGACATTTTTAATTACAAATTACAAGTTATTGTAATTGTGATTGTAATTGGGCAATAATCATTACTTGAAATTGAACAGAATTCAATTAAATTGTTAACATTCCAAATAATACATATAATGAAACAAGTAATTATAATTCAATTTTTTCAATTACAAATTACAAGTATTGTAGTATTTCTATTACGAATGTAATTGAATTCTGAAAATCTAATAGTTATATAATTGCGTGTTTGCAAGTATAATGAATTACAAACTAAAACTGACTTCCCCTAAAGCCTGTTTGCTGTCATACATACATAAAAAATTTTAATGAAAAAGTTATGAAAAAATGTTGCAGAAGTGGAAAAACATTGAAATATTTCTGGCAACATTTTATCAAAACTATGAAATAAAGCAAATGGGCTTTATTTCATGTGGAATTTTTTGTAAAATATTTTGTGGAAAATTTTTTAAAACAATGTTATATATTTAAAAGCAATAAAATAGTAAAATTCTTCCAAATCACAAGATGGACACCACATTTTAAATGTCAAATTTTCCTTGTGAAATAATAAATGTTGCTCAACATTTTCCACAAATTAAGTCGGGAAAAAAATATTATTAAATTAACTTAAACCCCGTCTACATTAGTCATTAGCATATCTTAACAAAAATCAAACTTCATATAAAAAAACAGTTTTAAAAATAATGTTTTTTTATATGAAGTTCGACTTTTGTTAAGACATATTAATGTCTAAATCTATCAACATGTCTTAACAAAAGTCAAACTTTATATAAAAACTCAGTATTAAAAATAATGTTTTTTTATGTGAAGTTTGACTTTTGCTAAGACATGTTAATGGACACGGGAGTAATGACAGAAATTTTGAATTTTTATTCAGTATTAAGCTTCAGTTTTTCATGTGGAATGCTGTCAAACTACATACATAAAAAATTTGTATGAAAAAGTTATGAAAGAATGTTGCGGAAGTAGTACTCTGTTTCTATCGTTGAAAAACTTTGAAATGTTTCTGGCAACATTTTTTTAAAGCTGTGAAATAAAGGAACGAATTCGCCAACATTTGTAAAACAATGTGCCATACTGAAAAACAATAAAATCGTAAAATTCTTACGAATCGCTAGATAGACACCACATTTTATTTGAAAAATTTTCCTTGTGAAATATTAAATATTGATCAACATATTCCATAGAGTACTAGGCTTTAGTTGTGAGAGTTTAAAAATAATAAATGTAGTTATATAAACATATTTTATTTTTCATTTATTTAATTGTTTGTTTTTTTTTTTTTTTTGTAATTCATATTATTATTATTTGTATCTTCAATATATTTTAACTAACAATAATTATATCATAAGTCTAAAAGTAAAAAAAAATAAGGAATATACTTAACTTAACTGATTGTGCCCTCTACTTCGTCAGCTTGCTTTGAGAATAATCCACACCAAATTTTAAGACTCTTACTTTTATAGTGCTTGAGATATGGTTTATATAGGGGTACCCATCCCTGGATAAAATTTATATAAAATTCTAAAATTGTTGTAGTTTCCTGGAAATAGTATTTAAAATATCCCGCATGCAAAACTAAAACTTGCTGTCAAGTCTCCAGTACCATTGCATCGGTAAAATGTCAACGCATTTTCTCTATTTTCTCTTGGAAATGAGATGTTTTTGCATATCCTATATTTAAATAGAGATACAAAATTTTATTTTAAATCCATCAAGTAATTTTTAGGTGATGCGAACACAGACAGACAGGAAAAAAGTTACTGTTTTATTATATGTTTAAATTGGAAACAATTTCCTCTTTATCTCTATTCGAATTGATGGAAAATGTTTAGCAACATTTAATATTTCACTTGAAAAATTAGAAATTAAAAATTTGGTGTCTATCTCGCGATTTGGAGGAGTTTTATGTTTTTATTGTTTTTAAGAATACCACATTGTTTTACAAATGTTAACAAAATCCAGGTGATCAGCTGTTGCATGAAAAATTTGATAACATGTTGCCAGATACATTTCATATACATATTTCTTCCAAGACGAATTCATAGCAGGTGGAGGCTATAGCCCAGCTGATTTTTTCCTATCATTTTTTGCTAATGGCTTGTCAAAAATACATTGTTTCATATCTGATAATCTTATGTCAAAGTTGTTGTTTTGTTGTAGTTGTTACTCTACTGCTCCCACCTGCTATGAATTCGCCTTGGTTTTTCCACAGTAAAAACAGAGTACTACTTCTGCAACATTTGATCATGAATTTTTCATGTATGTGGTTTGACAATATTCTTTATCAAATACTGAACAAAATACCAGCCTTAAGACGGTATACATACTAAGTGCTTTTTCAAGTGAAAGAGCAGGTTTTCTCGAATCGCTGTATACTTGCACTTTGTAAGGAATTTTAGATAAAACCATTTTTTCCTAGGCGAATCCATTTTACTAGATGGCATCACGGCGAATTTCATATTTTTTTGCTTTACTTTTTATTTTGCATGGCAGATTTCAAAAATTGTTTCTTTTTTAATCATGAAAAAAAAAATAAATAAAATTTTAATTATTTACAATAAATATTTCAAGATTAAACAAATTACAACCACTACCAGAAAAGGTAAGGAAGAAGTGTGTTTAGTTGTTGGATGTAAAATTTTAATTAGTTCTCTTGGTGTCTACCGAACATTTAATCAACAACAAATTCATGTGGGTGTTTTTTACTAGTAGTTTTTTTGGATTGTTAAAATTTTGTATACGTTTTTTATAAACTTTTATTAAATTTTATAAAATTTTTGACAAAATAGTTTCTGTTGTTAAAGACTGGCAGAATATAGTGTGTTTTCTGGACCGCTATATCCTTTGGTTGAAAACATTATCTTACCAAAGTAAGATAAAAGAATACGGAAATTATTAAATACAATTTGATTAGTTATATTCGAATATTCTGTCAGACTAGAAAAGAACGGAAAGTAAGAAAGTAAAAAAAAATTTAATTATATCAATAAGCGCAAAGTTAAAGAAAAATTTGTTTTAATTTTTAAAAATAGCAAAATTTGTCAAATACATACTTTACTAAATCATACAAGTTTGTTTAAATAATGTATTTGCAACGTCTGCTATAAACCAAACATTTATCAATTTCAAAACCCTGGAAATAAATATCCTTTATATTTGGCAGAATATGAAGGTTCACCACGTCGCATTGGACAAACGGGCAATACGAATGATGAGGAACAAATTCGAAGAGTAAACAATAAATTATCACAAAATCAAACGACTACAGCCGCAGTCGCCACATCGGTAGCAGCAACAAACAGTAATCATCATAATGCTATTGCTATGACAACAACAGCCGCATCATCGACATCTACTACTAATACTAATACAACAAATTCTCCTAAACAACAGCACAATACAGCAAGGCCAGGTTTTCCACAGGTAAGAAAGAGCTTAATCAGACAAACAAAATTGGCAACAATAACGAAAATAACAAAATCAATATTTCACTTGTGATGACATTTTATGCTGAGATTAAAAAAAAAATACGATTTGCTTTTGTTGCTGTTTCTTATCTTTTTTTAAACTTTGTTTTAGCGTATCATATCGCCTCAACATGAGAGAACACCACCGATTATGTTGTCTAATTATAATAGCAAACAACAGCAACAACTACAATATCAGCAACAACATTTGAACTCTCAAACGTTGCCACAACAGTCACCAACTACTGATAACACTGCCGAAGATACCAGCAATGATGTATCGGAAATTGGTACAATATCAGATCTGACAACACCAGAGGCCATTTCAACAGCCAACAATTTATTAGTTGGCAGCACTGGAGGTAGCGCTACTGCCATTGTTGGCAATGGAGGCAGTGGCATTAGTGAACCCTCTTTCACATCACCACCGATTAGTGAGGATATTGATGATATTGTAGAACGAGGAGCGGTCACAACAACCTCTTCCTTAACAACTAGCTATACGACACCAACAACAACTGCTGCTATTACTGCCGTTGTAGTTGCAGCTACAGCAAACACATCAGCTGCAGCAGCAACAACAACAATGACACCATTAAATATTGCCTATTCATCGATGGCACCTACTGCAATCATGAACAGCAGTAATCCCTTGAGTATACCAACAAAGTCATCCACCTTTGATTACCTTTATGAATTCTCTGAAACTCGCAAGGTACTTGAAGAGTTTTTCAAGTGCCCCTCAAGCGATGACAAGCCCATCATTGAAAATAGCAGCGATGTTGACAGTATCGTAAGTAAAAAAAAAACTATTCAAACAAAAGACAACAAGAATATTTTACACAATGCCTACAGTGAAATTTAAAAAAGTACAAACAATATTAGGACCATATTAAGCTGAAATTCTAAAATGAATATTAAAGAGCCTGATTTCTTATTTTCGGTTAAGGCTAAATGTTCCTTAAAATTGCTTGATCTATAAAAGGTTTATTAAAAAAAATATTTCGTTCATGACTTCTTGATATCATGGGTAACCTGTCTGGATATAATAGGAACCGCAAACTATTATTAAGACTGTATAAAGACTGAATATAACGCAGTCGGTTATTCGCTTCGTATCAAATCTGTTAACCAATAGAGTCACTATTATCAGTATGGGCTACAATTTATAGGTTCCTTTTATCTGGAACCTTGCCACAAATCTATTATTCTTGGAATGTTATTTTATTATATTCAAAACTATGGCGTATGAAATACCTGGATGAGAGAGTATCCAGGTATTTTATACGCCATAGTTTTTATACGCTAATTTAATTAGTCGGAGTAGCGAACGTAGTCTAAGCGATAAGACACATTCTTTGACTTAGCAAATTATCTGAGTGTTATCCTCAATATATGTTTGTAGGAAAACCATGAATCCTTAACCTCAGAAACGCCATTTTTTTTTAGAAGGGTGATAAAGCCAGGGTTCAGAATATTTCATTTATGAGCTTTAAAATTTCAACTCATAAATGTTGAAATTTTATTTCTTATAAATGAGATTTCTAAAATTTCAATATTTTTCACAGTCATAAATGAACAACAAAAAATGCTCTGACTAAGATCACACATGAATGAGTGTAACTGTTTGGTTTGGTTTTTTTTCTTTCATTGTGCATATATGTATGCACAATGAAAGACGAAGAATATCCGTATTATTCATATGTGATAAGTGATGAATTAGCTCATTCTCATTAATGCTCTTTTATATAATTGTTTGTAATTTTTTTTTTTTCATTTATGAGTTTTCATTTATGAAATTGCTCATAAATGAGATTTCTAAAACACTTTGTTACTGCATACGCCAGCAGTTGCACATTACAAAACAAAAATATAAAAAAATAAAATGTTCACACTCACATATGATCGAGCAGTGAGTAAGCATTATGGTACTCCGGATAAAGCACATACTGAGAGGAGGATAATTAACAAAATTTTGCGCTTCGGTCTATCAACGGACAACGGGTGCCCTTCATACCTCTCTCTGAATTATTGAAGGGTCTTTAAATAATGCTGCACTGGCTCCCGCCTGATATATGATTATTGAACTTTGGCCATGCAACCATCTTGAAATGTGCTTTTGAAATCCTTTAAACTAATAAAAGATTAAAATAAAATACTAAGCTTTACATACGGGCCAAATAATAATAACGACTAGCTAGCTGAGGTATGCAGTAAGACGTCCGAATTTTCTCTATCAGCATCGTATATTGTATATTATTCATATTCAGCATATTCCATCAGAACATAAGCTGTCTACATAGAATTTCCAAGCTTCTCTATCCATTCCAGTAATACGAAGCTCGTTAATTTATGATTTATCGGTTTCTTAAATATTGTGCGCCTCCATACAGTTTTCGTTCTTCCTCGTTTCCCTGGGGGTTCCACTCACTATCAGCAATGCTGCGATAAATTTCTATATCGGATACTTACAAAACTTCCCAACTGCAGCTCGTTAGAATTCCGCAAAATTGTTATAAAATAGTTTTTAGGCTGGTATTATTCTAGGCGTTTTAGAAACCCTTCCATGGATAGGTACTGTGCTTTTTAATTATATCAATAATGAAATTATCGACTATAAATAATCGATAACATAAGAGGCTTAGTCAACATGACTTCAGAGAATCATATAATGAGCAGTAAGAGTTTAAAACAAAAGAGCTCTCTGAAAAATTTCAAAAAGAAAATCCATGAATGAGCTTTTTAAGATGCAATTGGTTGCAACCACTTTTGTCCCGAAGAAAGCCAACACAGTAAAATCGACCGTAAAACAGTATTTTAATTAAATACTTGAGAGAAGGAAAAATAACTCCAGCATTAGAAATAAATTAACCTTAGGTAAACATTTTTGAAGTTTCGATAGCAATAATACAGTTGAGATTTTAAATGTC
>OX451218.1:106908231-106995596 GCA_949628195.1 Phasia obesa | reverse complement strand
AAACTCTATAACTTTTGACCGGATTGGTATTTTTTTACGCAATTTGTTTTGTTCAATAGGAGGGACTTTAAGCTTCAATTTGCGTGTTCAAACGTAAAAATCGACTGATAGGACCGTAAGTAATGTGGAGTTAAAAATGCATTTTAATTTTTTGTTGAGTTTCCATGTAAAAGTTGAATATTTTGACATTTTAAATAGGTATTTTTTTATAATTTCTTATTTTCTTCAATCGTATTTTACAACCAATACTTATTTATTATTCCTAAACATAATTTTGGTCAGAAAATGCCAACATTTGGCCCCTGACATTTATTTAGTCTCAATATTCACAGGGGCCAAAGGTTGGTTTTTTTGGAAGAAAGCTAATTCTTGTGAGGGTTAAACTGAAAAATAACACTGAAATTCCCAACAATATCAATACCATTTGGATATATTATATACAGAACACAACATCGATAAAATTTTAAGTAAACTTTTACTATTGATTTAAAGTGCACATATATTTTATTTAAACGTATTAATAAAAATTTATACTAAAATTAGAAACAAATTATAATCTTTAAACTAGTATTAATTAAACAATATTAGTAAAAATTTCTTCCAAATAGCTTTGATTTTCATTTTGCAGTAGTTGTTTAGCTTCTTCATCTAACTCTAATGCGGTTGATTTCCATTTTTGTCGAATACTGGACATATATGGGTCTGATGTGCACAACAAAATATTAATAAGATCTTCATTAGTACAATATCTGGAAATTTTTCTTGTATTGTGCTCGCGAAAGAATCTGTAGTCTTTGTTCCTTTTTTCTTGCGCTTCTGCTGAGAGATCTCCAATTGGAAGCATATTGTGATGAATTATTTGTTCCCCATGGAACAAAATTTTGTGAACTGTGGTTGGCATATGTCTCCAAGAATATTTTTGGTTATAAAGGGTTGCTGTCTCATTAGCATACTGACCAAATTTTTTTGCATCTATCTTTTTGCTACATGCTATAACTTCTAATATGATTTGGAATCGTCGTATTAAATCATAATCTACTCCAGTTATAGAAGCTGTAGTTTCTGGATCGGCAAAAAATCTCCTTGCTGTGTTTCCATCATTAGAATTTCCTTCTCCTTGCTTTGGCTGGTCAATTATAAGGCCTATCTCACTGTATTTTTCTTGAATATCTTTTTTTTGCTTTCTTTTTTCCAAATTTTCTTTGTTGTTTCTCACTGTTTCGCCTAACGGGCCAAATTCCAAATCGTATTCCAATTTAAGAATATGCTCCATAAAACGAATTCTAACATGAAGAGGTGACATTCCAAATTCATATGCTTCATTAAAACTATCGTCTTGTATTGGTGGTTGGCTCAATTGACTTGATGTTTTTTGGCATATGGTGCAGCTTGACGAAGACTTTGTTTCGGTTAAAGATTGTGCAACTTTTCCATCGATCATTGTAAGTGACATTTTAAAGTTAACTTCGATGCATTGGTCATTAAAATCAAATATCACTGGTTGAAGTTCTTTAATTGCATCTCTTATTTTGCCAACTTCTTCAGTTATGACATCTTTAGTTTCTTTTTTGTAAGCAAACTTTATTGGTCTACAAAATTTTGTTGACGAGGGAATTTCATTCTTCCATACATCTATCTCTGCAGCTCTACTAGTTGACGGCGCTGAACCAATATAAGTTTTTGTTAAACGTAATGGAACGAAAGAAATCATGAATAAATTGGCATCTGATGAATTTTCCGCATACATTGTTTGTATTGTTTCTGGCCAGAAGACCCATCACATCCCCTTTTAGAAATTAAAGTCATGCTGCAATTTTTAAACTTCTTTAAATAGTCAGCATCAAATGTCTTTAATAATCGTTCTGCAGTGTGTTCAAGAAGATCCTGCAATTTTATTTCTGCTGAACTTGAAGTTACACTAATAGCAGTTGGTGAAGGTAAGCAATCTTTTTTGGCAGAAACTATATCTCGATATGATGGACAAATTCCACAATTTTTTTCATTGGTTCGCTTCCGCAATTCTGTATATTGGTTTTTAGTCATTTTCAAATCCAAAAATAGTGCAAATGCTTCTTCTGGAGTAAATTTATTTTCTTCAGTTGGTGTCGGCATACTTTCTAAAATCCTTTTTCTGCGTCTGGGGCTTGCTTCCACTATTTTTTTAATGATAGCAATTTTACTCTTTTTAGTTTTCGATGGTTAAATTTGATGCAGAAATGAATCCTTTATGATGCTACAAGAAACTTCTTCATTGATATGTTTAAGCTTGCGTCTTCGTGATCTTTCACTACAATTATCAATTGGCTTTGCTGGTCGACCACCTTTTCCAGTTTCCCTGGTAGTTACTGATGGCTTTTTAAAAATAAGTTTATTTCTTAGCCATTCTTGGTTGCGTGAGTAAAACAATTTCTTGTTTCTGGAACATTGATTGTACCGTTTTCTTAAAGTATTTAAAAAGTTTTTTATTTTTAAGTTATGAATTTTAATTTCTTGTTTGTCGCATATTTTGAAGAATGGATTATTCATTATATGTAAAATAATGTCGTTTTCATCTTTTCGTTAAAAATATATATCAGATAGAACACTATAACTGAATTTAGCCATTGTTTAAACAATAATGAAGACAAAAAATGAATGCATGGATTAATATACTATTGCTCGAAGTTTCAACATGATCTTTTTTACCTCTTTGAACATAATATAGCAGGTACTTGGTTTTAACAGTTATTTTCATTGGTTTTAAATTTATTTGCAATTTTAAGGTATTTAAGTTGTGTAATATTAGATGGCAATAAAATCATTTTTTACCTTTAACAAATGAATTGCCAAATACCACATAATTTGAGAGTTCTATTGTCATTTTTGTCAAAATTTTGATACACCCTTCTATGTTGACTAGGTCCAAATATGGGCCAACTTCTCCTAATTTCAACAGAATTATTTTTTGGGTCAATAAGAACTCTTGTACAAAATTTCATCAAAATATATGCATAATAGCCACTTTCACATACAAATAACTTCTCAAAAAATATGACGTGCATTTGTACCGAATATCTCACCTTGACTCAGAAAAATTGCTGTAGCTCAAAAAGTGCAGTCCCGATGCATGGACATGTATATATAGGAATGTAGGGGAGAGTTAGGACTACAAAATAGTAAATTTGTGTTTTGACTCAGCTTGACTCACAGGAGTTGTGCTCTATGAAGTAGGAAATTTCCGAGAAATTTGACCTTTTTTAAAAAAAATATTTAAATTGTTCTGAAAACAGTAGAGCTTCAATTTTTTTTACCAGTAATAGGAAATAAGTTAAGTTACCACACAAAATTTATTTCGTCCAAAAATATTGAAAAACAAAAAAGTTATGATCATTTAAACTTTAAAAATTAACTAAAAATATCATAAATTTACTAAATTCTGAAAAAGCCCATTTTGGACCACCCTGTTCTCAGTGAAATAGTTGAAATAGAGTTCTAATTTTGTGGCTCCCGAGGTTTACTACTGTCTACTTTCATATGACTTTAATAACTTTAAAATCGGAGAACAAAAACCAAAAGGAGTTTTGGCCGCTATCTCAAAATATTGACCACAGTGCGCTGTATAACTAAGAAGTATCATATTTTTTCTTGTATATTAAAACATGTTTGCCTTAACTGAATCACTCGTATTAACTCCCTCCTTTATTTCATTATACCTTTTCAATTACTTAAGGTCTCTCTGGTGAATTAAATAATGGTGGCGTTTCTACGTCATGCTCAAATTATGCGGCTAAATTTTATGCCGCTTCTGCTATGCCTATACTTGAGGACGGACTGTCTTCAGGTCACACATCAGACACCGAAAACAATAACCAAAACAATGTATTAAATCAACAAAACACAACCATACATCATACACCTATGGGTAGTGGTATTTCTATGTTAATGGACATAAAACGTGTTTCAACTAACAACAGCATTAACAGCATGAACAATGTGCCCATATCCTCCGTGGAAATGGGAGGAGGTGTTGAAAAACTTGCTACAATGTCCAGCAATATAATGCATGAGACATCATCATATATTCGTAAAAATGAAAGTCCTATTAATGGTTTGTTGGAAGATTCAAGTAGAGATTCGGAAAAATTAAAAGCAGAAATAACAGATTTAAGGGAAAGAGAGCTGATAGGACAAAGTCCACAAAGTGCGTTAAGCAATAATAAGGTGTTTAAAAATATTGATCCTGATTTAGATTCCTTATATTCAATAAGTAAGTTTGTTTTGTTGATTTTGGGAGGAATATCAAAGAAAATTTATTTACTTAAATCTTTTTTTTTTACCAAGGCGTTTTTCATCGCAATGATATGGTGCAAATGACTCCACCACCTCCGGCTCCAGCTCCTCATCGTAAACCCAATATATTGTCGGCCGAGCCTGATATTCTACAACCAATACCTTACAGAGATATGACACATACGGGCACAAATAATTCAAATTCGCCCACAAAGGTGTTAACAACCACTTTGACATCGACTAGCAATAGCAGTAGTAGTGGATTACAAACTAATACCTCGCCAAAACAAGCTCAAACTGTTAAACGTAGTGCGCAACAACCACAACCACCACCATTGCCAGAACGTAATGTTCAACGTTCTCCATCGCCCGTAATGAACTCACCAGTTTGGCTTTCACGTCACCTAGATGTTAATGCCAGCACTAAGGGACTTTTGGAATCGTCATCTGAAAATCATTCCAAGAACTTAAGTGCTGACGAGGATGATGTTGATACAGATCTGGAAACTGATCGTCTCTTGGGACACCAGAGACTTGACGATCAAGGGTATTATGATGAAAATAAATCATGGGATCGTAAGCCAGCAAGATCTTTGTTGTCAAAAATCTCCCCAAAACAGGTGCCAAGCACCAAAACCCGTAATGGTTACAATGCCTTGTTATCATCAACGCCTGAAATCCCACCGCCAATACCGCCGAAAAATTCATCCAACAAATTACTAGATATTGGTGGTTCTTTATCATCATCGGAAAATAGCGATAAGTCTCCCATTAAGTCGATCGACATGCAAGATTGTGGCCTCACTTTGGGCTCACCCGGCGGCTCCGAAGGTTCAGGTTGCCTGAAAAAGGAAATCGATAATGGTATTGGGCCCAACAGTGGTAATAGCAGTACAGCAAGCGGTAATGGCGTCAATAGTGCAACTGGTAATACTGGCGGCAATGACAGCAGTATCGGTTCTGGTTCCGGTAGTACAACAGGCGAGAAAAAAGTTAAAAAGAGTAAGAACAAAGAAGGTAAATTATTGGGTTTATCTTCGTGACAAACATTTGTAGAGTGTTGCCGTTTGAAAAAGTCGTAATACCAATTTTAGTGAAAAAATATATTTTATTTGTAGCTAAAAAGAAAGTTAAACTTGAAAAATGTAAATGGTAGTAGAAATGGAAATGTAAATGGAAACTTATTATAGTTCACTTAATTGTATTTGTTGGGTTTTTTTTGTAGACGTAAATCTTTGTAAAATGCACATATTAAAATAATCTACTGGGACTACGTAGTTGTAAACCAAAACTTTACTTTATATTAAAAACTAGCTGTGCCCGCACACGTTGTGTGCGTCCTGACAATATTTTGTTCGATTTTGCTTTGAAAGTAATCCACATGCAATTTTAAAACTCTTACCTATTTACTTTAAATAACGGTACCCATTCCTGGATAAAATTCTAAAATTTATATCAAATTCTAAAAGTTATTGTAAAGCTGTGTAAAGGACAGTCAGCAAATGAGTTACTCATTTTTTTTAAAACAGCGCCATCTGTTGCGCAACATTGCTTAAAATATACTGCTTTCAAAAACAAAAGTATGCAGTACCTTTAAATCGGTAAAAAAAACAACGTTCTTTCACTACTTTTTCTCCACTTTATCTTTGGTGATAATAATATATTTTTACTATATTGCAGTCATGATAAAAAGGCACCTCCTCCGAGTTAAGTTGGACTGATTTTAACCTTAATTGTATCTAACTTGTTTCTATATGGTTTTTTCAAGTAAACCGCCTATCAAAATGTATTCCATATATACATACAGCATACAGTATACAGCAGAGAAGGGCTTCTTTAAATCCTATAATTAAGACCAACACTGAAATGAAGATATAATTAAAAATAAATAAAAATACTAGAGTATTAAGTTGATCGGATTTGTTCCGACGTACTAAGGTCCAGTAGCTTTAATGTGAAAAAATTAAAAAAAAATTTATTTTACCAGCAACAAAATTTTGAAAAAATTTTGCATGACTGACACGGTTCTGTTACAGTGTTATTATGTACAGGATCGCTGATGAATTTTGTTACATTAAGAAACTCAAATAACTATTTGTAAAATTTATGTAATCATTTGTTTATTAATTCATTTGAAAAATAATACATTTTTATTAAGATAATTCATAAAAATAAAATAAAAAAATTCAAATGGCCTCCATCCTCGGTGACACATGTGCGACATCTTATCAAAAACATATATTGTATCGGATGCAACAACGTGTTATAGAACAAGTTTGTCTGCAAAGTAGAACTACAAATGAAGAGCAGATAATAATAGAAAGGCAAACAATTCAATTAGCAAAGCTACTGCTTAGTTATCTGATGCCGTTTCGTACGACAAATCCATTAGTTCTACTTCGTAAGCAATAATTGGTCTTATTGAGATAATTTAACTTAATCAAGTTCAGCATTCCTAAACTATTGCTGACGCAACCACCTCTACACATGGTACTATTTCTGACAAGTCTAGGAGCTTTCGTACTAATAATCTTCATTTCAATTCGAAGCTTGATTTCTCCTATAGAAGAAGTTGAGAGTTGCCTATGGTCTCCTCACACACCTAGAAACTCAGATCTGCTTGCATTCTGATGCAATGTTGTGCTATACCAAAACATAAACAACATGATGCAGCAGTACTTGATGTATTAAACACATAGACAATTATTTTGACGCCATCAAAGCCAACTCAGGCTAATGCAATAAACACATAGACGACAGCAGGCTACCGACTACAAGGTGTCAAAACTAAAATACGCAAGTTTATATAAATACGATTATATTGTGGCAGTGGCAAACTTAGGCTAATTTCTATTGTTGCCATCTATTTGTTTAAAGCTTAAAATTTGCCCAACAATCGTATTAGCAATCCATTTACATTTTTTATGTTTAGAAAATGAACAAAAACATTTTAGATGTTTTTAATTATAATTTGTAATAAAAATTTAATTAATAACTTTTGTGAAAATTGTGATAAATAATTTTATGAAACGTTTACTTTTGCATGCTTTCCGTTCCAATTTCGTTAACATAAAAATATCTAAAATAAAATAATTAACAATTTGTGTAACTGCTTAAACTCTCGATCTTGATGTCTACCGATTAACGTTTATACTTTGTAAGCTATAATTTAATAATTTTTTAACTACAAATTTTCTCTTTTTTATTGTAGAGTTAATAAAAAAAAACTTTTTAGTTGTAATTGTTTTCCATTTCTTTAGTAGCAATCAAAAAACCAAAATTATATAAATTTCAACTAATTTTTGTTTTAATTATATTTTAATTGACCATTCGTTATTGGAAAATCAGGTGGTGCAGTGTTGATTGAAGGTGTGCTATTTCGTGCAAAATATTTGGGTTCTACACAACTGGTGTGCGAAGGTCAGCCCACAAAATCCACCAGAATGATGCAAGCCGAAGAGGCTGTTTCTAGAATAAAGGTAAGTTCTAGGAAAACACAAAAAAAATATTAAATATTTCATTCTCTCAAAAATTCATAACATTTTTTTTTTTCGAAATAAATTATACAGACATATTAGTATGTGTTCTGGCTTCCGAAACGTTCCGAAAGGTTTCACATGAATTTAAAATATTGTTTTTTGATATTTTTTTATAAATTCAAACTATTGTTCGAAACAGGTTTCACAAATTTTAAACACAAAGATCTAATTGCAAGTATATTTTTTGGAAAATTTTGTTGCTGATGCAGATATTAATCGATATGGAATACAAAACACCTATTTTTGTCTGCCTGTGTTCTCATCACGCAAAACCTACTATCTTTTTTGTGAAAAGGTACCTAGGATATAAAATATTTTTTCCCGGAAAAGTATCATATTTCCAATAGAAAATAGAGATAAAATGGTGAAAGTAGGCAATTTTACTGATTTAATTGAAAACTTGGCAGCACTTTTTATTTTTGTAAGCAGCAAATTTTAGATACTATTTACAGAACTATACAATAATTTTATATAAGTTTTAGAAATTTATAGATTTTAATATGTTTCAACATCCTACGTAATTATCCAGAGATGGCTACCTCTATATAAAGTAAATACATAAACCATATCTGCAGCACTATAAACGTGAGTGAGAGTTCAAAGCTAAATCGAATGTTGACGTTGCGTGCACTGTTAGTTTTTAAAATAATGTAAAATTCCACCAGTTTAAATTGTAGAGTTTATATGTTGGTCCTATTCGCTGATTCGTTTTGATTTCGTCAACATACTTATCACTGAAAAGTATAAGAGTTTGTTCGCTCGTTCGTAAGTGAGAACGGGAACACCAAATAAATGAGCAAACGCTCGTTTTCATAATTGTGCTTGTGAATTCGGAAGCCAGAACACATAAAAATATTTTTATGATTTTTTTTTTTCTAGTTAAAATATTGGCTTGGCACCTGCTAATCTTCATTGAAAAAAATTACATTTTACTTATATTCTGTTGTTTCTTTGAATAGATCATGCATTCATACATAATTCCACAAAAAAAAATATTTACAAATCTATGAGCTTAGTTCTAAAAATCGCAAAGTTTTACTCTAAACAAAATTGTTCACTCGTACATTCGAAAAGTTACAAATTCCTAAAAGTAAATATTATAATTATAATAATAATCAGGCCTGTTCTGAAAATCACTTTTTATCAAAATCACTTAACAAACAAAAATGTTTGAAATCACGTGATTTTAAATTGGTTAGGAATGAGTTTGTGATTTAAAATCACTTGCTTATTTTTGCGAGTTCTTTATTATTGATTTTATAATAAATTGCTTAAATAAATAGTTTGAAGTGTTCTTTTTTACTTTTGCAGTAATATTACTTAATTCATAAAAAAAAATATAAGAAATTTCTTATTTTAAAATTTTTTGTTTGTTTTCCGCTCTTCTTTAACTGTCAGCAGATTAAGTGTTAAGAAAGTACATCTAAACTTTCCAAAGATAGCAATTGCAATCCGCAAATAACGTCTTAAAACACTCATTTCTGACACTACTTTCATTTTAAACCCTCTGGACTCAACTATGTTACCCTAGGCTATTCAGACAGCTTTTATTTTAAGTACTAAATAAAATTTAATAAAAAAATAAAAATACAATTTTAAAATCACATAAAACAAGTAAAAGTGCTTTATTCGGACATGCGGGATCTTATATACCCTTTACCATAGTAAGCTAGATATTGTGTTACTCTCTTGTTGTTTCTTCAAAAATATTTGTAATTGTTATTTTATATTTTTTGTAAAATTTTTTTTGATAATAATTTTTAAGTTTTTTGTAAAAATGTTTTTTAAATTATTTTAAAATTTTTTTTTCGAAATTAAAGATTATTTTAAAAATTTTTGGTAAAAATTTTTTAGAACATTTTTTGAAAATTTTTTGTAAATTTTTTTTTTATATTTTTGGTAAAAATTCTTTTTATAATTTTTTTTTCAGTTTTTTGTAAAAACGCTTTTAAAATTATTTTAAAATAATTTTATCAAAATATTTTGTAATTTTTGTTTAATTTTATTTTAAAACTTTTTGTTAAAAATTTTTTAGAATATTTTTTTATATATTTTGAAAAAAAAAATTAGAATATTTTCTGGAAAATTTTTTGTAAATTTTTTTTATATTTTTTGTAAATTTTTTTTTATAATTTTTTTTAAGTTTTTTTTAAAATAGTTTTTAAAATTATTTTTGGAACATATTTGTTAGAAATTTTTTTATATCTTTTTTTAAAACTTTTTTGATAATTTTTTTAAGTTTTTTGTAAAAATGTTTTTTAATTTTTTAGAATATTTTTTGGAAAATTGTTGTAAAATTTTTTTAGTAATTTTTATAATTTTTTTTAATTTAAAAAACAAATATTTAATTTTTTTTTTTTTATTTTTTTATAGAAATTAGGAATGTCCTGCAATCTATATTGCGTTAGAATGGCAAACTAAAGCAAAAAATCCTTAAAAAATTTATTTTTTGACATCCCCCCTTAATGGGCCTACTGACTGCTCCTGGTTACCAGTGCGCACCCTGTGGGTCTATATGTATTGCTTTCTATAAAGGCCTTTAATACAAATCAAAGCAGCTAACCCAAACCAACTTAAAAATAAACACAAAATCGGCCCTCGCAGGGGGTTATTGATCCTTCGGGATCTGTATGCACTCCTTGTGATCTAACTGTCGCGTTCTAATATTTATTTAACAAAAAAAAATCAAATCATTAAAACCGAAAAAAAATAAAAATATTTTATACACTAAAGTTAAAACAAAAATATAAAATACGTTTCTTCAGCTTAATTATTGTGTCATTTAAAGTAATAAATTATTATTAATCAACTTTATAACTATTTTGTATCTTTTATGCATATTTTTATTGAAATCATGGATCTAAAACTTTGGTCTACTTAAAAAATCATTCTCCAAATAGGCACTGGTAAGTGAAACTTTACACAATATCAACATAAATCGTCTTTTAGTTTCAATCACCTGGCATATGCTTTTAAACTATTTTATTGTACAATTTAAAATTTATTAATTATTTTGACATTAATACCTCATTATCTACATATGTATACAATAAGTTATGTTTGTAATATTTAATTAAAATCAATTTACTTGCAATAATTTTAGGCGCCTGATGGTGATGTGCAACCCAGTACTGAAGTGGATTTATTTATATCAACAGAAAAAATTATGGTTTTAAATACGGACTTAAAAGAAATAATGATGGACCATGCTCTACGTACTATTTCCTATATAGCCGATATTGGCGATTTAGTAGTGTTGATGGCTCGTCGTCGTTTTGTGCCTCAAGATATTGACGATGCTCCGAAACCAAATCGAACACCCAAAATGATATGTCATGTTTTTGAAAGTGATGAAGCACAATTTATTGCCCAATCTATTGGACAAGCTTTCCAGGTGGCATACATGGAGTTCCTTAAAGCTAATGGCATTGAAGATCATCGTTTCGTTAAAGAAATGGACTATCAAGAGGTTCTAAATAGTCAAGAAATATTCGGAGATGAACTGGAGATATTTGCTAAAAAAGAGCTACAAAAGGAAGTGGTAGTCCCCAAGGCAAAAGGTGAAATACTGGGCGTTGTAATTGTAGAATCCGGTTGGGGTTCCATGTTACCCACTGTCGTCATAGCTAATCTTATGTCTACTGGCGCAGCGGCTAGATGTGGCCAACTAAATATTGGTGATCAATTGATAGCCATTAATGGTTTAAGCTTAGTCGGGTTGCCGCTTTCAACATGTCAGAACTACATAAAAAATACTAAAAATCAGACAGTTGTAAAATTCACCGTTGTACCTTGTCCACCAGTGGTCGAGGTGAAAATAAAAAGACCCGAGACCAAATATCAATTAGGTTTTAGTGTGCAAAACGGCGTGGTAAGTATTATGATATTGATGAAATAATTTCTGTTGATAAACTATCATTTATTTTCGACACACATTTTAGATCTGTAGTTTACTTCGTGGTGGCATTGCCGAACGAGGCGGAGTACGTGTGGGTCATCGTATTATAGAAATAAATAATCAGAGCGTTGTAGCTGTACCACATGAGAAAATTGTAAATCTTTTAGCAACCTCAGTTGGTGAGGTAAGTTAAAATTTTATTTATTTAATATAAAATAAATATATAAGTGACCGCGCAAATAGAAAGGAACCTAAGGGTAAAAACAGGAAATTTTACAGGAGAGTTGTTTAAAGTTTACCCTTTTTTAACGTTTTTTATGAGTATAAATGCTGTTAACATAACCCTTGCCCCCGTCTACATTATCCATAAAATGAGAAACGTTAACACTAACATATGTTAGTTTTAAATATAGACTGCCAATGGCAATGTTTTTTTTCCAAGTCTTGATATGGTTGTTAAAACATCTGTTATAAAAAATCTTTTATAACATGACAATGACGTTGTTGTAGTATTTTATTTTGACAGTATTATTTGCAAACAGCGTCTTCTGTTGCTCAACCGTACTTCTACTATCTGCTGGGCAATAAGCATTCAAACAACATGTTATGATATCTTATTCTGTACTCGACTTACATGCAGAAAAACCAACCGGGAGTCAGGACCCATTCGATTTTCTACTACATTTTACACCATAAAAAAATCACCAAAAAATCTGTCAACCTACCTTTAGGTCCCTTTCTCTGTCGTTCATTTATTAACATATAAATAAATTGTTAAAGTAAGGCTTAAGTTCGTTTATTTTCTCTAACTGCTAATAGGATTAAAAGAATATTTGTTCAAAAATTAGATAATTAGTTTTAAACAAAGATGGGAAAATTTTCATAGACTAGCAGAATGTAATGCATTTTCCGGATCGCTACAACCGCCTTCAGCATTCTTCACATCTATCTGCTTTGGGGAGTGTTTAGTTGTAAACATCATCTATTTCACCAACCGAACTCAGAAAATAGAATACGAGAAATTGTATGCAATCATCTATCGTTAGTTGGTTAAAACGAGTCTACCAGTACCTAAAGCTTCCCTCTTGTTTGATGTGTGTATCTTTAATATTTACCTCCTTATTTTTGAAGTTTCTTCAGCTTTTGTTTTTTAGTTAATATTAATTTAGTATCGAATCTTTGTTGGGTTTAATATTTTAACAATAAATTAATTAGTCGAACTATTTGGATATATAGATGCAAAGAATACTGCAGAAGGATGTAGCTATTCAGAAAATGCATTACATTCCAAAATGCATTACGTTCTTTAAAATATATCATATAATTTACATAAAATATTCTGTCAACTTAGAGATTATAATATGAACTTCAGCCTTACTTCAAAAATAAATGGTTCGACTAATTAATTTAATATTAAAATATTTAAAGTCGCAAGGCATCTATTTTCAGTGGTCGAAGCAAACCACTTTCTTAATTAGTCCATTCTCGACTCCCTTCTATTCTTAAAGATTATATAGATTATATAAAGATTATATATATAGATTATATAACTGATTTGTAATTTACAGCAACCTAACTTTCAATGTGTCAAGAGCTACCGACAGCCTTTACTCTTGACTTTAGTGATTTCAGACTATCGACTGGTAACTGTCGGTCTTGTTTCTCATCACGGAGTATCTAGTAATTTCTAGTATATTTTTTAAGACAACCCTATCTCTGCGAAGCTTTTTTGCTTGTCTGCAGAAAATAAAAAACAGAGTCTTTGGCGGGAATCGAACCCGCAACCTCCAGATTGATAGACTAGCGCGCTACCAATCGGTCTATTGAGGCTTAGATCGCCCATGGCATCCATATTTAACGAGAGTCTGGCCGTGATCCTAAGCCTTATGCTTGCCAATACTGGACCTTCAAACACAATATACGCTATTGTTTTAGCCTCTTTCGATTTCGATTTTCATCTTAGCTAAATAATACTTAAAGTTTCCATGTCACTAACGCAGTTATCCAGCTGAAGGTACTTCTACTATTTGAGCACCATTTGAGCCTTCCTACTCGTAGTGGCCTCCCTCCAACTTTTCAGGTTTAATGAGTTCACCCATAGTAGGCCCTTCGCTCATATTAGGCCATTTCGCAATGTTACTTTGGGATCTGTTCCACATAATTTCACAGTCGATGCCAAAGTTGATTATTTAATTTATTTCTTTAATTTCTTTCTTTCATTTTTTTATAGATACTGATGAAAACAATGCCTACATCTATGTTCCGCCTGTTAACTGGGCAGGAAAATCCAATCTACATATAAACACATCTGGTATTAAGTCAAGGATATTCATCATAAAAATTAACTAAGTGAGAAAGAAAATGCTGCAGTCTCTAGATAATTTAAGATAAAAAATGAAATTCTCGTTTATATATAAACTCTGAAACTAATTACTTATATACTCGTACATATATACATATATTTAATTGTAAATCGTGGTCATAAACTAATATATATACATAAAACATATACATACATATATTTATATATATAAACAGAAAATACTAACAAGCTACATATATAAAAATTGTTAACTAAATAATTGAATAAGGAAATTATTAAAGAAAAAAAAATATTAGTACTAAACCTTATAAAAACAAAAACTTAACAAATTATGTTATAAAAAAAATCTCTTTTTTATTATAGACGTCCATAAATAGAGCTAAAGTTTATATAAAATAAAATAAAAAATTAAATGCTTCAAAAGTATTACAAAACATATATTTATATTGCCACTAGTTCCACTTTAAAATCATTTAAAAAAATAATTAAAAAGATGAAAAACCTCTATTTGAAATAATATTTACTATAACTGATTAACAAACACTCGCTTTATTTATTTATTTTTCTCTTTTTTCTAATTTTTATAAGAAACAAACACAAAGAAATTATCAACAATGATGACCTTTTTGAATGGAAAATTTTAGCGTCCTTTAACATACAAAAAAATAAAATAAAAAACATACTAAAAACATAACAAAATGTGAATGAAGCTTAGTTATTATTTAATAGTTTAGAAGAAAGCAAATAAAAGAAAATCATATTATAACACATCTGCCTACTCCTAATACAGATTCCAAACTTCTGCTGCAAACCATTTACCAACTAGTTATTTTATTCAAGAGATTTATTTCAAACAAATAGACAATTAAATGTGTAAAAATGTTTACTGATTTGAAGCAAAGAAAAAATATTATTAAAATATGTAAAATGTAAATTATTTTTTCTATATACAATATATATCTATCTGCAATTATAAGGACTCATCAAGTATTATATTTTACATCTGTTAGAAAAAAAAAAGATTTTTATTATTAAAATTTAATTATGCTAAAATTATAATTTACATTCATTTAACTAACTTTCCTTTAAAGTATTCTATATACAAATTAAATGTGACATTTATTAAAAGTTACTAACTATAAAAAAATTGGATGTTATTAACAAAAGAGCAATACTCAACGTTCTTCATTTTTAACCGACTTCAAAAAAAGAAGGAGGTTATCAGTTCGTCTGAATGTTGCTTTTTTATGTTTGTGCCCGCAGAATTCAGTCATTTCTGAACCGATTTTAAAAATTTTTTCTTTATTAAAAAGAAAAAGCTTACAGATTGGTCCAATTTTAAAAGAAAATCAGAATTTTGAAAATTAAAGGGTGTTCCCATACAACATACGTGTTTTTTACGTGTATTATGAACCGTAAAGGGCAACTTTTTAAAATTTAAAAAAACTGCTTATTACTATAGCTGCCAATAACAGAAATTAATAAATAAAAAATAAACTTAAAAATTAAAAGGTGTCCCCATATGTGACGTCAATATTAATATATGAACCATTTGAACCATTACATACAATCACTTGATAATTGGACAGAATGTCCAATATTTATAATCAGAAATTAAATATTTATAATTAGAAGTTAAAGGGTGTCCCAATAGTTGATGTAATTTGATGTATATTGCAAAACTTTTGAACCGTAACAGGGAGACGGTTGAAATTTACAAAGAACCTGTATATGTGTCCTTTATAACATCAAGTATATAATTTAAATTTGGAAACTAAAGGGTGTCTCCATAATTGATATAATTTTACCTATCTAGCCCTATCTTTTGAACCGTTATAGACAAACACTTGAAAATTAGACAGAATCTCCACTACTATGTCCCGTATAATAACCTTTATAAATATTTAAAATTTTAAAGGGTGCCTCAATAGTTGATGTAAATTGATGCATATGGCCAAACTTTTGAACCGTTTTAGACAAACATTTGAAATTTACAAAGAATCTGTCCTTTAAAATAATTAATGTTTAATTTAAAATTGCACATTAAAGGGTGTCCCCTAGGTAATATTGTTTAAACTATATGGCCATATCTTTGGGACCGTTACACATATATTTGTTTTGTAGTCGGTTTTTTTTTTGCAAGAATTATTTGTAATATTTCCTTTAGATTTTGTTTGTCAAAATCAGTGTTGTCAACTGTACATTAATACAGATATTTAGAGGCCTATACCACCATACAGAAATCCATATCTATATACATACATATAATAAAATAGTAACTCATTTCAGTCTGTCTGCTATTCTTTTGCGTTCGCATCACGTAAAAACTACTGGATGGAATTTAACAAAATTTTGTGAGGAGATACCAAAGCAAAGCAAAAATATCTTATTTCCAAGATAAAGTGAAGAAAAAGCAGTGAAAGTACGCAGTTCAACTAACTGGATATGCATACTTTATTTTTTGTAAAGTATAAAATACATAAACTGATATGCAGCATACTTTAAGGCGAAACTAAAAACATAAAGGGCTTTCAAAGCAAAATCGAATAAAATATTGCAAGGACGCTGACGAAGTGGCGGGCACAGCTAGTACATATATAAAGCACATCATCTGCTTATGTTTATTTATCGGAAATCTATAGCTAACTACACCAGTAGACCGATCTTCCTGTGTAAAATAGCTTATATAGTTTTTTAAATTAAAAGTGGGCAAAGTGGGCGTTACTTGAGAACCATAATAGTTAAAATTTTGTGCAAAATGACTGGCTGGATTGAAACAATGGCGTGATATCTTCCATACATAGTGATAATTTATCATCGTGTACCTAGATAAATAACTATATATGAGGGTGCATGACAAGCTCATATAATGGCTGAGGTCATAAGCTCATTAGCAAATGGTCATACTCGAACAAAAATAACTTACTGAACACATGCCTATAAATACCATACTATTATTAATGAGAAAGTCTCTGTTCGCATCACAAACGCAATGAGCTGACCTAGTAAAACAAACTTTCCATACTAGTGAGCGCCGTGTTTACTCGTCTCATGTTCAAAATTCTCAGTGAGTTTTTTTAGTAGTTCTGTAGAACTTTTGAATAGGTCTTAGTGCGTTTTGCTTTCACATGTGGTCTCTTTTGTATTTCTTAAGAAATAAAGACTTTAAAATGAACGAAAGTAATGTTGTTAAAAAATTCAGTTTTTTGTTTGTACCTTTAAACTGTGTTCGTGTTTCACTCAAAGCATAAAACTGCTTGAACTCGCACAAGTTCTTTGTTATTATGTTCAACATTTACTCGTAAATATTCAAACTTGCTTAAAGAAATTTTGCAAGCTTATCGCATTTAGCCCGCTGGTCTTTGCTTATTATTATTAACCACTTGTCGTTATTTGGGTACAATGAACAGACATCAATTCGATGAAATATTATAATGAGGGTCTTATGAGCTTTTTTTTTGTGCTCATGCAGTGCTTTTTTCCGGGTAGTCGGCTACTAAGCATGTATGATAGCTTGAGCCAACGGGTTCGGGGCCCAGCCGTGATAGGCGACTCGAAGGCCGAGCAACTAGGAGGACCTGATTGACTTTAAGTGATAGTAACATTGCCGTGCGCACGATTTTTCCTAACCCAGAGCTACTTTACGACTGACGGCGAAGTTAAATATTAATTTAATGGCAATACAGCTTCAACCCTAAGCTGCCTACTTGACACCAGTGGCACTCAAAAACTTTTTAATTTCAATTAACAGACGTAAAATCGGACGTATGATTTTACCCTGTTCTGTAAATCACATAATTTTGTATTTTTTATGTGATTTTAACTTTGTAAAACCAAAAAAAAATTTTTGTTTTTTTTTATTTTTTTTTTATTAAATATTTATTTAATAATTAAAGTAAAAGCATTCTGAAGAGCCTTGAGGTAACATTGGCACCAGTGGTCTTAAAATGAAAGCTGTGCAAGAAATGGGTGTTTTAAGACGTTATTTATAGGGCCATAGCAATTTCTATCCTTGGCAAATGTAGATGTACCTTCTAAATACTTCGTCTGCTAAAATTTTTAAAGGAGCTGAAAATCACATAATTTTTTTTTAATATAAAATATTTCTGCAAAACAAGAGACGTATAATTTTTTATATTTTTCTTATAAATTACAATTCAATTTATTTATTCAAGTTGTTTGTTACAAAATTTGCAACATAGAACTCGCACAAATTAGCAATTGATTTAAAATCACGCGATTTAAAACAATATTTTTGTGCGTAGAACATCTTTTGTGTGATTTCAAATCACTTTAATAAAAAGTAATTTTCAGAGCAGGCCTGATTAATCAACATAAAAATGTTTTGAATAATTGAAGCTGTTTTTCGAAAAGTCACGCCTTTTGATGCTATTTTATTACTTGAAGGTTTTTACACATTCCCTGTTTAACGGGTAAATTTTTAAGTATCGCACATCAGCTTTATGTCTATATTACATTTTTTAAGTCATACACACACTTTTTTTGCCTTGTGACTTTAAGTGATCAAAATCTCTACGAATAATAAAACCGTAATAAGACCGTTTCGGTATCTGAAATATTTTTTTGGAATAGAAATTATAAACTTTTGGTATTTTCGCCTGGCTGTGTTTGCAACGCAAAAAACTATGGATGATTTTAATAAAATTTTGTGAGAAGGTATCTTAGTACCTCGGTTAAAATTAGGAAGCCTTTTTCACGTAAAAATATCTTGTTTTCAAGATATTTTTGTCAGCGAGAAACTTTAGACACTATGTACACAACTAATTTTAAAACTTTATATAAATTTTTTAATTTAATTAAAGTCTATGCTGCAACATCCTGAGTAATTATCCAGGATGGATATATCTACATAAATTAAATACATAAACCATATCTGCAGCACTATAAAATTAAGAATCTTAAAATTTTAAAACAAACGTCGTGGCGGGCACAGCTCACAAAAGTATTATTACATATATACCCAAAGATCGTATAGCACAGTGGGTTGCATTTTATATGTGAAATGGAAAAAGTGAAAATTTTTGTATACAAATAAATTTTTAAATATTAGTTGAGTATTGCGAAGAAAGTTTTACATGCCTAAAGACACACACACACACATACATACATAGATATTTGAAAAAAATATATTAAAAAACAAAGCTTAGTTTCAATGTTGTAAGTAATTTATATTCAAAAAGTATTTGTTCAAATATAACTTTTAAAACATTTCAAAAAATAATTTACCAACAATATTTACAGGTTAAGAATTGTACTAAAACAAATTTAATTCTTTTATAATGACAAATTATTGTTGTTTGAGCATTAAAAGTTGCATATTTAAACACAAAAAAAAATATTTATATATAAGAGAACAAAAATTTATAATAAAATCATATTTACGATTAAAGAACTTAATTCATTTGTATTGAATGACAAAGAAACTATTTTTTAAAAACTTTTTCTATAATTTACTTAAACCAAATAAAACCAAAAATCAATATTGTTGTTATTTCAATAACCAAGCAAGCGAAATGAAAAAAAGATATTTAAATAATATTGGGATATATGTATCGGTATAATCATCTCATATTTACGAACTACAACAGTAAAGAGCATAAAACTAGCAAATTTTAACAATAAAAAAAAACATTAAATTAGAAACATTTGCTACCTTTAAGATCTTTATTGTTGCTAACGACTACGATGATGGTTCGAAAAATATTTTAATGCTTTGTACACAATGCACGGCATTTAAAATGACATTAAATACAAATCAGCTAAGCAAACTTTTTACTCGACACTCAACTTTCTACATTTAACCACAAACTACAAAGCGAATTAACAAAAAAAAAAATGAATAAAACCTTTTCCCTCTCTTCTATTTGGTTTTTATAACTTAAATATAAAATTCAACTAAATTAAAACTTCTAATGTTAATGTTAAAAAGCCGGCCTCCACAGAAACATTTCTTGAAAGAATTCCAATCCGATTGTTATTTAAAGTAAAGGTCTCTGTGAAAACATATTTATAACGACAATATGTATATGTAAATGTATGTTTCATTATAACAACCAGCCATTAGAATTTTGATATAAACAATAAAAAGCAAATAAAATAAATTGTATGTCTTAAACTTAACCAGTTTAAAATTTAAAATTTATATCTTTAAATAATTATGCTGCAAATTGATGATCATGTTTCATGTCAAAACGTGAACTTAAAAAAAACAACAAAAACTTAGTTACAAAATGTATTAATTAAAAACAAACAAAAAACATAGAAATAAATTATATATTTAACAAAAAAATTATTGATATTGCTTAGAGTTTATTATATTTAAAAAAAAATTAAATATATATACATATATTTATAACAATAAGTAATTATCTACTCAACACAAAAACAAATGAAAGCATACATAATAAATATAATTATGTAAAAAAGAAACTCTCTTACAAGAAACCTAAGCATAATTTTTAATCTGGTAAGTATTTGTGTAACGCACCATTACTTCACAATTGGACTTATTGTGGTCTAAGGACTTTTTATAATCAAGAGCACTGTAAAAAAATAAATATGAAATCAAATTATAGACGGTATTTAGACGTTGACTCAAATCCATGATTTAAAAGCATGACTTTTTTTGTTTTTAATCGAACGGGGTAGAGAAACAAAGGCGATAGAAAGAAAGACCCGATATGTGTTTTTTTATAATTTATTTCTAATAATTTGTATTATTTTTCAAATCCATACAGTGTGTTGCCAAACAAGATACTAGATACTGTGCCAACAAGATACTAGAGGGTGATTCATTTTGAGGTACTTTTTTAATAGCCTTTTTTGGACGGATCACGTGTGAGTCGTGTCATGCTGTCATGTAATTTTTGTTTAGTATTGTTTGGCATTTTATAATGGAAAGAATTACGCCTGAATCGCTTCGCTCTATGCGCTCTTAAAAAGTTCGAAGGAGATCCGACGTTTTCGAGGCAAATTTTGTATAGCGATGAGGCCCATTTCTGGCTCAATGGGTATGTAAACAAACAAAATTGCCGCGTTTGGGACGAAGAGCAACCTGAAGAGATTCAAGAGCTGCCACTTCATCCAGAAAAAACAACGGTTTGATGTGGTTTGTGTGCCGGTGGAATCATCGGTTTAGCCAGTTTTAGTCAGACGGCGCCACTTTCCACACATCGCATCAATCAATGGATTTATTGAGAGAACATTTCGGTGAGGAAATAATTTCACGTTTTGGGCCGGTCGATTAGCCACCAAGATCGTGTGTTAGCACACCGTTAGACTTTTTCCTGTGGGGATATGTAAAGTCTAAAGTTTATGCGGACAAACCCGCTTCGATTCAGGCCTTGGATGAAAACATCACGCGTGTCATTCGCCAGTTACCAGTCGAAAAGCTCGAACGAGTCATCGAAAATTGGACTCGACGGATAGATAGACCATATGCGACGTAGCAATCGCCAACATTCATCTTAAAAAATTAAATGCCACAGAATGTTCTTTCAAATGATAATACAAATTATCCATTAAATTTGAGTTTTCTGTGTTTTTTCTTTAAAAAATAGGGAACCTCGAAGTGGATCACCCCTTACATAAATTTTGGAACAGACTAACATTTCCACACAGTTAGTTGAAAAACTGTGCTAACAACAATTTTTAAAAGCAAGATACTATTTTGCTGTTTGTTTTGCGACATAAAAACTGTTTCTATATTAATGATTCAGATTACGCCTTCCCCTATAAATTATACAAAATTTAAAAAGTTCTTTTTTACCGAAAGTGTTGATTTCTTTAACTCATTGCCATTGATTGGTTTATTTTGCACCAGCGTAGTAATACTCAATTTACGGAACTTCTTTATTTAAATTACTGCACTAGAAAACTTGCAATTTTGTTCATATTCATGTGAAAAAAATTGTGTTTATGCCGACACCAGGTGACGAAATAAAACTATACTGAAAAGAGTTAAAAATGAAAGCATACAATTTAATAATATAAATTTGGGCTCCACTGTTTCAGACCCATGATTTCTTTGGAAAATTTTATAATGTACATGCACAGTTACATATTAACTTTTGGGTTTTAATTTGTTTAAGTTATGTTGTGTTTTTATTATAAAATGTTAAAGATTCCATAGAAGTGGCATTAGTTTGGTAGGGGGATACCCAAGTAGACCACTAACTTCAATCCCCTTCGTTCCTCAATGATTTCTGGTATCCGATTGCAAATTTATGAATACCTTACTTTCATTGAGTCTCGTGCTGTCATCACAGAGTCTGTGGTAATTGCTAACATTTGCTTAAGGCTATGTTTCCACAGCCTTTATATTTGTCTTTTTCCAAGCACAGTCTGCAAGTATCGCCTTACCGCGATTTTTAACTTGGCCAGATAACACTTGAAAGTCCGTGATCTGTACTAACACAGTTAACCATTTGTAGGCACCCAGATTATATCCCAGCTCCTTCTTGGTCTTCCTGCCAACCTGTTTAATTGGCGCTGATTGTTTCGGAACTTTATTAAGTAACGAAAATTCGTATACATAGTTACTATTCTGCCGGTGGTATGGTCCAAAAATTCTTTGGTAATGGCGGTTTATTTGGTGGTGGTCATAACAGCTACTATCTCAATGGTCGTGTTCATGGCAGCTATTCTGTTGGTGTTGGTATTCAAAATGAAATTAAAGCTATCAAGGCTATTCATGAACAACAATCCGCGAGTTAAGGTGGCTCCTATTCGCATAGTCAAGGAGGACAACAACAGTTAAAGACCATCAAAGTTATTCTTGAATATAATGGTCGCGGAGGTCAACCAGCAATCAACACAATCAATTTTATACATGAGCAAAAACCATATTTTGGTTTAACTTCTGGGTGCTACGGTGGTCAGAAATTTAAACAATCAAAGTTAACCACGAACAATATCCACAACAACAAATTAGTTTTCCTGTCCCCGAACATTATACCCACTAACCCATAAAAGAAATCAAAACCATTAAGACAGTTCACGAATATCAACACCAGCAACATCTTAATATGCCTGCTTTACAGCTACATGACTGTACGAACCCTGGTTTGGTTGTTAAAACAATTAGAGTAATTTAAATGAATAAGACATGGTAGTTCTTCTAGTGGTAACGATCCAGGACAAGAAGTTAAATCTATTAAAGTCATCCGTGAGCAAGCCACGACTAGCGGTGATTATGCTGACATTAGTTTTGGTGGTGGTGGGTGGTGGTGATAGTGGCCACTCCTCTGGCGATAGTGTTGATATCAGTTCCTCTTCTGGTGGCGGTTTTAATGATACTTTAAAGATCATTGGTACTTACTTTAAGCCCTAACAGCGGAGCATTAGCTGGTGATACTAATTATGGCACCAACTTTGTTGGGGGGTGTGTTTCTTTTCTTTAAACTCCTATTTACTCCACTAGGTGATTGGAAATAAGTTGAGTCATATTCCGGTATAATGAATAATAAGGAAACGGCAATAAGGAAACGGTAAAAAACAAACAAACCAAACATTAACTAATGTATGTTAAAATACACTTCCGTTTATGTATGACATTATGCTGGAAATGACTGTGCTACAATATGTTGTTATTAGTTTTTTAAGTATATGTTACATTAAGTGATTTAGTGTAAAATTTTCACCAACTTCGCAAATTTATTTGTATGGTTATGTTTATATGTTTATATGTTTATATGTTTATATGTTTTTAAACCCTAACTCTTTATTAGTGACGTATTAAAATTTACATTGTCATAATGGTAATTGCCACAAAAAATTAACTACGACAGTAATACACTCAAAAAAATATTTAAGTCAATAATTTTTTATAAACTTGCAGGTTATATTCATACAATTTATTTTTGAATTACAAAACTTTTATATTTATTTTTGTTATATGAAGGTTTTATAAAATAAATTTCCACAAAAATATAATAGGATTCTTTAAATCTATATCCAAACAAAGTATTAACAAAATAAATAGGTTTCCATTATTTTAAACGATAATCACAGAAAAAGAATTTTACACACTACTCTGTGAAGCCGTTGCAGATTTATCAAATTCGAATACAGTCATTAAAATATTTGAGCTAAGGAACTCTATAATATTCGTGTGTTGCATGGACACATATAACACAGCAGGCTACCGAACACAATCCGTCGAATATTTTGACGCCATCACAGCAATACTGCTATAATACCACCGTTGTCGCTGTCGCCAACTTCAGCCAATTTTTTTTTCTAAGCGACAAGAAGCAAACCTAGTGTTGCCAATATAATAAGAAATGTGAAAAAATTGGCAAAAAGTAAAAAGTATTTTCTTTAATGTATAGCCAAAATCTATACAAGTCTTCATCTCCATATACCAAAGGCATATACTAAATTTAATTTCGAAATGTCAAACAGTACGACCTGTGGAGCGTTCACACAAATAGTGGCATTCACACCCACCCAAAAACATCATCGCCAAAATAGCAAAAATGGATTCGTGGAAATCCCGACATCGATTTTTACAAACACATTTCTCACATAATATTTTACTAACATTTTTTTCTGAGTTCAGCATAAGTACGATTATGAAAAAAACATCCTATAATTGTCAAAAAAATATATGAAATAATGCTGAGCTAATGCAAATGATATAACTCATCACTATAAAAACAATGAGAAGCTTTGAAAGCCAAGTCAGTTACTCTCAATAAACTTCAGCAGACACAAAGGCCGAAAAAAATGAAGGTTAGTAGTAAATCCAAACAACTTTCAAAAAAACTAATAGTAAAAATAATTTATTTCAGTTTCTAATATGCATTTTAATTGTAATTTTCCAACTCTGTACGATAATTTTGGCAAGTCCACCTACAGGTGGCATTGGTGATGGTTATATATATCCTGTTAAGCAAACAGCATCTAATCCTAAAACTACAACAACTTACTATGCCAAACCTTTACATCCTCCAGTCAAAAAACCGGCCCGTTCCGGTCCTAAAAAGCCTAAGCCTGAGGTGTTTAAAGTTATCATACAAAATCAGCCCGCTCCAAATCAAGGCGGCGGTAGTAGTAGTGGTGGTGGTGCTGGTGGTGGTAAATCGGTAAAAATATTAAAAATCTTTAAGGTTAAACAACCTAAAAGTGGTCATGGTGGAGGTTGCTCAAAATAGTCATTACGTATTTGTTATCATCATTTTATCAACTATTTTGCTGAAATTTAACATTTTTAAATATCGTTGATCATATAAGCATTATATTTGTCACCGCGAAAAAAAAACTATTTTTAATATTTAACAAATAATTATTTAAAAAAAAATAACAATAAAATTTGTTCACTTAAAATTTTTTTCTTCTATAAGAAGAAGAAGAAGAAGAACAAGAATTTTTACTTGTATCTACAACATATGTATGTATGTGAGTCAGACTCATACGTAAAAATGGTCCCACTATCGAAACACCCTTTAGTTTTTAGTTTATTTTTGTACTTGTCTTTAAATCTACACACACTAAAATGTCAAAAATAATGCTACATACCAAGGCGAATTTATACCAGGTGGAGTTGATAGCCCAGCTGATTTTTTTTTTGCTCTCGTTTTTTGCTAATGTCTTGTCAAAAATACATTGTTTCATAGCTGCTAATCTAATGTCAAAGTCGTTGTTTTGTTATTGTTGTTGCTCTACTGCTCACACCTGGAATGAATTCGCCTTACTACATACGTAGATTTGTGTCACTTTGGCAACACCTTTTAATTTTTTTTTTTATACACATTTTGTTAAAATTTACGGTGCATAAAAAATAAACTCATATTCGTGAGCTCCCTTTAAATTTTAGTAATTATGATTATAGCAGACATGGTAATATACTTCTTATAGATATATCAATGGTGTACCTCTTACGGTTCAAAAAATAAAGCCATATCCGTGAAAAATATGTCACTGTTGGAACACCCATTATTTTTTTACTATTTGTCATAGTGGCCATACACCTACTGTGAACATTTCTAGAGTCTACCTATGACGATTCCAGAGATAGAAGAAGTTGATAGACGAACAGGTATTGTAGCGAAAACAATAGGGTTACGTTTTTACCCTTTAGGTAGGAACCCTAAAAATTAGAAGTTTAACTTAAGATCAATTTCTAAGAGTAGAAAAACACAATTATATTTTATTCCAACATGTTAAATAACTTTTCCGAGGAATACTTTTTAAGCAAAACCCAAATAAATTATAAACTAAATGGAAAAGCAGATATTCTGAAACTAGGATACCTTCAAATAAAATTGGATTATTTATTGGGTTAAATATATACCGATACATCTACGTTGTATCGAAATGTTTTAGTATATAGATATACGCGGTTTGTTCAAAAGAAAAGGTGAATTTTGAATTTTCGAATTATCGGAATGTGAAACATAACTGCTGACGTAATTATATGATTATGACGTCGAAAGCAAGGCCTAATAATCCCAATGGAATCGGCCAGAAGTCAAAAGTCAAAAATAGAACACACACAAATGTGACTAACCTTTTCAGTTTTTTTTTTTTTTCATAACTTATTTATTGTATCTTCAATATTTTTGAACTAACAATAATTACTCGTATCTTAAGTCTAAAATAAAATATTCTTTTTACGTCCAGCCAGTGCTAGACAAAACAAATGTTTGTTTCACGGATTTTGCAATCATTTGCGGGTCATCCCTCTAATGTACGGCCAAGAAAAGCAGTATCTCTTCTTTTTAGTCGAATATAACCAGGTTCATTCAGCAAGTTACGCGCCAAAGGGTTTGGATGAGATTCAAGCCTCTTTAGATATGTGACTGCATGTTTCGCTATTTCTGCTTTAACTGATGGTATGTTTAGGTCTTTGTGGATGTTTGAATTTTTTATATACCAGGGAGCAGATGTAATAATACGTAAAATCTTATTTTGGCGCCTTTGAATTTTTTCTACATTGCTAGCTGAGGCAGTGCCCCATAACTGATTCCCATAACACCAAATTGGTTTGAGGATCGACTTGTACAGTAGAAGTTTACAATCTAAGCTCAGGGTGGAGTTTCTGCCAATAAGCCAATTTAGTTGTACTGCTTTTAGTTTCATTTGTGTTAACTTGAAATCAATGTGGCTTTTCCAAGTAAGGCGACGGTCAAGATGTATACCCAGGTATTTAACGTCTGAAAGCTGTGGTATCATTTGGTTGTTTATGCGAATAGGAGGGTATGAGTCCCTACGCAGTGTGAAAGTTATGTGAGTACATTTTTGTTCATTCACTTTTATTCTCCATTTTTCTAGCCATTTTCCCAAATTGAGTATGTGGTCTTGTAAAAGTTGTGGCACTTTCATGAATACTTAAAAAAGCTGTGTCATCTGCAAAAGTTGATATGTGGACTAGGTTGCTAATTGGCATATCTGATGTGTACAGTAAATATAAAATTGGTCCCAAAATACTACCTTGGGGAACTCCGGCTTCAATGAGCTGTGGCGAGCTTAAAAAGTCACCTTCTTTTAGTAAAAACTTGCGATTCGTTAAATAATCCTTTAAGAGCTTATACAAGTTTTCGGGCAAGTTCAGCTTTAGCTTAAATATTAGGCCTTCGTGCCAAACCTTATCGAATGCTTGAGAAACGTCGATAAAGAGCGCAGAACAGTATTTTTTTTCTTCAAAGGTCGTTTTAATTACATTTACTAATCTGTGTGTTTGTTGGATCGTACTATGTTGTTTTCTGAAGCCGAATTGATGGTTCGGAATACATCCTTTCGCGCTAAGAATTGGATTCAGCTTAGTTATTAATATTCTCTCAAATAACTTTGACACGTTTGATAAAAGGCTTATAGGTCTGTATGATTCTACTTTTGTGTGGTCTTTTCCTGGTTTAGGAATCATAGTAATCAAAGAAACTTTCCACTCTGTGGGAAAGTACTCAAGACGTAAGATGGCATTAAAAACAAACAGAATAATTCTGCGACCTATAAGCGGCAACTCAACTAACATCTTGTTACTTGTTTTATCAACCCCAGGGGCGTTTTTGGTGTTTAAATCCGCTATTGCCCTTTCAATATCACTAAATTCAAATCTTAGGTGTACTTCGGCACTAGTCTCTACTGGTGGCAACTCAACTATATCAGTACACATATTTGGAGTGAAAACCTTTTTCAAATGATCAACAAATAAATTACCTTTTTCGGTATCATTTCTTGCCCAGACTCCACAAGAAGTTCGCAAGGGGGGCTTACGTACGACTGGCCTTTTAAGGTTTCTACATGCACGCCATAATGAATAATCTGATTGTGCAGTTGCGTCGAGGTCTTCTGAGGTTGGGCAGCTGATTTAAGGTTTTGAGCAAAAAAAATCAGACTCTGGTCCACATCTTCTGGTGTTCTTAGCGGTATGTTTTCCGAACAATGAGTACTGAGATACTTTCTATATTTCAACCAATTAATGCTTATGCAAGTTGTTAGCGACACGATATTTTGCTGATTCCATATATAGACAATAGTGGGTTAAGGATCTGAGGATAATTCGAGTGACGCTTCAACCTTAATCATTTCTCTCGAAATACCTTTAGTCACGCCAAAATCAATAACATCAGGTATTTTTTGTCGATCAGTAGGACAATAGGTGGGTTGTCCACTTGATATCACATTCAGACGCATTTTTGAAATAGTGTCAAATAAAACACGACCTTTTGGAGTTATTAGGCGTGATCCCCAAAACGTGTGTTTAGCGTTGTAGTCGCCTGATGCTATGAAACAGGGACCTAGTGATTTGAAAAAGTCGATATATTGACTCTCTGATATTTGAAATCTCGGAGGTGAATAAATCGAAGAAATAACAAAGTTTTGATGATATTCTTCAATACAGATGTTTGTTGCTTGAAGGTAGTCCTCACAAAAGTCACACAGTAAATGATGTTTAATTCGAGCTGAACCACCACATGCTCTGCCACGGGGGTCTTTAGTGTCATATAATATATAGCCATTGATTTTAAAAAAGCTTTTTGTTGTTAAATGAGTCTCTGAAACCATCATGACATCAATTTGTTGGTTCTTCAAGAAGTACTCGAGTTCATTTTTGTGTTGGCGTAAGCCGTTTGCGTTCCAGAAACATATTTTTAAACAGTTCATGGTTTGTTAAGTACCGCCTGCAACATCATAGATTGCATGCGAACCATTTCTTGCATCGTGCTGCTCATAGAGTTCATAAAACTGTTTAACGAATGCACTAATGTCTCGATACTTGCTTCGAGAAGATTGTAGTTACCAGATGGTGTTTGTTCTTTAGCTTCTGGATGCATATTTGGGGTAGAATTGGTTGTAGGTGTCGCTTTGTGTGCTAAAACATGATTGGATTTTAACATATCCGCGTATGAAACATGTTTGGTTGTGGGTTGAGCTAACTGAGGGTAATGAGCATTTGCTTGGTATTGTGGCTGCCTAGCAGGAGTATTTAATTTCTGAGTTGACTTCCTTACCACAGAAAAAACTGGACAGCCTCTGTAGTTAGCAGTGTAATTACCACCGCAATTGCTACATTTTTTAACCTTCGAGTCATTCTTTGGTTTGTCGCATTGGGCGGAACAATGAAGCTCTCCACACACAACGCAAACCGGAGGCAACTTGCAGTAAGCCCTTGTATGGCCGTATTCTTGGCAATTTAAACACTGAACGGGTCCTGACCGTTTATGTGGTTCCTCTACACTTATCCTACGGTGTAACAGATATTTTAGATTATAAATGGGATGCGTTTCGTTCTTCTTCAATCTAATATCCCCAGGTTCCCAGGTTCAACGCGAAATAGAGGTTGAGGGACACGCTCTCGATTTCTGAGATTGTCAACGCTTTTAACCTTAAATCCTGCTTTTTGGAGTCCAGCTTTTATTTCCACTGGATTAACATATGAGTCTACACCTTTGATGACTACCTGTAGGCCTTTGCTACTCTTCAGCTGATAGGTATAAAAGTTCTTTTTGCAGCATTCAAACTCCTTTACTGCTTTACGATAACTACTTTCGTCTATAAATTGAATTTAGTTTCATCAATGTTACGTTTGATAGGAATTACATAGAATGAATTTTCCCCGATAACTGAGATTAACTTATTTATGAATTCATTTGAATTTTTTCCCTTAAAAAAATTGGTGGTGGTTTAAACGACTTGGATGCCGTTTTTGTTTCGCTTGTTTCGCTATTTAAAATAGCAAAACGATTATGGGAATTTATTCCGTTAGAGTCCTTGTCTTTTTGTACTTTAGCCATTGGTGCAACCTGCGAAGATTTAGGGCTTCGACCTCTTTTCAATACAGTTATGTATCTGTCCATTCCCACTTGCGTCTTGGGTTTTTCTACACTATCCATATTATCTTTGGCAACACTGTGTTCAGAAGGCGATTTGTTTGTAGTTATTTTATTGTCATCGCTTAGTAAAAGTGAAGAACAAGATTGGGCACGTATAACTGGCGTAGCATTAATACACAAATTATTTTCAGTTTTTTTGTTTTTATTTAATTCAACAACATTTTTGTTGCTGAAATTAAACAGGCTCATTAGCCTTTATTGTTTTTATTTTGTTTTAAAAGTATCAATTCAATATGCCGTTGTAAAAAAAATAAAGAAAAGGAAAAAAATATTTTACAAACAACTTTGTTGTTGTATTAAAACAAGTTTGTTTTTTGTTTTAAATTGTTCACACAATGTATGTTTTGTTTTTTGTTAATGCGAGCTTAAAAAAAAATCGCGTCCGCACTTATCAACGCCAAAAACAGAACTGAACCTTTTCAGTTGGCAACAACAAACTACTAATCCAAATTGGCTGATAATGCCAACATATGACTAACACATGTGTACCAACATAACGATAAAATTTCGATAATCGAATGTACACATCCCGCGAAAATTTAAAACTTTTCCTTTTCTTTTGAACTGACCTCTTATGCATATATATGTATATATGCATAAGAAGTAAATATTGTCGAAATTTCGAAACCTCGATATATTTGTCAAGTATTGAAATAAAAAACATTAAAATGTCTTTTGTTGACAACGCAAATAGAAAGGGACCTAAGGATAAAAAGTAAGTTTTACAAAAGAGCCGTTTAAAGTTTACCCTTTTTACAAAGTTTGTTTACGATTATAAATGGTGTTAACATACCTGTTATGAAAGACTTTAGAATTAAAAAAAAAATTAAAACAATTATTTTTTCGCGACGAATTCAACTTCGGCGGGGTCCGAGAGCACCCAATTCGATTCTTCAAAAAATAAAAATTTTGGTAGATAAACGCAAGTAAAGGAAAGGCACGGCTTCAACTATATAGTAGTTAATTTATATCAGTATTTATTAGATCGGACCATAAGGTATAAAAACTTAGATGAAAATGGAATTAAATGTCTCCTAAATTTTATTTAGAATCAAACTTATTTGTCGCACTTTTTATTAACATACAAATGAATTATTCTAAGTTGGCTCAAGGTCATATATTCTAACCATTGAAGTTGAGTTCAAAAAATATTTTTTTTTCGAATTGGGGTTTAAAATGTTAAAGTAAACGATAACATTTTATTTTAGGCACTAGCGGAAGATAAGACTTTTTGTTGAGTCGCTACATCCTTCTACATTCAGTTTACAGGTTGGCTAGAAGTATGAAAGGGAACTGGGAAATAGATTTGCAAAGTTAAAAGCAAAATATAAAATTCGGTTTTCATGGATTAAAACGGATGTTTCGATATAACACCTTACTTGAATCAATTACAACTTCAGATAACGAGCTGTTCTTAAATTAAGTAATGCGATGTTTGGCGTCCTCTCACCACGGCCGCCAGGCAATATAGAGTTACATACTGCGAGATATAACAAAGAAGAAACAAATTTGTATACTGCTTCAGAGTATGATTTTTGTAGTGTTATTAGGTTTTTACAACTTTTGTAAAAAATTCTATGGAGAGAGGATCATTAATTTAATTATTTTAAATAAAAATCAGCTGAAGAGAACTTGCGACACGGGTATCTAAGGCCATAAAGCAGACATTATTTCAGCCCATTTTCTACAAAATATTTTTCTGAAAATTAATTTTGCCTAAATATTAGAGAACCTACTAGTAGTTCGGGAAGATTTAAATACCTGTAAGAAATAAAAAGTTAAGTAAAACTCAGTTTAATTATAATTTAAATTTTGACTATAATTTATTTTTTATACTATATTTTATAATTTATAAATATATACTAAACTATCTGACATTATTGTTTATTATGGCCACCAGGCATAACCGCCATGAGAATGACCATCCTTATGAATTACTTTAATGGTCTTAACTTCTTGATGACCATGATCAACATGACCACCATGGAAATGTCCACCATCGTCGTGAAGAACTTTAATAGTTTTAACTTCACGGTGAACGCCATGACTGTGATCACCATGACCTCCAGAAAAACCACCATGCACATGACCAACATCTTGATGAATTACTTTAACAGTTTTAACTTCTGGATGACCACCATGGCCGTGATCAAGATGGCCCCCATAGAAACCACCATGACCAACATCTTGATGAATTACTTTAACAGTTTTAACATCGTGATGACCACCAACTCCATGGTGAACATGACCACCATGGAAATGAGCGCCTTCGTCGTGAAGTACTTTAATAGTTTTTACTTCTTGATGACCTCCATGGCCATGTTCAACATGACCACCATGAACATGACCAATATCTTGATGAATAACTTTTACAGTTTTAACTTCTTGATGACCTAATCCATGGCCAACATGACCACCATGTAAATGTCCAGCATCTTCGTGAAGAACTTTAATAGTTCTCACTTCTTGATGACCACCATGATGGACATGGCCTCCGTGAACATGACCAACATCTTCATGAAGTACTTTAACAATTTTAACTTCTTGATGACCACCATGGCCATGTTCAATATGACCATGAACGTGACCTTCATCTTGATGAATCACTTTAACAGTTTTGACTTCATGATGTCCACCATGGCCATGTTCAATATGACCGCCGTAGAAACCACCGTGATCATGGCCCTCCTCATGAATAACCTTTACGGTTTTTACTTCTTCGTGACCACCATGGAAGTGTTCAACGTGGCCACCATGAGCATGACCACTTTCTTCATGGTGAACAACAAGTGCGTCAGCCTCGCCGTGACTATTATGTCCTCCATGACCCAAAAACCCGGCGGAGCAAGTAGTTGCCAAAGCGAATAAAATACAGATAAATATCTAGAAACAGGTATGAGAAATTTAATTTTTTTAATTATCCAGGCTTTTGATTAGCAATTCAATTTTACCTTCATGTTAGAAATTTTCTGCTTAAGTCTTGTTAAATTTCCAACAAAAAAAAAACTGCAACTGGAACTACTCTACTGAATGTAAGAAATGAACTGATAAAATATACAACTTCATTAATGATTTTTATACTAAACTCCAATCAGACATCAGTAAGTCATTATCATATCGTCGTAATAAATTCGCCTTATTTTCATAAGAAATTCGATAATTTGTCTTTAAATTTAATTTAATTCAAAAATTGCATAACTTTAAACAAAAATATACTTTGATTTGTGAAACTTCCCAAATCTGTGTTTTGTTGTAAAAATAGATTTTGCGAATAGATTATGTGTTTGTTAATTTGATATAAACACATTTATATCGCTTATTTACTGGGAAACGTCGAAATGATATAACGATTTTTGGTTATACCATTTCTGACGGTATACCCTTCTCTACACGTCAGCGTATTACTTGTATAATTACATTTTTCTTCATGTTGGGAGTAAACTGAAAACTTTAATTTTTAAAATCGTTTCTTTCTTATTCTTTTTTATGTTATGACATTCTTCTTGCAAAGAAGCGATATGTTTGAAATATGCACAGCTTCCAGGTTTTTGCTAATAAAATGAAACAAATTTGGCAAACATGGATTTATGTCTCATTATCATGAGAATAAATTATTATGATGACGTTTAAATTGATTTTGACAAAACTTTTTCCCCCAAAAATATGCATACACACATACATACATACATAATATGTATGTATGTACATATGTTTTGTTTTAACAAATTTCTTTGTATAAAATATGCAAAAATACTAATTTTGCAAAAATGTTTGCAATGAAATTGACTTAAAATTAATTTTTATATAAAGTCGCAACATAGCAAGTCACAGTGGGGCAGAAACAAAATATTTTGGAAATAACTCAGCCATTACAAATGGGTTAGGAAGATTGATCCAAAATTTAACATAAGCATAGCAGAGGAGTATCTTAGCTTAAAGCTGGACTTGGCATTTCATCAATATTTTTTTTGTTTATTAAAATTTACACGTCTAGTTAATACATACAAAATGCTTTAATCTACTTTATTGTGTTTTGAAAAAGAACGAGTAATAAGAATTTTTGATTTTTCGATACCCTGGCCGAGTTTCTCCAAAATATTGAGTACAATTTTCAGCAAATTTTTTAAAATTTTTTCTCGTAGATAGCGAGCAAAATTTTTGTGAAAAAAAATTTCAAAATTATTTCTTTTCGAAGTTAAAAACTAAATTATTTTTTTTAATTATTATTTTTGTGTATTTTAGCCTAAAAAGGGGCCATCAATCAATTTTTTTTTAATAGACAAATTTTTTTCTGTCAATTTTTGGATCAATCGGCCTAGCCCTTTACATATGGCTGGGGTATTTCCAAAATATTTTGATTCTGCCCCACTGTGCAATGGAATGACAAAAGTCATCATACATCGTAATTTTAAAACTTTTAAAATTTGCCCAACATGGTGTTAAAAAATGTGTACATGCTAAATTAACTCATATGACCTTTTAAATGTCCCAACAATGACAGAAAGCCTGATTTTCATGGAGAATGCCAAACGTTATGCAGTTATCTGGTTTCATGTAGAAATGCTTCGATTATTTATTCGCACTGAATTTAATTAAAAAAATTATGTAAAATGTATTAACTTAGCTTAGCTAAATTAATATATTGATGTAGAGGGGATAACGTCTTTTTGGGCCCCCTTCTGTCCACAATGATTTCAGGCAGCCGAGAACATGTAACTAACCTTCCTGTTTCACAGGTAATTTAATATCCTTAATCTCGATAGGATCTGTTGTGACAACCAGTCTTGGAGCCACAATGTTGCAGACCAGATTTGGTTTTCCGACAGATCCAAATAGGAAAGTTATGACTCGGTAGTCGGTATTCTTGGCCCAAACTTTCAGCGGGCCATTCTTATGGGCAAATACCCAACGATCTTTTAGGCAGAAGTATATGCCATTCTCATTTGTCCCAGTGAATGTATAAGAAAAGAGATAAACGTTAAAAAACATGTATCTGATGTCAGTTAGCCAAGCTGCGCTATTTACTATTTTGTAGGGGGATACCGAACTGGAAATTTACGAATACCTTATTTTCATTGAATCTCGTGCTATCACTAGCCTTTTTACTCTCGTCTGTAGTTATTTCAGACTGGCGACTGATACATGTCGACATTCTACCTCATCACAGAGTCTATTGTAATTGCTAACATTTGCTTAAGGCTAAGGTCTCCACAGCATCTTCATTGTAATACGTGTCTCTCCATGGTCCAAAGCCTATTTCCAGGCACAGTCTGCAAGTATCGTCTTACCTTGATTTTTAACTTGGCCAGAAAATACTTGAGATTCCGTGACCCGTCACTAACGCAGCTAACCATTTGTAGGCTCCCAGATTCTTCCTGCCAACTTGTAGTGAAAAATTCTTTGGTGGGAATAGAACTCACAACCCCGGACTAATAAAATAACACACTACCTACTAGCCCACCGAGGCACCCCAAGCTGCACTAAAGGCCTTAACCCTATCTGGGGTAGTCATGATTTGTGCCATATCTCCAAATAAACTTGATTCCCACAATAGGTTAACACTGTGTTGGGTTCTCAGTTACATAGGCTACGCTTGATTATACTTTTACTTGTGTTTATTTTACTTTTTGAGGATGGGATAGGGAAGCGTAACGCGATTAACTAAAAACAAGTAAAAGTGTTTTCCAAATATGAATGTTATTTTATGTATTATCCCCAAAAATATCCATATAAACTTAAATATTAATTGCAGACTAAAGCACTGCATGAGCACACAAAACGAAGCTCATCAGACGTTCATAATATTTAATTTCATTCATGTCTGTTCATTACACACGAGTAACGATGAGTGGACAATAATAAAAAGCAAAGACCAATGACCAACGATGAGCTTGCAGAGTTTCCATAAGCAAGTTTGGATAAGTATGAGTAAATTCTGAACGAACACAGTTCGAGTATGACCACTTACTCATCAGGTTATAAGCACACTCATTAGATAAGCTTGCTTCTACAACTTTTTATTTCATATCTAAGTATTTAAAAAAATCAACTACTCTTATTATTATTATCAAATGGAAACAAATAGTAAAATTTCAAACGCTTGAACTTGTGTGGTGAGCTGAGCCAGCTTACATGATTAACAAGTAAAACTTTTTATATTAATAATCAATTGAGAGCATCAGCTGGGTATCCGTATCTATTTTTCTATATTGAATCCATGCAAACGCTCAAGAACTTAAAACTCATACAAATTATTTAAAAATGTTTTATTGTTTTTTATTAAATATCATTATTAATTGTTATGAAAGTACATAATTTAAAATATATAAATCAATTTAACATACGTATACACACATAGAAGAAGCTTTACATAACTAAAATTCAAGATTAAAATAAAAAGTGTTTAGATTTTTATATAAAACTACAAAGAATCTTAAAAGTAAATTTTTTTTAATGAAAATAATGCTTCTACTGAATTAAAAACCTTAAATAAAACTTAAATTAGCTTTAGTTTTTTTATATGATTAAGTACAAATTGGTATTGGTGTTGGTGTTGTTTTAAATATGAGTGTTGGGTATTATGAGTCAATATAGTAAAGAAGTAGAAGTATGTTTTGAAGAAAGAGAGTGAGAGGGATAAATATAACGTTAATTTGTATTCATTTTATAATTAAAATTGAAATGCATAAATATAGCTTATGATTACATTAGATTTATATATTTTGTTTATGTTTCGTAAAGAAAGCATAAAATGAACAAAATGTTCTTGTTGTTTTGACTAAATATTTGTGGCATTTATTGATACTCGTTTTTTTTTTTTTTGTTATAAAAAGAAATTAAATCTTTATTGCTTATTGTTCTATTGTTTTATTGTTATATTTTTTTAATAAAAATAGTGTTCTATGGGTAGTAGAAGAACGATGTGAAAAGAAAATGTGTTTTACTTTTGTATTGCGTTTTAATAATCTAATTTTGTAATTTCAAAATTAAATGTTTATTTCTGTATTAACTTATAATGATATGTGACTATTTTGACATTAAAAATAATTAATATTAAAAAATGTGTTGGTTGGTTGGTTGCTTTATTTGGTGGTGGTAAAAGGTTAATATTTTTTATTATTTTATTTTGAATCGAATTCCGAAAAAGCTTGAATATAGTTTTTTTTTTTGGGATATAATTATTATTAATTTTATGTTTATAGTTATATTTGAGTGCAAAAATATTTTTTTATTTAATAATCTTTTTTTTATGTTAAAACACATTTGTATAAATTTATTACTTTTATTGTAAAATAAATAATTTACATCAAGACGGTTTAAAATTTCATTCTTTTTTTGTCGTGTTTCTTTTTTGCTACAAGTACGTTTTACAACCAATTTTATATTTAATCATTGTCATAAATCTAGTATTTCTCAAATTTTTTTTAAAACTTTCATTGCTACAGTCTCTATTGTTGTTTTATTCTTAATACCTACAATTCCTTTTAGTATGTTAGCAAAATAAAAATATATTGAAATTATTAGAGGTTAAGTTTTTTAACACAAAAATACTAGAAATTATATTTCTATGAGTTTTGCTTTTCATAAAAAAGGCACTTTATGCAAAGGGTATATGGGAATGATTTAATTTATTTTAATTTTACTGAAGGTTAAACCAATTTAAATTTAATTGAACTTGGAATATAATTTTTATAAAGGTTGACTAATTAAATTTAATTTTTCAAATTTAGTTTTAAAATGTTATTTTCTTTTTTGAAAATATTTTATTAGTGGAAGATCAGTTGAATGGGTGATTATATATACTCAAGCATCTGCGGTTTGGGACTAGATGAACTAACAGTTGTCTCTTAAAACATTTTGGGGTTGTAATTTCAAATCTGCGCTGCGTGTCATTAAAATGGTTCTAGTTTTTGAGATATATCTTTATATGTAGAAGTCGCATGATAAACATATCCTATCATAGCTCTATTATCGGTAACCTCATTTAATTAAGTTAAAATAAGAAAGTCCTTATTAAAATTACACCTAAAAGTTAAACAAACGATGTTTTTAAATATACTTAGCAGTTTCAGAGATATTGAAAAAGTTGTGGAGAAAAAAATGTTCAAGCCAAATTTGAACATTTTTGTTTATCAAGTTCTTAGAAAATAATAAAAAACAAAAAAAAAATCGCGTTCAAATTGTAAACAAAATAAGCAACTTTTCATTAAAAATCGATGCACAACCTTTGATTTAATAAACAATGCATTGACGGTACTTAAGGACGTTTCATACTAAAATACATTTATTACTTTGGAATAAATGGAACTCTGATCTAATCGCTGATCAGAGTTGCATTTGAAATTTTCAAAAAACTATTAATGCTATTCCTCAAAAGTATTAATGCTTGTATTATAGCGTGATTCGCCCTTTAATCGTGAACAACTTGCGATATGTATATATCACAAACGCACTTGCATTAGTGGCACGGATTATGATAAAAACAATACTTGTGTTATTTGAACGCAGAATTTTAAATTTTTATCTAACCATCGAGTTAATCTTATGTCGTGCAACATTAATCTTTTTGTTTTTAAAAGTATGTACATATATCTCGAAAACTAGAACTACTTAAAAAACGGAGTGCAAACTTTAATTCAGCGCCCCAAATAACTTTAAGTTCCTTTAAAGTTGACCTGAATTTGTAAACTTGTGTTATTGGCTTGATATTTAGTTAAAAAAAAATTAATTATTAAAACAATAAATTTGGCAGTTATGTAATTCCAATAAATTCGAATTTAAATATCAATATTAATAATAATACAGTTTTTTTTTACTATAAGAAACAGAAGAAAAATAAATACAAGAGTTGTAAAAATATGTTAAATGAAAGAAATATGGGGAACATTAAATGATATCTAAAAGTAATCATAAAATTTCAAAGTAAAAAAAATATATTTTGCAGTTTCTTTCTTGCTTTTGTCCGTGATTGCAGAGTTAAACTTTTGATTATATTTAATATTTCGTAACATTATTTCTTTTAATTATTACTAACGTAACGGAGTAACAGTTGTATTACAGGGTGGGTCAACTTCGACTGAATGATTTGAAACTATTAAATTTAATTAGACTAACTCATTTATATGCTTATAACTTTTTGAATTGCACAGTAGAAAACCAAGGCGAATTCATATTACTAGGTGGCAGCACGGCGGAGTTAATTATTTTTTGCTTTACTTTGTTATGAGCCAACCAGCTGTCAAAAATTCGTTTATTTTTTTAATTGGAAAAAAAGAAAATAATTTTAATATTTCGAAATATATTTCAAGATAAAAAAATACAAAATTCTACCAAGAAAAGATAAGAAGTATTTTTAGTTGCAAAATGCATATGGGTGTTTTTTGCTATTGTATTTGTTGTCGCGACGATGCCACCTTATATAGATTCGCCTTGTAACTGTAACTGTAAAAATCAAAAAGATATAACCATATCAAATCAGTCAGCCAACTTTTGATGTATTTCAACAAAAGTGTAGTCTATGGTGGACAAATTCAATAAAAATTTGAATTAGCAGTATATTAAGTGAATTTATAATATTAAAACATGAAAAATATCTTAAAATTTATCGCTGCTCTAATATTGTTCCCATAAAATTTCCATATTTCTACAACTCAAAAAGAAAAGCAAACGGAAAACATTAAAAAAAAACTTAAATCGCTTACACAAAAAACCAAACCAAAATTAAAGATATAAACATACACACACACATAAAACCACATACATACATACATACAATTTAAAATTGGTTATTTAATAAAATCTAAATAAACTAAACTAAAATTAAATAATGGTGTACTTTTAAATTTCAACTTACAAATTAATTCAGGTTAAAATCAAATGTGAATTTTTAAGTTAATTTTAAAACTTAAAAACTGAAAAAAATTAAAGCAAAATATTAAATTTGCTGCCTGCAGCTGCTAAACCAAATAAAAAAATGCAAACGGAAATTGTAAAGAAAGGCAAAGCAAAACATAAGGATTTTTTGTAAGTAGTTTTTTTTTATAAACAATTTTTGTGTTATAATGACAAAAAATTGTTTTTTTTTTTTTTTTGTTATAAATAAAAAATATAAAACGATAATAATTAAATTACACAAAAACTAATAAAAAACGAAGTAAAATAGACAAAGAAAGAAATAAAATAATGTTAAAAAAAAATAAATTAAGAGAATATAAATTTAAAGCAATTAATTATTAAACATAAAAGTTGTATAAGATCTGTGTACTTAGTTCCTAAATATTAACAATCATATTTTGTAGCTGGGTTAGGGTTGTACCAAAATGATTGCTTTCGGGTAAATTTCGTATTTGCAAAAGCCATCGCTGACATTCCAGACACTTGCGATGACGCTCTTCACGTGTAACGTCTACACCCAAACCATTAACCCAAGGATCTAGATTATCCTGAATAATTGGCAAGAAATTTGAGAGTATAACACGTAGTGTATCACAAGCACGTGTATAATGACTGAAAAACAAAGCATATTAAAAAATTATTATGTTTAAATTTATATTTGGCTCTGAAATATTTTAGTTTTTTATTCCATTCTATGCTTACAATTTCTGTTGACTTTGTAGAAGTTCATAAATTTCGGGCAATATTAATATACATAAATCTAAATTCCAGGACGATCTGAAAAATTAAATTTTTAATTAATAAAATTATTTAAAATTAATAAAACAACTACTTACGTTTTTTCTAATATTGCTCCCAAAAGGTCCACAAAAACTGTGCGATCCATTTTAATGGCCTGCCTAAGAGCAGCAAGAACATCATGAGATCTAAAAGAAAAAAATATTTGATCAGTTGGTGATTTTCTTAATAAAATAAAGATAAAATTTCAAGTGCAACCTTGTCAACTATTATTTTATTATTTGCTACCTGTGCCCACACACGTTGTGTGTGTCCTGACTATATTTTCTTCCATTTTGTTTTGAAAGTAATCCAATTTTAAGACGTAAGAACGTATTTAATTTATATAAAAGTACCCATCCCTGGATAAAATTTTAAAATGTATATAAAATTCTAAAAATGATTGTAAAGCTCTGTAAAAGACAGACAAGAAATGAGTTTCTCATTGTTTTAAAACAACGTCATCTGTTAGGCAACATGCTTAAAATATACTGCTTTCAAATATAAAAGATGCCTTAAAGCAGTAGCTTTAAATCGGTAAAAACTCGGCGTACTTTCATTGCTTTTTCTCCATTTTGTTTTGCAAGTAAGATATTTTTGCGGAAAAACAACATTTTGTTAAAATCTATCAAGTAGTTTTTACGTGATGCGAACACAAAGAGAAAGACAGACAGACAGGAAATGACTTACTGTTATGTTATATGTATAGGTTCAAATAAAAAGTTTTAATCCATTTAAGGTCAATCGATTTTAGTATATATTTAAACAGTTTATCACTATAATTAACTTCATTTTAAATTATAAACATTTTTATAAATCACGAATGTGACTCATCTTTTCCGGAAAAGTTGCAACAATTTAGTTACACTATTTCATATAAATAACCAGCCGTTTTCATGCTTGGTATTAACCCGAAGTCCACACCTGATAAATTTATATCGTGATGAATGTCAAATTTATATCATGATGAAAATTCATCTCATGTAGACTTTATTTATGAATATGACCCTTAAACTTTAAATTCAATTTTATAATCTCTAATTTTTTTTTTCAATATTCCATCGACAGGTTTCAAAGAAAATTAGTAACTTACCTCGTAGAACTTCGTATAATTTGTAAAGTTGCATTACGATTACTTAATTCCTGATAAACTTGTTCATGTGTTGCCGATAACATTTCAATTTCTGGAATATTATCATCAATTCCATGTCGGCTGTTACTAAAGCTTTTTTGATTCATACCCGATTGGGTGAATAAAGACGGATCTGGACGATAACTAATAGGAATCTATGGAAAATTGGAAATTATTAATAAAATTGAAATATAATTTTGTAGGAAACCCAAATTTGAATTAAATACAACAACAAAAATAACACATGCAGCATGACAACAACAATATTACGTTAAGGATATTCAAATTGGGTTAAACAAAAGACAAACATAACAGAAAATATAAAATGAAAATGAGAAAATAAAAAATAAAAAATAAAAAATACACACATTTGCAGAGCCATTACTAGTGTCCATGTTGTAACTAGAAATGCGCTGTATTTAGAAAAAGAAGAAGAAAAAAAGGAAAATAAATACATTTTACAGTAGACATTTTAAGATACCAACACCATTTAAATCAATACCAAAAACTATTCTTAAATATATAAGGCATTTTCTAGGAATAAGGGGTTATACGAGGGAAAATCAGTAAGTCTTAACAAAAAAAAATAGCTAGATACACTTTTTTGCAATAATTCTTTAAACTTTTTTAAGATCTCGATAAAGCTATAAAGGCCTATTTTGCAGATATGATCTTCTTAAGCAATTCATTTTGCGCTGAGCTCTTTAGTCAGGTGAATGGGAAAGCAATTTGAATCTCAAATCGTATATTTTATCCACAAAAACTGCTAAAGGTAATTTTTAATAACATTTCGTGCGTAGGTACATTAGTTCTTTGGTCAATATATAGGAACTTTTTATTCGAGAAAACATTTTATTTTCAAGGAAAATAGTAATAAAATGTAAAAATACGTCATATCAACGAATAAATGATACTGACAACTTGATAGCACCTTTTTTTACCAAGAAATTTTGAAGTCCGTGTTGTAAAATCCGGATACAGATACCCCCTATACAAAGTAATTATAAACTTTTCGGAATCTACCATTTATAGTAATTTTTAAATATCGTACATCTGGAGATTACTTTATTAAAAAAAATAAAGGATGTATTGTGGCAAAAAACTAAGCTTTTGGAAGGTAACCTAATACCAAGTAATTATCTAATATCGTATATATAAATCTTTGTTTTATTTAATAACGATGAATTTAGGGTTGAAGGGTACCAAGAATGAGGATTATTTCGAATCGGTATATTGAAGAAAATTCTCATTTTTGCTCTATATTTTGTTGCTCGAAGTACAAACATTTTTTTTTAAATAAGCCCACATTGAAAAACAAATTTTAATTGCAGCCTTTAAAATGTATTTTTTAGATTTTATTGTTCGTAGATTTTTATGAACTTAGTCTAACTTAGCTTTGATTTATTTAGGCCTTTTGCTTTTGGCAATGATGTTTATTTCTTACATTTTTCGAATTTATCAAAAGTTGTTCAATCAGTCGATTGTTAAAAATAAAATTAAAAAAAAAAAAATAAAAATATGCCAGTCGTCCTTTAAAACTTTTCAGAAATTTTCAGAAATCTATTGTGTTGTTCTTAGTATACCTAATATCATTTTGTAAAGGTATATTGAAGTTGAACCCTCGTAAAAAGGAAGTACATTTTAAAATCTTCTATGATTTTTAAGTTTTTTACATAATTTTTCTTAACCTTATAATTTGAAAAGAATCAATATTTTTAATAAATTTTAATAAAAGTTATTCAAATGACTTTTTATAAATGAATTTAAGGCAAGCAATAGAAGGATTTTTTTATTGGATCTTAATTTTAAATTACAAGGAGTTATTTATTTCATATTGAAAGTTTTTATTATTAATTCAGCGTTATGAAATGACACGCACCACTACTCTAACTCCCAGGTGGTCCATTGTAATTCCCTTCAGATAACTAAGCTGATTTCCCTAATAAAGCCAATGATATCTCCCAGCGTTGTCGGTTATCTAGTGGTTATATTTTTCATCTGGTCATCTAAGCCTGCGTCTTTGCAAAACCGGGCAGTAACACATAATGTATTCGACAGCTTCTAATTCCTCTCGTCCTCGTACATCTTATATAAATCCGATGTACCGTTAGCCCATCTACTGGTTCTCGCCCTAATGTCACAATGGAAAAAAGCAGTTTAGTTATTGCCAGGATGGGCTAATTGGCCCTTGAGAGATTGCAAGCCCCCCTAACCTCCTAGGACCGATTTATTGTTCCTACTACTCAAATAGATAGCAGTCTACAGTGGTGACTAATCGCTGACTTCACAGAATCTATTCCTTGCCCTTAACATTGCTATAACCCAGAACCCAACACAATCTAACTCTATACTTGTTCGTGAACACATCAATCGGGAGCCTTTTTGAACTCAATGACCAGTGCCTTCTTCAAAACTTTCTTCACCTTCTAACACGTGCCCAGACACCGATTCTGTGGCCTTTAAGATCACCAGTATCTCTGCATGGAACACACTGCATTCATCTTGGTGCCTATACGACTGTAAAAACCATAACCCCACACAACTATGTTAAGAAATTAAAAGCTTTTTGGCCGAAAAAGCTAATTATAGAGATCACTCCAAAGCAGACATAAGAAAATATAACGCCATACAAGGAGGTCTTCCAAGTTACTCGTATCAGGTTTTCAAAGTAGCTTGGGATAATCTGTGACGTAAGAAAGTGTACTAGGTTTGCTGCTCTAGCGAATCAGGATTGTAATTACGATTATTTGAATTTGCTTTTTTATATTAAAGAACTACTCAATTAATTGCAAGTGTTTGAAATAAGTGTGAGCCACTGTATGTACGTACTTAGGCATATCTTCATATACATTAGGCGACAATTCAATGTAAACTTTTATTAACAATTTTATTCCATAATTTTATTTTTTTTTTATTTAAAAAACAAACAAAATTGTCATTAAAAAACTATAACTACGGAAACTAAGTATCCATTGTATATGTATTGAAAAACTTACTATTACAAACTATATCTTTTAAAATAAAATAGTACTTCCTTTTCCAAAAAAAAAAAAAAAACAAAAAAAAAAATGGATCAATGCAAACAAGCTTTCTGGCATACGCTGTTCACTTACTTGAGTTTGCCTTTGTACCACCGAGTGCTGTGTTTGCTTTTGCGGTGATCTCAGTTCCAACGAAGTGCGTGAACGTGTGGGAGGTTTTGTTATAATTTGCACGGTGATATTTTTATTACGTGCATTCTCTTTATTCACATGTGCCTTATTTTTATTTACAATATGTGATGAAGCGGATTTCTTGATAAGCATGTTATCATCCATCTTGTGCAATTCGGTTGTGCTAACAGATGATACTTGCGATAGTTTATTGCGTTGTTGAAAGGTGGAGGAAGCACTTGTCTTAACACTACCACTAGTTACCTGGGCAGTGCGTTTTATAATGTGTGATGTTGTTTTTGGTTTAGCTGTCTTCGCTGGCGGTTGAACAAAGTTGCCCGAACTGGTTGTAGAACTCACCGAATTACTGCCGCCATTTATTGTACCCATGGGACCGGGTGGCTGATGCAAATTTGTATTGACTGGAAAATCTTCAACCATCTCAGTGTTGTCATAATTTGTTATAACAGGCGGATAACTTTCATTGAAATTTATTTCGGCATCCTGATTGAAGGGATCTGAGTACCGTTCATATTGATAGATGTCACCGCGTTCGCCGGACACTTTTAACGAACTAGGACCATCAAAATTTAAAGCTCCCAAACTACTGCCACCAAATGATGTATAAACCGTGCTTGTAGCTAAATTAGGAAAGTGATAAGTGGAAGGTGATAACTTTTTTGAGGGAACATTAACACCACCACTACTACTGCTGCTGGTGCCACCTAATGACATAGAATTTGTATCAAAATCAGTTAATGATATCTTTACTGAACTTCCAGCATCGTGACCATTGAGGGGATGCGTAGAGACGGGAGGTAATGCTGGTGATGACATTTCTGGATCTACACCAGATTCATCAACCAATTCCAAACTAAGATTTGGCGATGAATGACCATCTAAACTAGGACTGCGATTATCTTCATTTTCTTCCACTAACCTGGACGGCTTGGGACCACCAATCGAAAGTCGCAACTTTTGATTGCCTCGCGAAAAACTTTTTCGTGTTGTTCCATTATGACTAAAGGCGGGTGTGGTATTATTTGATGGATTGTAAAAGGGAAACACACGGTTCACACTAAGAGCATCAATGCTAACATATTCCTGTTCAAAAGATCCACATATCTGAAATATTAATGAAATGCATTATTTAGGATTGATTTGCAATTTATTGGTTTTATTAATAGTTTTTATTTTTTCTTTTGTATAGACGCTTCCTAATTTGCTTTTTTATGCATAGGTTTTTTGTATACATTCAAAGAGGAACTCAAGAAGCAAATCTTGGAAAGAGTTGCGCATTGCCCATGAAAGTCTGTTTGAGACAAACAAACTGCGTAAAATACTTGCGAAACAAGCGAAACCTGGATAAATTCATAAAGCGAACGGCTGATCTTCAAAACAAAATAGATCTGGTAATGCCATCTATATACCAAGCCTATCTTACATAGTATATATTGTAGTAGGTTAAACTGATTTGCGTTCGGGTTTAATAATTATATCAATGCTATCCTTAAAATATTTCTCAAAATTGTAATAAATTTGGAGAATAAGTATGAAATTTGACTCAGAGAATGCACTTAAAAGATCAAAGCTATCGGAATCAGAAATAATTAACAAACATAGACTTGAAATAAACAAAGGCACATCCCTAAGCAATATTGTGGGATCTACTAAACCTCTTTAATTACTATTTCAATTTGTTTAAAAATCGACTTAAGAACTATAAAAAATACTTAATTTGTGTCATGCGTATTTGAAAGAAACCTTGCTTTATGACACAGTTTCTACTGTACTGCTAAATTTATTCTGAAATGTTGATTATAAAGATTGAATTGATTAAGTATATGAACACAAATACATTTTGCTACTTATATTTTTTCGCATCATTAAAAATTTTAAGTCGGCTTATAAATCATTGACAATTATTAGGATACGCCTTGTGCGAAAATTCTTTAGTCCCTTGTAAAAAAAATAATATACAATAAGCATTTCGGAAGGTTTTTAAACAAAAAATCATTCCCGGAAACATACCAATCTTCTGTTAACAATTTTCATATCGCCCAATGCTGTCCAGGCAGACTTAATATGATCGAATTCACGATCTGGTTCCCAACCAATAATTGAAATAGCTGCCGCTGTGCCCACAAATAAACACTCTCCATTTTCACTAAAAATAAAATGATAATACGATATTAAATTGTTTCTTTGTTTTTGTTTGCTTTTAATAAATCATTATTATACCTAAAAGTAATGCACTTAATTGGATGGCGATAAAATAAACTTTTCGAATCTGTTTGAGTTATACGAGATTTTGTTTCCAAATCATATATACAAACAGTGCCATCTACGCGTCCCACAGCCAATAGAAACTCAAATGGATGAAATTGTATGCAGGTTATAGCAGCACCAGCTGGTTGATCACAAAATTCTATTATTTGTTTACTCTTACGTATGTCCCATATTATGACAGATCCTTCGGTGCCTGCCGAGGCGATCCAAAGGCCATCGGGAGAAAATTTTACAGAATTAACATGTGATATATGACCGCGATAGATCTTCATACAACTATTTTGATTGCGAACATCCCAAAGTCTGAAAAATAAAAAAACAATAAATTAGTTTATTTCATTTTTTTATATTAACAAATTATATTTTGTATCTTCATTTTAGATATATGTAGGCACTAACAAATTTCTTATCATAAATCTAAAAATTTACAATTAAATTCCTTTATTCTCTTACAGACTATATATATTACATGTTTATGTTTTGAAAAATATTTAATATTGATATTTAGCTAATATTTTTTCTAGTACTGAATACTAATCAAGGCACATTTATCAGGTAGCCTCACTACGAAGGGGAAATATTAAAGCGAAAATTTAAGAAGTTTTTATATATGGAGTTTGACGGTTAAACTTTCATTTAAAGAAAAACATTGTAAGTTTAACTGTCAAAATCCATATAAAAAAAATTTTTCGCCTTAATATTTTCCCTCCTTAGTGAGGCTACCTGATAAATGTGCTTTGGTACATAATTTAGTAAAGACTTTGAAGTTTCGAGCAACGCACTATAGGAAATTTTACCCACTTTTTGGGCCAAAAGTAAAAATCAAAATTTTTGCTAAGTGTATTTTCTGTTTAAATTTATCACATATTTTGCTTGCGATTTGTAAATTAGTTATCAAAAAACGATTGAGTGCAGTAAATTTTGTGATAGTTTGTAATAAAAGTTTTCATAATAATAATTTATAATTTGCAAAAACTAAATAATGGAAAATAACGTCGAAGGTGAGTACTTTAATGATTTATAGTGAAATTTTGGTAAACTCATCTATTAGATCGTTTAAATTGGAAAAATTAAAGTGACCTTAAGATGAACTTATAGAATTATAAATTGGAATTTTATTTAGACTTCCAACAAAATGCTAGCACATGCTAGCCATAAAACCATAATATTTCTCTATGTCAATCAATTACCTTCCGGATTTAATAAATTTCAACTGCGGATATCTGCAAAATTTTTTAAAAAACGCATTTTTCCAAGTGACTACTGCGTGTCAAATTCAGAGTTATTCAATATATAGCGAGTGAAACACAACGAATATGACAAAAGAGCCGCTATTTGTACCCATTTCTTTTCATAAATTGGTGAGTGATTGTTCCGAAAACTTTAAACAATATAAAAAGGAGCGGTCAAGAAAATTTTGTTCAAATATGAATATGAAATGGCACAAAAGTTTCAGTTTTTGAAAAACAGTATGCTGTTTGGCTTAAAGGAAATACATCGAAAAGAAAACCTGAAACGCACTCTGCTTCCACTAAATCGAAGCCTGATCTGCCAGAGGAGCAAAATTTTCTGAAAAATTGTCAAACAGACGAAGAAAATTCCGAAAACGAAGATGAAGAAATTGAGAGTTGTGGCATTTTGAACCTACGTTTTTTAAATGTAGTTGACGAATTGGAACTCGAAAATCAAATTTTTGAATAAAATCCTTTTAAAACATAACTTTGTTTGTTACTTCTTTAAATTGGTAAGCTAAATTTCTACTGCTGTCTTGAAAAGTTAGAGTACACTCGAAAAAATTGTAAAAAAACATTTTAGAACACCAGAGAATATATCAAAGATCTAAAAAATCTTGAATACGGAAACCTATAACCCTGGAAACCCCTTTGGAACTAATTCTAAGTTAATTTTTTAGATAACTTTACTAACGTTTTTTTTTTTTTTTTTTGAGTATATGCAAAACTTCAAGGAACCCTCCCTCCCTCTAATAGTCTTCCAAAAGTCAGGTAAAAAAAAATTATTCAAATTGGTCCTGTCGTTCGGCTGAAATTCATTTTGGCAAAAAAAAAAGGGGTAAAATTTCCAATAGTGCAACGGAACAAATTCAGGAATTCGGCATGGTCACCACCCGGTTAATGGATTTGTCTAAAGGTCAGGATTGCATATGCTATACAATCGAACGATTCAATCACACAAAATCGAATTACTGATTATGATAGTATATCGTGGCCTTAAGGCATAATCAGAACGAATCTATAAAAGGTAATTGCAGTTGCAAAAGAGCCATTATATTTTCGAAATCCAAATGTTAAACTCCTTATAAAAAAAATTACATGAGAGTTTTTGAAAGTTATTTTACGCCTTACGCTCTTGTTTAGGTTTAGCAGTAAGGCGTAAAATAACTGTCAAAAATTCTCAAGTACATACAAAATGTATGAAGCAAACTTCAATAGCGTCGTCAACGCAATTGGCAATTGGAAAATCCAATTTTGACAGAGCATTAGATACTGGAGTTGGGTGCAAACAAAATGATGATTTCTTTTTTTTTTTTTTTTTGTAAAGACCGGGCACATATAATCCGTCATACGTTATACGTCGTCTTCTTCAACGTACAAGAAAGTTGAAATACAGGTTTTCTAATAAGTGTTAACGCAAAGTACGAAAGTTGGTCAACTTTTAACTTTTGACATACATATGTATGTACGTTGAGAGCTATAAATTGCTTTCTCTTTGTTTTTTTCCCCAAAATTTACTTTTTAAGTTGAGTGGCAGCAAAAAAGAAGAAAATACAACAAAATAAAATAATTAACATTTTCCGTCAACATTTTCCGTTGTTACTTTGATTTCAGTTGAGTACGTTAAAGTATAATGTATGACGGATTATATGTGCCCCGGACTTAATAGTGGTATTAAGATATTAAAATATTTTAACATTACTGTTTATTACAAAACGTTGCGCTCTTTAGATTATTTTAAAAGCTAGGCGCTAAACGTCATTACGCCTTACGCCCTCGTTTAGGTTAGTCAGCTACTGACTAACTAACTAAGTATGAATTATAGCTTTAACGAGAATATGGATTTCCAAAGGCGATAAAAAGAAACGACATCGTTTTCTATTGTGGATGCCAAGTAAAATAATGGTGAAAAGTGATAAAAACATGAGAACACTTTCGCCACCCACCATGAAAAATAGTAAATATCAAGTCTTCACACCATTTCAACTCTAATGTAGACAGGTTGTAATGACAAAAATGCAAATTTATCAACCAATGGTGGGCTAAGTACTAGCGAAGACACACACCTTTCTAAAGTTACCACATATTACAAAACTAGTTTAAAAAAATCATATGTCATACATAGAATACAAATTAAAAAGAGAATGTCAAAATATTTTTGTTTTATTGTCTGGTTTACTTTTCTTTCATTCGTCATAAGAAAATTGCTGTGAATTCCGGTTGTACTGTAGCAATTTCATTTTAATTATCGCATTGTACTCAACCTACATTTAAATAAATAAAGGTATCTGCGAACAAAGATTACAAGTTTTACAAAGATTACAGTATTACAAACACAAAAATTACGGCAATTTATTGGTTAAATTCAGTTATAAAAACAACTTTTGGTAAGTCTGAATGACATTATTTTGCAAAACAAAAACTAATAAAATATTGCTGCTAGTTCAAATTATTTCAGTTTAATATTTAAATAATTTTATTATTATTCCTCAAATGTTTAAAAAATTGATTTTATTATATACAAAAAAAAAAACGAGTTGAAAAAATAACTTGTTGAGACAGAACAAAGTTCATACTGCAAAACAAAAGTTGAAAATAAATTAAAAAAACAAAACAAAGTTACTCATTTCAAGCATGTTCGTTTGCAACATTTCAATAAGTTTGGTTATACATCGAACATCATAAGAAAAGAGTTGTCACCTATTTCGCCAAAATCGCGAAAATCTTTTTTATTAAATTTTCATGACAATATACATCCATAAGTACAAATAATAAATCCTTTTAATTTAATATTTTTAGTACCAATAAAATTTTATTTTCTTATATTTTAAGTAAATAATGAAAAATAAATTCCCCAAAATTGGAAAAAAAATGTCGCCAAAATAAATAAAAATTTCGTTTTTTATTCAAAAAAAATAGTTTGTTTAATACAATCAATAGATGTCTGAAATTACAGTTTTGCTATATGTAACGAGTGATTTTTTAAGAGCTTGAGAACTTTTTTTTTAAAAAAAAACGCATAAAATTTGCAAAATCTCATCGGTTCTTTATTTGAAACGTTAGATTGGTCCATGACATTTACTTTTTGAAGATAATTTCATTTAAATGTTGACCGCGGCTGCGTCTTAGGTGGTCCATTCGGAAAGTCCAATTTTGGGCAACTTTTTCGAGCATTTCGGCCGGAATAGCCCGAATTTCTTCGGAAATGTTGTCTTCCAAAGCTGGAATAGTTGCTGGCTTATTTCTGTAGACTTTAGACTTGACGTAGCCCCACAAAAAATAGTCTAAAGGCGTCAAATCGCATGATCTTGGTGGCCAACTTACCGGTCCATTTCTTGAGATGAATTGTTCTCTGAAGTTTTCCCTCAAAATGGCCATAGAATCGCGAGCTGTGTGGCATGTAGCGCCATCTTGTTGAAACCACATGTCAACCAAGTTCAGTTGTTCCATTTTTGGCAACAAAAAGTTTGTTAGCATCGAACGATAGCGATCGCCATTCACCGTAACGTTGCGTCCAACAGCATCTTTGAAAAAATACGGTCCAATGATTCCACCAGCGTACAAACCACACCAAACAGTGCATTTTTCGGGATGCATGGGCAGTTCTTGAACGGCTTCTGGTTGCTCTTCACTCCAAATGCGGCAATTTTGCTTATTTACGTAGCCATTCAACCAGAAATGAGCCTCATCGCTGAACAAAATTTGTCACATTTGAACATTTCGAACCGAACACTGATTTTGGTAATAAAATTCAATGATTTGCAAGCGTTGCTCGTTAGTAAGTCTATTCATGATGAAATGTCAAAGCATACTGAGCATCTTTCTCTTTGGCACCATGTCTGAAATCTCACGTGATCTGTCAAATACTAATGCATGAAAATCCTAACCTCAAAAAAATCACCCATTATAACGAGTAAGCTGTAAAACCCATTTGTATTGTATTTGTCACCGACTTTTAATTGGAATATATTTTATGAGAATTGAATTTATTCGAAATTACTTAAAAAACTACAGATGAAGTGCACCGTCATATTTGCCTTTATATAATTTATCTTAAAGTCATAAAAGTTATCACAAAAATAAATTCAAGCAATTTACTAATTATGAAAAAAAAACTAACCTGAAGTTATATCAATAGCATAAATCTAAAGTCAAGCAAGTTATGTATTACCTTTTCGATAAAAACAAACATTTTTTGTGATTTCAATTTGGGTGTATATGAAAGCTTATCTCTTTTTTTAAATAATTAGTATCTTTAAATAAAAAATTAAAAATAGTATGACTTTCGTAATTTAGTGCAGAACTTTTTCAATTTATTAAAAAGGAAAAAGACGTAATACTAAAGAATAAATTGATTGAAATTAAAAACAAGAGGATGTGTTATAGTCGGCAGTGCTGAATGTTATATACTAGAGTATCCACTCGATGAATCATCGCTCGATTAAACGTATAATTTTAAGTCGATTAATTGTTCGAGTAATAAATAGCTAAATTACACGATGACATTTTTCATGAAATCAGTTGCATGAAACCGGTTTTGTGGTGGCAAGAGGTGTAGAGAGGTAAGGAAAAACAAGACAGTTCAAAAGAGAATTGAAGAAATTTCATGAAACGATTTCATGGTGTAAGTTACGTATAAGAAAAATTACGAATTTCGATTAAAAAATTACTTGAACATATTATATCGGTTAATCGACAAATCGACTAAAATTAATTTTTTTATTAAGATCTCCACTTTTACTGATTTTTTACTTCTTATTTTTTCGTATACTTCGCATAATTTCGAACTAGACGTTTTTAGCAATCATACAGATTAAAAATAATACATAATCAATGAATTTTGTTTATAAATTGAATATGACTTTTTTCCCAAACATTTTTTATTCAGTTTATGAACATCGTAATTAAAAATATGATATATGATATAAATATACATATGTATTTAACGTGTGCTTTTCAATTTTTTACTATTTATATGCTACATAATTCTTAGTAGTGTATAGTTTATCTTAATAGATAAACTGTTAACTGCCCTGAGTCTAAGTAGCAGTTAATGTATGTTTCCGAATTCCTCATACTACGAGGATTCCATACATATCCAGTTTTTGGGAATCGAACCCACAACCGCCAGACTCATAGACTAGCATACTACCTACTAACCTACCGGGGCACATAATTCATATTTTTTATAACCGGAAAGCTATGAAATCTGTTCATATTATTTATGCTCAATATTTTTTTCTGCTTATTGGTGGGAGAATTGAAAATATCAATTGAAATAAAATCAATAAAATATTTTTAAAAATCATCAACAAGATGTCATTATTAAAATATATTAATAATAAATTTTGTATGGTTGTCTTTTCTCATTGGATACAAATTTTTCAAATATGCGTGATTAATTCGAGTAATTTAAACAGCTTAATCGATTAATCGACGAAAATTAAAATAGCATAATCGATTAATTATTTGTTAGAATAAAATCAAAACCTGATTAAGTGGATACTCTATTATAAACCCTTTACGGTTTTTACTCTTACGGTTTTCAACATTTGTACAATTATATTTAAAAATTTTTCCATAAGATGTTTCTATATTTTTTGGTGAAACTGGGATGTTTTTGTCAACTGAAATCACGGATAATTTTTAATTTTAGTTTTTTTTCTAGTACACTTTAAATTTTTTAATGAAAATATGATATTTTGGTGAAATATCGATTTTTTTGAATTTTCGACAACTTTTGACAAACGTAAGGGAAGTAGAAGTGATTGTCTTTTTTATACATACATATCTCCACTATTGAACTGAACGAATTTCAGTGATTTTTAATAGAAAAATTTATGAAACAAACGGAAAAAGCGTCTTAAACGCGGACAGAATATACGATTTTTTGGAAAAAAATTCTCTTGGTGAACTTTTGAATACATTTTTTACATTTTCGGTTGTTCATGAAATTTAAATTTTCAATAAAATTTTTTGGTGAATATTTTAGTGAAATTTCGATTGCTTAGTGAAAATCCGATTTTTTTGATAATCTAGTGCTTTTTTGTAGTTTTAAACGAAGCAAAACTATGACACACAAAAAACAACTTTTCTAGTCATATCACCTTCCTCTCTTTCTCTGTAGCCTTAGCAAAACTGATTTTTAACAAGAACACGGATGGACGGACAGGCTAACAGACAGGATATAGAATATACATATATACTTTATGCGGATATGAATAATGTAGAAATAACAAACGGAATGAAAAACTTATATACACGTTTTCCACCTATGGTAAAGGAATATCGTAAATAACAAAAAATGTCCTGCTTTAGATTTTAAATAGTCTACTATAATGTAAAAATCGCAAAAAAACTATATACATTTGCTTTCTGTTTATCGTTAGTAAAACAATTCTCTCACAAATACTCTTTCAGTCCATTATCTGCTTCCACAGTTTCTTATGAAGTACGAGTATGTGTGGACAAAATGAACTTTGATGCTAATATTCTTGAAAAAAAATTTTATATATTTAATTTAAATACAATTTGTTTTTTAATTTACTTTACTTTCAGCATTGCTTGAGTTTGGTTTCGAAATTTAGTTGGTAAAGAAAAGAACAAAAATTGGAAAAATGTCCGCTAAGCAATTACGTTATGACGGACGTGTTGCTATTGTTACCGGTGCCGGTGCTGGGCTGGGACGTGAATACGCCTTACTTTTGGCATCTCGTGGTGCTAAAGTTGTGGTAAACGATTTAGGTGGAGCCCATAATGGTGAAGGTGCCTCCACACGTGCTGCTGACTTGGTTGTCAATGAAATTAAAGCCAAAGGAGGCGAAGCCGTGGCCAATTACAATTCTGTCGTGGATGGTGATAAGGTTGTTGAAACCGCCATTAAAACTTATCGCCGTGTAGACATTATTATCAATAATGCTGGCATTTTACGCGATCGTAGTATCTTAAAGACCACCGAACAAGATTGGAATTTGGTAAATGATGTGCACTTAAAGGGCAGTTTTAAGGTAACCCAAGCTGCTTGGCCTCATATGAAGAAACAAAATTATGGCCGTATCATTATGACCTCTTCTAACTCGGGTGTTTATGGTAACTTTGGCCAAGCCAATTATTCGGCTGCCAAGATGGGCTTAGTTGGTTTGGCTAATACTGTTGCCATTGAGGGTGCCAAGAATAATATTCACTGTAATGTTATTGTACCTACAGCTGCCAGTCGTATGACTGAAGGCATTTTGCCCGATTTCTTATTCAACGAATTGAAACCTCATCTGATTGCACCCGTTGTAGCCTATTTGTGTCATGAATCTTGTGAAGATAATGGTAAGAAAAATAGTGTTAGTAAAAAAAACTATTATTTAAGAATTATTTTTTTATAATTATTTAAGGTTCTTATATTGAAAGCGCTGCCGGTTGGGCTACCAAGATCCATATGGTTCGGGGTAAAGGCTGTGTTCTGCGCACCTCCATTGAACAAAACGCAATTACACCTGAATATGTGAAGAGTGTTTGGGACAAAGTCACCGATATGAAGGATGCTAAACATTTAAATGCTATTGGTGAAGCTTCTGGCACTTTACTTGAAGTTTTAGAAAATCTTAAAGAAGGGAAAATTGGTGACATTGAAGATGAATTTAATTTTACTTCAAAGGATTTAATTTTATACGCTTTGGGTGTTGGGGCTACCGTCAAGAATCCCAGCGACCTGAAATTCTTATACGAAAACGATTCTGAATTCTCAGCCATTCCCTCATTTTTTGTATTGCCAGGTCTTTTGCTCAGCATGAGTTCTAACTTAGTTTCCAGTGCTTTGCCTACTGGCAAAGCTGACTTAACAAATATTTTGCACGGTGAGCAATATTTAGAAATTTGCGATGATATTCCAACCAGTGGCAAATTGACCACCAACGGCAAAGTGCTTGATGTTATGGATAAAGGTTCTGGTGCTGTGGTTGTTACAAACTGTAATTCTTACGATCAGAATGGTCGTTTGTTGGTAAAAAATCAAAGTTCTGTTTTTGTTGTTGGCGCTGGCAAGTTTGGCGGAAAAAAGAATCCCAATGAAGGTGTTGTACTTACTGTTCCCAACCCCAGCCGTGCTCCCGATGCATCCATTAAATATAAAACTTCAGAAGACCAAGCTGCTTTGTACCGCTTGTCAGGTGACTTGAATCCCCTACACATTGATCCAAACTTTGCAGCTATTGCTGGTTTCAAGACTCCCATCCTGCATGGTCTCTGCACTTTGGGTTTCTCAGTTCGTGCCGTTTTAGCCAAATATGCCAATAACAATTCGTCACTCTTTAAGGCTGTAAAAGTTCGGTTCGCAGCTCCCGTATTGCCAGGACAAACGTTAAAAGTCGATATGTGGAAACAAGGCCAACGTATTCACTTCAAAACCAGCATTGTTGAGACTGGCAAGGATATTATAACCGGAGCTTATGTGGATCTTAAAAATGCAGTTGCGAAGCTGTAAATTGCTTTATTTAAATTAATAATTCCATTTTTTTTTTTATTTAATTTTAGTCGGGTTGAAGATAAATATTTTTTTCTATTTGATTAAAACATTATTGTAAAATATAATAAATATTATGTATTAATTTTTTCGTACTATTGTTGTACTTTAATTTTGCAAAGGTTTGCGTGAGGTAAGGTTTTTTTTATACTACATACTGAAATAATTATTATCATGTTATAAGGTAAAATAAGTTTTTAGATTTAATTTCTTACAGAAAAATAAAGTTAAATTTTTATTTGCGTGAAGTTTTTAATTATTAAGCTCAGAAGTTCAAGGTCTTTGAATAGATTTAACTAGAGAAAGTTTTTATACTTAAAATTTGTAAAATAAAGGATAATTTTAATAGAAATGCTGCACTTTTAATAATATAGGTAAAAGAACCTAAATATTTTACAAAACAATGAAAACATTTTTTATAGTTGGAATCAGCTTTTCCAATTATTATTAATTCATTTCACTAATTTTTTTCCTAAACTTTTACGCATTTTTTGTTATATTTAAAAAAATTTCTTTTGGGTTAATAGTTTTTTTTATTCTACAAAAATTTGATTACCGATAGAAAAACGTATTTATTATTATTATAAACTTCTAGAAAAATACCACAACGAAAAAATATGTGTGTATACATAATAAACATACATATAAAATTATATGCTCTTGCTCCAGTCAAATACAACAAATATTTATACTATAGCTAAAAACAACAACAACAGAAACAAAGAAGAACCCATAAAGACAATCAATACAACATCGTGTACTTTTTCTTACATAAAGAGGACTCCAACTTCGCACAACACCTTAATATTCAGGACACACACATAGAAGAATGTATGACTTACTACTTCCAAACGTAACGGCTCTTGTATACTCCGATTTATAATACACTAGCTGTGCCCGCCAATTCGTACACGTCCTGACAATATTTTGTTCGAATTTGCTTTGAAAGTAATCCACATCAATATGTAATTTATATTGAGGTACCCATGCCTGGGTAATTACTCAGGAACAAAAGTTTTAAATAAAATTTTTAAATTTTTCGAATTTATTCACATTTTAGTGAATTCGCTCATTTTCACAAAATTTTAGTTTTTTGCTTGATATACGCATTATAGCGGGTTTTCAAATGTGTGAAAAACATAAATTTTCCAATTTCAAGGGGTGCATGTCGGATTAATGTTAGATTTGATGAGAAACTTCCACCCACAAAATTTTAGTCGAATTCGACAACGTTAACACGTAGCGCATAGGCCCCAAATCTGAAAAAAGCGTTTAAATCGAAAATAATTGACAAATTTTCAGTTTTTGCAAAATTAACGCTATTTATTTCCCCTTTTGCAAAAAAGTGGATCCTGGTCCTTAGGGCAAACACAATGAGATTTACAATAAGCTACATATCTTTTAAATCGGTTAAACAGTTTTCAAGTTACTTGCCGAAGGCAATTGACAAGAAAATGTTACTAAGTCAAATCGATGGAATAGATCGAAAATGCATTTCATTGTTTTATTCATGTATTTTCTTTTATTTTATATTTTATTATTTAAATTTATTACAACATATAAAATAAGGAAATAAATAAATAAATATTATAAACTACAAACTTTGGAATTTTCTTTTATGACATTTTCTATTATTGAATAACGAAGTGTTGCTCTGAATACTCCAGCAAAAATCTGCCATCATGTGTGCATCCCAGCGACCCTGGTATCTTTCCTCCATTGTCCGAATATCTTGGTGAAATCGTTCGCCCTGTTCCTCACTTAAGTCTCCTAGATTTTCAGGAAAACGATCTAAGTGACTGTGAAGGTAATGTAACTTGATGCTCATGTTGCATCCAAGATTCTGGAAGTGAGTTAACATCTCTTCAACGTGCGCAACATAATCATCATCCTTGTTATTTCCTAAGAAATGTTGAATAACCCATAGAAACGAATCCCATGCATTTTTCTCAATTTCTGACATTGAACTGAGAAAATCGGTATCTTTGACCAATTTGCGAATTTGTGGGCCGTCAAATATTCCTGCTTTCAGCTTTTCCATACTCAAACTTTTAAACTTCCTTGAAATATACTGGAAACATTCACCATCTTTGTTAAGTGCTTTAACAAATTGTTTCATCAGACCAAGTTTAATGTGAAGAGGGGGTAATATGATGCGATCTCGGGGCACCAGAGGTACATTTATAACATTCCTCATACCTGGGTCCAGTGTTTCCCTATAAGGCCATTGTTTTCTCTTTCAGTGTTCTGACTTAGCTCTGCTGTCCCATAAACATAAAAAACAAGGGTATTTGGTATAGACACTTTGTTGACCTAATAGGAAATTTACCATCTTAATATCAACACAAATTACCCAGTTATGTTCATTATACTTTATCTTCTTCATGACCAATGCAATTACAGAGTATTCTTCTTTTACCTTGGTTGAATGTGCGATTGGCAAGGAGTGAAATTTATTTCCATTGTGCAAAAGGACACACTTCAAGCTGCGTTTTGATGAGTCAATAAAAAAACGCCATTCGCTTGAATCATATCTATGTAAGCCCATGGCAGTCATCAAACCAGGAATATCCGTGCAGCAGACAAAATCGTCCTCTTCTGCAAAATAGTGAAGTAAGCCTTTTTCTCGGGTACGGTAATACGAAACTTTAGTTTCCTCCGTTATGAGATTTGATTCCTTCATCCGGGATGCAAGTAATTCCGAAGATGCTTTTGACAATCCAAGTTCTCTTATTACATCATTTAGCTGGTCTTGATTCCATGGTCTCGGTGAGATATTTTTGTGTGGGATGAACTCGTCATTTTCAGATATAGGTAGTTCTGGATCTGAACTTCCTTTGTAGTTTATAATATTTATTTATTTATTTCCTTATTTTATATGTTGTAATAAATTTAAATAATAAAATATAAAATAAAAGAAAATACATGAATAAAACAATGAAATGCATTTTCGATCTATTCCATCGATTTGACTTAGTTACATTTTTTTGTCAATTGCCTTCGGCAAGTAACTTGAAAACTGTTTAACCGATTTAAAAGATATGTAGCTTATTGTAAATCTCATTGTGTTTGCCCTAAGGACCAGGATCCACTTTTTTGCAAAAGGGGAAATAAATAGCGTTAATTTTGCAAAAACTGAAAATTTGTCAATTATTTTCGATTTAAACGCTTTTTTTCAGATTTGGGGCCTATGCGCTACGTGTTAACGTTGTCGAATTCGACTAAAATTTTGTGGGTGGAAGTTTCTCATCAAATCTAACATTAATCCGACATGCACCCCTTGAAATTGGAAAATTTATGTTTTTCACACATTTAAAAACCCGCTATAATGCGTATATCAAGCAAAAAACTAAAATTTTGTGAAAATGAGCGAATTCACTAAAATGTGAATAAATTCGAAAAAAATCAATCGATTTTTATGGTCGATATCTCATTTTGTTGCTATTATATGTCGCTATGCGATAAAAAAATGAATCTGGAAGTTTTCGCCGTTTTCGATTTTTTATGATTTTTTTTAAAACGAAAATTTTTGCCATTTTTACGTAAAAAATATATTTTTTTCTTAAGTTTTTTATTATAACTCCGATACTATTGATCCGATTGAAACGCGATATATAGACGAATTAAAGGCTATGCATCTTAATTTTTCTGAATTTATTTTAATAATATCGGACTAGTAGTTTTTGAGTTATCATTAATTATTTGAAGAAACGTCTCAAAAAAATTGCAATTTTAAAAAAAAATTTTTAAAAAAAAAATCTATCCATAGAATTTAAAAATTTTACCATTTTTGTACTAAGGTAGCCATGATACATCAAAATTATATAGTGGTTTTAAGAGCACATGAAATTTTTTTTATTTTGTTGTGCTGTGTTATTATGAATGCCATTAAACTACATGTCTTGTCAAAATTTTACACTTCTTCGATTAATAATGACGCTTTTTTTAACAAAAAAACAAAGGGAAGTAGAGTATAGTTGTCATTTGAAAAAGTTTTTTGCATCTCCTGTAAAATAATATTTTTGTAATTTTTTGCATTTTAGCTAACGATACGTTTGTATAAATTTTAAATTACTCTAACGTTTATATTAATAAATTCCTACTCTAACTTTTCAATAAATTTTTGCACAGCTGGATAAAGCGGGAAAAAATAAATTCTATCGCTTTCTATTTTTCTACAATCGATTAAAATGAGGACGACAAAATTCATTTGCCGTCGACAAAATTCCTTTGCCGTCGTAAACGAAGTGTTGAGTACTCAATTGAAAAGTATTGATTAGTATCGAGTAATTAAAAGTAGTAGAAATTTCCAGCACTAGTTTCTTCAACAAAAATTAAGACTTGCACACGTAAAGTTTGCCTGTGGAAAATAGGTTGTTATTGAAACTTTCGGAGCCTTAGGGCCATTATTATAACTTGCCAATAGCTAAAGTTCGGATATTTTTGGAATTTCGGATTTTATCGCTCATTTATAATTACGAAAAACAACTTATCTCTCCGATAAAATCCTAACTTTAGCAATTGGCAAGATATAATGGGCCTTGAAGTATGTAAAGGAAAATAAGAAATCATACTACTATCGGTTAAATAAGAATATGCATTTTTATTTCAAAAAGAAAGTAATTATAATTAAATGTAAACAAAGAAAGTCCAATAAAATAAAAAAGCAAAAGTAATTTTTCTACTTTTAATATTATTAAACTTTTTTCTCATGACCAAAACAAAAGGTGTTTGTTTATATGGGAGCTATAAATCTAAATAACACTTGAAAAAAGTGACTTGCTAAACAAGAAGACCATTTCATGTTAGACGATTTAAAAGTTTGGTTGTCTATTTATTTTGAAACACTAATGATCAAATAAATAAATTAACGTTTTTCCTTGCCAAATAAAGAACAGCGAAACAAGCTTTTTTTAAAGAACAGTTAAAAGTGACAAAAAAAAAAATAAAAACACAATTAAAACGCCACAAAAGACGCAGACATAGAAAACAAATCATGGTGCACAGAAAGATATACATATGTATGTATGTATGTATGTATGTATGCATATAAAGCAAACTTCCTAAAAATTTATATTCTAGTGTTTTATACTTTAAAAAAATCTGAATATATGGCCATTTTTGAATTTTTTCAAGATTCACAATTTTCAAATTGAACCAGAAATATAATTTTTTAACTTAATTCAAGCTCGTCTGTGCATAGGGTTTAAAATGAAGTGTCAAAAAATCGGCGTTTTAAGACGTTATTTGCGGAGCAATTGCAATTTATATCTTTGGCAAGGTGTTAAAAAGAAGCGAAAAAACACAAAAAATGTTAAAATATAAAACATTACTGCAAAAGAAGAGTCTTTAAAAATGTGAAATTTTCTTATATTATTCTTAAAAATTACGTAATTTCACTATGAACACTTCAAACTATTTATTCCAGCAGTTTGTTATAAAATTAACAAAAAAGAACTCGCAAAAATAAGCAAGTGACTTGAAGTCACAGGCACTTTCCTCACCGATTCAAAAATTTTTGTTTGTAGAACACCTTTTAAGTGATTTCAAATCACCTAGATAAAAGTGATTTTCAGAACTGTCCTGCTAAGCCGTTAAAATAAAGTTCTCATGGTCATACTGTGGTAACATATGTATAAGTAAACTTAATAAAAGTTTGGATGTGATTTGAAAATTATATAGTTCAAACCAACCATATTGCATTTTAGGTTTAACTTTAACTATATTTTATATAAAACGTAATAATGTAAAAGGTTAATGACCTGCGGATATGTTTTATATGTATGTAGCCAACAAAAATAAATAAAAAAAAAACCTAATTTTAAAGATTTTTTTTAAACGCGAAGCTTTTTGCTTGTCTGCAGATAACTCCTAGAGTATTTGGCGGGAATCGAACCCGCAACCTCTAGACTGATAGACTAGCGCGCTATCAATAGGTCTCTCGAGGCACTAAAATAGACCCAACCCGAAGAGAATTCGCACTGTCATATAAAAAAGAAATTGCGTTCGAGGAATTACAATGATGGTTCAGTTTTGCTACCATTGGTAGTGCTACTTCGAAAATGTGATGTTCCCAGAAGAAGTGGTAAGAAATAAGACACAACTAGATTGGTGCATGTCACAGAAAAATATACATAATGAAGAGGAACTGTCAAAGATTTTGCCAATGGTTAAGCAATTGTTGGAACGATAGATTCTGTAGTAGCTGTAGTAGCTGTAGTACATAGAGTGTTTTCCACCTTTAGAATTGTTCTTAGTAAATTAAGAAACCGACTGCGAATTGAAAAGGCTAGCAAGCTAGTTTTTTTTGTTTTTTATGTTTAATAATGATATTGATTTCTCAGATGTAAAAGACCGTAGTCTATAAAATATAATTGCCGGATTTAATGTTGATTTCTGATTTTTATTGAAAAAATCATTTGAATTAAATCGCGATTTCAAATCAAAATGATTTAAGCGTGCCAATCCTGCTACTCTATACTTAAAAGTACTCAGAGTTACTTGATACTTTTAGAACATTTGACAACTAAAATTAAACTATGATTAAAAAATACTATTATATGTAATTTTAATTGGATTTTTTTTTTAAGAGAAGTACCACTCAGGCAGTTAATGCCTATATTAACTGCGGTACTTCCTTTGGAAAGGGATAGTACAGGGTGGGCCAAAAGAAACCAAGGGCTCTCCAAAAATTTGTCTTAAAAGTGCCATTGTGTCTCGGGCAGTATGGGCAGTGGCTCCGTCCTGCTGAAACCACATACCAGGTCTGTTTTCAAGAGCAGGACGTAAAAAATTTTCTATCATAAACCGATACCGCTCTCCATTTACGGTTACAGCACTTCCATCTTCATTCTCGAAGAAGTAGGGCCCAATGACATTTTCAGATGTGATCCCACACCATACTGTACACCTGATGGGGTGCAATTGGCGTTGATGAATGGCTCTTGGATTTTCAGAACCCCAGAACCTACAGTTCTGCTTATTAACAAAGCCATTCAAATGAAAATGAGCTTCATCACTCATAATCAAATTTTCAATAATGTCGGCGATATGCTCTTTGCGTTAAAATAATTGATCTCTGGTTTAAATAATACAATTCCAAGTGTTGTCTATATAATCTGAAAGAAAAAATAAAAAAAAGTTAATAAACAAAAAAGTTATTAAACTTTTACACCCCTTGGTTTCTTTTGGCCCACCCTGTAGTAGATAAGATAGATGGTTAGTGATAGTAAAGCTTAGATTCTGGCAACACTGCAATTGCACGTTATGATTATTTTTAGAACAGTATTGCAGCGCCTCTGGTGTTATTTAGGCGAATTAGTTCGAAGCTAGCATAGCCAATTTATAATTATTTTACTTCGCCGGCGATTTAGTGCTATGTGGTAATACCGGCGAAGGAAGGCGCTGTGATATGCATTATTATAAAGAAAAATCAATACATATCAGAAAAATTGAAGTTGCCACGGCTGAGATTTGAACTCGTGACCATTGCTTAGTAGTCAACGTGCTAACCACTTAAGCTACAGGACCCTCAAATTTTTTTTTTTTTTAATTACAATTACATTCAACTATTTTTAATTGCAATTGGAGTTTTTTCAATTAGGCAGTACATGTAATTTGTAATTGAAAATTACAATTACTTGTTATTTGTAATTAAAAAATACAATTACTATTACACGTAATTGTAATTGAAAAAAAATCAATTACAATTAATTGTAATGGAAAAGTTTAAGCATTAATTAAGTAATTGAAAAAAAATTAGTCCTATTAATTATTAGTCATTAAATTATTAATTACTTTCGCATAATAAAAACGTAAAAATAATAACAATCTTATTAATACAAAAATATAAGATATTAGGTCTGTTTTTTACTTTTAGGTTAAAGTTCGTGAAAATGAGAGCAAATAAAATTTTTTCTCATAAGGAGACAAAATTACACAAAAGTATGGGAACACAAAAAACCAAATTTTTAACACAAAATAAAAAGTCACTGTTTTGACAGTTTTGATTAAATAATTTAATTTTTTTATTTTTAAAACATTTCAATAACTTTTTACTTTGTAAATTTACATTGTAACTCTTTTAATATAAAACTTTTTTCTCAATACACATACATATGTTGCTATTTTACACTTTTTTTAAATTTTGTTCTTGAATTTTTTTTTCATTTTTTCTATTGTTTATTTTTTATAGTCGTTTGACAATTTACACAATTAGCCCGAAGAAAAACTTTGGGCTGTTTTGTGCAAGAAGAGGATGAATTTTATTCTCTCAAACACGCTCATTTACCCAAATTTAAAGTACGGGAACGCTTTTCGGGTTAATTGGGATCCCGCGGGAGTAAAGAAACACAGCTATCATATTTAAAGACAAAACCACAGTGAAATAAATAATATTATAGAGCAATGAAAAACATTTTTTTTTTCAATTAATTCTGAACAACATTTGATTACTTTAACTTTAATTGTCTTGATGTTTCAGAAGTTAATTTTCAGAGTTGTCCAATTTACCTTATTGGCTTTAAAAATTAATTGAAGTTGGTTGTATTCCATTTAATGATTGCTGCTTAAATTCAATTACAATTACTTTTAATTTGTAATTGAACATTTCCAGTGCTAATGTGATGTGTTAGTGTAAATATCCAATTACTAATTATAAGTAATTGTAATTGAAATTCTTCAATTACAATTACATCTATTTGTAATTGACTTTTGTCTCTGATTTCAATTACAATTACTTACTCTGTGTAATTGGGTATATTCAATTACACATTACGTGTAATTATAATGTAATTGAAACTCCCCATGTCTGCTAAAAACATCTGAATGTTAGAATTCTGTAAACTATAAACCAACCGCCAAAACCATCTAAAATTAGAGTTGGTCTTGACTACAGATTGTAGTGAAAATTGCTCAGCAATAAAAATACGTTTCCCTTATATACCCGAAAGTATCAAGTACTATTGAATATCCAAACTATTGAATTGTATCGAGTAATTAAAAGCACTAGTTCGATCATTTTCAATTGAAAGTACATGGGTACAAAAATGCGAAAATTTTTGCTAAAAAAATGGTTTAAAGTTTAACGCAATTATTCAATAAAAAATTTAAGATTGTCGTGTTATTTGTTCATGTTTTGATTTTGTCTTTCTTCTCTTCGTCTGTTGTTGTGTGTTAGTTGACGTCGTTCTTAATATAATTATTTTATTCATCAAATTCTTATGTGTGATTTCATTAGATTTTTATAATTGTTGTTTTTAGTTTTATATAAAAACACAAACTCAACACAAAATTTGCATAAAATCAGTTTAGTCGTTGTTGTTGAACAAACAAAGTAGGTTAATTTATGCCATGTAGTTGGTTCATTACATGTTTTTAACAAAAAAACAAAAACAAAACTAGCATAAGATACTTGTAAAAAGATACACAGAAAGATATTTAAAATATAATAATAGAAATAGAAACATGTTTTGTTTTTTATGTTCTAATTATAGCTTTAATCAAAAAAAAAAAAAAAGTATTTGATATTATGTTCCGTTTATGGTCAAATTATTTGAAGCAACATACAAACTTCCGGTTAAATAAAAAAAGAATGGAAAATAACTTTCGAAATTAAAATCTTTTTCTTTACACTACTTTAAGATATTTTAAAGTTTTAAATTTCAACCACCTATCAGATGGTAATGAATGATGAGAATTGAAATCGCTCTGAAAAATACACAGGTAAAATTTCTTCAAAATATGTTTTCTTGGGTTAAATGAATTTACTTCTTAAAAAAAAGGGCCAGGCAGTTTAAAAAGAGTTTTTATAATATTAATAAAATCATTTGAATCGAAAAGTTAATTTTGTTTAGTAGAGTTCGATCGTCTAATTGGTTTCGTTTCGATACAGAAAATGTAATCTCACGTAAAAATATTAAGACGTGATTATTTTAGCAATAGTCTGTTGAAAATCTATATAACAAATACTTATTCTGTTCAAAGCAAAGTTTTATTCTGGAGTCTTTATTTTAATAGAAACGACTACCCCGTTTACTTTAGGCCGCTGTTGCTTCGGACGACCACTTTTTTAGCCATATGTTCAACACAAAAAGACATTAATTACTGCTAACAATAGCAATACATACACTCTTTTTCACTAAACATGCATTCTTTCTCAATTGTCTCAAATACTGTCCTGAATATTTTGAAGGCAGTAATGCTGGATTCACCCATTTTGTCCGGACAAAATTTATGTTTAGAAAAAATTTTTAACTGAGAGTTTTCTACAGCACGATTCACTCATTTCGAAAAATGTGGCCGGACAGACAAAGCTGCCATATAAAATACATAAGTAAACAACTCATATTCATTTTACAACGTGGCAACAAAGCAACAAGTGATTATAAATATATTGGTGTAAAATTACATATTTTTTATTTATTAATTTAACATTTTGTTTATTAAAACATGTTAAAATATATTATTTTTTATTTAATAACAAGTAATCAAAACACACAAAACAAATAACCAATTGCATGCCAAGCAAACACTATATGACGTGGCAACTCAATTCAGCTTTTTCTTAAAGAATTATATTTGGTGGCAACTCAGTTATATTTTGTCCGGACAAAAATTAAAATTTAACCAATTCAAGATGAGAGTTGACTGGACACTTTTCTCACTCTCTGATTGAAATGACAAACTATATATAAAAATTTTTTCCGAATAAAATGTATCAATCCAGCTTTAATAGGACAATGATATCACGAATGCTGACAATTATTCAATTTTTGTGTACAGAAAAAAATTAAAAAAGGAAAAAATCGAAAACTTAAACATTAATTTAACGTATGCCGAATTTAACTCAAATTTTTGTGTAGAAAAAAAATAAAACAATTTTAATTAATTGTCTAAATAATTGTCTGGACTACGGAGACAATTGTTAGAATATTTGACAACTAATCTGTATTCATTTATTGTCATGACAGTACTGTCATGACAGGTAACTGCATTTCCGTTAAAGTTTTCTTCCAAATCAATAAAATAAGTGTACAATGTGAGTTGCAAACTCAAAAACGAGTCCTGGTAGCTTTCAGGGGTATGGTATGGTAGCCCTCTACCCACTATCCACAAGGAAGGTTCACGATTTTATAGGGCCCTATCGCTCTCTATAAATTTCCAGAATTTCCAGGTTTGTATAACATTATGGAAATTTTTTGAAATGTTCCGAAAGAAACAATAGTCTGAAATCTTCAAGAATATCCCAGACCACATCCATACTAGACTTGGGGGATGTCAATTACAGTTTGTAATGAATTACACATGCAATTAGGCAGTCATATGTAATTGTAATTGGAATTTTTCAATTACATTCAACTACTTATAATTGGCGTTCCCACGACAATTGGATCATCGCTCCGGAACGACCCGAGTCACACTCGGCCAAAAATTATCAAGTCAGCAACAGCTATATCAACCGGAAGTTTTTTTCGCAGGAAAGTACTTCCAACAGCAGCAGAGCTGTTACAACAACAACAACTTATAATTGCAATCGAGAATTTTTTCAATTATACATACATACATTGTATGTAATTTGTAATTGAAAATTTTTAATTACAAATTACATGTAATTGTAATTGAATAAAACTCAAATATAATTACATGTAATGGAAAATTTTAAGGAATATAATAGAATTTTGTTCAATTGAAAGTAAAGATTATTGTCAATTACAATAATTTGTAAGTTGCAATTACAGTTACATGTAATGTCCGTTGTCCCGGGCATTTTTATATATGTATGGCTGAACCGATGATAAAGAAATTTAATTCATAGACAAAATACTTATGTAGAAACACAATTGCAAGGGGGAAAAGGGTAATTAATGTAGTAAACTACCGATTTATAGCGTAAATTCAAAATAACCTTGTAAACTGTCTAAAGTATTTAAATTTTTTTCGTGTACCCATGGTGACAGACTTTACCTCTAAAGCTACTTATAGTATAAACACACCTGGGACGAATGTCGAAATTGGCACAGTACGACGAACTCGTCAACGAAAATTCGATACCCAATGAAGATGAACAAAATTTAAAGAAATGCCTATACTTTGCCAGATCTCTATTTTTCTGAACATTTTTTTATATTTATTTTGGTACCAGTTTGTATAAAATTGATGAAAAATATTTTAAATATTATTTAATTTTATTTAAATTACAATCCATTTACATAATTGGCATAAATAAATTTTTATTTATATTTAGCAGCTGACCACATTTCATCAGAAAAAAAAAGAATTAAAGAAGAAGAAATAATAAGTTTAAAACAAAATTATAAAATTTTAAATAAAAAATAAAAAATCCCTAATAAAAAAGACAATTCTATAAATAATAAGTAACTTTACTAAGAATCTTAAAAAAAATTAAGAGAAAAACGGTCGCTCTCCACCTTTTTGGTCGTTGTTCGCCGGCATAAGAAATAAAATACGCCGACGAATTTTGTCGATGCAATGATTGTGTGTAAACAAAAATTTGTCGTTAGTATTTCAGTATTTCAGTATTTTTGAATAATCTTAAGACTTTGAATACAGTATAGCACGATATACTCTATAAGAAATTGGGATACTTCTTCATTATTAAAGACAACATTACCTGCGAAGCTCCTGGGTCATCTAGAGATGCACCTAGAGTAAGTCTATGGAGGCTTTTATTTTGTTTATAAATCCCTTAGAGAAGTGCCTCTAGACGTGCCATATGCAAATGATTCAATTGATGCACAGTTTTGCTAAAGTAACTCAGTTGAAAGTGTTGTTTGAAGTTTGTGAGAGTGAGAGAAAACTGTTTTTTTTTCTGCTTTGAAAACGAGTTTAATTTATTGTTGAAAATTATGTGATTCAATTAACAAAAGAAAATTAAATAATTTATTTACATATAGCATGTTTCGGTTGTTGTAATATGTTTCCTTTGTTTCTAAAAATATTTACGAAATCTCTTTCGAAATACTTTTTTTTATAAAATATATATTAAATATCTGATCCTCTAAATATTTATTTGAAAAGACAAGTTTTTTCTATCTCGGAGGAAAAATATTACAATTCCGCGACATCACTGCCTTGTATAAATATATAAAATTTTTATAAACATGGCACTCACTCGTCTTTGCAACATTTTTCCATTAAATTAAGAGATAAACATCAATGATAATAGTTTAATTTATTTATTTTTCATATTTTTTATTTGTATTGCTTATGTTGGTAATAAGACGTCATAGAACAATGTCGCATATTAGGTTCCTGTACTATAAATACAAAACTCAATTTTGTTCTACAAGAATAAAAAAACAACCAATAAATAGATCAGGCTTGGGAGTAATTTATTATGTATATGGATTAATTTATTCCAAATTTCATTAGCATTAAATTATAAATATTGTCTTTTTAATATTGAATATTTAATTTAATTAGTCGAACTTTTTATTAACATATAAATGAATTGTTAAAGTTCGGCTTAAGTGCTTTTATTCTCTCTAACTTCTAATAGTAGTTGAAGAATATTTTATACAAATTAGGTGATAAATTTTTATAAAGAAAAAATGGGAAAAATTTAGTTAAACACTAATAGAATTTAATGCATTTTCTGGATAGCTACATCCGTCTTCAGCATTCTTCGCAACTGTCTACTTTGGGTAACGTTTAAATGTAAACATCATCCATTTAACCAACCAAACTCAGATAAAGGAATACGAGAAAAACTGTATTCTATAATCAATCGTCAGTTGGCGAGAACGAAATCTACCACTACCCAAAGTTTCCCTCTTGTTTGATATTTTTCTTTATTATATAAATTTAATTTTTATAAAAATATTCTTCAACTACTATTAGTAGTTAGAGAGAATAAAAGAACTTAAGCCCAACCTTAGCAATTCATTTATTTATTCATTTATTCAATTCATTTATTAATTACAATAATCCTAATGATTTTTTATGCCTCGATATTCTGATTGGTAGTGTTCTAGTCTATCTGTGTGGGGTTGCGGGTTCGATTGCCGCCAAAAACTCTGCAGACAAGCCAAAAGCTTCCCAGGTAATGTTGCTTTAAAAAATATATATATTATGTGTAAAAACAAAATCCTTATCACTTACCAAGTACATTTTTAAACATCACTGAATTAACAATATTAATTTTATTCACAATATTTTGTTCGAACTTGCCTTTTGTTCACACTAAATGTTAAGACTTTTACATTTATATTGCTGCAAATATATTTTATATATTTAATTTATCTTGAGGTATCCATCTCTGGCTAATTTCTCAGGATATTGCAAACTAAGTTTTACATAAAATTCTATTATTGTAAAGTTCTTTGAATAATATCTAAGATGTCTCATTTACAAAAATAAAACTGGCTGCCAAGTTATCCGTACTGTTAAATAAAATTGCGTCCTTTCACTACTTTATCTCTCTTTTCTCTAGGAAATAAATAATTTTTATGAAAAAATAGTATCTTGTACTTAAACCGAGGTACTAAGGTACCCCTCAAAAAATTTTATTAAAATTCATTCAGTTGTTTTCATGTGATGCAAACATAGACAGACACAATTTTTAAAAATTATAGTTTCGTATTAATCGATTATTATCTGCATTAACAACAAAATTTTCAAAATTTTATTTACAGACACGGTCCTGTTACAGTTTTATTATATGTATAGATTTACTAATGACTAGCTGTGCCCACACACGTTGTGTGCGTCCTGACAATATATTGTTCAATTTTGCTTTACATAATCCATACATAATCCACAAAAATTTTAAGACTTTTACGTATTTACTTTTTATAAAGGTACCCATCCCTGGATAAAATTCTAAAATTTATATAAAATTCTGAAATTCTAAAAATTATTGTAAAGCTCTGTAAAAGACAGACAGGAAATGAGAAACTGATTATTTTAAAACAGCGCCATCTGTTTCGCAACATTGCTTTCAAAAATAAAAAAATAAAAGACGCCTTTAAATAGGTAGTACATTTAAATCGGTAAAAAAAAATCGGCGTACTTGCACTGCTTTTTCTCCAATTTTTCTTGGAAATAAGATATTCTATATTGGAAAAAGTATCCTGTATTGGAATCAGGATACTAAGGTACCTCCTATATAAATTTTGTTCAAATTCATCCAGTAATTTTTACGTGATGGGAACACAAAGGAAAAGACAGACAGGAAATGAGTTACTGTTTTATTATATGTATAGATATTCCATATTTAAAAAAAATACCAATGCTTACAACAGAGTTGCAAGTTATGGCAGACATTTCTTAGAAAAACCCTAATCACAATCACCACAGTTGAAAATAAAAAATATGTGCTTTTAAAAGTCTGGAAATTGTTGCTTGATATACTTCCAAACAATTCTTGCGTTTGGTCTTGATCGAGAAAAGTTTCCGATAATTCAACTTAAACACGTGCCATCACATAGTTTGGAAGCAGCATAGGCAACTAATTTGGTTTTCGTTGTTGAAATGTAAACAAAGGAACACGCAATAGGTATGTGTCCTATACTAGCGAGTATAGAAAATCAGAAAATGGCCACCATCATTATACAACGATAACGAAATATCAGATACTTGCGAAATATAAAGTAATTTCCATATCGCTACTACCTTCTTACAAAAATTTCTTTTTTTTTTTTGCTCGTATCCAATTTTTCTTCATCTCTTTTTAAAAACGAAAATTCTTAATTCATTTGTAATAAAAACAGTTCAAATAAAATAAAACTTTGCTAAATGTATTTTGATTAACCAAAAATTTAAATATTTAGCATTAAATGCCTTGAAATAAACAATTTTTAATATTTAGTACGTATTTGCATACGTTTTTTGCATAAGAAATATCTTTCTACTTAACATTAAACGCCTTAGTTTTTATTATTATCTTGTCTTTGCATATATGGTAATTTATTTTATAATACAAGTATAACGTATACTGCGTATCATATAAGCATTACGAATATTATATTTTTAAATCCGTTGAAATATTTGTAGAAGTAGTTTTGAAAAGTAATACAATAATAGAAAAAGTTGTTTGCAGCAGCCAGCGCCAGCGCCAGCTGTATAGGCCAACAACCAGCCGGTCCGAATTTTTTATTCATCATGTTTTTTTTGTTTTATTAAAAAAAAATTTTGTGAATGAAATAGAAAAAAAAAATAAATGAACTCTAAATTGTAAATCTTGACAAAAGCTTAAACATGTTATTTGAGACAATTAAAAAATGACACCCCTCATTTAATGCTGCAAAAAATCATTCATACACCTCCAATTCTAAACATTTAAGTGGAGAATAAATAAAAATATTGAATAATAACAGATATTAAGAGAATTATTTCTTTTTTGCATAAATTTGTAAATGACTTGAAATATGATTTCCTATAGACAACTAAAAGTTTTCTTATTAGAAATAAACTTGTAACTAATTCTTTAAATAAAAATCGACCTTTTCATTTCCCTCTGTAGCTCGCTAACTAAGTCTGACTTTGACTGATTTTCCGAGAAATGTTAAATTAAGTATATATTTAAATTTAAATTATTTAATTACCCAAGTTCACAAACCACGGTCAGCTTCTGGACTAGAGCAAATGAAAGTCATTTCCTATAGGTTACTTAGTACGCAATCCGTTTTATAAAATTGGTTCTAGTTTTATTTTTAAGATACAGATAACTTTATATCTAAAACTAGCTATTCGAGGTGCGCTTCACTACAACCATCCACAAAAAATACAATAAACACTTGGAAGAAAAATATGTTCAACCTTTTAACTCGAAAACGCACAATTTTCCCACGACCATACTTTCCGTTTTTTACTAGACTATGTGTATTAACACAATGATAATATTTTACTTCCAGTCCAGTCTACATTTTGCTAGACTATGCACATTAGTCTTTAGTAACGCCCATTGTCCCAATCTCCTGTAAATTTTGCTAGACTATGCACATTAGTATGAGGGTTACTTGTGCAAAGTTCCAATACTCTACCTATTGCAGATCTTCAGGTAGACGATAATAATTGTTCACTTTGTATAGGAGGTACCTCCCCCACTGTCCCAATTCAGTCTATTTTTTGCTACACTATGCACATTAGTCTAAGGGTTACTTGTGCAAAGTTTCAAGACTCTACCTATTGTAGTTTTCCATGTGGACGATAATTTTTCACTTTTTATGGGAGGTACCACGCCCACTAGACTGTATTTTGCTAGACTATGCACATACATTACATACTAGAGTTTTAAAATATTGTATGTGTGTTTTCGACCATACTTATACTTCCAAGTGTTTATTCTATTGAGGATGGGAGTAGCGAAGCGCACCGGGGATAGCTAGTTATTAATAAAAGAGATAATAAGGTTTTGAAAACTTATATAATAATAAAATTGATAATAAAATAGTAACTCATTTCCGTCTGCCTGCTGCTTTTCTTTTTCGTTCCCATCACGTAAAAACTACTGGATGGATTTTAACAAAATTTTGTGAGGAGGTACCTAAGTAACCTGATTCCAATATAGGATACTTTTTTTCGAAAAATATCTTATTTCCAAGAGAAAGTGGCGAAAAAGCATTGAAAGTATGCAGTTATTTTAGTAGTAAAGTAAATACATAAACCATAACTGAAGCACCTACCACAAACAGATGGCGGTGTTTTATAAAGTAAATACATAACCATAACTGATGCATAGTTTAAGGCGGTACTAAAAAAGTAAGGGTTTTGGTGTGGATTGCTTTCAAAGCAAAATCGTATAAAATATTGCAAGGACGCTCAGGAAGTGGTGGGTATAGCTAGTAATAAATAATTGTGAACTTTATTATCAAGAATATTAAAATAAAAGGGCCCATATGACATTACATAGTTTTTAATCATATTATTATCATTTAAGTTATGCATATAATGTTTATATTTGATCATAATATATAAATTTTTATTATATTATGGTCATATTTTTTATAATTTAATTACAAACAAATTTTGTTTAAAAATAAACAAGGTTGATACTTATTTATAACAATTAGTATCAGAGTTGGCAATAATATGGTTCTAATATATCAATATTTCTATAATATTTATTAAAAATATGTTTTGACTACAACCATATAATTGAATCATTATGCTCTTCGATTATGGTTACCTTAACCATGATTTTCTTTCCCTAAGTAGCTAGTACTCCTAACTTTGTAGATTTCTTTCTTGGTACTACTTTCTTTAAAAAAAAAAAAAAGAAATAATTCCTTATAACTGCTGGAAAAATATTTGTAACTTTTTGCTACGATTGAATACTTCAGTTCATATTACTTTAATTTTTACAATACACACACAGCTATAAGCGAATATCTTAGTGCAAATACATACGCAGTCTGTGATGCAACCTACGCGTATCATCTGTTATAATAAAATTAAAAATATCTCATTTAAAATACAATCAAGCGAGTATCAACTACAAAATTTATATTCAGCAAAGTCTATGTTGTTTAAAATCTTGTCTTTGTTTGTTTGCAGAATCATTGCTTTTTCTATTGACTATTGGTTTTTTTTTAAAGTTGGATTTATTTTGATTTTTTTAACAGCTGGTTACAAATTTTTTATCTAAGCGCAATTATTACGTGTTTTCTTTTAAATATTTCGTTAATTTCTATTGTTTCATGCTTCTGTTAAAAATGATTCGCAAATACTTTTTCTGTTTGTTTATTTGTTTATTAATTTTACGTTGACTTTGAATTTGTTGAATATTTTTATCTTTTGTTTTTAAAACAAATGAAATATTTTAAAATAATGATTCATATAATTGTTTTTCTTTTCTTACATTCATTCATTTACTCATTCATTATCGCATTGCTTTGTTTTCGGCTTATTAAATTCAATACGATCTTTATTGTTATTTGAACTTTGCATAAATGTTGGTTGATATTTCATTTAAGTCGAGTTTAAGCTACACAAGGCTTATAAGCTGTATAAGAGAGAAATAAAAATAAAATAAAACACTTATTTAAATGATTACTTTTTTCTGAACTGGCTTTTCAATTCTTTTCAAAGAGAGCAAGAAGTTAGAAAATTATTACTATTACATTATTTTAAAATATTCTTGGCTTGATGTCAGCCACATTGAAGGCTAACAAAGGTTATATGTTGCGGTAAGCTGCATGCAAAATGACGATGTGCAAAATCGCCCAAAACTAAAAATGAAAAATCGCCAAATGAATAATCACCTTAAAAAGACAAAAGAATTTAAGGAAGAATTTGTCGAGAAAATTATGAAAAATTAACAGAAAATGAATGAATTATCGCCCGTTTTTTATTTATATTTTTCTTATTTAAGAAGTCTTGAGCTTGCAACTTATATATGCAATCTCAATATCTGTTAGCGAACTATATAGTTTTTTAATATTTCAAGTGGGCGTGGCACTTCCTAGACCAAGTAAATATTTGTCATCATGCTACTTGGGAAATGTAATAGATTAATACTAGCTGAAAACTGACTGAATTGGAATAGTGGGCGTGGTAGCTCCCATACCAATTAAAAATTTATTATCTTGGACCTAGGGAACTGTAACACGTAGCGTTTCGAAATATTGGTTGTCTAACCCCCTCATTAATATTAACAGTAAGGCCACAGACTCTCTGTGGGCGTGGCACATTCCATAGAAAGATATTACCGTGTACCTAGAGAAGTATAACAGGCAGATACAAAAATAATCCGATTGGATGTGATATTTACTGAAAACATATTTTCAAAACAAGGCTCAAACAACTTAATAAGGGAAATATTTTGCTAACGCGTTATTTTTTTTAATATTGCAGTCAATTGGCTCCAAGAACGTGTGAGTTAAGACCTTCGAATGGCTTTCTCTGGGGGTTATCTGAAGTTATTAGTTACAAGAACAAACTAGCGATTTGAAAGGCAATATTGTAAACAGCAATACCTACACGCAGAGAAAAGCTATGGTTGTAGTATGGTCACAAGAACCACATTTTTTTCTCTCTAACAATATATGGAACCATATGTCGTTTTTAACATTAGTTTGGTCACGATAAAAAAGTTTGTTAAAATGGTTACTAAGGCAAACAATTATTTTTAACCATAATATAATAATAATGAACAAAATATATTAAGTTTAATTGTATGTAACCAAAGTAGAACTAAAATCAAACAAATTATGTTCATTTAAAACAAAATTTACACAATTTCTTTTAAAATTTTATAATATTTAATTATTATTTATAAAATAAAATGATAAGTTTTTGAAAATTTCTGTAATAATGAAATTGTTAATAAATAATATAATAATTAATTGTGTGTTTTATTATTAAAAATATTAAAAGAAAAGGTTTATAGTCGTATTATAATTATTTAAGTTAACCATAACATGTTTATTATTTGGTATAATATAGTAATTTTTATTATAATATGGTCATATATTTTTATAATATGTTTAATAAAGAAACTTTAATTTTTTTAAGTATAAACCTTGTTTATGATTAATTTTAAGTATAATCATTTTTAATACTTAAACAAATTTTGGTTATTTGTAACCATTTTTATCAGGGTTGACAAAAATATGGTTCTAATATACCAATATTTTTCTAATATTTAATAATAATATGGTATGAATAGAACCATATAATTGAAACATAACATGTTGCTATTCGCTTATAGTTACATCAACCAAGTTTTTCTTTGCTTGTAGATAAGGTAGTAAATAGTTAATGGTGGTTGAAAATTGAATTTCCAGATTACGCTACTTTTGAGCTAGCTGACGCTCCTACATTTAAATTATATTTAAACACTGATACCACAAAGTTATTCTTCAAATAAGGGCATTATACTACATCTTAAAAAAAATACCCTTTGCCTACAAAAAATTAAATTAAATGGTACACGCAGAGAAATAAAGGTTATGATAAGGTCCCAAGAACCATCTTATGTTCCCTGTACCAATATATGGTTGCGATGAACAACTTAGTTGTTTTAATCATTACTATGGTCACGACAAACAAGTTTTTGTAAAAGTTCAATCATTTAATTATTAGTAAATAAATTATGATAAGATTGCTCCTATGTAACCATAATACGGCAGCAAACAAACAAAAAATGTTTGGTTTTTTAAAGTTTTGTGTTTAGTTTTATTTAAATTATTAGAATATAATCTTTTTAGTAGTTTTTAACCGAATGCTTAAAAAACTACTAAATAATTGCGTATTTTATTATAAGTTATGTTTGTATAAACAAATAAAGTGTGTTTTTATATTTATATATCTCATTATTTTTAATTTAAACAATAATATGGTTCTAACGTAATATTTTTTAATTATTTTAATTTAATTATAATAATAATTTGTTTCACGTTTTTTGGTTTTGTATTGTAAGAAATCATCATTTTGCGATTTTGGAAGTTTCAATATTTTTCCACAATTAAGGGTTGTATTCACAAGAGATACCATGACCGCCTATTATAATAATAATATAGTTTGCATACAACCATATAATTCAATCATAACATGTTGCTGTTTGCTCAACCATGTTTTATTCTTTGCGTGTAGATTTTGCCCGCACTTACACATATACAAATTTTTACTCATGTTTTACAAGACTCTTCGAAAGGCCTGTACTCATATTCAGGAAGGGTATAGTATACATATCAGTCAGTTTATGTATAAAAAATAATTAGTTTAGCCAAACGTCTTTTTAAAGGTGTTTTATACGCATGTGCAAATTTTTTACTTGTAACATGAGTAGATCTCACAACTGAAATTCAAACCACATTTTTTTTTTTACAAATCACCTACGCATGATAATCAGTTCATGAATTAAAAAACTTCCATAACAAAAGTTATGTAAAAATAAAAACATATACATACATACATACATATATTTACATACATAAGTACAAATTTACATATACATATAAGTATGTATGTATGTATGTATATGTGAGTACACATCATTGGATAACTGCAACCTAATATGTAAGAATTAAATATTTTTAACTAAAAATAAAAAGAATAATCAACGAAGAGGGGCGTTTAAATTTAAAAAAAAAAATTGTTGTTTCTTATTTTGCATATTTACATTACAGTCATTAAACCTACGAGTTATTAAAGTAATTTTGACGAAATACTATAATGAAATACTACGTCAAAATATATGTGAACAACCAAATATGAAACTGACTCCCTTTAAGGGAAACGGCGGTGTAATTAAAATTAAATTTTAAGATTTATTGTTTAAAATTGTACATCAAAATGCAAAATAAAAACAAATCGTGCTTTTGCTAATTTATTATCTGAAATTATAAACAATACAATACTTGGTACTTGTAGGATGGAAAACAAAAACAATTAAAATACTCATAATTATTTACTTCCTTACAAAACATGTAAGAAAAAATAAATCAAAACAAGAAAATAAAAGAAAAGAAAAGCACTTTTAACAGGGCTTTAAAAACGATATGGGTGCACAAAGAGGAAAAGTTTTGTATTAAGATATTAGCAACATGATCACTTATGATTGCCTTTTTATTTTTTACTTTTGTTAATCAAAAAAGCACAATACATCAACTAAGAAATGAAAAATTCGGCTAAAGCGTACATGTAAATGAGTGATTGTTTTGAACATTTATTTGATTTGCAAATAGGGTTTTATTTAATATAAAAAATTAACCGAAAATATTTTAAATACACGATTGTTATTTGTCATTTACAACAAGTTGCGTTTTTTAAATATCTCATAGACTTTCAGAATTATTAAAAATTGCTTAGCTAAACAATTTTAAATTTAGTTTCAGTAGATAACAATTAAGGAATTCAATAATTGATTTATTTATAACCTTCAAACAAAAAATTGCAAATCTATTTTTACAGCTCAATGATATTTTTATTGTCTTTGAACGTATAAAATTTACTTCTATATGTAAAGTTTATTTAAATGAATAAAGCAAATGTTGTGCCACTTCGTTCACAAAGGTTACCATACCACTGTAAAATATTTAATGTGTGTGAAGTTAAATTTCGAAATTTAAATCTCAGACACAAACCAATTACGTTAACAGAGGTCTGTTAACATGCTAACATAGCGCTGTTAAGCATATAAATCCTGGGAGTATATCTTCCAAATGGAATTGTGACCACATTTTTGGACCAAATAAACCACAAAAAATGTAGCGGGCGGCTTATTTTATTGTTTTTCGATAAAAAATTTAAAAATGTTGGATATGTCCCAAAATTTCTAAGTTTTTCACAATTTAATATTTTGAGAATTTTTAAGGATAAGTCTGAATTCCAGGAGAACAGTAAAAGATGGGCAGCTAAAAATTGATCTATTTTAAAGGAATTACATCCTTTTATGATTCCTAGTAATTAAATTCAATTAAAAATGGAGTTCTGATATAAATTTTTACAAATTTGTAAATTTTCAAATTTGAAATTTCTTTAGAGGATGAACTCCAGGAGAACGGTAAAAGATGGGCAGCTAAAAATTGATCTATTTTAAAGGAATTACATCCTTTTATGATTCCTAGTAATTAAATTCAATTAAAAATGGAGTTCTGATATAAATTTTGACAAATTTGTAAATTTTCAAATTTGAAATTTCTTTAGAGGATGAACTCCAGGAGAACGGTAAAAGATGGGCAGCTAAAAATTGATCTATTTTAAAGGAATTACATCCTTTTATGATTCCTAGTAATTAAATTCAATTAAAAATAGAGTTCTGATATAAATTTTGACAAATTTGTAAATTTTCAAATTTGAAATTTCCTTAGAGGATGAACACCAGGAGAACGGTAAAAGATGGGCAGCTAAAAATTGATCTATTTTAAAGGAATTACATCCTTTTATGATTCCTAGTAATTAAATTCAATTTAAAATAGAGTTCTGATATAAATTTTGACAAATTTGTAAATTTTCAAATTTGAAATTTCTTTAGAGGATGAACTCCAGGAGAACAGTAAAAGATGGGCAGCTAAAAATTGATCTATTTTAAAGGAATTACATCCTTTTATGATTCCTAGTAATTAAATTCAATTAAAAATGGAGTTCTGATATAAATTTTTACAAATTTGTAAATTTTCAAATTTGAAATTTCTTTAGAGGATGAACTCCAGGAGAACGGTAAATGATGGGCAGCTAAAAATTGATCTATTTTAAAGGAATTACATCCTTTTATGATTTCTAGTAATTAAATTCAATTAAAAATGGAGTTCTGATATAAATTTTGACAAATTTGTAAATTTTCAAATTTGAAATTTCTTTAGAGGATGAACTCCAGGAGAACAGTAAAAGATGGGCAGCTAAAAATTGATCTATTTTAAAGGAATTACATCCTTTTATGATTCCTAGTAATTAAATTCAATTAAAAATGGAGTTCTGATATAAATTTTGACAAATTTGTAAATTTTCAAATTTGAAATTTCTTTAGAGGATGAACTCCAGGAGAACAGTAAAAGATGGGCAGCTAAAAATTGATCTATTTTAAAGGAATTACATCCTTTTATGATTCCTAGTAATTAAATTCAATTAAAAATAGAGTTCTGATATAAATTTTGACAAATTTGTAAATTTTCAAATTTGAAATTTCTTTAGAGGATGAACTCCAGGAGAACAGTAAAAGATGGGCAGCTAAAAATTGATCTATTTTAAAGGAATTACATCCTTTTATGATTCCTAGTAATTAAATTCAATTAAAAATGGAGTTCTGATATAAATTTTTACAAATTTGTAAATTTTCAAATTTAAAATTTCTTTAGAGGATGAACTCCAGGAGAACGGTAAAAGATGGGCAGCTAAAAATTGATCTATTTTAAAGGAATTACATCCTTTTATGATTTCTAGTAATTAAATTCAATTAAAAATGGAGTTCTGATATAAATTTTGACAAATTTGTAAATTTTCAAATTTGAAATTTCTTTAGAGGATGAACTCCAGGAGAACAGTAAAAGATGGGCAGCTAAAAATTGATCTATTTTAAAGGAATTACATCCTTTTATGATTCCTAGTAATTAAATTCAATTAAAAATGGAGTTCTGATATAAATTTTGACAAATTTGTAAATTTTCAAATTTGAAATTTCTTTAGAGGATGAACTCCAGGAGAACGGTAAAAGATGGGCAGCTAAAAATTGATCTATTTTAAAGGAATTACATCCTTTTATGATTCCTAGTAATTAAATTCAATTAAAAATGGAGTTCTGATATAAATTTTTACAAATTTGTAAATTTTCAAATTTAAAATTTCTTTAGAGGATGAACTCCAGGAGAACGGTAAAAGATGGGCAGCTAAAAATTGATCTATTTTAAAGGAATTACATCCTTTTATGATTTCTAGTAATTAAATTCAATTAAAAATGGAGTTCTGATATAAATTTTGACAAATTTGTAAATTTTCAAATTTGAAATTTCTTTAGAGGATGAACTCCAGGAGAACAGTAAAAGATGGGCAGCTAAAAATTGATCTATTTTAAAGGAATTACATCCTTTTATGATTCCTAGTAATTAAATTCAATTAAAAATGGAGTTCTGATATAAATTTTGACAAATTTGTAAATTTTCAAATTTGAAATTTCTTTAGAGGATGAACTCCAGGAGAACGGTAAAAGATGGGCAGCTAAAAATTGATCTATTTTAAAGGAATTACATCCTTTTATGATTCCTAGTAATTAAATTCAATTAAAAATAGAGTTCTGATATAAATTTTGACAAATTTGTAAATTTTCAAATTTGAAATTTCTTTAGAGGATGAACTCCAGGAGAACGGTAAAAGATGGGCAGCTAAAAATTGATCTATTTTAAAGGAATTACATCCTTTTATGATTCTTAGTAATTAAATTCAATTAAAAATGGAGTTCTGATATAAATTTTTACAAATTTGTAAATTTTCAAATTTGAAATTTCTTTAGAGGATGAACTCCAGGAGAACGGTAAAAGATGGGCAGCTAAAAATTGATCTATTTTAAAGGAATTACATCCTTTTATGATTCCTAGTAATTAAATTCAATTAAAAATGGAGCTCTGATATAAATTTTTACAAATTTGTAAATTTTCAAATTTGAAATTTCTTTAGAGGATGAACTCCAGGAGAACGGTAAAAGATGGGCAGCTAAAAATTGATCTATTTTAAAGGAATTACATCCTTTTATGATTCCTAGTAATTAAATTCAATTAAAAATAGAGTTCTGATATAAATTTTGACAAATTTGTAAATTTTCAAATTTGAAATTTCTTTAGAGGATGAACTCCAGGAGAACATTAAAAGATGGGCAGCTAAAAATTGATCTATTTTAAAGGAATTACATCCTTTTATGATTCCTAGTAATTAAATTCAATTAAAAATGGAGTTCTGATATAAATTTTGACAAATTTGTAAATTTTCAAATTTGAAATTTCTTTAGAGGATGAACTCCAGGAGAACAGTAAAAGATGGGCAGCTAAAAATTGATCTATTTTAAAGGAATTACATCCTTTTATGATTCCTAGTAATTAAATTCAATTAAAAATGGAGTTCTGATATAAATTTTGACAAATTTGTAAATTTTCAAATTTGAAATTTCTTTAGAGGATGAACTCCAGGAGAACGGTAAAAGATGGGCAGCTAAAAATTGATCTATTTTAAAGGAATTACATCCTTTTATGATTCCTAGTAATTAAATTCAATTAAAAATAGAGTTCTGATATAAATTTTGACAAATTTGTAAATTTTCAAATTTGAAATTTCTTTAGAGGATGAACTCCAGGAGAACGGTAAAAGATGGGCAGCTAAAAATTGATCTATTTTAAAGGAATTACATCCTTTTATGATTCTTAGTAATTAAATTCAATTAAAAATGGAGTTCTGATATAAATTTTTACAAATTTGTAAATTTTCAAATTTGAAATTTCTTTAGAGGATGAACTCCAGGAGAACAGTAAAATATGGGCAGCCAAAAATTGATCTATTTTAAAGGAATTACATCCTTTTATGATTCCTAGTAATTAAATTCAATTAAAAATGGAGTTCTGATATAAATTTTTACAAATTTGTAAATTTTCAAATTTGAAATTTCTTTAGAGGATGAACTCCAGGAGAACGGTAAAAGATGGGCAGCTAAAAATTGATCTATTTTAAAGGAATTACATCCTTTTATGATTCCTAGTAATTAAATTCAATTAAAAATGGAGCTCTGATATAAATTTTTACAAATTTGTAAATTTTCAAATTTGAAATTTCTTTAGAGGATGAACTCCAGGAGAACGGTAAAAGATGGGCAGCTAAAAATTGATCTATTTTAAAGGAATTACATCCTTTTATGATTCCTAGTAATTAAATTCAATTAAAAATGGAGCTCTGATATAAATTTTTACAAATTTGTAAATTTTCAAATTTGAAATTTCTTTAGAGGATGAACTCCAGGAGAACGGTAAAAGATGGGCAGCTAAAAATTGATCTATTTTAAAGGAATTACATCCTTTTATGATTCCTAGTAATTAAATTCATTTAAAAATGGAGTTCTGATATAAATTTTTACAAATTTGTAAATTTTCAAATTTGAAATTTCTTTAGAGGATGAACTCCAGGAGAACGGTAAAAGATGGGCAGCTAAAAATTGATCTATTTTAAAGGAATTACATCCTTTTATGATTCCTAGTAATTAAATTCAATTAAAAATGGAGTTCTGATATAAATTTTTACAAATTTGTAAATTTTCAAATTTGAAATTTCTTTAGAGGATGAACTCCAGGAGAACGGTAAAAGATGGGCAGCTAAAAATTGATCTATTTTAAAGGAATTACATCCTTTTATGATTCCTAGTAATTAAATTCAATTAAAAATGGAGTTCTGATATAAAGATCTAAAGAAATCAATTTTTAGCTGCCCATCTTTTACTGTTCTCCTGGAGTTCATCCTCTAAAGAAATTTCAAATTTGAAAAATTTACAAATTTGTAAAAATTTATATCAGAACTCCATTTTTAATTGAATTTAATTATAGGAATCATAAAAGGATGTAATTCCTTTAAAATAGATCAATTTTTAGCTGCCCATCTTTTACCGTTCTCCTGGAGTTCATCCTCTAAAGAAATTTCAAATTTGAAAATTTACAAATTTGTAAAAATTTATATCAGAGCTCCATTTTTAATTGAATTTAATTACTAGGAATCATAAAAGTATGTAATTCCTTTAAAATAGATCAATTTTTAGCTGCCCATCTTTTACCGTTCTCCTGGAGTTCATCCTCTAAAGAAATTTCAAATTTGAAAATTTACAAATTTGTAAAAATTTATATCAGAACTCCATTTTTAATTGAATTTAATTACTAGGAATCATAAAAGGATGTAATTCCTTTAAAATAGATCAATTTTTAGCTGCCCATCTTTTACCGTTCTCCTGGAGTTCATCCTCTAAAGAAATTTCAAATTTGAAAATTTACAAATTTGTAAAAATTTATATCAGAACTCCATTTTTAATTGAATTTAATTACTAGGAATCATAAAAGGATGTAATTCCTTTAAAATAGATCAATTTTTAGCTGCCCATCTTTTACCGTTCTCCTGGAGTTCATCCTCTAAAGAAATTTCAAATTTGAAAATTTACAAGTTTGAAAAAATTTATATCAGAACTCAATTTTTAATTGAATTTAATTACTAGGAATCATAAAAGGATGTAATTCCTTTAAAATAGATCAATTTTTAGATGCCCATCTTTTACCGTTCTCCTGGAGTTCATCCTCTAAAGAAATTTCAAATTTGAAAATTTACAAATTTGTAAAAATTTATATCAGAACTCCATTTTTAATTGAATTTAATTACTAGGAATCATAAAAGGATGTAATTCCTTTAAAATAGATCAATTTTTAGCTGCCCATCTTTTACCGTTCTCCTGGAGTTCATCCTCTAAAGAAATTTCAAATTTGAAAATTTACAAATTTGTAAAAATTTATATCAGAACTCCATTTTTAATTGAATTTAATTACTAGGAATCATAAAAGGATGTAATTCCTTTAAAATAGATCAATTTTTAGCTGCCCATCTTTTACCGTTCTCCTGGAGTTCATCCTCTAAAGAAATTTCAAATTTGAAAATTTACAAATTTGTAAAAATTTATATCAGAACTCCATTTTTAATTGAATTTAATTACTAGGAATCATAAAAGGATGTAATTCCTTTAAAATAGATCAATTTTTAGCTGCCCATCTTTTACCGTTCTCCTGGAGTTCATCCTCTAAAGAAATTTCAAATTTGAAAATTTACAAATTTGTAAAAATTTATATCAGAACTCCATTTTTAATTGAATTTAATTACTAGGAATCATAAAAGGATGTAATTCCTTTAAAATAGATCAATTTTTAGCTGCCCATCTTTTACCGTTCTCCTGGAGTTCATCCTCTAAAGAAATTTCAAATTTGAAAATTTACAAATTTGTAAAAATTTATATCAGAACTCCATTTTTAATTGAATTTAATTACTAGGAATCATAAAAGGATGTAATTCCTTTAAAATAGATCAATTTTTAGCTGCCCATCTTTTACCGTTCTCCTGGAGTTCATCCTCTAAAGAAATTTCAAATTTGAAAATTTACAAATTTGTCAAAATTTATATCAGAACTCCATTTTTAATTGAATTTAATTACTAGGAATCATAAAAGGATGTAATTCCTTTAAAATAGATCAATTTTTAGCTGCCCATCTTTTACTGTTCTCCTGGAATTCAGACTTATCCTTAAAAATTCTCAAAATATTAAAATGTGAAAAACTTAGAAATTTTGGGACATATCCAACATTTTAAAATTTTTTATCGAAAAACAATAAAATAAGCCGCCCGCTACATTTTTTGTGGTTTATTTGGTCCAAAAATGTGGTCACAATTCCAGTTGGAAGATATACTCCCAGGATTTATATGCTTAACAGCGCTATGTTAGCATGTTAACAGACCTCTGTTAACGTAATTGGTTTGTGTCTGAGATTTAAATTTCGAAATTTAACTTCACACACATAAATCAAACTCAATTC
>OX451218.1:106599856-106908031 GCA_949628195.1 Phasia obesa | reverse complement strand
AATCATAAAAGGATGTAATTCCTGTAAAATCATAAAAGGATGTAATTCCTGTAAAATAGATCAATTTTTAGCTGCCCATCTTTTACCGTTCTCCTGGAGTTCATCCTCTAAAGAAATTTCAAATTGAAAATTTACAAATTTGTAAAAATTTATATCAGAACTCCATTTTTATTGAATTTAATTACTAGGAATCATAAAAGGATGTAATTCCTGTAAAATAGATCAATTTTTAGCTGCCCATCTTTTACCGTTCTCCTGGAGTTCATCCTCTAAAGAAATTTCAAATTTGAAAATTACAAATTTGTAAAAATTTATATCAGAACTCCATTTTTAATTGAATTTAATTACTAGGAATCATAAAAGGATGTAATTCCTTTAAAATAGATCAATTTTTAGCTGCCCATCTTTTACCGTTCTCCTGGAGTTCATCCTCTAAAGAAATTTCAAATTTGAAAATTTAATTTGTAAAAATTTATATCAGAACTCCATTTTTAATTAAATTTAATTACTAGGAATCATAAAAGGATGTAATTCCTGTAAAATAGATCAATTTTTAGCTGCCCATCTTTTACCGTTCTCCTGGAGTTCATCCTCTAAAGAAATTTCAAATTTGAAAATTTACAAATTTGTAAAAATTTATATCAGAACTCCATTTTTAATTGAATTTAATTACTAGGAATCATAAAAGGATGTAATTCCTTTAAAATAGATCAATTTTTAGCTGCCCATCTTTTACCGTTCTCCTGGAGTTCATCCTCTAAAGAAATTTCAAATTTGAAAATTTACAAATTTGTAAAAATTTATATCAGAACTCCATTTTTAATTGAATTTAATTACTAGGAATCATAAAAGGATGTAATTCCTGTAAAATAGATCAATTTTTAGCTGCCCATCTTTTACTGTTCTCCTGGAATTCAGACTTATCCTTAAAAATTCTCAAAATATTAAAATGTGAAAAACTTAGAAATTTTGGGACATATCCAACATTTTTAAATTTTTTATCGAAAAACAATAAAATAAGCCGCCCGCTACATTTTTTGTGGTTTATTTGGTCCAAAAATGTGGTCACAATTCCATTTGGAAGATATACTCCCAGGATTTATATGCTTAACAGCGCTATGTTAGCATGTTAACAGACCTCTGTTAACGTAATTGGTTTGTGTCTGAGATTTAAATTTCAAAATTTAACTTCACACACATCAATTTTTTTATAAATTACGTAATTTCACTACAAAAATGAACACTTCAAACTATTTATTCCAGCAGTTTGTTATAAAATTAACAAAAACAAACTCGCAAAAATAAGCAAGTGACTTGAAGTCACAGGCACTTTCCTCACCGATTCAAAAATTTTTGTTTGTAGAACACCTTTTAAGTGATTTCAAATCACCTAGATAAAAAGTGATTTTCAGAACTGTCCTGCTATGCCGTTAAAATAAAATTCTCATGGTCATACTGTAGTGACATATAAGTAAACTTAATAAAAGTTTGGATGTGATTTGAAAATTATATAGTTCAAACCAACCTTATTGCATTTTAGGTTTAACTTTAACTATATTTTACATAAAACGTAATAATGTAAAAGGTTAATGACCTGAGGATATGTTTTATATGTATGTAGCCAACAAAAATAAATTTAAAAAAAAAACCTAATTTTAAAGATATTTTTTTTTTAACGCGAAGCTTTTTGCTTGTCTGCAGATAATACCTAGAGTATTTGGCGGGAATCGAACCCGCAACCTCTAGACTGATAGACTAGCGCGCTATCAATAGTTCTCTTGAGACACTGAAATAGACCCAACCCGAAGAGAATTCGCACTGTCATACGAAAAAGAAATTACGTTCGAGGAATTACAATGATGGTTCAGTTTTGCTACCATTGGTAGTGCTACTTCGAAAGTGTGATGTTCCCAGAAGAAGTGGTAAGAAATAAGACACAACTAGATTGGTGCATGTCACAGAAAAATACACATAGTGAGGAGGAACTGTCAAAGATTTTGCCAATGGTTAAGCAATTGTTGGAACGATAGATTCTGTAGTAGCTGTAGTAGCTGTAGTAGATAGAGTGTGCATGTCACAGAAAAATACACATAGTTCTTAGTAAATTAAGAAACCGACTGGGAATTGAAAAGGCTAGCAAGCTAGTTCTTTTTTTGTTTTATATGTTTAATAATGATATTGATTTCTCAGATGTAAAAGACCCTAGTCTATAATTTACTATTAATATTGATTTCTGATTTTTATTGAAAAAATCATTTGATTTAAATCGCGATTTCAAATCAAAATGATTTAAGCGTGCCAATCCTGCTACTCTATACTTAAAAGTACTCAGAGTTACTTGATACTTTTAGAACATTTGACAACTAAAATTAAACTATGATTAAAAAATACTATTATATGTAATTTTAATTGGATTTATTTTTTTTTTTTTTTTTTTAATAGAAGTACCACTCAGGCAGTTAATGCCTATATTAACTGTGATAAGATAGATGGTTAGTGATAGTAAAGCTTCGATTCTGGCAACACTGCAATTGCACGTTATGATTATTTTTAGAACAGTATTGCAGCGCCTCTGGTGTTATATTTAGGCGAATTAGTTCGAAGCTAGCTTAGCCAATTTATAATTATTTTACTTCGCCGGCGATTTAGTACATAGCAGAAAAATTGATGTTGCCACGGCTGAGATTTGAACTCGTGACCATTGCTTAGTAGTCAACGTGCTAACCACTTAAACTACTGAACCCTCAAATTTTTTTTTTTTTTTAATTACAATTACATTCAACTATTTTTAATTGCAATTGGAGTTTTTTCAATTAGGCATTACATGTAATTTGTAATTGAAAATTACAATTACTTGTTATTTGTAATTAAAAAATACAATTACTATTACACGTAATTGTAATTGAAAAAAAAATCAATTACAATTAATTGTAATGGAAAAGTTTAAGCATTCATTAAGTAATTGAAAAAAAATTAGACATATTAATTATTAGTCATTAAATTATTAATTAGTTTCACATAATAAAAACGTAAAAATAATAACAATCTTATTAAAATAAAAATATAAGATATTAGGTGTGTTTTTTACTTTTTGGGTAAAGTTCGTGAAAATGAGAGCAAACAAAAAAAAACCAAATTTTTAACACAAATTAAAAAGTCACTGTTTTGACAGTTTTGATTAAATAATTTAATTTTTTTATTTTAAAAACATTTCAATAACTTTTTACTTTGTAAATTTAAATTGTAACTCTTTTAATATAAAACTTTTTTTTCTCAATACACATACATATGTTGCTATTTTAAATTTTGTTCTTGAATTTTTTTTTTTTTTTCATTATACCCTTCACCACAGGTGGAAAGGGTATATATAAGTTTGTCATTCCGTGTGTAATTTCTACAATATTCATTTCCGACCCCATAAAGTATATATATTCTGGATCCTTATACATAGAGAAGTTGATTAAGCGATGTCCGTCTGTCCGTCTGTCCGTGTTAGCGTGGTAATGTCATTTGCCAAGGCACCAGAAGAGATACAAAAAATTTAAGCACACCAATCTGTCAGGCATAGTTTCGAAAATTTTGCTATTGCAATTCAGCAACATCGGATCATTCCTTTGGAGGCTGCGGGCCAAAAACCACGCCCACCTATATTTTTTTCACGTTTTTTTAGGTTTTTTTAAATTTTTTTCAGCTTTAATGATTCTGTTTTGCCTTTTTTTATCAAATAAATATTAGACTGCGACAGGTAGATCGCAAGGAGTACATACAGATCTCGGGGGATCAATAACCCCCTGCGAGGGACGATTTTTGTTTGTTTTTAGATTGGTAGGGTTTTTCTGTTTTGATTTGTATTAGTGAGCTTAATTGAAAGCAATACACATAGAGGTAGCCAATGGACCCACAGGGTACCCACTGATAAATAGGAGCAGTTAAAAGGACCCCATGTGTCAATATGAGGAAATTTTTTTTTTTGTAAAGATTTTTTTTTGCTTTAGTCTGACCATTCTAACTCAATATAGATTGGAGAAAGGTCGAAAATTTAACAGAAAAATTTCAATCAAATTTTTAAAAAAATTTTTTAAAAATTTTTTAAAAAAAATTTTAAAATTTTTTTTCAAAAATGTTTACAAAAAAGTTTACAAAGCATTTTCAAAAAGATATTTTACAGAAAATAATTCGAAAAAAAATTTTTTTAAAAAATTTTCCAAAAAATTTTTAAAAAAATATTTTTACAAAAAATTTTTACACACAATTTTCGAAAAATTAAAACAAAAATTTCAGTATTTCTTTGAAAATGAAAATCATGCCTGTAACATAACATATATTTAATATTAAGAATATACATATGTATGTATGTGTGTATATAGAGTAACATATTTTTTTAAATGCGTTTGATTTTTTAATATAGGATATCTCCGTTTTAAAACCTAGGGGCATTAAACACATAGACATCATCAGAATACCGACTACAAACTGTCAAAAATGAAACGTTGTGGCTGTCGTCAACTTAGGCTAATTTCTATTTTATTCAAAAAGTTTTGGAGGAAATATTTATAATTTTTTGAAAAAGTTATTTAATTTTATAAAATCAAAATAAGTATTTCTACAACAATGTCAGAGTTTACGATGTAGCTGTCGTCTTCAATATCATTAAGTAGCTGACAATACGGCGACAATTGTAGCAAACGGAATTTATTTTCATTTGTCTTCTATTTTTTTAACTTATGAATAATGATTTTTTCTGATACGAATTTATTTAAGTAAAGAGTCAACAATATGGATAATGCTGTACATGTCTGTATAAATAAAATCACCGTGGTGAAGGGTATAGAAGATTCGGCACGGCCGAATATAGCACTTTTACTTGTTTTTTCTATTGTTTATTTTTTATAGTCGTTTGACAATTTACACAATTAGCCCGAAGAAAAACTTTGGGCTGTTTTGTGCAAGAAGAGGATGAATTTTATTCTCTCAAACACGCTCATTTACCCAAATTTAAAGTACGGGAACGCTTTTCGGGCTAATTGGGATCCCGCGGGAGTAAAGAAACACAGCTATCATATTTAAAGACAAAACCACAGTGAAATAAATAATATTATAGAGCAATGAAAAACATTTATTTTCAATTAATTCTGAACAATATTTGAATACTTTAACTTTAATTGTCTTAGATGTTTCAGAAGTTAATTTTCAGAGTTGTCCAATTTACCTTATTGGCTTTAAAAATTAATTGAAGTTTGTTGTATTCCATGTAATGATTGCTTCTTAAATTCAATTACAATTACTTTTAATTTGTAATTGAATATTTCCAGTTATAATGTGATGTGTTAGTGTAAATATCCAATTACTAATTATAAGTAATTGTAATTGAAATTCTTCAATTACAATTACATCTATTTGTAATTGACTTTTGTCTCTGATTTCAATTACAATTACTTACTCTGTGTAATTGGGCATATTCAGTTACACTTTACGTGTAATTATAATGTAATTGAAACTCCCCATGTCTGCTAAAAAACATCTGAATGTTAGAATTCTGTAAACTATAAACCAACCGCCAAAACCATCTAAAATTAGAGTTGGTCTTGACTACAGATTGTAGTGAAAATTGCTCAGCAATAAAAATACGTTTCCCTTATATACCCGAAAGTATCAAGTACTATTGAATATCCAAACTATTGAATTGTATCGAGTAATTAAAAGCACTAGTTCGATCATTTTCAATTGAAGTACATGGGTACAAAAATGCGAAAATTTTTGCTAAAAAAATGGTTTAAAGTTTAACGCAATTATTCAATAAAAAATTTAAGATTGTCGTGTTATTTGTTCATGTTTTGATTTTGTCTTTCTTCTCTTCGTCTGTTGTTGTGTGTTAGTTGACGTCGTTCTTAATATAATTATTTTATTCATCAAATTCTTATGTGTGATTTCATTAGATTTTTATAATTGTTGTTTTTAGTTTTATATAAAAACACAAACTCAACACAAAATTTGCATAAAATCAGTTTAGTCGTTGTTGTTGAACAAACAAAGTAGGTTAATTTATGCCATGTAGTTGGTTCATTACATGTTTTTAACAAAAAAACAAAAACAAAACTAGCATAAGATACTTGTAAAAAGATACACAGAAAGATATTTAAAATATAATAATAGAAATAGAAACATGTTTTGTTTTTTATGTTCTAATTATAGCTTTAATCAAAAAAAAAAAGTATTTGATATTATGTTCCGTTTATGGTCAAATTATTTGAAGCAACATACAAACTTCCGGTTAAATAAAAAAAGAATGGAAAATAACTTTCGAAAATAAAATCTTTTTCTTTACACTACTTTAAGATATTTTAAAGTTTTAAATTTCAACAACCTATCAGATGGTAATGAATGATGAGAATTGAAATCGCTCTGAAAAATACACAGGTAAAATTTCTTCAAAATATGTTTTCTTGGGTTAAATGTATTTGTTTAAAAAAAGGGCCCAGGCAGTTTAAAACGAGTTTCTATAATGTTAATAAAATAATTTGAAACGAAAAGTTAATTTTGTTTATTAGAGTTCGATCGTCTAATTGGTTTCGTTTCGATACAGAAAATTTAATCTCTCTTAAAAATATCAAGACGTGATTATTTTAGCAATAGTCTGTTGAAAATCTATATAACAAATACTTATTCTGCTCAAAGCAAAGTTTTATTCTGGAGTCTTTATTTCTCAATTATCTCAAATACTGTCCTGAATATTTTAAAGGCAGTAAAGCTGGATTCACCCATTTTGTCCGGACAAAATTTATGTTTAGAAAAAATTTTTTACTGAGAGTTTTCTGCAGTACGATTCACTCATTTCGATGTGTCCGGACAGACAAAGCTGCCATATAAAATACATAAGTAAACAAATATATTGGTGTAAAATTACATATTTTTTATTTATTAATTTAACATTTTGTTTATTAAAACATGTTAAAACATATTATTTTTTATTTAATAACAAGTAATCAAACCAAACAAAACAATAACGTGGCAACTCAATTCAGCTTTTTTTAAAGAATTATATTTGGTGGCAATTCAGTTATATTTTGTCCGGACAAAAATTAAAATTTAACCAATTCAAGCTGAGAGTTGACTGGAGACTTTTCTCGCTCTCTGAGTGAAATGTTGTTCGAAGAAAATGGGTCAATCCAGCTTTAATAGGACAATGATTTCACGTATGCCGGTATTAACACAAATTTTTGTGTACCGAAAAAAATTCAAAAAGGAAAAATAAAAAAATTTTATTTAATTGTCTAAATTATTGTCTGGACTACGGAGACAATTGTTAGCATATTTGACAACTAATCTGTATTCATTTATTATAATGACAGTACTGTCATGACAGGTAACTGTATTTCCGTTAAAGTTTTCTTCCGAATCAATAAAATAAGTGTACAATGTGAGTCCTGGTAGCTTTCAGGGGGTTATATGGTATGGTAGCCTTATACCCACTATCCACAAGGAAGGTTCACGATTTTATAGGGCCCTATCGCTCTCTATAAATTTCCAGAACAGGTTTGTATAACATTATGGAAATTTTTTGAAATGTTCCGAAAGAACAATAGTCTGAAATCTTCAAGAATATCCCAGACCACATCCATACTAGACTTGGGCGATGTCAATTACAGTTTATAATGAATTACACATGCAATTACGCAGTCATATGTAATTGTAATTGTAATTTTTCAATTGCATTTAACTACTTATAATTGCCGTTCCCAAGACAATTGGATCATCGCTCCGGAACGACCCGACTCATACTCGGCAAAGATTATCAACTCAGCAACAGCTATATCAACCGGAACTTTTTTTCCCAGGAAAGAACTTCCAACAGCAGCAGAGCTGTTACAACAACAACAACTTATAATTGCAATCGAGAATTTTTTCAACATTGTATGTAATTTGTAATTGAAAATTTTTAATTACAAATAACATGTAATTGTAATTGAATACAAATCAAATATAATTACATGTAATGGAAAATTTTAAGGAATATAATAGAATTTTGTTCAATTGTAAGTAAAGATTATTGTCAATTACAATAATTTGTAAGTTGCAATTACAATTACATGTAATGTCCGTTGTCCCGGGCATTTTTATATATGTATGACTGAACCGATGATAAAGAAATTTAATTCATAGACAAAATACTTATGTAGAAACACAATTGCAAGGGGGAAAGGGTAATTAATGTAGTAAACTACCGATTTATAGCGTAAATTCAAAATAACCTTGTAAACTGTCTAAAGTATTTAAATTTTTTTTGTGTACCCATGGTGACAGACTTTATCTCTAAAGCTACTTATGGTATAAACACACGTGGGACGATTGTCGAAATTGGCACAGTACGACGAACTCGTCGACAAAAATTCGATACCCAATGAAGACGAACAAAATTTAAAGAAATGCCTATACTTTGCCATATCTCTATTTTTCTGAACATTTTTTTATATGTATTTTGGTACCAGATTGTATAAACTCGATGAAAAATAATTTAAATATTATTTAATTTTATTTAAATTACAATCCAATTACATAATAAATTTTTATTTATATTTAGCAGCTGACCACATTTCATCAGAAAAAAAAGAATTAAAGAAGAAGAAATACAAAGTTTAAAACAAAATTATAAAATTTTAAATAAAAAATAAAAAATCTCTAATAAAAAAACAATTCTATTAGTAATAAGTAACTTTACTAAGAATCTTAAAAAAAAAATAAGAGAAAAACAGTCGCTCTCCACGTATTCGCCGACGAATTTTGTCGATGCAATGATTGTGTGTAAACAAAAAATTGTCGTTAGTATTTCAGTATTTTTGAATAATCTTAAGACTTTGGATACAGTATAGCACGATATACTCTATAAGAAATTGGGATAATTCTTCATTATTAAAGACAACATTACCTGCGAAGCTCCTGGGTCATCTAGGGATGCACCTAGAGTAAGTCTATGGAGGCTTTCATTTTGTCTATAAATCCCTTAGAGAAGTGCCTCTAGATGTGGCATATGCAAATGATTCAAGTGATGCACAGTTTTGCTAAAGTAACTCAGTTGAAAGTGTTGTTTCAAGTTTGTGAGAGTGAGAGAAAACTGTTGTTTTCTGTTTTAAAAACGAGTTTAATTTATTGTTGAAAATTATGTGATTCAATTAACAAAAGAAAATTAAATAATTGTTGTAATATTTTTCCTTTGTTTCTAAAAATATTTACGAAATCTCTTTCGAAATACTTTTTTTTATAAAATATATATTAAATATCTGATCCTCTAAATATTTATTTGAAAAGACATGTTTTTTCTATCTCGAAGGAAAAATATTACAATTCCGCGACATCACTGCCTAGTATAAATATTTAAAATTTTTATAAACATGGCACTGACTCGTCTTTGCAACATTTTTCCATTAAATTAAGAGATAAACATCAATGATAATAGTTTAATTTATTTATTTTTCATATTTTTTTATTTGTATTGCTTATGTTGGTAATAAGACGTCATAGAACAATCTCGCATATTAGGTTCCTGTACTATAAATACAAAACTCAATTTTGTTGTACAAGAATAAAAAAACAACCAATAAATAGATCAGGCTTGAGAGTAATTTATTATGTATATGGATTAATTTATTTCAAATTTCATTAGCATTGAATTATAAATATTGTCTTTTTTAATATTGAATATTTAATTTAATTAGTCGAACTTTTTATTAACATATAAATGAATTGTTAAAGTTAAGCTTAAGTGCTTTTATTCTCTCTAACTTCTAACAGTAGTTGAAGAATATTTTTATACAAATTAGGTGATCAATTTTTTATAAAGAAAAAATGGGAAAAATTTAATTAAGCACTAATAGAATTTAATGCATTTTCTGGATAGCTACATCCGTCTTCAGCATTCTTCGCAACTGTCTACTTTGGGTAGCGTTTAACTGTAAACATCATCTATTTAACCAACCAAACTCAGATAAAGGAATACAAGAAAAACTGTATTCTATAATCAATCGTCAGTTGGCGAGAACGAAATCTACCACTACCCAAAGTTTCCCTCTTGTTTGATATTTTTCTGTATTATATAAATTTAATTTATATAAAAATATTCTTCAACTACTATTAGTAGTTAGAGAGAATAAAAGAACTTAAGCCCAACTTTAACAATTCATTTATATGTTTTTTTTGTTTTTGCTTTACCATTAATTACAATAATCTTAATGATTTTTTATGCCTCGATATTCTGATTGGTAGTGTTCTAGTCCATCTGTGTGGGGTTGCGGGTTCGATTGCCGCCAAAAACTCTGCAGACAAGCCAAAAGCTTCCCAGGTAATGTTGCTTTATGTGTGTAAAAACAAAATCCTTATCACTTACCAAGTACATTTTTTTAAACATCACTGAATTAGCAATATTAATTTTATTTACAATATTTTGTTCGAACTTGCCTTTTGTTCACACTAAATGTTAAGACTTTTACATTTATATTGCTGCAAATATATTTTATATATTTAATTTATCTTGAGGTATCCATCTCTGGCTAATTTCTCAGGATATTGCAAACTAAGTTTTACATAAAATTCTATTATTGTAAAGTTCTTTGAATAATATCTAAGATGTCTCATTTACAAAAATAAAACTTGCTGCCAAGTTATCCGTACTGTTAAATAAAATTGCGTTCTTTCACTACTTTATCTCTCTTTTCTCTAGGAAATAAATAATTTTTATGAAAAAATAGTATCTTGTACTTAAACCGAGGTACTAAGGTACCCCTCAAAAAATTTTATCAAAATTCATTCAGTAGTTTTCATGTGATGCAAACATAGAAAGACACAAGTTTTAAAAATTATTGTTTCGTATTTCGTATTAATCGATTATTATCTGCATTAACAACAAAATTTTCAAAAAATATTTTATTTACAGACACGGTCCTGTTACAGTTTTATGATATGTATAGATTTACTAATGACTAGCTGTGTGCGTCCTGACAATATTTTGTTAAATTTTGCTTTACATAATCCATACATAATCCACAAAAATTTTAAGTCTTTTAACTATTTACTTTTTATAAAGGTACCCATCCCTGGATAAAATTCTAAAATTTATATAAAATTTTGAAATTCTAAAAATTATTGTAAAGCTCTGTAAAAGACAGACAGGAAATGAGTTACTGATTATTTTAAAACAGCGCCAACTGTTTCGCAACATTGCTTTCAAAAATAAAAAAATAAAAGACGCCTTTAAATATGCAGTACGGTAAAAAAAAAATCGGCGTACTTGCACTGCTTTTTCTCCACTTTTTCTTGGAAAGAAGATATCTATATTGGAAAAAGTATCCTATATTGGAATCAGGATACTAAGGTACCTCCTCAGAAAATTTTGTTAAAATTCATCCAGTAATTTTTACGTGATGAGAACACAAAGGAAAAGACAGACAGGAAATGAGTTACTGTTTTATTATATTTATAGATATTTCATATTTGAAAAAAAAATTACCAATGCTTACAACAGAATTGTAAGTTATGGCAGACATATCTTAGAAAAACCCTAATCACAATCACCACAGTTGAAAATAAAAAATATGTGCTTTTAAGTTTGGAAATTGTTGCTTGATATACTCCCAAACAATTCTTGCGTTTGGTCTTGATCGAAAAAAGTTTTCGATAATCCAACTTAAACACGTGCCATCACATTGTATACTAACCAACTAATTTGGTTTTCGTTGTTGAAATGTAAACAAAGGAACACGCAATAGGTATGTGTCCTATACTAGCGAGTATAGAAAATCAGAAAATGGCCACCATCATTATACAACGATAACGAAATATCAGATACTTGCGAAATATAAAAAAAAATCCATATCGCTACAACCTTCTTCCAAAAAAATTTCTTTTATTTTTTTGTTTGCTCGTATCCAATTTTTCTTTATCTCTTTTTAAAAACGAACGTAAGCCTGAAAATTCTTAATTCATTTGTAATAAAAACAGTTCAAATACAATAAAACTTAGCTAAATCTTTATAAATATTTACAATATTTTTATTGTATGTATTTTGATTGAACAAAAATTTAAATATTTAGCATTAAATGCCTTGAAATAAACAATTTTCAACATTTAATACGTATTTGCATACGTTTTTTGCACAAGAAATATCTTTCTACTTAACATTAAACGCCTTTGTTTTTATTATTATCTTGTCTTTGCATATATGGTAATTTATTTTATAATACAAGTATAACGTATACTGCGTATCATATAAGCATTACAAATATTATATTTTTAAATCCGTTGAAATATTTGTAGAAGTAGTTTTGAAAAGTAATACAATAGTAGAAAAAGTTGTTTGCAGCAGCCAGCGCCAGCTGTATAGGCCAACAACCAGCCGGTTCAAATTTTTTATTTATCAATGTTTTTTTTGTTTTATTAAAAAAAAATTTTGTGAATAAAATAGAAAAAAAAAATAAATGAACTCTAAATTGTAAATCTTGACAAAAGCTTAAACATGTTATTTGAGACAATTAAAAAATGACACCCCTCATTTAATGCTGCAAAAAATCATTCATACACCTCCAATTCTAAACATTTAAGTGGAGAATAAATAAAAATATTGAATAATAACAGATGTTAAGAGAGTTATTTCTTTTTTTTTTGCATAAATTTGCAAATGACTTTAAATATGATTTCCTATAGACAACTAAAAGTTTTCTTATTAGAAATAAACTTGTAACTAATTCTTTAAATAAAAATTCCCTCTGCAGCTCGCTAACTAAGTCTGTTTTTGACTGATTTTCCGAGAAATGTTAAATTAAGTATATATTTAAATATAAATTATTTAACTACCCAAGGTCAGCTTCTGGATTAGAGAAAGTCATTTCCTATAGGTTACTTAGGACGCAATACGTTTTATAAAATTGGTTCTAGTTTTATTTTTAAGATACAGATAACTTTATATCTAAAACTAGCTATTCGAGGTGCGCTTCACTACAACCATCCAAAAAAATATAATAAACACTTTGAAGAAAAGTATGTTTAACCTTTTAACTCGAAAACGCACACTTTGCCCACGATCATACTCTCAGTCCGTTTTTTGCTAGACTATGCGTATTAACACAATGATATTTTACTTCCAGTCCAGTCTACATTTTGCTAGACTATGCATATTAGTCTTTATTCACGCCCATTTTCCCAATCTACTGTAAATTTTGCTAGACTATGCACATTAGTATGAGGGTTACTTGTGCAAAGTTCCAATACTCTACCTATTGCAGATCTTCAGGTAGACGATAATAGTTGTTCACTTTGTATAGGAGGTACCTCCCCCACTGTCCCAATCCAGTCTATTTTTTGCTACACTATGCACATTAGTCTGAGAGTTACTTGTGCAAAGTTTCAAGACTCTACCTATTGTAGTTTTCCATGTGGACGATAATTTTTCACTTTTTATGGGAGGTATCACGCCCACTTATGTGTGTTTTCGACCATACTTATACCACCGGGGATAGCTAGTTATTAATAAAAGTGATAATAAGTTTTTGAAAACTTATATAATACTAAAATTGATAATAAATAAAATCTATACATATAATAAATAAAATAGTAACTCATTTCCGTCTGCCTGTCTGCTTTTCTTTTGCGTTCGCATCACGTAAAAACTACTGGATGGATTTTTAACAAAATTTTGTGAGCAGATACCTAAGTAACCTGATTCCAATATAGGATACTTTTTTTTCGAAAAAATATCTTAGTATTAAATATTTTAGTATTAAAGTAAATACATAAACCATAACTGAAGCACTAACCATTAAAAGATGGCATTGTTTTATAAAGTAAATACATAACCATAACTGAAGCATAGTTTAAGGCGGTACTAAAAAAGTAAGGGTTTTGGTGTGGATTGCTTTCAAAGCAAAATCGTACAAAATATTGCAAGGACGCTCACGAAGTGGTGGGTATAGCTAGTAATAAATAATTGTGAACTTCATTATCAAGAATATTAAAATAAAAGGACCCATATGACATTACATAGTTTTTAATCATATTATTATCATTTAAGTTATGCATATAACGTTTATATTTGATCATAATATATACAGTTTTATTATATTATGGTCATATTTTTTATAATTTAATTACAAACAAATTTTGTTTAAAAAAAACAAGGTTGATACTTATTTATAACAATTAATATCAGAGTTGACAATAATATGGTTCTAATATATCAACATTTCTATAATAACGAGTGATTTTTTAAGAGCTTGAGAACTTTTTCTTTAAAAAAAACGCATAAAATTTGCAAAATCTCATCGGTTCTTTATTTGAAACGTTAGATTGGTCCATGACATTTACTTTTTGAAGATAATTTCATTTAAATGTTGACCGCGGCTGCGCCTTAGGTGGTCCATTCGGAAAGTCCAATTTTGGGCAACTTTTTCGAGCATTTCGACCGGAATAGCCCGAATTTCTTCGGAAATGTTGTCTTCCAAAGCTGGAATAGTTGCTGGCTTATTTCTGTAGACTTTAGACTTGACGTAGCCCCACAAAAAAATAGTCTAAAGGCGTCAAATCGCATGATCTTGGTGGCCAACTTACCGGTCCATTTCTTGAGATGAATTATTCTCCGAAGTTTTCCCTCAAAATGGCCATAGAATCGCGAGCTGTGTGGCATGTAGCGCCATCTTGTTGAAACCACATGTCAACCAAGTTCAGTTGTTCCATTTTTGGCAACAAAAAGTTTGTTAGCATCGAACGATAGCGATCGCCATTCACCGTAACGTTGCGTCCAACAGCATCTTTGAAAATATACGGTCCAATGATTCCACCAGCGTACAAACCACACCAAACAGTGCATTTTTCGGGATGCATGGGCAGTTCTTGAACGGCTTCTGGTTGCTCTTCACTCCAAATGCGGCAATTTTGCTTATTTACGTAGCCATTCAACCAGAAATGAGCCTCATCGCTGAACAAAATTTGTCACATTTGAACATTTCGAACCGAACACTGATTTTGGTAATAAAATTCAATGATTTGCAAGCGTTGCTCGTTAGTAAGTCTATTCATGATGAAATGTCAAAGCATACTGAGCATCTTTCTCTTTGGCACCATGTCTGAAATCTCACGTGATCTGTCAAATACTAATGCATGAAAATCCTAACCTCAAAAAAATCACCCCTTATTTAATAAAAATATGGTTTTACTACAACCACATAATTGAATCATTCAATGTTGCTCTTCGGTTATGGTTACCTCAACCGTGTAGATTTCTTTCTTCATACTACTTTCTTTTTTAAATAAACGAAATAATTCCTTATAACTGCTGGAAAAATATTTTTAACTTTTTGCTACGATTGAATACTTCAGTTCATATTACTTTAATTTTTACAATACACACACAGCTATAAGCGAATATCTTAGTACAAATACATACGCAGTCTGTGATGCAACCTACGCGCATCATCTGTTATAATAAAATTAAAAATATCTCATTTAAAATACAATCAACCGAGTATCAACTACAAAATTTATATTCAGCAAAGTCTATGTTGTTTAAAAGCTTGTCTTTGTTTGTTTGCAGAATCATTGCTTTTTCTATTGACTATTGGTTTTTTTTTTAAGTTGAATTTATTTTGATTTTTTTAACAGCTGGTTACAAATTTTTTATCTAAGCGCAATTATTACGTATTTTCTTTTAAATATTTCGTTAATTTCTATTGTTTCATGCTTCTGTTAAAAATGATTCGCAGATACTTTTTCGTTTTGTTTATTTATTAATTTTACGTTGACTTTGAATTTGTTGAATATTTTTATCTTTTGTTTTTAAAACAAATGAAATATTTTAAAATGATTCATATAATTGTTTTTCTTTTCTTACATTCATTCATTTACTCATTCATTATCGTATTGCTTTGTTTTCGGCTTATTAAATTCAATACGATCTTTATTGTTATTTGAACTTTGCATAAATGTTGGTTGATATTTCATTTAAGTCGAGTTTAAGCTACACAAGGCTTATAAGCTGTATAACAGAGAAATAAAAATAAAATAAAACACTTATTTTAATGATTATTTTTTTCTGAACTGGCTTTTCAATTCTTTTCAAAGAGAGCAAGAAGTTACAAAATTATTACTATTTTATTATTTTGAAATATTCTTGGCTTGATGTCAGCCACATTGGAGGCTAACAAAGGTTATATATTCCGGTGAGCTGCATGCAAAATGACGATATGTAAAATCGCCCAAAACTAAAAATGAAAAATCGCCAAATGAATAATCACCTTAAAAAGACAAAAGAATTTAAGGAAGAATTTGTCGAGAAAATTATGAAAAATTAACCGAAAATGAATGAATTATCGCCCGAGCTTGCAACTTCTATATGGAATCTCTGTTCAATATCTGTTAGCGAACTATATAGTTTTTTGATATTTCAAATGGGCGTGGCACTTCCTATACCAAGTAAATATTTCTCATCATGCTACTTGGGAAATGTAATATGAAGAATATTGAAATTTTGTGGAATCCCTTTATTAAGACTAGCTGAAAACTGGCTGAATTGAAATAGTGGGCGTGGTAGCTCTTATTCCAATTAAAAATTTATTATCTTGGACCTAGGGAACTGTAACACGTAGAGTTTCGAAATATTGGTTGTCTAATATTAACAGTTAGGCCACAGACTCTCTGTGGGCGTGGCACATTCCATAGAACGTCAAAAAATATTACCGTGTACCTAGAGAAGTATAACAGGCATATACAAAAATAATCCGATTGGATGGGATATTTACTGAAAACATATTTTTAAAACAAGGCTCAAACAACTTAATAAGGGATATATTTTGCTAACGCGTTATTTTTTTAATATTGCAGTCAATTAGCTCCAAGAACGTGTGAGTTAAGACCTTCGAATGGCTTTTTCTGGGGGTTATCTGAAGTTATTAGTTACAAGAACAAACTAGCAACTTTAGACGATTTGAAAGGCAATATTGTAAACAGCAATGCCTAGACGCAGAGAAAAGCTATGGTTGTAGTATAGTCACAAGAACCACATTTTGTTCTCTCTAACAATATATGGAACCATATGTCGTTTTTAACATTATTTTGGTCACGATAAAAAAGTTTGTTAAAATGGTTACTAAGGCAAAAAATTATTTTTAACCATAATATAATAATAATGAACTAAAATCAAACAAATTATGTTCATTTAAAAAAAAAATTTACACAATTTCTTTTAATGTTTATAATATTTAATTATTATTTATAAAATAAAATGATAAGTTTTTGAAAATTAATGTAATAATGAAATTGTTAATAAATAATATAATAATTATTTGTGTGTTTTATTATTAAAAATATTAAAAGAAAAGGGCGCATAAGCCATTACATAGTTTTCAGTCGTATTATAATTATTTAAGTTAACCATAACATGTTTATTATTTGGTATAATATAGTAATTTTTATTATAATATGGTTATACATTTTTATAATATGTTTAATAAAGAAACTTTAATTTTTTTAAGTATAAACCTTGTTTATGATTAAGTTTAAGTTTAACTATTTTTAATACTTCAACAAATTTTGGTTATTTGTAACCATTTTTATCAGGGTTGACCAAAATATGGTTCTAATATACCACAATATATTTCAAATATTTAATAATAATATGGCATGACTAGAACCATATAATTGAAACATAACATGTTGCTATTCGCTTATAGTTACATCAACCAAGTTTTTCTTTGCTTGTAGATACGGTAGTAAATAGTTAAGGGTGGTTGAAAATTGAATTTCCAGATTACGCTACTTTTGAGCTAGCCGACGCTCCTATATTTAAATTATATTTAAACACTGATACCACAAAGTTATTCTTCTAATAAGGGCATTATACTACATCTTAAAAAAACACCCTTTACAAATTTTGCCTACAAAAAATTAAATTAAATGGCCCTCTATACACGCAGAGAAATAAAGGATATGATAAGGTCCCAAGAACCATCTTATGTTCCCTGTAACAATATATGGTTGCGATGAACAACTTATAGTTGTCTTAATCATTACTATAGTCACGACAAACATGTTTTAGTAAAAGTTCAATTATTTAATTATTAGTAAACAAATTATGATAAGATTGATCCTATGTAACCATAGTACGGCAGCAAACAAACAAATAATGTTTTGTTTTTTTAAAGTTTTGTGTTTAGTTTTTTTTTTAAATTATTAGAATATAATCTTTTTAGTAGATTTTTAACAGAATGCTTAAAAAACTACCAAATAATTGCGTATTTTATTATAAGTTATGTTTGTATAAACAAATAAAGTGTGTTTTTATATTTATATATCTCATTATTTTTAATTTAAACAATAATATGGTTCTAACGTAATATTTTTTTTAATTATTTTAATTTAATTATAATAATAATTTGTTTCACGTTTTTTGGTTTTGTATTGTAAGAAATCATCATTTTTCGATTTTGAAAGTTTCAACATTTTTCCACAATTAAGGATTGTATTCACAAAAGATACCATGACCGCCTATTATAATAATAATATAGTTTGCCTACAATCATATAATTCAATCATAACATGTTGCTGTTACCTCAACCATGTTTTTTTCTTTGCGTGTAGATTTTGCCCGCACTTACACGCATACAATTTTTTACTCATGTTTTACCAGACTCTTCGAAAGGCCTGTACTCATATTCAGGAAGGGTATAGTATACATATCAGTCAGTTTATGTACAAAAAATAATTAGTTTAGCCAAACGTCTTTTTAAAGGTGTTTTATACGCATGTGCAAATTTTTTACTTGTAACATGAGTAGATCTCACAACTGAAATTCAAACCAACTTTTTTTAAAAATCACCTACGCATGATAATCAGTTCATGAATTAAAAAACTTCCACAACAAAAGTTATGTAAAAATAAAAACATATACATACATACATACATATATTTACATACATAAGTACAAATTTACATATACATATAAGTATGTATGTATGTATGTATGTATGTATGTATTTATGTATGTATGTATGTAGATGTGAGTACACATCATTGGATAACTGCAACCTAATATGTAAGAATTAAATATTTTTAACTAAAAATAAAAAGAATAACCAACGAAGAGGGGCGTTTAAATTTTAAATTTTTTTGTTTCTTATTTTGCATATTTACATTACATTCATTAAACCTACGAGTTATTAAAGTAATTTTGACGAAATACTATAATGAAATACTACGTCAAAATATATGTGAACAACCAAATATGAAACTGACTCCCTTTAAGGGAAACGGCGGTGTAATTAAAATTAAATTTTAAGATTTATTGTTTAAAATTGTACATCAAAATGCAAAATAAAAACAAATCGTGCTTTTGCTAATTTATTATTTTAAAATAATAAACAATACAATACTTGGTACTTGTAGGATGGAAAACAAAAACAATTAAAATATACATAATTATTTACTTCCTTACAAAACATGTAAGAAAAAATAAATCAAAACAAGAAAATAAAAGAAAAGAAAAGCACTTTTAACAGGGCTTTAAAAACGATATGGGTGCACAAAGAGGAAAAGTTTTGTATTAAGATATTAGCAACATGATCACTTATGATTGCCTTTTTATTTTTTACTTTTGTTAATCAAAAAAGCACAATACATCAACTAAGAAATGAAAAATTCGGCTAAAGCGTAAATGTAAATGAGTGATTGTTTTTAACATTTATTTGATTCGCAAATAGGGTTTTATTTAATATAAAAAATTAACCGAAAATATTTTAAATACACGATTGTTATTTGTCATTTGTAATTGTAATTGTTATTTGTCATTTATAAACTTTCAGAATTATTAAAAATTGCTTAGCTAAACAATTTTAAATTTAGTTTCAGTAGATAACAATTAAAGAATTCAATAATTGATTTATTTATAACCTTCAAACAAAAAATTGCAAATCTATTTTCACAGCTCAATGATATTTTTATTGTCTTTGAACGTATAAAATTTACTTCTATATGTAAAGTTTATTTAAATGAATAAAGCAAATGTTGTGCCACTTCGTTCACAAAGGTTACCATACCACTGTAAAATATTTAACGCTACATTAATAGCACAATAAAATGGTCTTAGGTTTTATTAAAAATAGTGAAATTTCACATTGACGAATTGTTTACAGTTTCAAAGAGTTTGGAAGATTTTAATGAATTTTGTTTTTTCTTTAAAGAAAGAAAAGTTTAAAATCACACTTTAAGAGCTGTTAGGAAAAAATAAATCACTAAATCATAATTTATTTAAAAACTCTTTTTACAACTGCATATTAATTTGTTTATTTAGAAACGTTTTACTTTTGTACCAAAAAAAAAAAAAAAGAACATATATAAATGTGTACATACCATAGTAATATTATTTAAAAAATATTTTACTACACATTTTGTAGATTTCAAGTAGGTTTTACTAACGCTCAGTCAGCTTAGTTTATTTTTATTTTTATCACAGACATAACATTTTTATGAAACTAATAACGTTTTATTATCTTTTTTGTTTTTGGGTAAAAGCAAAGCATGAGTATTGACAATCAATGTTAGTATAAGACGGAAATTCGAGTAGAAAGCAACAGAATGTATATTTTTTATCTAAGGCATTAAGGCGCAAGATAATAGTTACAATATAAAACAATAATATAAGAATATGAAAGTTGTTAAAGTATAAGAAATTGCCTCAGTACAAGACGTTAGGCTATGGTAGTCAGAGTACAAAGCTGCATTTTAAATAAATACTATAGTCTGAGTCTAAAACGCACTGCCTACTTTATAGATTTATAAACTTCATATGCAAATTAACACTCACAAATCCAGAAGGCAAAATTCTACTTTAATTATTTTCCTGAGTAAAGGATAATTCAAAATAAGCTTTTTCATTATTTGAATAAAATTCATAATTCATAAAATTCATAATTTATTAATAAATTATTTATTAAAAAATTCCGTTCGGAATTGAAATGATTTCGTAGTTAGCATTCTGATCGGAATGGGTTTAGTTCTATAGATTCCGATGGGTTTCATTGAATCGAAAAAAAAACAAATTAAAAACCACTTTTTAAGTATTAAATATGGCAACATAACAACAAATAAGACGGTAGTCTGAGTATAAGACATTGTCTGAGCATAAGACGGTAGTCTAAGTATATGATGGTATAAGACGGTAGTATGAGTATAAGACGGTAGTCTGAGTATAAAACGATAGTCTGAGTATAAGACGGTAGACTGAACTTTAGACAGCAGTCGGATTGTTTGGTTATAAAACATTTGTTGGAATTTGAAATCGAAGTTCGAACTTAGTTCGGGCCTAGGTTTAAGATAATGGTACGGTAGACTAAGAATAAACGAATAAACTACAAATAAGTAAAAACAAATCTCGTTATATATATTTCAATTTTATTTGCAAGGTTTTTTAGAGTCTTTTTGGTATCCAAAAACATTTGACCAATATCCTAATACTCTATAATATTGATTTACTCAATTTTTCTAAACTTCACTACTCAAAGAAATAATAATAACTATAAAATATGCTCTATAACGTTAACATTTGCATAGGACGCTGGTTTTGTTTTCAAAAAGCGACTCACTTAGGTATTTGTGGACCCTTTGTGATTAACATTTAAAGTAGAATATAATTATTTGTATATTACTTTTACGGCTTTTCCACAGTTCTTCTAATGAAACTCACTTTTAAGTAAATTTATTTGCAACTTACGTACATCCCTTTATTTCATTTTTGTTTGTAAAGTGTCAACATGTATGTAGTTGGTTCATAGATTTGACCTCTCGTAAATAAAAATGGAGATAAAATATTCAATTAAACTAAGATATTTATTTTTGAAAAAAAAAAATGTAAATAAATCGTTAGTTATTTTACAAATAGTGGCTGATCACGAAGATGACAATGAAAATGATCATCTTTACGTTTTTATTACACGGGTACAAAACATACATACATACATATTCGTTCTGATTGTGTTTTGATTAGCAATGGTTTAAGCAATTTCATCAACTGAGTTTTTCAAATTCTATTCCAAAGACTTAAATTGAAAAAAAAAATCTGTGTGTTGTTTATTTTGAATGCTTTTCATTCACTGTCATGAAAGGAAATTAGCAAACTATAGGAAAATTGTATGTGTCTATTATTTTTTGCAGTATGTATACATCTGTATCGATTTGTGGTTTTCGTGAAATTGTATTTGTTAAAGTTTTTCAAATCTTTTTATTTGGTGAATACATTAATTGAAAGTAACCTAAGATGAGGCTAATAATATAAATAATGTTGGAAAAAACTACTTATTTTATTTTAAATTTGTTTTGTTGTATCAATCAACCTACTACTCGATCAAATAAAAAACCACAACAGCAAGTGTTTAGTCTTTTATACATGTAAAATTGTTTTAATTATAAATTTTTTTATTTCCTACATTCGAATGTAAGAAATTGTAATTTAAATCATTTCATATGTTTTCAAATCATTAACTTATTAAGCTGCATGTATGTATGTATTTTGCTAGAGAAATAAACTAAATAAAATATTTAGTAAATATGCATGACGTACTTAGGATGTGGTTTTCCACAGATTTGAAAACAAGGTTGGACATATTAAAACAGTTTTTCATCAATTTTAAACCTTTTTTATTTGTCATTGCCAATTCACTAGAAAAACTGAGGTCATAATTAAAACAAGACATTTATTTTATATATTTTATTTGTTTTTTTTTTTTTAACTTACCTGACTGTTGTATCATTACTGCCCGATACTACATACTCTCCAGATGGATTAAAATCCAATGTTCGTACACTTTTCATATGACCATTTAATGTGGAACATATTGTTTGGGCATTTAGGTCCCATCGCCTTATAATTCCAATATCATCGGCAGAATATACGAAATCATCATTGTATGCAAAACGAACACAGTCTATCGGTCGATTGTGACCGGTAAGTGACTACAAAAATACAGAAAACAACTCGTTATTTAATATTACTCTTTTAAGTAACACTTAAGTTATAGCAAAATGTTGTGATAAAAACTAAACTCACCATAAAACATTCTCTTTGTCCTATGGCCCATAAATTAACATTACGATCTTGACCACCCGTTACTAAAACACGACCCGTTTCACCAACATCCAGACAAGTAACATTGCCATTATGCGCTTTTATCTCATCTAGAATGGAAAAAAATATGAAATAGTTATTTTTCAAAATTATGTAAAATATTTTGTTGTCTCCAAGTTACTTTTGCATTAGTTTTAATAAATAAATAAAAATACATTTGGTTTTTGTAAAAAAAATATAGGGAAATACAAATGAATTTTGAGGTAAGGCTGGAGTTCGTTTTAATCTAAGTTATAAGAATATTTGTTTATCAATTATATAATTAATTTTAAAGGAAAAATGGAACAAATTTGTATTTAGACACTAATGCATGACTAAATCCTTTTTTCGGGTTCCGTACACAAAGTGCAAAAACGTAACCCTATTGTTTTCGCTACAATGTCTGTCTGTCCGTCTGTCCGTCTATCCGTCTATCCGTCAATCCGTCTGTCAGCGCCTTTTATCTCTGGAACCGTAATAGGTATACTCTTGAAATTTTCACAGATGACGTATAGCTGTTGCCGCTATAGCAACAAATACTAAAACTTATAGGGTGTTCCGATAGAGAGGTGTTATTCACGAATAAGTGCCTATTTCGTGAACTGTAGGAAGGAAACACTTAAAATTTACAAACAGTAATTAAAACTTAGTTGACTATATAAACAAGTATAACAAAATAAAACTAAAAATTAAAGGGTGTTCCGATGGTGGTGTGATTTGCATGTATAAGGCCTAAGTTTTGAACCATAATAGGTAGACTTTTGAAAATTTCACAGAAGGTGTATAGCGGTGGCCGCTATAGCAACAAAAATTAAAACTTATAGGATATTCCGATAGAGAGGTGTTATTCACGAATATGTGTTTATTTCTTGAACTGTAGGAGGCATACACTAAAAATTTACAAAAAGTAATTAAAACTGAGTTCGCTTTATAAACAAGTCTAAAAAAATAAACCTAAAAATTAAAGGGTGTTCCGATAGTGGTGTCATTTGCATGCATAAGGCCTAAGTTTTGAACCATAATAGGTACTCTTAAAATTTTCACAGAAGTTGTATAACTGTAGCCACTATAGCAACAAATACTAACACTTATAGGGTGTTCCGAATGTGACGTGTTGTTTGCCTTTATGTATTTATTTCTTGAGCTATAGGAGGCAACCACTTAAAATTTGCAGTGATTTAAACTATGTTTGCATTATAAGCCAGCATACAATATTAAGCCTAAAAATTAACGGGTGTTCCGTTAGTGACGTGATTTGTATGTATATGGCATAGGTTTGAACGATAATAAGTAGACTCTTGAAGTTTTTACAGGAGGTGTATTACTATGGCCACTACAAAAAATAGTAAAAATTAAAGGGTGTGCCGACAGTGACGTGATTTGCATAAACATTGGCTAATTTTATAACCATAATAGATACATTCTTGAAATTTTCACAAATTGTGTATTACTATGACCCCTATAAAAACAATTTAAATTTAAAGGGTTTTCCGACAGTGACGTCTTTTGCATATTTTAATAGGTAGACTATTCGTAATAGGTAGACTATTCCAATTCGTATAGAAGATGTGTTGCCATGGCCGTTATGACAATTACTAAAAATTAAAGGGTGTTCTGACAGTGAAATGTTTTTCACGTATAGTAACTTATTTTTTTAATAGTAATAGGTAGACTCTTGATATATTCATAGAAAGAGAATTGCCATGGCCGCCATAGCAAATAATAAAATTAAAGGGTGTTCCGACGGAGACATGATTTGTATGTAAATAGTCTTTTTTTTTTGAACCGTAATAGGTAGACTCTTGAAATCTTTACAGTAGATGTTGTACTTTGGTCGCTGTAACAATTTTTAGATATTACTCTAGATATTAGATATTACTCTAAAGGGTGTTCCATCAGAGACATGTTTTTCACGTATATTACCTTATTTTTTGAACCGCAATAGGTAGGCGCATGTATATTTTACTATACATGTATACTTGACTGATGTTTTTTATTTAACTTTAATTTTGTTTAGTTAGAAGTCCCATGGTTTCATAAAATATTCTATTAAGATATACAATAAACATTGTTCAATGAGCTATTAATTTTTTCATTCGAATTTATCTTCACACAAATTTATTTATTTATTACGCAAATTGTTAAATAAAATAAAATAAAATAAAATACCCAGTTATTTGTTATTACTTTACCATACGTAGTATAAGGTAAAGTATAGTAATCATGGAAAAAATCGAGGTCGGGATATCGACTGATTTATATGTTTTGAGGTCTCCTGAATCCATTTTGGGTATTTTCGCGATGATGTCTGTTTGTGTATGCCACTAATTTTGTGGAGTTTGTACAGGTCATACCGTTTGACATATTAAAATGAAATTTATTATGTATAGATGTATAGCTGTATAGTTTTTGGGCATAATCGGGAGGGACAAGGGTAGTTTCCTCACCCCCAAATGTTGTAAACGCTCTACAGGTTATACCGTATGACATAAAAAATGAAATTCAGTATGTGCCTTTGGTTTATGGAGATGAATAGCTGTATAAATTTTGGGAATAATCGGGAAGGGACAAGAGGTAGTTTACTTAACTACCCAAATCGAGAGTAGGCCACTCCAGATTTTTAAACCTAACCTACTAAACATCTGGAGTAACTTAAATTTTTTTTCAAAACGAATACTATTTTATGATATCTGTGTCAAAAATGAATAACAGCTTAAAAACCGGGGTTCATGGAACCCGTCATACGTCTTTTTCAACGGACAAGAAAGTTAAAATACAGATTTTCTTATGAGCGTTATCACAATCAGTACATCTCCATCACTGCAGTGTGACGAAAATTTACAAATTTGTAAAAATTTATATCAGAACTCCATTTTTAATTGAATTTAAGTACTAGGAATCATAAAAGGATGTAATTCCTTTAAAATAGATCAATTTTTAGCTGCCCATCTTTTACCGTTCTCCTGGAGTTCATCCTCTAAAGAAATTTAAAATTTTAAAATTTACAAATTTGTAAAAATTTATATCAGAACTCCATTTTTAATTGAATTTAATTACTAGGAATCATAAAAGGATGTAATTCCGAACTTAAGCTTGATTATAAATTTCATTGTATGTAATTCCTTTAAAATATATTAATTTTTAGCTGCCCATCTTTTACCGTTCTCCTGGAATTCAGATTTATCCTTAAAAATTCTTAAAATATTAAAATGTGAAAAACTTAGAAATTTTGGGACATATCCAACATTTAAAATTTTTTATCGAAAAACAATAAAATAAGCCGCCCGCTACATTTTTTTGGGTTTATTTGTCCAAAAATGTGGTCACAATTCCATTTGGAAGATATGATTTATATGCTTAACAGCGCTATGATAGCATGTTAACAGACCTCTGTTAACGTAATTGGTTTGTGTCTGAGATTTAAATTTCGAAATTTAACTTCACACACATAGATTTTCTTATGAGACTTATCACAATCAGTACATCTGCGTCACTGCACTGACAACAGTATTTTATTTACTGGCGGAACAAATCCAATCAATTTAATATTTCTTAATCATTGAAATGGTGTTTTGTATTTACCAAGACTTTCTTTAGGTTGAATTATGATAATCAGCTCTTTCCATTTTTGTTAAATTAACAAGGTTGTATATTTACAATGGCTGTCAAACAAACTAATAGACGCACCTTGCTCAAACTAGTCCGGTAATAGGTATATACAGTTACCAGGAACCCCGTTTGAATTGAAAGTTACTGCGTTTGAAAAACGAAAAAGTCTCTAAAATATCAAACTTCCCTCGTATATTATGTATTTAATTATATTATGTATTTAATTATTGAAACCATAAAAATTTAAATAAAATAATAATTATATTTGGTAAAAAAGGAAGGTATAATTTCAAGTTGGATCGACCAAGGTTGTTTTAACAAGGCAGAAATTTAATAATTTCTTTGTATGGATTTTGACATTTGCCCTCTTCTTAAACCTACAAATGAAGGAAAACGTAGTAAAGGCCAGTAATCCCTATCCTATATGATCGTACGATTCAACCACAAAAATCTGACAGAATTCTGTCTTCTGCTACTCAAAAAATCGTTTCAAAATAGCGTTGTAGGTGCCACACTATCATACAAAAACAATATTGCAACTCTGATCGCAAAAATAAAAAAATAAACAATATTTTGTGTTTTTTCAAAAGATTATCAAACTGTACAGACCTGTCAGAAAGTCTGCCACACAGATATACATATTTCTAATGCACACTATCATACTTTTTTAGCACACATGCCATTTTTAACAGACTGAGTATGATAGTGTTTTATTAATGATCTTATAAAATCAAAGCAAACAATTTTGTGCAGTTGAAAATTTAGGTAGTTTTTTTTCAGGTTTTGTTAGGATTTAATAGCTTTTAGAGATAACTTTCGTTGGAAAATATTTTTCTTTATAACAACGCTGATTTCAGCACAAGGTATTTTAACGTTTAAGATGACTGGGCTCAACTTTCTCCTTAAATATCATGCTCCTCTTTCTAAGGTTATCTTGTGTAATATGTCTTGGGATCGACCTTAATTAAAAAGGAGGCATTATACCGATAAAAGCGGGAGGTCTGGCCACATTACGCTGACATATTTTTGTACAATAAAATGGTAATCCTTTATTAAAATTCAAAACAAAAGTTATGTAAAAACAACAAAAAGAAAAAGCCGGTAAAAAGGAATAGAAAAATCTGAGAACAAAGAAACGAACAAACAAGTTAATTTTCCCCAATTTAGATGACACCATTAAACAAGAAAAACTATGCCTACTAGGAATGAGGAAAAATTAAAAAAGGACAAAGAGAGAACCTCATAAAATGGTATAAATAAAAAAATAGAAACTGAAAAGATTTGCATAACCTTGCTGCTGCTTAGCATATTTTTTTTTCTATTTTAGACTTTAATTCATTATTTGGATGGTTGTTGCACAAAAACAGCAATAAATCTTTTACACAATAATGAAAGCATAAAAAGTTAAAATTAACAATAAAATAGACTGTGAAATAAAACAGCAGCCGAAACTCTAAACAAACTATGTAAATAGATGCCACTGCACTTACATATTCTTTCGGTTAATTTACGCGCTAATGCCATCACTTTGTTTTAGCCACTTTTTTAAATTTTGCTACTGCTGTTGTGTAGATGTAGTTGTTGGTGTAATTGGGGTTCGTTGAATTCAGTTTTTTTTTAGCTAATAGTAGATCAATGTATAAAGAAATAGACAATGTCTTCCTACTACCACTTTTTTTATTGTTGTTTTATTTTTTTCTACCACCAACTGATCTTTTAGGCCACTTAGTTAAGTCATACACTCAGTATACCACTCACTCACTTATTTAACCACTTGAATTTTCTCTATTATATTATTCACTTTACTCTTGCTTGTTTTGATTTGGAATTGAGTTTTTTTATTTTTTGCGTGCTTAATTTCTTCCAATACAAATCAATTTTTTGTTTGTTTCTTTTTTTAAATTTCCGCTTTTAGCTAATGGATTTTTTGTATTTTTATTTATTTCTTTACTATTTCTTGATTGTAATGCCACATTTAGATATCTTTTCGTTACGCGGACCGATTTAGCACAAGAATTTCTATACTTTTGTTGAAGCGGAGTGGAGCAATTGATTGGAGATTTTTATTACACTTCACTGTTGTTGTAGTGCACGCTGCTATGTATTATTTTTACACTTTTAATTTATTTTTGAGCATATAATTTCTTGTTTCCACTTCTTGGGGCCACTAATAAAATTTTTCTATTTTTCTATTTTCAAATTAGACGTCGACTACAGCGTTGATGATGACTGCAACGCACCACCAGACAATTACGTTCAAACAGACGTTCAACGATTTTTGATTTTTTTTTGTCACATTCACACCGCAATTTGCACGCACGAAATCTTTTATTTAAAATATTTGCATTTATTTACCACATTTACAATATGCAACAATTGTAACATTTTTCTATTATAAAATTAAAAAAGGAACAAAAATGTGTCTGCCTATTAAATAAAAACAAATAAAATCCTGTCTCCCGTGTAAACTTTTTTTCTTTTCAGAAGGCACAGACAAGTTGTCAAACTACATAGGGTTCTCTTTGCTACATAGACGACAGAGAATAACAGAAAAAATAAAACCAAACGATAAAGTAGACGCACAAAAGAAAACTAAACAACAACAAAAAAGAAATTTAAATTTTTCTGTCAATTTGAGGAAGAAAACAACATGCGAACAAAAGAGATAACATAATTCAATTGAATGAAAGTTAACACAATGAGTACGAAAGACAACAGTATATATATCTTATCCCTTATTAGGATTTAAGTGTTGCCATACTCAAAGCTTTATCTTTTATTGAACTTTAGAGCGACAAAATTTGAACTTTTTAAAATTTAACTTTTAACATTTCAAAAAGTCTCTTCTTATACGTGCCAACAGAGACAGAAACAGAACAATATTAAAGAAGTCGGAAAATTATTAAATTCTCTTGCTACTCTTACATAGAACGAACGCTCCAATATAGCAGATAACAGCGGAATAAACAACTGTCTAATTTTTTACAAAACCTAAATAAATCAACTAGATACATCGGTACACAAAGCCTACAAAACCTAAATAAATCAACGAGATACATCGGTACACGAAGCCTAAATGTTTTATAAATATAGAATAGAGATACCTGATGACCCTATTAAAAGCTAGTCTTATCCTTTTAAAAATATAACCTAAGGTGCATATAAAAACAATGGCGTAAGTAATGCGTGTACAATGTGTTTCTTAACATGAAAGGGCAATGCCAAGTCTAAGCTATATAACTTACGCAAAGTGAAATTTACTTTGGAAACAACAGAGCTAATATGGCTTTCAAAATTAAGTTTCCTATCAATAAGATAATAAATAATAAGACCAAGGCACTTAATTTTATCAACAAATTTAATTCGAACATCGTTCAACATTATAGAAAAATGCTCGGATCCACTTGCACCAAAAAACATAGCCTTAGTCCTTAATGGATTAATAATAAGTGCATTGTTAGACATGCAATCTTGAAACAAAAAAACGGTGTAATTAATGCCATTTTGCAGGACATCTGAAAAATCCAAGGTACCATTGAATAATAGCCGAACATCATTCGCATAAGAGAATGGCTTACATACATGTCAAAAAAAGATCATTAAAAAATAAAATAAACAGCAAGGGCCCAAGCACACAATCTTGTGGTACACCACTCAAGACTGGAAGCAGCTCCGAATTGCAGTCATGACAGTACACATACTGTTTTCTATCTTTAATACAAGACGATATTAATATACACGCAGATCTTGAAAATCCATAAGATCTGTACAGTTTATTAAACAAAATAAAATGACTAATCCTATCAAAGGCTTGCGACAAGTCCAAAGAAAGCAAAACACAAACACCACCACCGGATATGTTAGGCGAATTTATACCAGGTGTGAGCAGTAGAGCAACAACTACAACAAAACAACAACTTTGACATTAGATTAGCAGATATGAAACAATGTATTTTTTGACAAGACATTAGCAAAAAACAATCAGCTGGGCTATCGACTCCACCTGGCATGAATTCGCCTTGCAAGTTGCCCCCTATTGCATCTAAATCCTGACTGACAATCATGCACTAATTGAGACAATTAGTGTAAAAGTGTGTACGTATTGCTATTGTCATGACAGCATTGTCTAATGTAAGCTCAGTGTTAATGCTATCGGTCAGATAAGTAGGCGAATTTTTGCACTGCTTTAGTACTGCTAATTTACAACTTTCTGGCAAACGTTCAACAATCATCATTATGCAGTTACCTTACTTGCCAGATTTGGCACCATGAGACCGTTTTCCAAACTTAAATGGCTGCTTTTCTATATACTATACCAGATAAAAAAATTAATAATTATATTAAAATTATATAACTATTTGCGTTTTACATGTACATTTTACCCAGCAGTAAACCGTTATCACTACATAAATTTAATTTTTTTTTATTAAAAATTATATATTTTTTAATAGTTGACCATAGTAAGTTAATAAAATATGGTTTTATTAATTTACTATGGTAAACTAGACCTTGAGCCAAAAGAAAACTTTTTTCTTTTATTAATTTTAAAGAACTTGTAAATTTTCATTACATATCTGCAGGCAATACTTCCCTTACAAGCAACCAATAAATGAAAAAATATACTACTCTTTACAACAACAGTGAAGCTGACAGACAGTTTTTTGAGTTTTTTGCAAATAATCGTCCCTACTTTGTTTAGCGGCAGAAGTTTTTAACAAAATAAAATATTTTTCCACATTTTAAATAAAAAGTCATGTCACGTTACGACCGCGCTGTTACAATATTCTCACCAGATGGCCATTTGTTGCAAGTGGAGTATGCACAGGAAGCTGTACGAAAAGGATCAACAGCGGTAAGGAAAACAAAACTTAACCTCGTTTTATTGGTGGTGCGAAAATAATTTTTTAACCTTTTCCAATATCTTTTAATAAACAGGTTGGTGTACGTGGAGCGAACTGTGTTGTATTAGGTGTGGAAAAAAAGTCTGTGGCAAAATTACAAGAAGAACGTACAGTGAGAAAAATTTGCCTATTGGACAGTCATGTTGTAATGGCATTTGCTGGTCTCACCGCTGATGCTCGTATTTTAATTAATAGAGCACAAGTAGAGTGTCAAAGTCATAAATTGAATGTCGAGGATCCCGTTACATTGGAGTATATTACAAGGTGCATTAAAATTATCCTAGTCAGAGATGGTTGGATGTAAACAATTGATTTAATTTCTTTTACTGCAGATATATTGCTCAGCTAAAGCAAAAGTATACACAAAGTAATGGTCGCCGTCCCTTTGGTATTTCCTGTCTTATAGGTGGTTTCGATTTTGACGGTACTCCTCATCTATATCAAACTGAACCCTCCGGTATTTATTACGAATGGAAGGCCAATGCAACTGGACGTTCTGCCAAAACAGTTCGTGAGTTTCTTGAGAAGCACTATAAAGATGAAGAAGTCGGCACAGAAAACGGTGCCGTGAAATTAGCAATTAAAGCCTTATTAGAAGTTGCACAATCGGGGCAAAAGAATTTAGAAATTGCTGTCATGGAAAAGGACAAACCTTTAAAAATGTTAGATGCCCAAACTATAGAAAAATATGTAGCAGTTATTGAAAAAGAAAAAGAGGAAGAAGCTGAGAAGAAAAAGCAAAAGAAATAAATTTGGATAGTTTAAAGATACTACCCACACAGTCGTTTTTGTTCCATCATCGAATTGTTGAACAAAAATAACACAATCCTGTGAAACACATGTTTTTTTCTAATTTAAATGGTTTAATTTTTAGATTTTCTAAATGTGGAAATAAAACAAAAAATTAAAATAAAGTAAATGATATGTAAATCAATTGCAGATAATGATAGAATTAGCTGCAGAAAGCTAATACAGAAATTTCGTTCAATCAAAAGCTTTCGCGGCCAGTAGTAGCTGATACTTAAATTATTTTCAATAGAGTTGAATATTTTAACTTCTTAGAAGTTAGCTAAAATTTATCTAATATTTTTTTTTAGCTATAAACCGAATTCGGTGGTTGGGTAACATTGCTATTTTATAGAATTTTCAATATGTTAAATTTTGTTTTATTTTATTATTATTTAACATCAATATAAAGGAAGCCAATTATACATGTAGAAGAGTAACTTCGAATATTGCGAAACTCCTATTTTTCCTTTTGACGCTCTTCAAAAAATATTGGCAATATTTTTTGGCACAATCGAACAAACAAACATAAGTAAATGCATATATTTAAAAAGGCGTATAAAGAAAGAAAATAGTGCTCTACGCTTTTTATCGACGTTTCTCAAACATTCGATAAGCAATTCGATACGTAAGATGTCAAAACTGAATTTCCCGTAAACTTATATAAGCTGTTAGAAAGTTAGCTAACCGACCGATAGTTCAACTAAAAGGAGATTTTTTAATCTAGTATATTGGGACTCAATTTATACTTATTGTATACTTTGAACATGCCAACTAGTAACCGGGTCCACACATCGATATTTGCTGACGACACAACCAGCCATCATGATATTTACAAGATCAATGTACTCAATTAAGAAAAATGGTCACCGAAATGGCAATAACGGGAATTTATCAAAAATGCGTTCATGAGCAATGTTTCATACGGCTTTATTTAGCTTGACTCCCATAATTTATCTAATCTAATATAACGTGTTATAAAATGACTTAAAAAAATTTTTTTTATAATTTTAGGTTTTGATTTAACCGAAAAATGCATTTGTGAAAAACTCGATTTCGGTTTGGGTTTTTTTTAGCGGTTTTGATATTTTAGCGGTACTTTTACTTCAATTATAAAACAAAATACAGCAGTTTAAATTATTTTTTAACTAAACTTTAATAGAAACAAACAAATAAATTCAAATAAAAGACACATTTGGGGGATTCACAAGGTATGCTAACATGTCATATTGTCTTAATGTTCTAATATATTACAATATTTTGCAAATTGTTGCTGTATTTAAAACCCTTCACCATAGTAATGTTAAATATTCCCTTACTCTGTTATGTTTCCCAATTTCACAATAATATACTTTACTTTTATGATTTTCAAATATAATATAAAGATATAGAAAATTTTGTTTTTAAATTTTACCAAAAATGCTTGTAAACATTTTATAAAAATTTTGTGGATTTTTTTTTTAAATTTTACGAAAATTTTATGTAAAACTTTTATCGAAAATGTTTTTAAAAATTTTATAGAAAATTTTTTAAAGTTTTGTCTAAAATTTTATTGAAAATTTTAGTAAAAATGTTATTGAGTTGAGTTTTTTTGTAAGAATTTTATAGAAATTTGTTTTAAAAATTTGCGTTAGAATGGTCAGACTAAAGTACATTACGGTGGTCATATTGACCTCCGTAGTTTTTTACATGCCATCAATTCGTATAAATAAACAAATTATACCTCAACTTTCAGAAGTAAAACGCATACCCTTTATTTTATTAGTGATCTATGTATTCCCAGCAAAAAAAAAATTATGTTCTTGTAAGCATCACACTCTTGTTCTGCAATCAGTGATGCCGTTTGGTTACATTTTTCGTAACCATGTAAAATTATTTTACATAGGTATAGTCAAATAGGGTTTGATTCCCAACTCTGGGTGTTCAACTACAACGAATGAATGTCTTTGCTATTATGTTACTATATAATCTATAATTGTATTGTAACATTTCATAAATAAATAAAGACAAGAACTACCGGGCGACCTCGATGACGCTAAAGCGTAATTGAGGTTCTATGCCGTTAATGTGCCGAATTATCTTATCCTTTTGAATTGTACCCCCGGGGGTTCCAATTGTCACTGCAGGAATGGCAAATGCTTTGACGCAGTTCACTCGGGGAAAATAGGGGCATCAGACGCTAGGGTTCCTAGAGCCTAAATCTGGAAGAAAAGGTCTGTGATAAAAATCGCGGGTGCCCAAAGGACTGGTACCACGGGAATCGGTGGCCCCACAGAGAGCCTATCCTCTCTGTGACCGGTTATTGGTGAGGTCCCCTTCGGGGGTACACGTGGTGGTTGTGGTTTAAGATCGATTTATGTAGGTATGGTACAAGGTCGATCAAGTGTGCTGTTGCACTCTCAGCAGACGGAGTTTCGATAGTCTCCAAACCTCTAAGCAAGAGGCTATAATATGGATCTAGGCTTGCCTTGGATAAGGCTTGCCATATTATATAAATTGCTACTCATTGTGTCTGTATCACACACAAAAAGCGATTGGTGGCAATCGTAAAGTGTTGTTATACTACACAATGGGGGCGCAAGTCTACGCCTAAGTTTCACTCGGTGGTAAGACCACCGTGAGGTTAGGCCGAGTAGGCAGGTACTCACGTTAATCTTGTTCCACACATAATATAATAGTAACTCATTTCCATCTGTCTGCTTTTCATTTGCGTTCGCATCATGTAAAAACTACTAAATGGATTTTAGCAAAATTTTGTGAGGGGATACCTAAGCATCCTGATCCCAATATAGGATACTTTTTTTTCCACAAAAATATCTTATTTCTAAGAGAAAGTGGAGAAAAAGCAGTGAAAGTGCGCACTTGAACTAACCGGATATGCATACTTTTTTTTTAGCAAGTAAAAAATACATACATAAACTGATATGCAGCATGGTTTAGGGCGGAACTAAAAACGTAAGAGTATTTGGTGTGGATTGCTTTCAAAGCAAAATCGAACAAAATATTGCAAAGACGTTGACGAAGTGGCGGGCACAGCTAGTACATAAATAAACATGTTATTTTTACCTTATTTCATACTAATTTAGCATATTTACATGCATAGAAAAATGCTCAAACACGTTATACACACGTATTGCGAAACGTGTCTTGTTTTAAAAACAACTAAAGCAAAATAAAGCAGGGCATAAAATCCATATGTTAAAATATTAGAAACTCGTATGTAATGAAATGTAACAAATCCGCTACAGGTTAAAAAAAAAATAAAAACTAAAATTTAATTCCATTGGAAATTAATTTAATAAACATTAGAATGTGATTTGCATATGGAAGGAAATCTTTCGTATTTCGTTTTATTGCACTGTTGACCGAGCAATCCTCCCCATTGCTCTGGAAAATATTATGTTTTTTTGTAATTTGCAATAAGGGTTGTTGTCGATTCTTTACATTTTAAGTGTATTTAAACACACGTGTGTCAACAAGCAGAGTGGCGCAGTGGAAGCGTGCTGGGCCCATAACCCAGAGGTCCGAGGATCGAAACCTTGCTCTGCTAAAAAGAGGTGTGGGTAAGAAGAAGGGAAAAAAATCTTTCTTCCAACTGTTTTTACATTTTAAACACCATTTATTTTAAATTTTAAATTTAAGATAACAATAAACTCTCAAAATGGCGAACAGATACACAGAGCGAACGACTTATTTTATATTGACTATTCTAAAACGTTAACAAAATTCCAAAGCTCTTAAACGTGAGCAATTTCTTATACGGTTTTATTTAGCTTGACTCCCTTAATTTATCTTTTATTTATTAGTACCAAGTTAAATAACAATTAAATGGAAACTTATAATAAAAATAAAAATCGAAGACTATCATAATATAACGTTTTATAACAATAGAAACAAATAAATTCATATTTTATGACAAAATAAAAGAGACATTTGGGAGATTCACAAGGTATGCTAACATGTCATAATGTCATAATGTTCTAATATTTTACAATAGTTTAAAAATATTGTTGCTGTATTTCAAAAAAGAAAGGTCCTAAAATAAACAAGTAAGAGTGCTATATTCGACCATGCCGAATCCTATATACCCTTCACCATACTAATGTTTAACATCCCCTTACTCTGTTATGTTTCCCATTTTCACAAAAATATACATTCGGTTTTTGCTTTTATGATTTTCAAATTCATTTTTCAAATATAAAGATATAGACGATTTTATAAAAATTTTACCGAAAATGCTTTGTAAAAATTTTATAAAAAATTTTTTGTAAAAATTTTATCGATTTTTTTATTTAATTTTATCTTTATTTCTTGTCAAAATTTTATTCGATTTATTTTATCGATTTTTTTTAATTTTTTCAAAATTTTTGTAAAAATTTTGTCTAAAATTTTATTGAAAATTTTTTGTAAAAATGTTATTGATTTTTTTTTTAATTTTATCTAATTTTTTTTCTAAAAATTTCATGGAAAGTTTTTTGTAAGAGTTTTATAGACATTTGTATTAAAAAGTTAGGACCTTCCCGCAATCTATATTGCGTTACAATGGTCAGACGAAAGCACATTAGGGTAGTCATTTTTAGCTCAGGGGGAAAATTTTTGTAAAAATTGTATTGAAAATTTTTTCTAAAAATTTTGTCTAAAATTTTATTGAAAATTTTTTGTAAAAATATTATTGATTTTTTTAATTTTGTCTATAAATTTTTTTCTAAAAATTTTATGGAAAATTTTTTGTAAGAATTTTATAGAAATTTGTATTAAAAAGTTAGGACCTTCCTGTAATCTATATTGTGTTAGAATATTAGGGTGGTCATATTGACCTCCGTAGTTTTTTGCTCATAGCCTCGAATGGAATGGTTTAATGTTTATGTGGCAAATTGGTGGGCTTAAGTTTTCTGTATCTATTCTGGTGCCTTGGCAAAGTTGATTTTAACCCGAACACTTCAACTTCTCTATGTATAAAGATCCAAATTATATATACTTAATGTGGTCGGATATGAATATTGTAGAAATGATAAAGTTATTTATACCATTTTCCATCTGTGGTGAAGGGTATAAAAATAAAGAAGAAAGCAACAAAGTCAATCGGAAATGTCAGTACTTACTAGCAGGTTTTGAAAACTATTGAAGACATTAAAAATTAGAATATTATCGGAACAGCAAAATTTAACGGTGGACTTAGTACCTGCTTTAAATTAGTAAAGAAGGGTCTTATTGAGATATTTGACTTAAATCTCGATTTGTATTCCAAAACTATTGCAGACACGGTCACATCTACAAATCCAACAAGTACTGACAAGCCTACGAATAGTCTGCTGTAGAGCATTCGCCCATTCTAAGCTTTAATTCTTCAAAACAAGGAGTTGAGAAATCTCTAAGGTTACTAATATATCTAGAAACTCAGATCTGCTAGCTTTCTGACGCACTGTCGGCTTGTATCGAATCTTAAAAAAATATCGCAGTAGCGACATTTGTGTTTCAATGAGTTCTGACTGACCGTTTTCCATGCAGTTCTCTCGCGAAATCGTCTTTCATCCTAAAATTTGAGTACAGTTTGGTTTTTAACAAAAATCTTACAAAATATTGATTTTTATTATTTATAATTTCTTAGCCAGTAACAAATATACGGGTAATTCCATGTCAAATCAACCAAAAAAAAATTGTTTTCAAATTTACCACTTCCTATTTTATTGAAACTTTTGTTGTTTATATGCTTTGACTTTCTGAAGCCACATATCATTTTGTTGTTTATATTCTTTGACTTTCTGAAGCCACGTATCATTTAAAAAAAATTCTATCTCTCACAATTTTTTAGCTATACAGTTATCAAAATAGGAAAATAAGGCTTTTTTGCATATAAGCTCGAGGATTAAATATATGTATTCTTATTCCAGTTCTATAAGCCCTAGGAAGTTGAGTAATAGCTCATTCTAAAGGGGAATTAAAACAGTTTTACAGACATAGTCATGTATATTTACACAAATTAAAAATCTTAGAAATTGTAATCCTCAAAATGTATAGATTTTGCTAGTTTAAAATTTTTAGCAATAAAATTGATAGTTGTTGATTAAAAACACAAAAGAAGTCTGCGCCTCATATTTCAAAATTATTTACACAAATTTATTTACATTTAAAAGTATTTACACAATAGAAAAAACATTATAAAACACCAACAAAAAAACAAAAATGATTAGTAGCCAGATAAATTTTTTTCAGCATCTATGACAGCTTGAAGTCTAGCTGGAATAGATGCAATCAAATTGCGTACAAACTCGATTTCTAAGCTGTTCCAGATATTTATTATTACATCAATAGTTTCCTCTCGTTTTCGGCCCATTTGGATAGATCTCTGCCTTTTTATGAATGCCCATACATTCTCTATTATGTTTAGATCTGGACTCTGGGGTAGCCATGGAAGAACATCTTGTCCAACTCGATTTAAAAACGTTGTTGGTAACCATGCTTTGTGGCATGGAGCATTATCATGCTGCAAAATCCAATTTTCATCAAGTAATAATCTCTGAGCCGAAGAAAAAACATGGTCATTCAAAATATGTAGATATTCTGCCTGGTTTACAATGCCTTGTATTGGTACTAGGTCTCCAAATCCAATGTATGAGGCACATCCCCAAAACATTACTGAACCCCCGCCGAAACGATTAAAAGGTTGTACTGCTTTATGCTTCGATCCTTTGGAAAGGTGCCTATAAGTTTTTCTAAATGACCCTTCAAATTGAAAAGAGGACTCATCCGTCCATAATACATTATGCCAAAACTCCATTGGCTTATGGATATACTCCATGGCGAACTCTATACGTTTTTTTTTTTTTGTTTTTTTCAGATATGTCTATTACTTTTCTCACGACATAGGTCTTTATATCATACGTTCTTAATCTTCTCCGAATTGTGGATTCACTTACAGGTTTTCCAATGATGTTTTCTGCCTCTGCAGCAACTTTAACCGGACTTGCGACTGGATTTTCTGCGAATATTTTAAGAATAGAACGATCTTCTATTTTGTTTGTCACATATTTCCGACCAGTTCTGACTCTATTTTGTAGGCTTCCATAGGTTTCTTTCTTCTTTGCTAAATTGTATACTGTTTTCCGACATATTCCGCACTCTTTTCCCAAGTCTGATGCCGAGGAACCCATTTCAAACTTCGTTGCGATCTCAACTCGCGTTTCGACGGGAATTTCCTTTATTTTCACCATTTTAAACGTTTTTTAGCGACTTTTGTATAAATATTTATTTTTATGCAATATAAATTTGCTAACTATCAACACAAATGAGGTTTTTGAAAAGATTCCAGCGTTTTTAACTTAATTTCACGAATGTGTAAATATTTTTGACAGACAAAATAAGTGTGTAAATAATTTTGAAATATGAGGCGCAGACTTCTTTTGTGTTTTTAATCAACAACTATCAATTTTAATGCTAAAAATTTTAAACTAACAAAATCTTTACATTTTGAGGATTACAATTAGGAAGTTTTCCTGTCGCAAATTTATTAACATAGCAGCAAAATTTTTCTGCTAACTAAAAATTCTAAAATTTTTAATTTGTGTAAATATATATGACTATGTCTGTATAAAAACCTTTGAGATAGTGTCTTCTAATTTTTTTAAATTCATATATGTTTTTTAATGTGGCTTAGTGAGTACACCAATCAAATTTCAGGATGGGACCATGGTGGGATTTAAAAACATATGTAAATTTAAAAAAAAATCAAAAGACACTATCTCAAAGATTTTTATAAAACCCTTTTTTTAAATATAAGAAAAAAATTTGTTAAAAATAATATTTTTTATGATTGATATCAAATTAAAGCGTATGGAATCCCCTTTAAAATGAGCTATTATTCAACTTCCTATAACTGGAATAAGAATATATTTAATCCTCGAGCGTATGTGCGAAAAAGCGATATTTTCCGATTTTTATAGCTGTATAGCTAAAAAACTATAAGAAATGATTTTTTTTAAATTATATTTAGATTGAGAGAGTCAAGGAATATAAATAACAAAAGTTTCAATAAAATCTGAAGTAGTCCTTTTAAAAGCCTTGTTTATTTGACGTGGAATTACCCATACATACATATATCTGTGACATTAAGGAATAAGTGCTTAAGTCGACTTAAGCAAAATTTACCATTACCATTAAGCAAAAAGTACCATTTTTGAGGAAGTTATAGCGAAATTTAATTCTGCTTATCTTTTTTCAATGTCTAAACGCATTGGAAAAAAAGCTTAAGAAACTACAAGCTATTTTTCCAAATCAAAAAATCTTTTTTTCACAACTTATTAATTGCAACGCCTGCGTACTTTTCGTAGATCTAAAATAATTTCCAAAACATACGTCTGACTCCCATGTGTGAAGTTTAAAGATCAGATATTTTTTAAAAAAATTAATTTTTAAGTTTAAAATTGCTCTCCTACAAAACTTAAAAATCAGACTTAAGCACTTTTTCCTTTTTGCCACAGATATTATAAGGGTTTTCCAGCTAGTTATTTTTTATAAAAATAAAAAAAACCCCACTTTTGTCTTATTTATTTTTCTTTTAATTTGAGTTCACAAGGTGTATTGTTATCGATATCGTCGGTAATTTTATTTAAGTCTCAGCATCATTTCGGTAGCGATACGATGTTTAATTTATTTTCTCAAATACAACTACTCAAATAAATTATATTTGGAAAATTTAATTATTCTTTCTCCAGCAGTTTTTAACAATCTAGAAAATAAGTTTTTGAATAATTGTTTTCATTTTAATTGATGTTTATGTTTTTTTTTTCTAATGTGTCTGTTTTGTTTGTCTATTTAAATTTTTTTGGCATTGTGCTGCATAATCAAAAATGGAATTTTTTTCTCGAGTGTTGTTTAGATCATTTATTTTTGGCCATTCAAAAATTTTATCGAACTGTGAAGATTATTAATACTTTGTTTTTCTATTTCATATACGAGGGCTATTCGATCTGGCCCACCCCATCGATTGACTCATTAATTGACTAAAAAAGAATTATAAAAAAAGAAATATCACGGAAAGAATTTTACGTTCCGGTACGAGGGAGATGAAGTTAAAAATGGCGAAAATTGCATTACGTAAATTACGAACAGGCCATTAGTAGCTTAAACTGGTTCTACTAAGATACCAAGATAGCGTAGATATTATGTTGAAACAACTCTACATTCTAAGCAAGTTAGCTAATGCTATCTATGTACCAGATATCCTAAACTAGGCCGTAAATATGTTCTAAAATGTATTATTAAAATTTTTTTTAAAATTAATAATATCACAATTACGACTTAATGGTAAATGGATTCGCTTCTCAGTTCGATTAAAAATAATAATAAAAATAGCAATTTTTTTAGAATAAAATTATTTCAATTACAGTTAAGAAGTGTTTTTAAGAAAAACTAGAAAAACGAATAATTATTGTGCAAACATCATTACTTTCAACACAAACTCGTTGTGGTATACACACCTATAAGAGTTTGCTGTCAGTATAAATAAGAATATCCCTATAAAACGAATATCCCTATTCGTATATGAGGGTTTCGAATTGAAAAATTCTGTAAATTTATTTCTTATTACAATAAATAAACGTAACATAAATGATTCTTCCACTGTTTCTGTAAATATGGGTACTCTTTAGTACTGGCAAAGTATTGACTATTGAGTAGTGACTACCAAGTATCGAGTATTTTGTCCTCTTTTAAGTACTCAATACTCATATATAGTTACTCAATACTTTTAGCGTTATATTTTTAGAAAGAAATTGAGTAACGACTTCATTTAAACTCCAACACACCGTCTCCGCGAGTCATCGATTTAAGAAACATAACGCGGAGCAATGGTAGTATTGTAATGTTGTTATAGGTGGCGAATACGTGTATTTAACATGTTCTGATTAAAAATAATTTTCTGTTTTGCGTTAATGTTGTTTGAATGCTTTTCATTAAGCACATAGTAATAGGACGGTTGAGCAACAGATGGCGCTGTTTGAACGCTGTCAAACGTAAATAAAACAACAACGTCATTGTAATGTTAAAAAACAGCTTTTACTCCCCATTTTCATTAGCTATGTTAATGTTTTTTCACGCCCGCCGTCTACATTAGCCATCAAGTTGTCTTAACAAAAATCAAACTTCATATAAAAAAAATAATTTTTGTATACTAACATGATGTTAGTGTTAATGTATATAATTTTATGTCTAACCCCCTGTCTACGTTAGCCATCAATTTGTCTTAGTGACTAATGGAGACGGTGGTAAAGGTAGCGTAAGCTGATGGCGTCAAAATAATCTCCTACTTATAATCGTGTACATTAATTTCGGCAGATTGTAGTCTACTGTCTGCTGTCATCTATAGGTTTTTAAATGATGCTTAATGGAGAGGGTACTTAATAAAGAGAGTTATTATAAGTATTATTTGAGACCGATAAGCTGTAATAACGAATAATAACTATAGATCAATTTATTGATCACTTCAGCTAAAGTTACCTTTAACTAACACCTACTTTACTTTAAAGGCAAATTATAACAACCATTTATAACTTGCCAATAGCTAAAGTGAGAACTTTATCGGCGAGATAGTTTTTCCTTATAAAAATGAGGGTAAGGCTCGTTTTGTGGTACAGTTGTACCAAATTTGGTACAATCGACACATCAGTGGTACACTTCACACTTTTTTGGTACAATTTTATATACAATTAATTTAATAAATTTTTTCTTACAATATTAAACATTTCTAACCTCATAGTTCTCCAACCCTGACTAGAACTAACTAAATTGCAACATTCTTGATTTATGTTTAGGATTTTTTTTTTACTTACGAGGACTGTTTGCTGAACTACAGCGTTTAAACGTTTTTGAATCACCTCAAATAGTTTCCCTGCAATAAATATTTGCCTGATATATTTTTCCATTCTTTCTAGAGAGATATCGTAGGGTTTTTTTGGTAATTAGATAACTCTTTAATTATTCTTCCAAATAACTCCAGGCATACTCTATCGACCTAGGATCAGGTTACTTCGGTGCAGTTTCAGGCACGTGCTGGAAATCGTAGAATAACCAGCTCCCAACATTGTTGCTTATAAAACAGCTACATAAGCATTTTATCTAAATAATTGTTAGTAAATTAGCAACATAAAAAGGAATCAAGGTCAATTATCATTAATTTAAAAGACCTTAGTATAATACCCCAGTATAATGATTTATTTTGTTTTAATGTCTACCCAAACATTGTTACAATTGATTCTGATTTGGTACAACTTTATCAATGCGGCGGTACAATTTAAATATTGTCAGATCTCAACACTGCTTGTTACTATAACTTGCCCTTAAAGTACCTGATAGTCAAAGGTCGTTTTTGGCTTACTTATATTAACAGAAATCTGCTTATTTCTTCTATAAAATTCTAACTTTAGCTATTGGCAAATTATAAAAATGGGCCTTAGAGTGCTATAATTATTTAACAGAGTGTATATTTTGTTTATTTCTATTTGATTTTGTTTGCAAATATTTTGTATATTTAAAAAAAAAAATTATATTCATTTATAAAAAAAGTGCGCCTGTGTTTGGAACAAGTGGTACTTAAGATGAGTAAAAATAAATTTAAAACAAAAAAAAAAAAATAACAGAGAAAAACCATTGATATTCTGTTTTTATAAGAACACATACTTATTGACTAAAGTAATTTCCCATAAATAATGTTATTCAATTTACTTGTGGTTTATTAATATTCTTTTGTTTCTTTTTGTGATCATTTCATTTTTAGGTGGTCATTAGATGATTCAATGTTAGTAAGAATAAATAAGAAGGCATTAATTGTTCGATTCACAACCTTATGTAAATTGTAAGTTGTATACAATACAAGCAAAAGTAAAAAGTTTGACGTAACTTATAAAAAGAAAAAATAGGAAAACCACAATAACAATAAAATATAAAGCTGGAGTGGCCTACACTCAGCTATACCATACCCAATGGAAACAGATATTTTTGTGGATATATTACATAAAGAATATAAGTTCAAAGTATATTCGAATCGAAAAATTAATTATTTTTGGTTTGGGGTGTTAAGTAAACTATCCCTTGTCCCTTCCCGTTTATGCGCAAAATTTATGCAGCTCTTCATCTCCATAAACCAAAGGTACATACTGAATTTAATTTTGATATGTCATACGGTATGACCTCTAGAGAGTTTACAAAATTTGGGAGTACCCCTTGACCCCTCTTGATTATGCTCATAACTTACACAGCTCTTCATCTCCAAATACCAAAGGCACATATTAAATGTCGTTTTAATATGTCATATGGTATGACCTGTAGAGCGTTCATACAATTTGGAGGTAAGGAAACTACCTCCTGCCCCTCCCGATTATACCCAAAAAACTATACAGCTCTTCATCACCATATACCAAAGGCACATACTAAATTTCATTTCGATATGTCAAACGGTATGACCTGTACAAACTCCACATAAATAGTGGCATACACACCCATCCACCCACAGACATCATCGCGAAAATAGTCAAAATGATTTCAGGAGACCTCAAAATCCCGACCTCCATTTTTTTCCTGATTATTATACTTTACCTTATACTACGTATGGTAAAGTAAAAATTCCAATATTTTATGGGCCATATTCATAAAAAATATTTTAGGTTTATGAATAGCATTTAATTGAAGAAATTACTTCAGTATGACTATTTTCTTTTCGTTTTTTAATGTTTTGTAAATATAATAGTTATTTTTAGTTAAATTAACTAGAATTGTTAGTTATTTAGTTTTCAATCAAAAAAAAAATTTTAAAAAAAATAAAACATAATTTGAAAAAACGCAAAATATTATTATCTCTGAATAAAACGAATTAGACTCTCACTTCCCCTTTTAGTTGAATTTTCCATCTTACCCCGAAATTTACCACAAAAATAATTAAAATTTAAAAAATGTTCAATTTTACATATCAATTCTATTTAATTTATGTTAAATTTAAACAGTTTTTTTTTCTTGTTTGCCCTTTTGTCAATTTTATATGCATTTATTCACTTTTAATAAAATACATTAGCTAAGTTCTATTATTTTCTTCAATTTTATATGAGTATAACAATAAAAAATTATAGTAAAATACAGGAATAACTTATTTCATAATAACTTATTTTAGGGAAATTAACCAAATTTGTTCGAGAATCTAGCCGAACAACTTTTTTTAGTTTATATTGGCTCTGAAAATTTATTGAGTTCCCTTTTGTTATGTTAATAAAACTTGGCAGAAAAGTCTCTTATGGTCATAGAATGTTTAAGTTGGAAAATTAAAAAAATTGGACCAAGGAAAAAAAGTTGCCCTTAGAAGAACTAATCCTACCTGTGAAAAATTTATATTTTTTAAGTGTTCCCATACTTTTTTTAGCCAGTGCAACTTTTATGGTCAGCGAATGTTCAAAAAACTAAATTTGGGCCCATAAGATTCTAAAATGCCGACCCCTTTTGTGTGCACAAATAATGTAATTATTAAAAAAATGGAGAACATAAGGCTTTATACTATAAAAGTAAAATTTTGAGACTTTATGGGCAGGGGGAGGTATTCCTCCAATCCTAGGACGTCCATGAGATTTTTTTAATTTTTTTTTTTGCTGAATTTAAAACAAAATATCCATTTTTAAGCTTTTATGTCGAAGAAAAGGTGCCTAACCAATCCTCGCCAAACAAGATTATTAATAAAAGACATTTTTGTAATTTATTACTTTATAGTATTTAATTTATCTGAGAATAATTAATTTATTTCTAAGCAGCTGTATCCGCTACTTTGTCAGCGGCCTTATTTTGCTTTGAAAGTAATCCATTTTAAGACTCTTACTTTTATAGTGCTTCAGATAAGGTTTATGTATTAACTTTATATAAAGGTACTCATCCCTGGGTTACTACTCAGAAACATAGTCTTTGTATAAAATTCTAAAATTTATATAAAATTATACAACTCTTGTAGAGTACTGTTAATAGTGTTTTAGATTTCCCGCTAACAAAAATAAAAGTTGCTGATAACTTTGCTGTACCATTGAATCGGTAAAATTAGTACTTTCAATATTTGGTCTCTATTTTCTCTTGCAATGAGATATTTTTATGAGAAAAAAATATCCTATATCTGAACCACGATAATTAGGTACCTCTCCGTAAAACACAAACAGACAGAAAAACACAGTTTTATTATACACTAGCTGTGCCCGCCACGTCGTGGGCATCCTGATAATATTTTGCTCGATTTTGCTTTGAAATTATTCCACACCTATTGTAAGATTTACTTATATGCAACTAAACTAAGAAGAAACTAAGAATAACAGAAGTTTATAGCCACAATTTAAAAATTAACGTTAAATAACAAAAATAATGTTATCACATAATTACCTATGTATGTATGTATGTATGTAGGTATTTCACAATATAACCAAATTGTACAACACATACGCGACTAAAACGAATACAAATTTTATTCAATTGGCTATTTGTCAGTAATTCATATTTTTAGCGCCATCTGTTAATTAAAGTGTTTTAAAATATACAACTTTCAAAAATTAAAGGTGCCGTACATTACTTAGTTCCGCCTCAAAATATGCTGCATATTAGTTTATGTATTTTTTACTTTATAAAAAGTAAAGTATGTATTCATATCCGGTTAGTTCAACTGCGTACTTTCACTGCTTTTTCTCTACTTTCTAAGATATTTTTGCGAAAAAATAACCTATATTGGGACCAGGATACTTAGATATCTCCTCACAAAATTTTGTTAAAATCCATCCAGTAGTTTGTACGTGATGCAAACGTCAAGAAAAGCAGACAGACAGACAGACAGACAGACAGGATATGTTAGTATTTTATTATATGTATAGATATTGATTGATATGTATAGATAATAACTTATTTGTAATAGTAACAATAAATTTTATTTAAAATAATAAGAATTAATTTTATAATTAAGTTTTTACGCTCTAGGTCTTTTTTATAAAAATATTGTAATTTATTTTTATATTCGATATTTCGCTACACCATTGGGTAGCATCGTCAGGAATTAAAAATAGTTTATAATATTTAATTGAATGAAAATATTAAAATGATTGAAAAAACTTTTTGTCAATCAAATTTAAAAAACTAACATTTCAAAACATTCAAAAACAAAATTTTCAAAAGCAAATAAAATGTTACTACGAATGATAAAAACATTTTTAAACCTATACATATTTACATAAAATTCCTATATTAAAAAATGTTTAAACAGTTTTTAGAAAAACCAAAATAATTTCACATTTATACATATATGACGATGCTACCCAATGGTGTAGCGAAATATCGAATATAAAAATAAATTACAATATTTTTATAAAAAAGACCTAGAGCGTAAAAACTTAATTATAAAATTATTCAAAAGGTCAAAAAATACAATAATTGTTTAATAATAAAAAGAGCACGCAAAAATAAAAGTGATGGTGTACAGCAAGTTTTTTATAAACCTTTTATAAATCAAAAAATTTTTTTTATGAATTTAGCCCTATATTTTTTAAATTTAAATTAGTTAAAAAAAAAATTAGTTTTTAAAAAAGTTCTAGCACAAAAAGATTTTATATCCCAGCAATTTATTATTATTGACAAAGTATTAGCAAATAAACTTTACAACTTGGCAAGATAGACAAGACAATGTTAGCAAAAAAGAAAATAGTTAAACTATAAGTTTCTTTATTTATTTATAATTTCCGAGGTCATTTCCTTTTATATAATAACGTATATAAAAAGTAAAAGAAAGTGTTTTGTTACTCCAAAAATAAAGTCAAAATACTCGCAGTAAAAGGGAATCATACAAGTTGTGTTTACGTTTCAAGGACAAAAGAATTTGGGGTGAAAGAAAGTTAATACTTTCTCTATTATTCGAAAAAATAAGTGCAAATATAATTTTAAGCATGTTAAAGCTTTTATCACTTTCTCAGTTAATAAAATAAATACTAAAATATTGAACACTAGAATTAACAACGAATTGTGATGTTAAGAAGTCTATAAAAATTATATTCAAATTAAATAATTCACGCATACTTTACAGGCTGGCAGTCAAACTAAATTAGAATTGAAATAAAAAGTATTGTATGTGGTGGGTGCTGAAACTGATGTTGTTGATGATGATGAAGATGAGAATGACTACAATGTGCTGATGAGTTCAAGAAGCGACCGATTGAAAAAAAAACAAAGATGATGGCAAACAAATTTGTACGAGAAATTGAAAACACGAAAAATATGAAGTACGATGAGTTTTCCGACATGCTGACTGCTGGCTGGCTGCTTGAACAATAAGAACTTTTTCCAGCATCAGTAAGTGTTTAGATAGTGTAACTTAAGGAGCAAAATAATTTATCAACGGATGAGATAACTTTAAAATGTTTGTGGCATAAACGTAAATTTTTAAAATATAAAATGTGTATTAAAATGTAAAGAGAAAATATTAAAAATAGCAAATTGAATTTTAATTAACATATTTATAACAAAATATTTTTATATAAAAATATTTTTTATAAATTTTAATAAAAATATTTGAAATGTCTGGAATTCATTTTTAGAATTAAAAAAATATCACACATTTTCTAAAAATTAATAAAATTAAATTATTTAAAAATTCCAAAAAAATAAATAAAATTTGTCGAAATGTGTAAAAAAGGGCCAATTATTGCACATGAGTTTTTTAAAATAATTTTTTTAAATATAATTTTGCAGAAAACTAATACGAGATAACCATAAAATAACACAAAATTCATTGGCGTTAAAGCGACACTCATACGTCTCGGTGTCTGCCAGTAATTAATTAACTGTAATTGCATGTACGTAATATTATTCATACGGAAACGGGTATAACGTATACGTCCCAGTGTCCGACACTAAAAAACGAAACCAAATGTTTTATTTTAAAAGATACATGAGAATATTAAATAATTATTAAGCTCTAAATTAAAAAAAAAACAAGTGCAATATTTAAAAGCAAATGTTTCAGTTCATATGAAAATGTGCTTTTCCAGAAAAATGTACATAAACAAAAAATATTGTTTTAAATTTTGTGTGTATATAATTTTAGTGCAGAGTAATTTTAAAGGAATAATTTATATAAAATATTAACACATAAAAATAATGGATGTTTTGTAAACACGATTTAATTATTTCTTGGAAATAAAAATACATAATTGTCTGCATATTCCTCAAAATAAAAAGCGAAAACTTGTATCTTTGTATGCGAAAATTGTCTGTTAAAAAATCAAACTGTTAAAAATTAAAATAATATATTTATAGTTCCAAAGGAAAGAGAACAAGTTGTATTTTAATTGAAAAAAAAAAAATAAATTAAATTCGTAAAACATTACTTAATTTTATAGTTATAAATAAATAACCCTTCTAAATTTATTAATAAAAATTATTTGTGGTTACAAGGAAACACTGCTTATGTTTTATTCTGTATTTTTGAAGTAGACAACCCTAAGACATTATAGCTGGTTTTTATTAATCTATTACTATTGCGCTTAAGGATATTTCTTTCCGTCGGAACCTTATGAATTAAGAAATAAGTCGTTCTAAATTCTCAAAAATAACACATTCAAATAAACGAGTTATTCACGGTAACAAAACTTAAAAGCTTAAGTCGACTTAAGTAGTTATTACCTTTTATTACTATTATGATTATTATTTTTACTTTACCATAAGTAGTATAAGGTGAAGTATAGTAATCATAAAAAATCGAGGTCGGGATTTCGACGGATTTATACGTTTTGAGGTCTCCTGACTCCATTTTGACTATTTTCGCGATGATGTCTGTGAATGCCACTATTTTTGTGGAGTTGGTACAGTTTATACCGTTTGACATATCAAAATGAAATTTAGAATGTGGCTTTAGGCATAATTGGAAGGGGGCAAGGGATAGTTTCCTTCCCCGTATAACTTGTCAAAATGAAATTCAGTGTGTGCCTTTGGTATATAGAAATGAAGGGCTGTATAAGTTTTGGGCATAATCGGAAGTGGGCAAGTTGGAGTTTACTTAACACCCAAACCGAAAATAATTAATGTTTCAATTCGAATATACTATGAACTTCTATTCTTTATGTAATTTATACATAAAAATATTTGTTTTCATTGGGTATGGTAAAGTTGAGTGTAGGCTACTTTAGATTTTTTTTATATATTTTCATTTATTGTATCTTCAATGTATTTGAACTAACAATAAGAACTCATATCTCAACTCTAAAAGGCAAAATATAACCCTTCTAAGTCCAGTTATTGCTAGATAAAAATTGCTGTTATCGCTATCCCTTAGATGTTCGGACAAGAGAAGAATATTCTTCCTTCATAGTCGAATGAAGCCACGAGCATTTAATAACCGTATGTTGCGGTTATTACGGATTTGGTTTAAAATTTCCTGAAATACGTTACTGCATATGACGCTGTATATAAAGGTATTAGTTTTTTTTTATAAATTAAGTATAACATGGCCCATACCATCGCAGTTTATGGATTTACCAGTAATAAAATTATAAATCCTTAAAACGGTTCAAGATTTCTTTCACTACTTTGTGCATGTTGTTCTTAAAGATATCAATTTGATAGAGGGATCTATTTTCCAATTCAGCCAACACCTTTTTCAACTACTCTTTCAAGTACAAAATGAAGAATTTTTTTATTACGTACGAAATTTTGGTTGTGGAGCAAAAATTAACACCAACAACTATGGTGAATTTTTTATACGTAGTAACCCTTTAATGATACAATTTTAACCAAAACTTGTTTATCGGGACCAAAGTAATGTTGTAAACAACTAAAATTTGTTCACCGCACCCATATATTGTTACAGAGAACATAATGTGGTTCGTGTGACCATACCAGAATCATTATTTTTCTTTGCGTGTATGTCTGTATGGTTCTACTTTTGTGTAGACGTTTTCTAGCTTATCAAAGAAACCTTCCACTCTATGGTAAAGGACTCAAGACACAGCATTGAAAATAAAAATAAAAAATATTTGAGCTGTGTGAAGCAAATAACATCTTGTTAGTATTTTTTATCAAGGTCAGGGTTTTCTTGAAGTTTACATCAGTTATTTTTCATTCAATATCTCGGAATTAAAATCTTAGGGGGCCTACAGCATTGACATCGACAGGCGGTAACTCAGTAATTTAGCCGTTCCCAAATGATCAACAAATCGATTGCCTTTTTCTATATTATTTATCATTAACTAAAGCTATAAGAGCAGGTTGATTATTTTTAAGCTTAAGGTTTATGTTTTGGCTTCATTATCTAGGTATCACATTGCAGTTTGCTATGCAAAAGCTATCAATGAATTAATCGACCCGTCCAAATAATAATGTCAATATGAATAGCAATACCCGTCCATAGAGCATTTAAAATATGCGTTTCTATGTTGCTTGATGTGGGTTTATCGCCATAGAATTGTAACTATACATATCCCCAAGGAAGTTATCTAATTCTTGATTTTGTCGAATTTATGACATTCAAAATAAATTTAAACAATTTGCAATTCGCATGAGTCTATTTATGATAAATTGCCAAATTAAACTAACTAAATTAAAACAGCTGTTCCCAATTTAAAATTTCTTGTAAATAGCAAAATAAACGCTTTGATTTACAATTCAAAAAATCGAATTAGTTAATTTATGCCGAGAAAGTAATTTTTGTTTTATTTGTTTTTTGCATTCATTATTAAACTTTTACTAAATCTAAATATTTTTAAAATAAATTGCAAGCCAAAGTTTTAAAATTAAACTTACAGTAAAAAAAATAAACACAATTAATAAATAAAAAATATTCGTGACAAACACCACTAAAATGTTATGGAAATAATAAAACACAAAACTATAAATTTATGCAAAAGCACAAAAATTAAAATAATTCTTTCAACAAAAAAAGATAAAAATAATAAAGAAAAATTGAATCAAAAGTTTAAATCTGAAAAATAAGACAACCAGACACAATGGTGGAGTTTGATGCCACGGATAATGTCAATGCTGAGCTTTTAAACAAGCTTAAACATCTTGATGTCAGAGTGGAGACAGTTGAAACGAACAAGGGCATTTGTAAGAAAAGTTTTTGGAAATCACTAAAACTAAGAGCAGCACTAAATCATATTGGTTTATTGGTTGGATTATCGGTATATTGTGGAGTTGGTGGTTTGGTAAGTAAAAAAAATATCATTGGAAGATTATGAAGATTTATTTTTTATTTTATTTTATAGATAAAATATTTTAAAATATTTTAGAAAAAATATTTTACATATAAATTGCATTTTATAAAAGTAATACTGTGATGAAGGCAGAAATAATAAAGTTAAAAGGACGTTGACATGAACTTACTTTAAATATTGTCTCTTTTTAACAAGCAAGGAAATTAAATACAAAGTTTTTGAGGACACAGATTTTAAGATTACTAAAATCAACACAATAAAATTTAGGGTTAATAAATACAACAAAACAATAGCCCAATTCTTATTACTATGTTCTTATAATGGGTGATTTTTTTGAGGTTAGGATTTTCATGCATTAGTATTTGACAGATCACGTGAGATTTCAGACATGGTGCCAAAGAGAAAGATGCTCAGTATGCTTTGACATTTCATCATGAATAGACTTACTAACGAGCAACGCTTGCAAATTATTGAATTTTATTACCAAAATCAGTGTTCGGTTCGAAATGTTCAAATGTGACAAATTTTGTTCAGCGATGAGGCTCATTTCTGGTTGAATGGCTACGTAAATAAGCAAAATTGCCGCATTTGGAGTGAAGAGCAACCAGAAGCCGTTCAAGAACTGCCCATGCATCCCGAAAAATGCACTGTTTGGTGTGGTTTGTACGCTGGTGGAATCATTGGACCGTATTTTTTCAAAGATGCTGTTGGACGCAACGTTACGGTGAATGGCGATCGCTATCGTTCGATGCTAACAAACTTTTTGTTGCCAAAAATGGAACAACTGAACTTGGTTGACATGTGGTTTCAACAAGATGGCGCTACATGCCACACAGCTCGCGATTCTATGGCCATTTTGAGGGAAAACTTCGGAGAACAATTCATCTCAAGAAATGGACCGGTAAGTTGGCCACCAAGATCATGCGATTTGACGCCTTTAGACTATTTTTTGTGGGGCTACGTCAAGTCTAAAGTCTACAGAAATAAGCCAGCAACTATTCCAGCTTTGGAAGACAACATTTCCGAAGAAATTCGGGCTATTCCGGCCGAAATGCTCGAAAAAGTTGCCCAAAATTGGACTTTCCGAATGGACCACCTAAGACGCAGCCGCGGTCAACATTTAAATGAAATTATCTTCAAAAAGTAAATGTCACGGACCAATCTAACGTTTCAAATAAAGAACCGATGAGATTTTGCAAATTTTATGCGTTTTTTTTTTTAAAAAAGTTCTCAAGCTCTTAAAAAATCACTCGTTACATATTGACAAAATTTCTATTGAACTATTGAACCAGCTTTCAGTTTTTCTGTTCTTAATAATGGAAACTTGCGTGAAAGAAAATTGAAGTATTCGCCACTTTTGTGGCTAATCATACTATTTCATTACGTCCAGTTTAATATGAATATGACGGAAGTAATGGGTGATTTTTTTGAGGTTAGGATTTTCATGCATTAGTATTTGACAGATCACGTGAGATTTCAGACATGGTGCCAAAGAGAAAGATGCTCAGTATGCTTTGACATTTCATCATGAATAGACTTACTAACGAGCAACGCTTGCAAATCATTGAATTTTATTACCAAAATCAGTGTTCGGTTCGAAATGTGTTTTAACGACAAATTTTGTTCAGCGATGAGGCTCATTTCTGGTTGAATGGCTACGTAAATAAGCAAAATTGCCGCATTTGGAGTGAAGAGCAACCAGAAGCCGTTCAAGAACTGCCCATGCATCCCGAAAAATGCACTGTTTGGTGTGGTTTGTACGCTGGTGGAATCATTGGACCGTATTTTTTCAAAGATGGTGTTGGACGCAACGTTACGGTGAATGGCGATCGGTATCGTTCGATGCTAACAAACTTTTTGTTGCCAAAAATGGAACAACTGAACTTGGTTGACATGTGGTTTCAACAAGATGGCGCTACATGCCACACAGCTCGCGATTCTATGGCCATTTTGAGGGAAAACTTCGGAGAACAATTCATCTCAAGAAATGGACCGGTAAGTTGGCCACCAAGATCATGCGATTTGACGCCTTTAGACTATTTTTTGTGGGGCTACGTCAAGTCTAAAGTCTACAGAAATAAGCCAGCAACTATTCCAGCTTTGGAAGACAACATTTCCGAAGAAATTCGGGCTATTCCGGCCGAAATGCTCGAAAAAGTTGCCCAAAATTGGACTTTCCGAATGGACCACCTAAGACGCAGCCGCGGTCAACATTTAAATGAAATTATCTTCAAAAAGTAAATGTCATGGACCAATCTAACGTTTCAAATAAAGAACCGAGAGATTTTGCAAATTTTATGCGTTTTTTTAAAAAAAAAAGTTCTCAAGCTCTTAAAAAATCACTCGTTACTATGTTTGCTATATTAACAAGTTTAAAAAATAATTCAGTGCTTCGATACCTACGCGATTTTACATATATGACCCTTTTTAACAACCGTATATGTAATGTTCTTTGCGTGTTTTACAAAATTATCCACAAACAATTTTACAAAAAATTCCACATAATAAATAATAATAATAAATAAATAATGCCCATTCGCTTTATTTCACAACTTTGACAAAATGTTGCCAGAAACATTTCAATGTTTTTCCACAGTAAAAACAGAGCACTACTTCTGCAACATTTTTTCATGAGTTTTTCATACAAATTTTTTATGTATGTAGAGTTACACAGCATTCACATAAACATAGTGAGATATATATTTATAAAAAAACATACCTAAAGGCGTCCATACTAGCGCCACAACTGTTGGTTTGTGGCCAAAAACTGTCCTTCTTGCACGCACAAATATCAGTTGCTTCTTGATTTTAATCGTCGGTTTTGAAACGTATTCGTTTTGCTTGTGTACAGAAAACACCCCGGGTCTTTAGTGCTTTGGCGGGAATCGAACCCGCAACCTCCAGACTGATAGAATAGCGCGCTACTAATCGGTTTATCGAGGCACGTCGATTAACATTTGTTGAAACATAAACCCGTAAAATACGATTCTAATTAATAGTTTTAAAAAACTAAACACAAAACTTCAAAAACATTTAATGATCCAATATTAACAAAAACTTGTTTATTGTGACCATAGTAATGTTAAAAATTAACAATAATTTGTTCATCGCAATCATATATTGTCACATAGAACAAAAAATGGTTCTTGTGATCATATCATAACCATGTTTGTTCTTTGTGTGTAACGGATAGCCCAACGATATTTATTTTCGGAATTTCCTTTTGAATTATATAAGTAACAGATTATTTCACTTTTTTGTATACCTTCTAGAAAAGCCAACCCCAATTACTTATAATTTTTCTGCCAACATAAGGAGATTGATGAGAACAACTAAGAGTACGAACATTTGGCTTGATATAGTTTCTTTCAATCTTTGGCATTACCTATCAAACGATCTAGAAATGCATTTACCATTCATATTCATGCACTAGTTGACGATTGGAGCCAAGAAACAAAACGTTAATGATACGCTCAATCATGATCTTTTCACAAATTCTAAATGGGGTCGAGCGATTAATGTCGATTTTAGTGCTAGTAAGACTCAATGTTGTATGCTATGAATGATGTATGTAGGTATTAAGGAATCAAAAGCTTCTGATGTTCTTGCCATTAAAATCCAATGAGATGTCCGATGGTCAAAACACATTTTCCAAGTCTCAACACAAGCTTTTAAGTACCACAGATTTTTAAAACGGTGTAAAAGATACTTCATTCCATTCGACCTTCTTATGGCGTAAAATGGAATACTACTCTCATGTATGGATCAGCACTCCAAAGTCCAATTTGAAGCTATTCGACCTCGAACAGGTGAGGGCCAAGTAGCTCAACGGTGACAGCAGAGTTTTTAATTACATTGGCTTACTGGAACATCCACGCAATGTGGGATGTATTTCGCTGTTTTGCCATTACTACAATGGAATGTGCTCTATTGAAATCAGGAAACTTCTTCCCGATACCAACACTTTTGCATACAACACGCTTTTCCTAAGACCCCATTTATTTGTCGCTGATTAGCCAGTGAATCGCATTACGCCCGTACAGGTCGTATGTGGAATAAACTCCCTGTGGATGTCTTTCCTGCCCATTTCAATACGGGTAAATTCAAGCCAAATGCCCGCGAACACTACTCCCTCTATCCTCCCTCTTATAACCAATTGTCCTAGTTCCGGCACAAAGCATTGCATAACTAGGAGTCATTCCCTGAGTGCTAGTCCAAATAAAAAATTGAAAAACTCCGAAAAAAGGAATGAATTTTAAAATTATGAATCGTGAGTGGAGAAAGAGTTTATATTTTAATGATATTGCGTTTTTTTTTTCATTGCTTTGTAGTAAGGCATAGTTAGGTCATAAGTTCATTACGCGCTTTTATAAAGCTTCAATAGTTCTTATTGCGTGGTCACGATTACAACAAATAAAGTAAAATATAAAAAAAATCAAATTTGAGTTTTCTTTCATCCGTTGCTAGTAGTAGAATTATGTGCGGTATCTGCATTATAAAGGAGCTGCTGTAACTAATACAAAAACCGCACATTAGTCTATGCATTTACTTTGCATATTTCCTTAAATTGAAGAAATTTAAAAATCTAGTCCTTTTAACGATTTTTTAAAAAAATTTGATAGTTTACTCCCCTCTTTATTGAAAAATATTATGATAACTTACTTTTCCTTTTATTTCTTTTTATACCATCCCATTACTTTATATTTTCTATTTTACCAAAAAAAAAGAAAAAAAATAATGAAGAAAAAACTTTTCCAAGCATTTATTTCTAGACAGGTAAAGAATTTCAGTCAACTTAAAAAGTTTTATTGCCACAACAAGTAGAACCAAATACAATTTATTTAAGATGTTTTTCTTAAATGATTTCTTCGTCAACAGTTTTGTAATGTTACAAACACTTTACTTTTTGGCTTTTTTTTGTAAAGGATTTATAGAAATTTTGAGTTAGCTCAGGTAGTCAATCAAAAAATATTAAATTTTATTATTTTCTTTCTTCGACTACTATTTAACATTCTGCATGGCTGGCTTTTTGGCTTTTTGGCTGATTGCTTTTTGGTTTGCCAAGTTTGCGTGTTACACGTGTGAAGAAGGTGGAAAGGAAGGTAACTGCCAGTATTTTTATTTTTTAAATTTTCATTTGTTGGTTTTTTTCTTCATACATTTTACTATTTCTCTATTGATTTTTATGTTGATTGTAGAGACATAACGTTTTCTAGCGGATTTAAGGATATTTTAGTTTTGATTTGCCAACATTATTTTTTAGGTCATGATGAAACATGCACTTTTGATTTTTAATTATTGTGGTTCTTTGTGTTTGTTATACATAATTGTGTTAACTTGCGGTAAAATTATGTGAAGCCAGGATCACATGAAAACATTTCATTTAAGTACACGCAAATAAAAAACATGGTTGAGGTAATCATAATCTAAAAGCAACATATTATGATTAAATTATTTATATGATTGTAGTTAAACCATATTATTGTTAAACATTTTATAATATTAACATATAATGTTTAAATTAAACTACTATAGTGTGATTAAAAACTATAAAATGTCATATTTAAAAATTGTTTATAATAATATTTTTATTTTAATATAGTTTATTTGATCTTTTTAATAATTTTTATTTTCAAGCTTTAGGTCGTTAATTATTTTTATTTTTATTCTCGATATTTCGCTACTCCTTTGTGTAGCATCATCAGGAAAAATTTAAAACATATCATAGTTAACACAGCTAAAAATTTGATAGATAGAGCTCTAACGATAATCAATAAAGAATTCCACAAAAATAATATGAATAAAATTAGAAATATATTAAATGATAATAATTTTCCTATAAAGCTAACAAATAGATTAATCAGGTATGTTCTATAATCCAAAACCGAGAAAAAGCTTGAAAATAAAAATAATTAAATACAAATAATATTTTTATTTATTATTTTTATCAACGATTTAAGATTTGCCAATTTATGTATTAAGGAAGTCGTCATGTAGATATCATTGATACATAAATTAGTACTCACCTTATGCTATAAATAATAATTAAATGTTTGCCAAAAAATTAACATTATTTGGTTACATATGAATAAACTTAACATATTTTGTTTAATATTAATGTATATATTATGGTTAAAAATTATATACTATTTTTAATTATTTACAAAACTTTGGTTATGGTTTTAATTTAGTAACTATTTAATGATAAAATTTTAACCAAAACTTATTTAGCGTGACCAAAGTAACGTCACAAGCAACTAAAAAATATTCATCGCAACCATATATTGCTACAGAGAACATAATGTGGCTTCTGTGACCATGCCATAACCATGGTTGTTTTTGCGTGTATTTTTAAAAGCCATTATTCTTATGCATTAAACATACAGCTGATAGTAGGCTGTCGACTCGACCTAGTAAAACTGCAATATACCCGTTTATATTAAGTCGAGTATTTTAAATCCTTCAAAGTTACACGACCACCGCTGCCACTGTACGCAAAGCAAAAAATGGTATGGTAACAAGAACCATTCTCTGCAACAATATATGGTTGCGATGAACAACTTTAGTGTCTTTTAATCACTACAATGGTCACGACAAACAAGTTTTTGTTACTGTTTGATCGTTAAATGGTTAATACACACAACAAATTAAACATGGTTGGTTTAAACTTTATTATTTTTAAACCACATTGGTTGTGGTTTGTTGTTGTGTTTTATTAGTATTCCAAAATAATATTGCATTTATAACCATAATATATTGTTAGTAAACAAAAATTATGATAAGTTTGCTTGTATATAACCACTGTATGACTAAAAACAAACAATTAATGTTTGGTTATTTGCAGTTTTGTGTTTATTTTTTTTTTTTAATTATTAGAATCTTATTTCATAATGCTTGAATGCTCTAATGCTTAAAAAAGACAATAATATTTCATAATAAAATTTTATATTTAACAATTTTATTTTTACGTTAGGCAATTATATGGTTCTAGCACAACAAGATTATTTTTATGCTAAAAATATTAAGGTTTGACTACAGACATATAATGCAATGATAATAAGTTGTTCTTAAAATATGGTTACTCTTACTAAATCCCATTTATAATTTAGTCAGCGACAGTAAATAACAGTTATAAAAAAATTAAACTCAAAAACTCTCTATCATAGAGTCAGCGGATATCTATACTGTCATATATCAATCGATTTATATTGTCGAGCTCTTTCAGAATCCATGGTGATCTTAAAAGATCGATCTCAACTCCACAGTTAACAGTTATTTTTCAACAAAAAAATAAAAGTTTAAATTAAACTCTTAAAAAGAATTTTTTTTGCCGGCATAAAATAAAACTTTTTTGAGTTTTATTTTTCACGTCAGAAAATAAAACTCATTTTGTTTGCTTACATAATTTTTTTGTGGACAGATTTGAACGGAGTCCACTCAACACCAATTTTAGAGCATAGATTGCTCGTTGCACCCTTCCCTGGGTTGCAGGACCAAAATGTTGACTTCTTTATACCAAGAGTTCTGTTTATAGATTCTAAAACATTCCCTTTACAAAAATAAAAGGTGCAGCCAAGGCATTTAAATCGGTAAAATTGTGTATAGAGAAAAAGTATGCTAAATTTGAGCTGCGGGACAAAGGAACCTCCTCACAATATTTTATTAAAATTGATCCCGTAGTTTTTACGGATGCCCAGATATGCTATATCAACTGATGACGACAGAGCTGCCGTTTTCATTATAATAACTATTAATGTTGGGAGAATATCGAAGCAGACCACATTCTTAATGAGTCCCTTTTCGATCCATTTCCGACCACAATGAATATATATGCAACCGACTTGTAATTTACTGCAAACTTACTTTCACTGAGTCACGTGCTCAACGAGCCTTTACACTTGACTTTAGTGATTTCAGACAATCGACCTCCTTTCTTATCAAGGAGTCTCTAGTTATTGCAAGCATTTGTCCAAGGCTTAGTTCCTCCATGGCATCCACATTTAACAAGTTTCTGCCCGTTCTCCCTGGACATTCACACAAAATATGTTCTACCGTCTCAGCCTCTTCCACGCACAGTCTACAAGTATCATCTTCTTCGATGTTCATATTGGCTAGATGATACCTGAAGATCCCTCTAGTATATCTAAGTTTTATTTCTATAACTAAATAGCTGACTACATGGTGACGATTTAAGCTAGGGGCATTTGTAGTAGTGTAGCCTGCTGCTTTCTTTGTGTTTAATGCAGTGCAGCGAAAATAACAATAAAATTGTATGCTTAAGTTAGAAGCAGTACAAGTAACTCATTTGATTTTTGATGTAAAAATGTTAACAAAGCAACACGTATAGCTTAGGTATTTCGATGTTGCGCTAGCAGAAAATTTTTTCTTTGTACTCACTAGTAAAGGAAATCAGAAAAATCGCACCACTACTTTATTGCAATAACAATGTGTTGAATAACTAGTAAAACCAATTGAAAAAGTTATTTTGTTGGTAATCAAAATTAATTTTTTGCCATTATCCTTGAGCAGTTTTGCCAAATGTAAAAATACGGTTTTAAAGTTTTTTTTTTTGTGATACTCTAAGAAGGGTGCATGGAAGAGTTAGCTAAACTTATGTATGAGTGAATGTTTATATTAAAAAAATAATTCAAGCTTTTTAAATTAAAAGTTACTATGCCTTTATTTGTTTTTAATAAATAGTTTACTTTTCCATTAGATCTTATTTTGTATTTTCCGCCACTTTTTTAAGTAGTTTTCAACATTTTATGAAATTTTATTACATTTAAGGTTTTGTTTTTAGTGTCCTTTAATTTGTTGACCATAAGCTAATATTTATTTTTTGGCCGGAGTTTGGTGCCCTTTAATAGCTGTTTGGCTTTATTGGTAAGTACAAATATCAACACGGAAAAAAATAACCATATACGGACACCACTACGTGATAAAAGACCAAAAAAAAGACCCCTGTCTCCCAATTTTGCCCAAAGTCCTCCAGGTTTTTTTATGGGCTCTCAAAAAAGTGGGGCCTCGATGTCATTTTTGCAAAAAAAAAATGATCATTTACTCAAGCTCATATTTTGCAAACCGTTTGAAATTTTGATATACTCTCTGAGGCAAAGTTGTAGCTCTTGTCATAAAGAACAATTGTTAACATATAAAATCAAAAAAACTTCATCTTCAAGGTCAAAATCGCAAAAAACTTTAAAAAATTCAATTTTTTTACCTTTTTTCCCCAGTTCAGGTCCATAGGTAGCAAACCGTCCAAATTCAAGTAAACAATCAAGTACAAAAATGAACCTAAGATCTCAATAAATAACTTTCTAGAACATATGAACTTCCTAGGAATGATTCTTAACAGGGGTCTTTTTTTTGGTCTTTTATCACGTAGTGGTGTCCGTATATGGTTATTTTGCCATGACTTAAAAAATTACACAGTGTGTAGTTTTAACGGAGTCATTCGATAGAAAAAACAAGCGCTTATTTTGAGAAATTATTGCAAGCGTATTTTGAAAATTTTTCCAACTCTTTTGGTCCATTAAATATGTATGCGTTTCTTTGGGACACTTTTGGTACTTTTTGTATGATTTAAGGCAGACTTTTTCTCTTACTACTCTACGTTAGGGTTGCCTGAAAAATGCTTACTATTTTATCAGATTTCTCAGGATTTGAAATTTATATATTCTTCCATTGCCAACTTTTCTTTTGAGCTTTTTTTATATTAATCCAAAAGCAATATTTTAAATGATAACTGGAGCATAAAAATTGTGTAATTCCGTAATAACTATGCTTCTAGTATTTTTAAGTTGATTTCGAATATGTGGCCAATTTTAAAAACATGGTTTAGCAGCCCCATTCAATTTAACTGCTTTTTAAATTAAGTTTTTGGGTAAAATACTTATTTTTGTGTAAACTAAATATATTTTCTAGAAAATAAAAAAGACAATAAAACTCAAGATTAAAAAAATATTCTAAATCTCTCTGTTATGCTTCCCACTGTTTAACATTGTTTTTTGCTCAACATATTAGCGTCACATGCTACAACCAACAGTTTATGTGCGTTAACCGACTTCAAAAAGAAGAAGAATGTTATCAATTCGTGTGGAATATATGTATCTTTTATGTTTGTGACCGAAATACTCAGACATTTCTGAATCGATTTAATTTTTTTTTCTTTAATAATACATGTTTTAATAAGCATAATGTTAAAATAATAAAAAATATGCAATTTCACACCAAGATTTTATTTTTAATTACTTGTTGATTTGTTGCCACGTTGTAAAATCAATATGAATTGTTTATTTATATACTTATATGGCAGCTTTGTTTGTCCCGGAAAATTTTTCGAAATGGGTGAATCGTCCTGTAGACATCTCTCATTTGTTCCACAAATATTTTGTCTGGAGAAAATGGGTGAATCCAGCTTTATAGACATAATCTTGAAAATTACCTAGAAAGTGTATTGTCATGTACGCTACTAACAATAGAAGTTGACTATTTAAGGTGCCTAGACACGATCATATTGCATCGGTATGCTTACAAAAGTTATACAGTTTCACAGTGGCTACAATTTTCCTATATATTGTTAGTGAAAATTTAGGAGTCCCTGTAAGCTATGCTGAAAAAGGTAGAAAAAAAAAATATTTAAAAAATACTCTTTTCTTAAAAAAAAGAGCAAGGAATAATTTGTTTGGCATAAAATGTTATTATGATTTATTTTACGAATCCTCAGCTACATTATTAACAAAAAATGCCAAGCGCTATCACTTATTATGAATGAGATAATAATTAAAAACTGATAACTCCTGTTGTGAAGCACCCTCTGATTTTCACAATCTTTCGAGGCCTATAAATAAAAATTGGTCACCAAAATCGCCAAACTTGTATAATTATTGGTTTTTACTACCCTTTGGTAGTAGAATAGTATATTTTATGTCCGTGAATTTTTCCAAAAGTTTTGATTTGTTGTACTGTGTTAAAGTTGAACAAATCACACTTGTTGAGAGTCAACTCAAAATGTTTCAATTTTTACTTTTTGCAGGAAATCGATGTACAGTTGTCATATCTACGCACTGTAAAATTTTTACATCAATTTCTCTACACTTTCTTAAAAAAATACTGTTTTATCGCTCTTTTTGATATAAAAGTATATTAACAAAAAAGTTTTTTGCCTTTACTGAAAATTTTTAAATTTTGATTTGACTCTCTTTAGAGGAACAAGTGCGTCAATATTGTTCAGTTAATTGAAATTAAATGTTTTTCTTTAATTGTTTTTATATTATTTTTTTAATTTAATAATTTACTGTGTTTTTTGTCTTTAAATATAACATCTAATTTATTTATTTAATTTTATAATATTGTTATTATTTTTTACGTTTTCATTATGCGAAGATAATTAATAATTTTTATAATTAAATATTTTTTGGTGTCAACAAATGCTTAAACATTTTTTTCAATTACTTAATGAATGCTTAAACTTTTCCATTACACTCAATTGTAATTAAATTCTATCAATTACAATTACAGGTAACAGCAGTTGGATTTGTTAGATTACAAATTACAAGTAATAGGAATTAGAATTTTCAATTACAAATTACACGTAATGTGTAATTGATAAAACCCCAATTGCAATTATAAATAATTTAATATAATTGTAATTGAAAAATTCGATTTACAATTACTTACAATTGCGTAATTGTACGTGTAGTTAATTACAATCTGTAATTGACTTCCTCCAAGTCTGGTAACTAATCTCCAAGAACACCCAACACTATTTGAATCTAAGCTAACAGTGTAAAATAGCTGATAATGTGAACAAACATAAGTAACAATTAAAAAAAAAAAAACTCCTATAAATTTATATTAATGCAATGTAAGTATTATTAATAATTAGTGATGAATTAAACACGAAACATTAAAGAAAAACTTATTTCTTAAGGCAAGATAACAAGTTCGTTTTAAACATTAAATTATGTATGAATTATTCAACGATTAGTGTTGCGTGAAAAAAATTGTATGTGCACGGGATTTATTTTCCTTGAAAATACTATAATTAATGAAGGCGAATGCTAATGAATTTACTGTTACAACAATATTCTTTGAGTGTACCTGCACCCAAAACAAAACGACTTTAGCAGTAAAAATTCATACACTAATTCAAGCCCTCTTAAATCACTTAAAGCTAACTTGTGGTGAATTAATTGTTCTTTTGAAATAACAGAAACCATTAATTCTAGTGAATAATCTAACAACAATTCACTTTGTTATTAATTTAAGGAAATCACAAAATACACAATTTGCAATAAATTTAAACAGCAATGACATAAAAAATATATGTTTGTATGCCTTTTTATGCTGTTGAAGTCCTTTAAAAAGAAGCTAATTGCCTTTACGCACTAAATTTAACTGATAAATAACTTTTTGAAGAAAGACAATAAACGAATAAAAAACCGAATTCTAAACACGCAAGAACATAATAAAAACCTAAGAAAGGAAAGACTTTAAGTCTACGCACTGAGGAGAATGATTAGCGAAAATTTTGGCAATTAGTGTTTTAATTGCTTCATTTGTATTGATAAGATTTTTACCGCTTTATAGTCCCTTAAAAATGTTGTTTTATAAAATAATTTAAAAATACATACATACGTATTTATTAAATTAAAGATTTCTATTAGATTCAGATGCAATTTGAAGTAATTTTTTAATTAATTATACTACATATATACTTAATTACAAAAGTACAAAATAAAATTCCAATTAAATAAATAATTGAATTAATAAAACATTTAATTAAATTTGTTTATGCACAGAAAAAAATATTTTCACCAATTAAATTCACCTTTAATTGGTAAGAATATTTTTTTCTGGTGCTTTCAGATTATAATTTAATTAAATTATTAATTGATTTAATTATTTGTTTAATAAAAAATGTTTTGTTCTATTTTAAACCTATATATAATTGAATCGATTAAGAAAGTAATTAAACTTTAATTTAAAACTAATTAAAACCTTTAATTGGTGCAAAAAGTTTATTCTGCCTGAAACTAATTAAAATCTTTAAATGTTTTTCTGATTAAATTTTTTTGTAAATAATTTAAAAACAAAAGCAAAATTAATTGGAAATTGTTTTACAAATAAAAATTGTGTTAAACTGCTTTTTTTAATGTTTTGTCAACTAAACCCGTATGATTAAACGAGCCAAGACTGTTCTTTAAGTCAGATCGGTAGTAGGGACAGCATAAAATTTGGAATAATTCACTTAAAATTACATTAAAAATAACAAACGATTAAATTAAACCCCTGCACACTGGGTTGAACGATAACCAAAACACGGATTAATTCATAGAAGCTTTAATCTTTAAATAAAATATTTTTTTAAAGAGACAATTTAAGCAGATAAAATTTCACCATTTCAAATAAAACAAAATAGAAACAATTTTGTTTACCTTCCTATACGTAGATGAGGTAAAGTATAGTAATCGTAAAAAATCGAGATCGGGATTTCGTCGGATTTATACGTTTTGAGGTCTCCTGAATCCATTTTGGTTATTTTCTCGATGATGTCTGTAGGTGGGTGGGTGTGTATGCCACTAATTTTGTGGAGTTTGTGCAGGTCATACCGATAGCCATATCAAAATAAAATTTAATATGTTCGTTTGGTATATGAAGTTGAAGAGTTGTATAGTTGTTGGGCATAAGCGGGATGGGGCAAGGGGCAGTTTCCGTACCCCCAAATTTTGTGAACACTCTACAGGTCATACCGTATGACATATTATATTTTTTATACAATATATACATAAAAAGAATCTGTTTCCATTGGGTATGGTAAAGTTGAGTGTAGGCCACTTCAGATTTTTTTTTTTTTTGAAATTATAGTGTTGTGTTTTTACGTATATGACCTTAATTTTTACAGAAGGTGACCGAATAGTGACGTGGTTTTGAAGTATGTGGATTTATTTTATGAACCGTAATAAGCAGTCATTTATAATTAACAAGAGTATTTAAAACTATGCTCGATATATTATCAGTTATAAAAAGTAAAGTACTAAAGGGTTTTCCGATAGTGACGTGATTTTAACGTATATGGCCTAATTTTTAAATTCTTATAGGTAGACTCCTGTTATTTATGTAAAATATGTAAATTTGTGTCTGCTATAAAGAATATATTATATTTTATTCCTTACATTCCTTAAACTAAAAATGAAAGGGTGTTTTAATAGTGGCGCGATTTTACGCATGTATATAAGCGTAATAGCCGGACATTTTACATTTTGTACAGAGGAATTTTTACATCGTCTACTATTACAGCAAGTAGCAAAAATAAAAATACGAAATGATCATTTGTTTCATTTAAATTTTTTGAAATTAAAGAGGTCCCATGAAAGACATTAAAAAAATTGTATTATACTTTTAAAGTTGTATTGAGCATAGTACGGTGCAAATAACAGGAGGAGGTCATATTCGCACTTGCCTGATTTATTGATGTTGCCGCACTATTTAAAGCTTTAAAATGTAGTTAAAGTTTCGACTTTTCTATAGAGATATTTATTTCTGTCTTAACATTGGCTACGGTGGCACACTTAAAAAAAAATATACTAGACGTCGTAGTAAATAACAATCAACAAACCACCTCGTCAGTCTGACTGACGCCTAAAACAGTGCAAATGCAATATTATTTTTTCGTTTGCTGCGTGTTTTCCTTTTTAGTTCGCTCTTTGTATTTGTCTTGATTATTATTGCCTTTAAAACATATTTTCCTCACAACAATTTTTATACATTTACACACACATTTTCTCTACCTTTGGGAAAGGAAGAGAGAGAAGAAAAAGGCTTTCACTCTTTTATTTATTATTTTAAGCTTCTTTGTTTTCCTTTAAAATTTGATTTTACTAATATGTAATATAAAAATACATTTATTTCCATGTACATGTACAACTTTTAATGGCGTCATTATATTTACACAAAATTATACTCGTACATACACTCTGCACAACGTAGAATTAAGTAGCATGGTTCTATTATTTAAAAAATTTCTATTGTGTGTTTTTTGATTTTTGTAATAAAAACATTTTAAATGGATATGAAAAAATGTTAACAACCACTTCTATCATCAGCACACGAAGCTACGAGGGCTATTCCAAGTTTATCACACAAGACAATGTATTTAAATACTCTTTTTAATTGAAATAAGTAAATTAGGTGGATATATTTACATATATATGGGTATGTATGTCTTGCGTTCTTGTACTGATTTAACGATCAATTGATGTATTGTTCTGTATGTTCGTAGTCGGTTTGAAAGAGATTTTCCCATGTCCCAGATAATTTGTGAAATTTATGAATACGAATTTTTATTTACTTTGAAAATTATGGATTATCAGAATGTACTCATATGTTGTTGATACATATATAAAGTTTTTTTTTATTATTTACTAGCTGTGCCCGCCACGTCGTGGGCGATCTGACAATATTTTGCTTTAAAAGAATTCCACACCAATTGTAAGACAACAATTTAATTCCACAAAGTAAAAATACAAATCAAATACAAATCTTATTCAATTGGCGCCTAATGTTGCGCAATAGTTTTTAAAATATCCCAGTTTTATACCGAAAACGTCAGTACCTTATTCACTGCTTTTTCTCCACTTTCTCTTGAAAAGGAGATATTTTTGCAGAAAAAAGTACTTCTTCACAAAATTTTGTTAAAATCCATCCAGTAGTTTTTACGTGATGCGAACGCAAATAAAAAGCAGTCAGACAGACGGAAATGAGTTACTATTTTATTATATGTATAGTTATTATTTATTAATGTAGGGGGATTATCGAAGCAGATCAACCGACTTGTAATTTACGGCAACCTTACTTTCATTGATTCATGTGCTACAACCAGCCTTTACTCTGGACTTTAGTGACTTATGATGTCGACTGATAACTGTCGGCCTTCCACACATGGGGTATTCAGTTACATTTCAATTACAATTAAAAGTATATCTAATGTGTAATTGCATATTGTCAGTTACACATTACAAGTAATTGTAATTTAAGTCAGGGACTAAAGTCAATTATAACTACATACTTGTAATTGAAAATTTTCAATTACAAATTACATGTAATTACAATTGGAAATTTTCAATTACAAATTACAAGTAATTGTAGTTGTAATTAGGCAATAATTATTACTTTTAATACAACAAATTAAAATTATTATATTCCTTAAAATTTTCCATTAGATGTAATTATAATTGATTTTTTTCAATTTCAATTACAATTACATAGAATTCGTAATTGTCCCACACACTGATTGTGTGTGGTTTTTTATAAACACAAAAGCGTTCTACTTTTTGCGACGAATATTCAGAACGAAAAAATCGTCGCACGGTGGTTCAGAATTAATTTTCATTGGCCAAAACCTATATTTTTTGTTGACACAGATTCTTAAAATTTTTATGTCACCAGAAAGAAAACAGATCAAAACTAAGGTAGCCGAAAAATTGGGTCAAAATATTCGCAGTAGTGGGCGTGGCATGCTGCTAAAGGCAAAGAATTTATGTTAATTTAAAAATAAAATAAAAATTGTAATATTTGATCTCATATTAATTGCGATTTCTTAAAAACTGTTATCGATATTGAGCTGCGGTTTTTTTTGTTATGTTAGGTGAACTGTTGTTTTTAAGAAATGGTATGTATATGCGCACCCTGTATAATTTGTAAATAGGGTGTTATGTTTAAAATTGGAAACCTCCATATATTCGCAAAGTTTGAAGTTTAGTAGTATATAACTTCTAAACGACAAAAAAGGACAAAAAACCGAAACCACCCAAAGAAAGGCAAAAGTGTTCTCTTTAAGCCTATATATACTTTTGCACCCGCCTGGACCCGCCCGTAGAACACTTTTTCTATTTTAATGAAAAAACTCAACATTTTTACAAACAAATTTCTATCAAAATTGCTAGTAAATTTACTTTAGTCATTCACTGCCAAAAGTACAAATTGCAGATAGCAAAACGTAAGGGGAAAGAGAGGAATCTAACTAAAAAGTTAATTTTATTCGAAAATTGAGAATTTTAGTACACAAAACAATTTTTTCTAAAATTTCCTTAAAATCCAGTATAAGTTGTATATGACAAATTTTCCCATAGAAAACTTGTATAAAAAATGGGGATGCGATGGGTCTTCTGGACAAAGACAATGTAAACAATTTTTATGTGAGGATATTTCAGACACAGATATGTTCATGGTGTCATTTGTACCATTGCGATTGATAAAAAACTTAGAGGACTCGGAACCTTCGTCCAGCACAGTGCAAACAAGTTATATTTGGAAAAACCAAACTCTATCGTCTACAAAATACTGCAGACCAATAAAATTTGAATTTAAAAAGGAAACTCATGATACCATTAAGAATGAAGTAAGTGACATTAGAGCTCAAATTTCAACACTAAGGCCATTAGAGTTAGAGATAGAGGAACAGACTATTAAATTGAATTACCAATTAATACTATCTATGATAGACGGAAAAACTGCCCAGGTTTTGACTGATACAAAAGCTTCATCCAGCTGTATTATATGTAAAGCAACATCAAGTCAGTTAAACCAAGAACCAACAAAGTCGGAGGATAGTATTGATGCATTTGAATTTGGATTATCACCGCTACATACGAGGATAAGATTTATGGAACACATACTGAAAATAAGCTATGATTTGGACTTCGGAGCTTCAGGATCAGTAAGAAATAATGACACCAACAAAGATATAAGAAAATTGAAAAAGAAACAAGTTCAAGATGCATTTCTCAAGCACGGGTTGATTATAGATCAACCAAAACAAGGATCAGGTAACACAAACGATGGCAACACCGCAAGAAGATTTTTTTTGGATCCCGAAACTACATCTGATATAACAGGTGTTGATAAAGCTGTTATTTCAAGATTTAAAACAATTACTGAATTACTTGCGTGCAATGAACTAATTAATGCTAAAAAAATTGGTGATTACGCCAAGGAAACCGCTGCTATATATACATCCAAATACAAATATAGAAATATGTCAGCAACAGTGCATAAAGTTCTTTATCATGGAGAAGAGGTCATTAAGCACCATTTATTACCAATTGGAGATTTGTCAGAGGAAGCCCAGGAAAAAAGAAACAAGGATTACAGGTTTTACAGAGAACATAATTCCAGAAAAATATTACGAATTTCTACAAATGAAGATTTATTTCATATATTATTGGCAACTTCAGATCCCTTCATCTCTAGCATTCGAAGTCAATGGAAATTGAATCATTCGGAACTAAATGCCGAAGCTAAGGCACTGCTACAGGACACAGGTAATACAGAGCAGAATATAGAATATTTACAGGAAATATTCCAGCCAAATGAATAATAATTATAATTTAAATTTAGTATTTGAATAAAATAAAGTATACAAACATTAATATTAAATGTTATTTTATTTACCTAGAATCTATTTATAACTATAAATAAATATGTATATAATTAAAGAAAAATTAAATTACACTGTTTTGTTTTAAAATTGACCAAAAACTAGGAAATATGTAAGTATTGTTAGGCATAAAGTTGAAATTTGGACAATCCTAATGAAAATACGGAATAAAGTTGAAATTTGGACAATCCTAATGAAAATACGGAAAATACACCTCAGTGAAAATAGGGGCCACCCTAAGGATAGAAAAATATTGTATTGTCATCCAAGATTGACCCGTGGACCAAATTTGAGCCAAATTGTTTAAGGAAAAGTGAGTCAAAAATGAGTTGGCACATTTGAAACGGAATTTCAAACAAGAATTAGGAAAAGCAAATCGAAAGTTCAACTTTAGGCTTGAATTTCTCAGCAACCGCTGCACCCATTTTAATAAGGCCTATACTCGGTAAAAGCTTAAGATGTTGTCTATTGATTAAAAAAAGAACTACTAAAAAATCTTTATTACAAAAAGTTACAGAGTTTTGGCCAATGAAAAACGTTTCTGAACCACTGTGCGTCGTTCATTTCGATTGTGTTTAGAGCATTGAATGTTATTCTTTACACAAAAATACACAAAATAAATACGTGTATTCATAGGTGTATACTTTCTGTCTAATTAATGTTTTTTTACCTCTTTTCGCAAAAACTTTGATTCATTTACATTATTAAAAAAATATTTTTAAATAAATTAATATTTTTTTAATCATTTGCAATAAAATAACTCATATAAAATTAAAACTTTAATATAAAAAATTTAAATTTAATTGGAATAAAATTGTTCTTGTATTTTTTATCTGAATTTGGTAGGTTAAATAGATGATGTTTAAAATTTGTTGAGAATAATAAGATAATAAAAAGAATTTAAACCCGTCATTCAATAATTATTTTTTTTGTAAAGTTTTTATTTCCCAAGAAAAAATTTTGGTGTTCGAATGAACCCCACATGTAACCGAAATAAAAAGGAAGCACATTTAAAGGTTCAGCACTGGCTGGCAATACGCTAAAGTCCATAGGCAGTTATATAATGATTATGAATATCGAAGGTTACCATAGCCTTACGGCTAGCGATTATGCTTTCTCAATAAAGACGGAAGTAAAGAGAAATGAGTTCTTGCGACTTACTGTGGAAGAATAAAATCGATAATTGGCAGACGAAAATCAGCAGATATTAAATAATTCTTGCAAAAATAAAACTGACTTCAAAAGAGATAGATGGGCACAACTAAAAATGTAAGAAGTAATCTGTAAGAAATAGTATTTAAACAGAATGAAAGATATACAAAATGGGCAAACATTAGCGGGAAAAAAAGTAAAGGCTATATGAATTTCAAGCATCTCCCTTTTACTGTTCAAAAGTTAAGCTATTTTCACTAACATCTGTCTTTTATGGGGGCACCATTTAATTTCATACACATACTATTATCAATTTAACTTGAAATTTTTTTTATTGCGGATGTAGTGTTACAGACTCTGTAAATTTTAACTGTTTTTGTCTATAACGGTTTTTAAAGTTAGGGCCACATAGATCCAATAACATCACCTATTGGGACACCGTTTAATTTACAATTTGACATTAATGACCTGTTGTTATAGAGGACTTGACAACACAAAAATTCTTTGAATATTTCAACTGTCTGTCTATAACGTTTCAAAGGGTTGGTCATATACATTAAATTGAACGAACTATTGGGACACCATTTAATATATAATTCTAAATATTTATATTTGTTATTATATTAGACAAAGTGGGCATTCTGTCTAATTTACAAGTGTTTGTCTATAACGGTTCAAGAGATATGGCCAAATAGGTCAAATTACATCAATTATGGGAACACCCTTTAATTTCTAAATTCAAATTCTATACTTGTTATAGCGCACTAAGCGGACTTGTTATAGCGGACTAAGCAATAAATTTCAATGGTCTGTGTTCAAAAGTATGAGCATATTCATCAATTTAAATGAACTATTGGAGCACCCTTTAATTTGTAATTTTGAATATTTATACTTTTTATTTTAACGGCCATAGTAATCGATATTCTGTAAAATTTACAAGGTTTTAACTATAACAGTTCAAAAGATAGTGCCATAAAGGTCAAATTACGTCACCAATGGGGCACCCTTCAAATTTTAAATTTATTTTTTTATTATTTTTTGTTTTTGGCAGCATGTGATACGCAATTTTTTAAATTTTTAAATTGTTGCCCTTTACGGTTCTTAATACACGTAGAAAACATGTATATTGAATGGGAACACCCTTTAATTTTTAAAATAGTTAACTGTTTTTAAAATAGATTCAGAAATGGCTGGGCGCAAACATAAAAAAGCAACATTCAGACGAATTGATAACCTCCTTCTTTAAGATAAAGATTAAACTTACTTTACTTACTTATTCCGCACCTTTTCTACCTTTCAATGTACACGGGTTCGCTAATGGTGAGTCATTTCAACCTATATTGTGCTCTTATATTATACATTCGTTTATTTAAATTATTGTTGACACTTCTGAGTTCTTTTTGACAGTCGGTAGTCTGACGTGCTACCACCTTACTTTGGGTGTAAGATTAAAAAGTGATCCAAAGGGTTCGTGGGAGTCAGCAGTACATCGCACACCCCATTATTAAACCAATATTGTGTGAAGCATTTTTATACTTAAATTCAAGCACTTTTAGTCAGTGTGCCGCAGCGATCAATCAATACGTTTTTGTATATTTTCGTTACATTTCCAGTGTGACCACCACTCATCCATATATGTAGTTTGTGTTGTCAACAAAGAAACATCTTTCCAAGAGCAAAATCTAGCTCGAATTTTAAATTTGATTAGGCCGAGCAGTATTTAAAATCCCGGTATTATCAAACAACTATCACTTTATATATTTAAAAACCTTTTTCAAATATTGGTTTGAAGTATGCATACATATATGTACATATAATTCAGATCAGAACATTCTACCACTACCCACATAAATACCGTAACACAAACTCATAAGAAACAATACAATTTGTAATGAGTATAATTCTTAATAAATAACATTTCTTGCTTTTAATTTATAGGCAGGATCGCTGTTGCCCACATGCTTTTGTATTTCTATGATTTTCAATTGTTTATTTTTTGTTTTATTGCCCTTGCCCGCCAATAAAATATGTATTTATTTATTTTATATTGGTATGTCTACGATGTTGTGTTTTTACATATGTATTTTTGGATTTCACTGATAAGTAAATTGTGAAAGTATTTGAAAAGGACTGAGCAAAAAGATCGATATAGCGAAATATCAATATTTTTTATTTGTGGCTGTCCACCATAGAAACGATCCACATCTACATAAGTATTGAATGTATTATAAAAGTATTGAGGGTTTAAGTCCAATATTAAACCAAAAATTTTGCGGTAGGTATAATTAGCTGCTATAGCTATTTTAACTCTACTTCGGTCTTCTAACTGTATCAGTAAACAATTTTTAAAATATTTCATGTAAATTTACGATCATTTCACGGTTTTAATATACATATACATATAGATATAAATAATAGTAGGTGTTTAGTAAACCTAATAACCTAACAATTAAATCGTTTCATGTATATGTATATATACATACGTATTTCCGTACATAATTTTTCCCTATCGATTTGAATTTTTATATTTTTTTTTTTAACAAAATTTAATTTAAAAATGTCAATAACCGTATTAAAATGTTTATATACACACAAAAAAAGTTTTTAAAACATAATAAAAATAAACAAACAATCCGCTACAAACCATTACACAACCTGCTTTGTAGCATGAACTCGCATCAAGCTTCGCTCTTAAGGCTCAACCAAGACGAATTCATACCAGGTGTGAGCAGTAGGACAACAACTACAACAAAACAACAACTTTGACATTAGATTATCAGATATAAAACAATTTATTTTTGACAAGACATTAGCAAAAAAACGAGAGCAAAAAACAATCAGCTAGGCTATCGACTCCACCTGGTATGAATTCGCCTTGGGCTCAACTATAATATGCATAAGCTAGCTTAAGCCAACTTAATAGCTTAGACAGACGACAGAGTTAATGTGCATTAACAGTCTTAATTCAAATTAACTTGTGAATTATCGTTGATTTGCATTAGCAGTCTGAATTCAAATTAACTAATGAATTTATACTGAATTTAGCTATTTCAATATGGCAACACAGTCAACAATCAATCCAGATAATGACAAATTATTTAAAGTTATTTAAAAATTTCAATTTTGGGCAAGTTTCAGAAAAAGTAATTTCATCTTTCTTTGAAATAAATGCTGATTTTTCACCAATAGCATAGCTGCCAATCCCAATTTCTGCCTTATATCCATTTAATCAAAATATTTGTAAATGCTAAATAAATTTGCTTGACAAAAAATGGTAAATGCACATAACTGTCGTCTGTCAAGGTAAAATTTTAATTCACATTAGTGAGCTTTTAATGCACATTAACTCTGCCGTCTGTCTACGCTATAAGCAACTGTGCAATTACATATAAATCATATGTGGCAAACTATAATGTACTTAACAACACTTTTCGTTGAGTTTCGTCAAATGTCATTTGCTTAAGCAAAGTCCGAAACCGATCGCACATTCCGTACGGAAACAGCTGTTTGTGCTTTGAGTTTTACATATGAATGTACATTTGTAAATAACTGCAATGGAGAACGAAAGTGAACAATTTATATCTAAATTTAATATAAAATGCTTAAAAAAGAAGTTTCTATAAGAAAAAGGGATGAGTTGTATAATAATCGTAATTAAAAAGAAAGAGCATTTTATTGTTTATGAGTTGAGTGATGCACACCGCTGTATTTTTTAGTACTTTTGGCTAAAATTACACAAACAGCAAAAAATGTTAAATTTTTCTTTCGAAATTTTCTACAAACTATTAAAAATAATTATTAATTTGTATATGAATGGTAGTAGGTATATAAACTATGTTTATTTAACACCTTTTTGTTAACAAATTTAATTTATTCAGAAAAAAATTATTATTTTTCAAAAGTACGAATACAACAATGTCATAATAGTTTTTAGATGCATGTAAGTATATTGTAGCCACCTAAAAGTCTTCAATAAGTTGCTTAAGCATTTGACAGACTTTTCGTTCATTTTTTGACATTAGCTTAAGCCAGCTTATGCATATTATAGTTGGGCCTCAATGCACATTAACTCTGCCGTCTGTCTACGCTATAAGCAACTGTGCAATTACATATAAATCATATGTGGCAAACTATAATGTACTTAACAATACTTTTCGTTGAGTTTCGTCAAATGTCATTTGCTTAAGCAAAGTCCGAAACCGATCGCACATTCCGTACGGAAACAGCTGTTTGTGCTTTGTGTTTTACATATGAATGTACATATATTCGTAAAAAATTGCAATGGAGAATGAAAGTGAACAAATTATATATAAATTTAATATAAAATGTTTTAAAAAATAAGGTTTTATAAGAAAAAAGGGAGGCGTTGTAAATATAATAATCGAAATTAAAAAGAAAGAGCATTTTATTGTTTATGAGTTGAGTGATGCACACCTCTGTATTTTCTAGTACTTTTGGCCAAAATTACACAAACAGCCAAAAATGTAAAATTTTTCTTTCGAAATTTTCTTAAAACTATTAAAAATTATTATTAATTTGTATATTAATGGTATTAGGTATATAAAATATGTTTATTTAAAATCTTTTTGTTAACAAATTTCATTTATTCAGAAAAAAATATATTATTTTGCAAAAGTACGAATAAAACAAACGTGCAACTGTGTCATAATATTTTTTAGATTCATGTAACTACATTGTAGCCACCTAAAAGTCTTCAATAAGTTGCTTAAGCATTTGACAGATTTTTCGTTCATTTTTAGACATTAGCTTAAGCCAGCTTATGCATATTATAGTTGGGCCTTAAGTTTGATGAGCGTGCTCAATGTTTAATTTTTAATTCCAAATAACTTTTGAACAAATTATATTCTGTTTGTAATTAAAGTATGACTAAAAAAAACATATTTTGGATCAGCCATTGGTTGAAAGCGGATCCATTTTATGTATAAACAACAATATAGTTGTATTACTAACAATATTATTATATTATGATAATCTGATTTAACTACAACCTTATAGTTCAATAATAATATATTGCTGTTAGGCTGCAGGTATCACATATATGCTGTTTTCCCGTCGTGTATGTACACTTTTTATTTTAAGTTAAAAAAAATAAAACAAAGTAAACTATACTAAAAAAATTAAGAACTTATTCACTCTAAACTAAAGTTGTATTCAAACCATTAGGTTCATTGACCCAGAAGTTGGAATAAACATTTACATAAAACAAATATTGATGACATCACATGATACTACAATATTTATATGTAAATTTGTGTATAATAAAACCTTTGTTTTTTCTTCTTTTTATATCTGAATGAATATCTTCAAAATATTTACATTAAATTAATCAAACAAAACTTAAATTGTTTTCCTCATTGAGTTTTATCTTTTTTGCTAAAAGTAAGTTTTTTTTTAATTTTATTTTGACACAAGATTGATCAGAAAAAAGGCCAAAACAGTTTAATTAAATGGAAAACATTAATAATGTTAAAGAATATTAATTAGGTCAAAATAAAAGTTAAATATTTAATTATTGTTGGTATTGTTTTGTGTTTCTTAACGCATCAATCAAAAGTCAACAATTATAGGGCATTTTTTTTTAAATTTAAAAAGTTTTTTTCTTTTGTAGTGTTTATTCAGTTTTATTTACGCTTAATTGCTTATAATTACCAATACTTTTAAGCCAACAATTAATTATACATTTTCCAGAACTTATAAAAATAAATTGCATTGTGTTAAATAAAGTGTTTGTGTTGAATAAAAACTTGATAAATTTCCCCTCTTAATTAAACTCGCTTTATTGTTGAGTGATGAAGATGTATTTTGCATCATTAAAATGTTTATTTTTTATTCGAGGTTTTTTTTTATTACTTCTAATGCAGTTTGTGTTTTCTCGTTGTTTTTTTTTTGTGTTATATTTGGTTGGTTTTCCAACCTTGGAAAGAATGAGAAAATGAACAATGAATGAGTTTAGAGCAGCAGTACAACTTTATTAACATGAAATTTAATTCTATTTAAATTTTTAAAATAAATAAAAATTAAATAATTAAAAATCGATCCTTTAGTTTTTATTCAAAGTTTTCAGTAATTAAATGGTTAATTTTTGTTTATTAATATTTAATTTTTAAATTTTATTAGCCGAACTATGTATGTATTAATCCCGTTTCACACTATAATACTCAGATTTTCATTGGATTTTGTAAGAAAGAAATCAAGTAAGAATTGTTGTGATTGTCAAAAAATCTTACGTCCGTTTTACATTCCGTTTTCACACTATCTCACTTCAAATAAAATGAAAAATATGAGAAAGGAACAAGTCGAGGCGAGACTCTGAACAGCAATTTCTTACGGGCGGCAGAGGGGCCGGATCTTGAGTATATTTGGCCGTTCAACTTTTTGGTAAAGAAAAAACAAAAATAAAAAATAATACAATTTAACAATTTCTAGACATGGCAGAAACAAATTACATACATATATAGGTGAGATAAGACTGAAGGCAATTTTGAGCAGGTGTAGGAGCTCGGTTGTTTGCTTAAAGAAACATCCCTGATGAAATGAAAAATGTTATCGTTTAGAAAAATTTCTAAAAATCGTTTTGTATTAACCCCGTCTATATTAGCCATCGATATGTCTTAACAAAATTCAAACTTCATATAAAATACCAGTAGGGCAATTCCACGTAAAATCAACAAGGCACTCAAAATGACTACTTCAGATTTTATTGAAAGTTGTTTTATTTATATTCTGAATTTTTGACTCTGAATCCAAATATAATTTTAAAAAAATGTATCTCTTGTAGTTTTTATCAGTTATCAAATTAGGAAAATATCACTTTTTTGCATATGCGGTCGAGGATTAAATATATTCTTATTCCAGTTCTATAAGCCCTAGGAAGTTGAGTTGAATAATAGCTCATTTTAAAGGGGATTTCATACTGTATTTAATAAAACTTCTGATTCCACCATGCTCCCACTCTGAAATTACAAATTACATGTAATTTGTAATTAAAAAACCCTCGATTACATTGTAATTTAAATTTAAAAATTGATATCATATTTACATTGTTTTATATTAAAAATATTTTATTTGTTTTAATCATCCTTCTTAGCTTAAAAAAGTTTACTTATTGATGACGAAGGCGGCTCGTTAAAATATTTTTATTGTCATTTTCTTATCTTTCTAAATAAAGTAACCATCTGTCTTATCTACCCCTATTCCTTTCCAAAGGAAGTAACACGTTTAATATAGGCATGAAATTGCCTATATTACTTCGCTTTAGTACTTCTCTATATTACTTCTCTTTAAAAAAACCATCTTCAACATTCAACTATTTTTCATTAATAAATAACTTTTTAGATCCCTTTATATAATATTACACTGGTCAACACAATTTTTGGTTTCCCTCAATTTTTTGTTCTGTTATTGAGTATTACTATGGCCCTGAAAATGAAAAAAAATACTGCGAGGTTGCTAGCAGCTTGACTTTTAGAAATACACAGTTTTATTATTTGTTAAAAAAATACAAGAAAATTAATATATGTATGGAACCAGCTTTCAGTTTTTCTGATCTTAATTCTGGAAACTGGCGTGAAAGAAAATTGAAGCATTCGCCACTTTTGTGGCTAATGCTACTATTTCATTGCGTCCAGTTTAATATGAATATGACGGAAGTATAATGCTGTCTCGGCTAAATAAAGGCTTGTTTCTAACAGTTGTTGTAACATCTTTCCGCGCTTTCCTTTCATTTCCAGAGTTAATTGCGTTTATTTTGACAACACAGAAGTAGCAGTCATCAGAATGGTTTCGAAGTCCTCGCTAAACCAAGAGTGTTACATACCACATACCACACATTTCTGGCATACAATATGAGGAATACATGGCTTGTCCTGATTGAACAATTTCACAAAGTTCGCTATATGTTTTCAATATTTTTCAAATATATATTCACCACAAATAGAGCAAAAACAATCTGTAAGTGCGCAACATCTTCTTGACGAAGTCATATCTAAAACAACAACAAAATATATTTTAGTGTCCAACAAAAAACGAAAATCTTTTAATACCCTGCTTATACATACGCCTTAATTGCGCAATTAAATAATTTAAGCAATTAGGGGTTAAATTGAGCTAAATTTACCATACGAGAACCAATTAATAAATTAAGAAAATAGTACATAATTGCGTCACTAATTGAATAAAATACTAAATGCTACCCTGTTGCATTTTTTTTTTTTTGATTCTGACCAAAAAAAAAAATGGTAAATGGCAGAGGTACTAGACCAAAGCGCCAGGGTATGATATCCTCACTTTTCTCCAAAATCTGCAAGACAACCTATTCCTTCGTATAGGAAGTGAGACTCCAAAATTCAGCTAGCTTAAATTAAAATGAGTTTAATGGTGCTCCTCCCGTGAAAATCTGAGTGTAATGGTTCTCCTTCGTTAAAAAATTGAGTTTAATGGTACTCTTTCAGTGATAATTTGAGTTTTTAAAATGCTCCAGATGCTCCAATAATGTCCGACTTATTGAATTAAAATTTATAGGGTATATATGTATGATAACCAAACGAATACACGTGGCTGATTAATCAACCACCAATTACAGTGCCGTAGTATAGCTATTCGAAGATGCCAATCAACCAAAATAAAAAATGACTAAAATAAAAAATTTAAAATGCAAATTGTACGTTTTTGCCTTTAATTGCTTTTACTCGTGTCCAATAAAATAGCTAAATTTTTTAAAGCTCAATTTTTATCCTTTTTTTTTTTAAACAAAAAATTTTCACGATTATAATAAAAACGATATTTTTCAGCTGTCAAGCACTAACTGAGTAAGCTTAATTGAGTGTATGTGTGAAAACTAAATTAAATTGCACAATTAAGAGTAAATTGTCTCAATTAAGAAAACATGTCTGAACAGGGTATAATAAAGTAAAAATAGTAAATAAGGGTAGTTAGCTATAACTCAAAAACAAAAGCTGTTAGAGAAAAACTGTTGACGTATTTAAAAAATGCGCGTAAATTTGAGGAAGAAAAAAAAATCACAGGAAAGAAAAATCTTTTTTTTTTGTTTACCAGTGTTGTTATCATGAGAAATTCTGTAATTTGCATTTCAAAATGTTTACATTTTGATAATTTTTATCGTGAAAATAAAATATTTGCATATAATTTTGTTTTACTTTTTATTGCATATTTTATAAGTATTTTATGCTTTCTAACGTCGTTATTTTTAATATTAAAGCGTTTGGCTTTGGGCGATTTAAAAAACTTGCCTATAGTTATTATACTACATATAATACTGCATATAATAACTTGATTGTTAAAGGATATTTTATTTCTTCCTAGATTTTTATTAGAATGCCATTCTATCAAAGAACTGTTCTCACCTATTCCAGTCTAAATGAGAAGTTTATTTATATTCGACAAATTCTTAATGAAAGAAACCACAACACTTAAGGAAAATACACCTGACTTTTCTATTGATTTATTGTATAAATTACAAACGAAGCTACAAATACACAACTCATGTCACACTTTTCTTTATTACAAAAACCAACGCAACATACCCTTACAAACTCTTATCAAAACACGATTTTTTATTTAAAGTTTTTAAAAGCCACTTATCTTCTCTAGAAAAGAAAAATGGTTAAATCTGACAACAGAATTACAAAAAAAACAAAAGAATTTCATAGATACAAACGAAACATACATACTTATATTTACAAGTACAAGGATCTCATAAATATTCATGCACAAGGTCATGCGGTATGTTTAAATGTCTAGATATTTTATTTTTTGGTTCATTGGTTGGTAGCTTCAACTTTTTGAAATTTAGAATATGAGTCATTCCATGTCAATTCAACCAAAAATATTGTTTTTAAATTTACCATTCCAGATTTAAAAAAATTCTATCTCTCACAGTTTTTAGCTATACTACCTGTCCCATGATGTCCACAATATTCAAAAATTTAGTTTTCGTTTTAAATGTACTTGTGCGACATCTTGGGACAGGAAAATAAATTCATAAAAATAAAGAAATATCGTTTTTTTTGCATATGCAGGCAAAAATATATTCTAATTCCAGTTCTATAAGCCCTAGAGAGTTGAGTAAAAGCTTATTTTAAAAGATATTTTTTTTTTGCGGGATTGGATTGATACCGGCTAACAAACCACCCCGGCCACCCCGGGGGTGTGGTGCCACCTCGGAACTGCTTTCGCATTACTTCGAGGTGGACCCCCTTAGGTTGTCTCGTTAACCATTACTTATATTATGTGCCTGCGTCCAGACCCCACTGTTCTATTCTGGACGACTATGTCCATTTCCGCCTTTTTAAGTTTTCATAAGACTTTATTTGATACCAATCATAAAAATAAACAAATTTTCTTAAATTTTATTTTTTTTTTTAAATTTCTAGTGTATATTCAAATTGAAAAACACTTTCTCGAAAATTAATTTAAAAAAAATATTTGAGTGGCCTGCATACGCAATGGAAACATATATTTTTATAGATATATTACATAAATAATATAAGCTCAAAATATATTCGAATCGAAAAATTAATTATTTTCGGTTTGGGGTGTTAAGTAAAAAACCCTTTGCCCCTTCACGATTTTAAATTTATACAGCTCTTTATCTCCATAAACCAAAGGCAGATACTGAATTTCATTTTGATATGTCATACGGTATGACCTTTAGAGAGTTCACAAAATTGGGGGGTTAGGAAATTACCCCTAGCCCTCTCCCTATTATGCCCAAAAACTATACAGCTCTTCATCTCTATATACCAAAGGCACATACTAAATTATATTTTGATATGTCAAACAGATATGTCAAACAGTATATGGCATACACACCCACCCACCAACCCACATACATAATCGCGAAAATAGCCGAAATGGATTCAGAATATCTCAACACGTATAAAACCGTCGAAATCCCGACCTGGATTTTTTTTATGATTTTTCTACTTTACCTTTTACTACGTTTGGTGAAGTGAGAAATTTTAAATTTAAGAAAATATCAAAGTATCAAATTAAAACTTATGAAATCCCTTTAAAATGGGTTTTTACTCAAGTTTCTAGGGCTTATAGAACTAGAATTAAAATATATTTTTCCTTATTTTTATTAATTTATTGCTAAAAAACTGTAAGAGATTGAATTTTTTTTAAATTATATTTGTTTTCAGGAAGTCAAGGAATATGAATAAAAAAAGTTTCAATGAAATCTGAAGTAGTCATTTTCAGTTCCATGTTGATTTCATATGAAATAACCCACATTTGTAAAAAATTTTAAGCAAGAATATTTCTTTAAAGTATTATGTTTTAAATCTTTGAAACAATCAAATATTTGGCTGAAAATATTTTATCAGAAAAAATATAAAATGAAAGAAGACAAGCACTTGAAAGAGGGTGTTAAGATTTATGGTCAATATTGTAAAGTCTTAACGAATATTCGTACGTTCGAGGAGAGACGTTAAGACACCAAACAAATTGACAGACATGAACTTGCACATACATACATTCACATTCTTTAACTTACTTTCTCTTTTAGCATGACAAGTATAAATTGGAGTGTGTCACTCACTTTTATAAAGTTTTAATAGTTTGGTTTATTTTAGCATGAAAGCTGTTGAATAACAAATACTTTGTGGGTTGTTGGATAAACTCAACAATAAAACAAGGCGAATAAATATATTAAAAACTATTCAAAGAAACTTTGATAGTGGGAGTGATAACTAAATTGAATATGAATGTTTGAAAAGATTTAATAAGATCAAATACTAAAATTCTATTTTTTTATAAGCACAAGGTCTTTTTAGGGTTCCGTACACAAAGTGTAAAAACGTAACCCTATTGTTTTCGCTACAATGTCTGTCCGTCTGTCAGCGCCTTTTATCTCTGGAACCGTAATAAGTAGACTCTTGAAATTTTCACAGATGCGTGTAGCTGTTGCCGCTATAGCAACAAAAACTAAAACTTATAGGGTGTTCCGATAGAGCGGTGTTATTCACGAATATGTGCCTATTTCGTGAACTGTAGGAGGCGTAGACTCAAGATTTAAAAACAGTAATTAAAACTTAGTTCGCTATATAAATAAGTATAAAAAAATAAACCTAAAAATTAAAGGGTGTTCCGATAGTGTTGTGATTTGCATGTATAAGTCCTATATTGTAAACCATAATAGGTAGACGATTGAAATTTTCACAGAAGGTGTATAACTGTGGCCTCTATAGTAGCAAATTCTAAAACTTATAGGGTGTTCCGATAGAGAGGTGTTATTCACGAATATATGCTTATTTCTTGAACTGTAGGAGGAATACACTAAAAATATGCAAGCAGTAATTGAAACTTAGTTCGCTATATAAACAAGTCTAAAAAAATAAACCTAAAAATTAAAGGGTGTTCCGATAGTAGCGTGATTTGCATGTATAAGGCCTAAGTTTTGAACCATAATAGGTAGACTCTTGAAATTTTCGCAGAAGTGGTATAACTGTGGCCGCTATAGCAATAAATACAAAAACTTTTCGGGTGTTCCGAAATTGAGGTGTTATTTGCCGTTATGTCTTTATTTCTTGAGCTATAGGAGGCAACCACTTAAAATTTGCAGACAGTAATGAACTCTATGTTCGCTTTCTATTAAATTAAATCTTAAAATTAAAGAGTGTTCCGAGAGTGACGTGGTTTGCGTATATATGGCCTAAATTTTGAACAATAATAAGTAGACTCATGAAGTTTTTACAAGAGGTTTATTACTATGGAAACTATAACAAATAATAAAAATTAAAGGGTGATCCATCAGTGACATGTTTTTTGAACCGCAATAGGTAGGCCTGATATTTTTATAGAAAGTGTATTACCATGGCCGTTATAACAACAACTCCTAAATTTTAAAGGGTGTTCCAATAGCGATGCAATTTTCGCGAATATGACTTTGATTTTAAAAAGAAAAGGGTGCCCCATAAGACATGAAAAAATTAACAACTTGAGTTTTTAAAGGCGTACTAGACATAGTACGGAACCCTACGTGTGAGACTAACTCGCACTTTACTGATTTATTTATAAAAATGTTTTAATAATTTTTATTTTCAATATTTCTCTACACCACTGGGTAGCATCTTCAGGAAATAAAAATAATAAAAGTTATAACATTTAAATGATTGAAAAAATTCAAATGAATGTTGTCAATCAATTGACAACAAATTCTAAATCAAATACTAAAATTACAAAAAAATGTTTAAAATAGTTCCTTAACCTCAGAAACTCTTTTGCGATCGGCTTAAAAGAACAAATCGCTATAATTCCCTGTTTAGACATAAGCCTTAATTGCATAATTAAAGAATTTACGGATTTAATTACTAAATTCCGCAAACTTAATTACTAAATTGAGCAATTATAATAAATGCGAATGCAACACTGCTGTATGTCTACTGAGAAGTATGTTCAGTGAGAAAAATTGAGTTCAATGCATGGCACAATAATATAAGGTAGTCGCTTTACTACAAAAATTTAATTTTCAGATGTCCAAAAGAGCTGACTGAAATAAAAAATTACAAAGCAAATTGTACGTTTTTTGTCTTAGTGATTTTATTTGTGTATCCAATAAAATAGCAAATTTTTTTAAAGTCTTTTCAAAATTGAAATTTTTCACGATTATAATAAAAACAATGTCTTTCAGCAGTCAAATACTAACTGAATAAGATTAATGGAGCACTTGTGAACAATAAATTAAATGCTAAATTAAGATTAAATTGCCGCAATTAACATGTCTGGACTTACTATAAGACATTTGTTATGAATTTCTCTCGAGTGTCATCATAACCCCCGGCAAAAAAAAAATAGTATTAAAAGTAATGATTTTTTATGTGAAGTTTGGCTTTTGTTAAGAAATGTTAATGACGGGTGGTAAACATCAGTAACTGTTAAACCTAAACAAGAGCGTAAGGCGTAAAATAACAGTCAAAAATGTTCAATGACATAAAAATGTATGAAGCAAACCTAAATAGCTGCGTCAACGCAATTCCAATCCAATTTTGACAGAGCGTTAGATAGCGAAGTTGGGTGCATACAAAATATTATTTTGCGCCTTATTTTATTAGATTTTACTGAACAAAATATGTTCACATTACTGTTTGTTACAAAACGTCTTATTTAGGTTTGTTCAAAGCTAGGCGCTAGACGTCGTTACGCCTTACGCCCTTGTTTAAGTTAGTCAGTAATATTTCAATGTAATCAGGGAAACTTATTTTTAATAACTTTGGAGATAAATTTTTTAGTATTCCTCAAGCAAATTCTTTCCTTTGATACCCATATTATGGGAGTTTGCCATATGTGAACCTTGCATTGGCATTCATGCTAAGTTTCAGATCAATCACTTGGTGATGATTCGGTTTATATATTTACTCACTAACAATGCAAGTAAAATCCGCACAAAATATAAATGTTCCTATCCGAAAATTTTAGCCGTTAGAAATACCAGGATCAAAATAGGAACCAAGTTCTTGCTTGGTACAATATCTATACATATAATAACATATAATAAAATAGGAACTCATTTCCTGTCTGTATATCTGTCTGTCTTTTTTGTGTTCCCATCACGTAAAAACTACAGGATGGATTTTAACAAAATTTTGTGAGGAGGTACCTTAGTATCCTGATTCCAATATAAAATACATTTCTTTTCCGTAAAAGTATCTTTTTCCAAGAGAAAGCGACGTAAAAGCAGTGAAAGTAGGCAGATTTTTTTCTTTGTCGATTTAAAGGTACTGCATCTTTCATTTTTGAAAGCGGTATAATTTAAGCAATGTTGCGCAACAGATGGCGCTGTTTTAAAATAATGAGCAACTCATTTCCTGTCTTTCTTTCACAGAGCTTTACAACAACTTTTGGAATTTTATATAAATTTTAGAATTTTATCCGGAGATGGGTACCTTTATATAAAGTAAATACGTAAGGGTCTTTGGTGTGGATTACTTTCAGGACACACACAAGGTGTGTGAGCACAGCAAGTCTATCATTGTAAATTTATTGCACCAAGCAGGAACTTGGTTTTTATTTTGATCTTATTCCAAGTTCCTAACCTAACTTTGTCTCACGTTAATACAGGCTCACGTGAGTGTTAAAAAAATACTCTCTATCATTAAAACTTCTGAGCACGATGACGAAAAAATTATGCCACTCGTTTTAGTTTTTTCTCAAGGCAGGAAAAATAAGAATATTATTACCGTCTCTGCGTCTTCCAAGCCCAGTCTGCAGAAATCATCTTGTTTGATTTTCATCATGGCTAGATGATACTTGAAGTCTCCAGAACATTTCACAAACGCAGTTATCCAGCTTAAGGTACTTTTATTATATCTAAGCACCTTACTAGCCTTCCTCCAACTTTTTAGGTTTAGTGATTTCAGCCATTGTAGCACTTACGCTCGCACCGTGTGCCTAGATAAGAGCTTCTGAAAATTAATGTTATTCTTAATCAGGAGTTTTTTTTCCAATAAGAATGTAACAAATCAGGTAGAATTTTGAAATTTATTTTTAAATAAGATATTAAAAATAAATTTAAAAGAAATCATGTATACAATTTTTAAGTTTACTCATGTGTGTTCTAAATTAACATCGAACTCTACAAACGCGTATATGTAGCCTGTCTGTCTGTTCATCAAAAATTCTGTCTGTTGTTCAGACATACTGTCTGTTTATCAAATAAACCCCCTGACCCAGGAGCGCAAATAATTTAAAAATGATCACTTATCATAATTTTAATGGGCCATTAATGTGTTTAATTCAACAATTTATATTAAGTGTTTTGATAGGAACATAAAATTTCAATAAGAAAACAAACAAATTAATTGAGAACCTGTTTGTTGCTGTTGTTTTTATTATTTTATGTTCGCACAGAAGCGAGTTCAATGCTTGTTTTATTTGGGATTTTTTTCAATTACTCGTATTTGAACTCTTGTCTTTAAAGAATACAGGGGTCACAGTGATTAAAATGTTTATTTTAAACGTAAGTGAGCGGGATTTTAAAATTGATTTTTTTATTTTTATTTTTTAACCGAAATTTATTTTTACTTTGATATAAAAAAGTATAATTTTATAAAGTATAATTTACTATGAGTGTGAAGCTTAAATTTAATGTTTTCCAAAGTAAAAACGTTCATTTTTTTTTTTCTTAACAATTACTTTTAATTTTTTTACAATTATATATAGAAGATTGTATTGAGCAGACGGCGGCCCTTTTTTCCATAAATCCACATATCGACTACGGATCATGAAATACTGTCAGCAATAATTGGTAGTATAAGCAGCATTTTAATAAAAGTCTTTTTTGCCGATCCCAGCTTTGGGATTTTAGAACATATATACTAAAGTTAAAATTTCGATGTGAAATAGGTCAAATGGAAGGACGTCGATCTTCTACAAGGATGATCACTTTTACAAATTTCGAGAATTGGTTTAAAGGTACGAGCATATACAAAAATATAAAATTTTTATAAATTCCTTATAGGGCATTTACACTACATCGAAATCTAGTAGATTTTGTTAAATTTTTTTTTTTACAATCTAGATCGTTTACACTTCATGTTTTGACACTAGCAAGCTTTTATTAAGCATATTTCACTAACTTGCCTCTTATTTTCAATTTGTACCTAATTTTTTTGTTTGGTTTTAGTTATTTTTTCAATTAATTTATCCAATTAATTTGTTTTTTTTTTTTGTAATGTTTTCATTTTTTTTACTAATTTTAATTTTTGTTTATTATTTTGTGTATGTTTTTTAATTAAAATATAATTTCTTTTTTGTGCAGCTTAGTGTTTTTTAGTACAATTTGGGTAAAACATTAAGTACTAACAGATTTTGAGTGGATTTCGTCAAAATCTAGTGACGAAATAGATTTTGATTTGTATGGGAAATGTAATAAAAACAACTAAATTTTGCTCGAAATCTCGTATGTACTAGCTCTCGCTCTAAATGCACTATGAGGGTTTTTTTTTATTAAACGAAAAGATTGATGGTCCTGTTTTAGACTAAAATAATGAAAAATAAAATAATTTTAGATTTTATTTTTAAATTGAAAATCGTCTGGTGTTTAACTCAAAAAATTTTAATTTTGAAATTTTTACACAAAATTTTAATCTTTGCTTGCTAACTACGTGAAAAAATTTAAATAATTTTGCTGAAAATTTTACTAAATATAAGCAAATTTTCAAAAATTTTAATTTTAAAATTCTTATAACTCACTCATTTTAAAACATAACTTACATATAAAAGCATCATTTTGTAATTTTTAACTAGATCTTTAATACCATGTACATACCTAAAAATTTACCAAATGCCAAGCTCTAAAAGAATTTGCAGAGGCGATGTAATCAACTTTTTTTGACATAAATGATTTTTTTATTTTTTTTGCTTGGTAGCATTGATTTGAATACTCAGCGAAAATAAAATGTTTCAAAATGTCTATAATTACACCAGGAAAAAAATTTAAAAAATGCATACAAGACTATTCCATTTTAAATCTTGCATTTATTCCAAATATATAAGTGCAAACTTTTTAAATCCTACCCAAAGCAGTGACTAATATTTACGTCTTTAATAATGCACCAAAATTTCGGATTAAATATATAGGGGCATACCTAAAAACTATGTGCAAAAACACAAAAAGTGGAATAGTCATGTTTTGAAAAGTACCTCCTCAAATGGCAAAATTATTTCCAAAATATTTTTATTCTGCCCCACTGTGAATTTGCTTGAAGACAAATTTGCCATGTTGCATCATTTCGGGGACGCATATGTATACCTTATTAATATTCCTTGACGTAAATCACTCTTTCATAATTGGCTTATTCGAAGAATAACTTATACCCGTTTGAGTAACAAAACCAAAAATTAATGGGCCACCCAAATGACTTCAGTTGCTTGAGCGTAGTATATTAGTGTCACTATATAAACAATAATAATAAAATATTGAACTTGTCACAGTTCTGGTTATTTAATAAAACAAATTTATTTGTATAATAAATAAATATACTGACATTCAATTTTTATTTATCACTTAAGATAACCAAACCACACGTTGAAAATTACTACAAAAAAATCTAAAAATATCCTTAAAGATGACTGACAAGATTTATTTTCTTTGAAATAAAAATCTAGTTGATGAAAACTGGAATAAAGTTTAATCAGGCGAAAGCATGAAATTGAATGAAAAACGTGAGCTAAATAAAGTGAAAGATTACAAAATTCATCAAATCAAATCAAATGTTTTAAATCATTTAAAATTTGTAAGCAGACATTTTCATTAAGAAAGTTCTTTTATGTTGTCATGTTTCTAAGTTATTTCTTTTATAAATTAAATTCTTAAAATATTTTTTTTTTGAAGTTGGTATTTTAGCACTATTTCTTAAAATACATACAGGTGGGTGCACTTTCATTTAAAGTAAATATTTATTAACAAAATTGCTGCTGCATCATTAGAAACTGTTTGCAGTAATAGGTTAATTAATTTTTGTAAAATTATCAATTTATTTAGAAAATGACTGAATTGTAATTCTCAAAATAATTTTTTTATTGGTTATTTAAAAATATTGTACTGTTTATTTCAATTCCACCACATACTGTTTAACAAATAAAAAAAAAATAATTTAAAATATGGTGATAGCAAAATATTTTGTAGAAATTTTAATAAATTGTTTTGTTGATTAATGTAGTTTTAATGAATGAAACAATCAGTATTTTGATCGAAAGTAAATAAAATAAAACTATTTTTTTTTTCAATTTCATTGTTGCAAACATGTAATGAAAAAATAAAATTAAAACTGAAATATATATTTTTTAACGCATCTTCAATATTGGAATAATATAAGCTTTCCTGAAAAATTGATTTGGTAAAAAAAATGATTTTGAAAAAAAAAATTAAAAACGCGACAAGTAATAAAAAATGATTTCACGAAATATTTTTAATGATTGTCTATTTCCAGAAGCTAATAGCATAAAATGTTACTTATATAAAAAAAATAAATAATAATAAATATAAACAAAAAAAAAAGGAAAAAAATGCAACCAGATCATTTTTCCATTTTCAAGACTACCAATTAGGTAGTCTTGAAGTTGTGGGTTCGATTCCCGCCAAAGTGTTTAGGTGTTTGGTTCAGACAAGCCAAAAGCCTTGCAGTTAATGTTGATTTAAAAAATATATACTGCTATTATCAACATTATCTCGTTTATCTATGTAGCTCATTAAAGAGAGAGAGAGTTACGATTCTAGGAATCCCGTACTAACATTTTTTATTCTAATTAAATAGTTAAGCCATATTTAGATTTTTCCAAATATCGTCTCAAGTTTTTTTGCTAAGTTCTGATGTTTTTTGAAATTTTGAAAAATTTTAGATTTTTTTATTTTTTTGAAAATTTTAAACATATAACAAATAGTTAGTATTGTGAATATAGAATTTTTTTTGGTCAACTTTAATCTTTAATCATTTTTTTTATTTTTTAAAACTTTTGGTGATTTTTTTTTTTACTATTAATGTTTTGGTACATTTTTTGGTTTTTTTTTAGAAATTTAACATGTGTTGATGAATTTTTAATTTTTCTTGGTTAAACTTATATTCTTGTTAATTTCTTATTTCTGACAAATTTTAATTTTTTGGGAACGTTCCACTTTTTTGTTAAATTTTCTATATTTTGTTAAAGTATCATTTTTTATTTTTTATGAAACTAGCTATCCCCGATGCGCTTCGCTACACCCATCCACAAAAAACTCAATTAACACTTAGATGAATAGAGTGCGTTTTCTCATGTAAAAAAAGTTCCCATCCAACCTGTTTTTTGCTAGACTCTAAACGTATTAACACGATAACAATTTTTTACTTTTAATGAGATGTGCCACTCCCAGTATTCTTATCCAGTCTGTATTTTGCTAGACTATGCACATTAGTATGAGGATTACTTGTGCAAAGTTACAAGACTAATGTAGTTCTCTAGGTACGCGATAATAATTTTTCACTTTGTATAGGAGGTACCACGCCCTCCATTCAAATTCAGTCTGTGTTTCTCTACACAATGTATCTTAATATGGGGGTTACTGATGCAAAATTCCAAGGCGCTACCTATTGCAGTTCTCTAGATACAGGATAATAATTTTTTACTTTGTATGGGGGGTACCACGCTCACTGTTCCAATTCAGCCTATGTTTTTCTAGAGTATCCGCATGGGTATGGGGTTTACGTGTACCCACTTTGAGACCATACCTATTATAGTTCTCTATATACACAATAATCATTTTTCACTCTGTATGGGAGGTACCACGCCCACTGTCCGAATTCATTCTGTATTTGGAAAGACTATGCGCCTTAGCACAAAGGCTACTCTTGCAAAGTTTCAAGGCGTTATCTATTGCAGTTCGCGAGGAACACGATAATAATTTTTTACTTTGTATGGGCGGTACCAAGCCAACTATTCCGGCTATAAGTCATGAACCAATACATATACAGAGACCGTTTGTACTTAAAAACCTTGGTATTGACGTCACCTTTCATATAAACTTTGCAGAAACAAAATCGGTTCACGCATTCCCGAGAACATCAATTTCTAACACAATGCAACTTTTTTGTTATATATATAGATACACAGTGCAATAGTGCAAAAAATACACGAACTTGACAGTATTGTTTCGATTCTAATACAAAAGAGTAGTAAAACCCTATACTCAGTCTGGCGATTTTGGTGACCAATTGTGATTATAAAAATCAGTGGGCGCTTCAAAAAAGGTGGCATCATTTTTTGTCTAATATCTCAATTAAACTAGGTGGTACCGCCTAACTTTGTTTGGCAATAATGTAGCTGAGAATTCGCTTAATAAATTCTATTAAGATTTTATGCCAAAAAAATAAAATATTTCTGCACTTTTTTAAACTAAAAAATATTTTTTTAACTTGTTTCAGCATAACTTACAGGTACTTCTAAATTTTGCCCCTTAGATTTTGTTTAAATTGAATCTGAGGCATTACTTTAAAACTAAATGCCATAACACCACATTGGGTTAAGGATCGTATTATAAGCTTATAGAAGCTTGCAATTTTATCATAGTGTTGAGAGTCATTTGTGCCAATTTGACTTTTCCAGCATTAGCAACGAATTTATTTATTCCAAGGTATTTGACCTATAGTTTTGGTAGGAGGAGGATATGTGAGTATAGTTTTGTTTATTAATTTTAAATATCCATTTTTTCAACCATAATTCAAAAGGATGATATTTGGTCCTGTAGATACTGAGATGCTACTAATGGTTTTTATTAATGCTTATAAAAGCAGTGTCGTATAAAATGTCGATATATAGACTCGGTTAAAAAGTAGGACCTTAGCCATTTTTAGAATGAATTTTCAACTTTTTTTTTAATATTGAAATTTTTTTTCTCGATTTTTCGAAAATTTTTGGTAAATCAAAATTTAAATTTTTGTTGAACTTTTCTTGAAGCTCCATACATATACTTTCTAATTTTTTATTTCCTCCAAGTAAGAATATTTCAAGAGGCCTTAAGAATAGGCATTTCTTTAAAAGATGACCTTACCATCATCACACAGACGTTTCTTCAGACTTAGAAAAAGGAAAAAGTCACAAGAAGCTAAACCTAGAGAGTATGCTTGATGAGGTAGCAGTTCGTAGCCGAATTCATGGGCTAATATCGTAGTGCCTATAACATTTACTGCCATTTATTTATTTAATATCACGATTAATATTTATGAATTTAAATTTTATTTATTTTCCTAAAGACTGCTAAGAATGTAAGCCATGAAATATTGGTAATATGAAAACAAGTTAGTTGAAATTTTATTTACCGTACACCACTACAGCTTTATTCAAATACAACTGTTATTACTGCTGATTTCCTTCCGTTTCATGTTTGTGGGATGAACTTTGTTCGTACCTTTTTCTTTTAACAATTAAGTAAATAAATGTTGCGTGCTATTTGTTATACCTTTTATCAAATGGCATTATTAAGTTAACCAACCTGCCAGGTTACAACATAAATTTTTAGAATAATTGTTGAGAACTTCATGCAGACAAAGTAAAAAATAAATAATAATTGCACAGTGTCGCCAATAAAAATTAAAAATATAAATGAATAAAACTTAAAGTTTGAGATAAAAAATATAAATTAATAATTTTAGATCATTTTTGGAAAATTAAAAAATGCGCAATTAAAATGATGTTTAGTGATCATAACACTAGCCATTTTAATTTTAACAAAACATAACGCCGGCAGAGCAACGGAATTAATTTGTTCTGATCTGTTATAGGTGGCCAATACGTGTTTATGTCATTTTCTCTTTAAACATAATTTTCTGTTTTCCAACAATGTTGTCTAAAATCTTATTGCACAGCAGATAGTAGTAGTACGGTGGAGCAACAGAGTTCGATGTCTGTCAAACTAAAATATAACAAAAATAATATTGTCATATTTTAAAACAGTTTTTATAACAAATGTTTTAGCAACCATGCTAACCATTCCATGATGCGGAAGAAACACTAACATGATGTTAGTGTTATTGTTAATCATTTTCTGTCTAATGTAGGCGGGGATAAGGTTTCAAAACATAAAAATAATTATAATACAAAAAGTAAATTGAGTAGAATTTCAAAGTTATCGAAAGTTAAACTTCAAATAGATATTGGCTAATTTATTTTTATTATTTTCTTTTTTGCCGACAGATTATATATATAACAATTACCAAAATTTAAAAGGTGTTCCATTTATGTTTTTTACGTATATGATCTTAATTTTAGAACCGTAATAGGTAGACTCTATTCTATTTTCATAGGAAATGTATTATCAGTTCCGCTATAATACAATAAAAATTAGTAAAATTCAAATGGTGTTACGATAGTGACACAATTTACAATTATATGGCCTTTTAAACCATAAGAGGCCAAAAAGAGTGGTTAAAAGGAAAATGCATTGGTTTGTTAAATATTTAGCAAAGTGACACAAACCTACATTGTTGAAAGCTGGGATGCTAATGATTTAAAATTTTTACATATTTTGTTCTCTTTGAGAGATTCTGGTTGCGATTGTGTATGTGCCCACCAACCCTTAGGGATTTGCGTGGGGGCTCTTGTTTATAAGTCGAACAATTTCATTACAGCTTAAGTAAGTTTTATTCTCTCTAAGGGAAGCTTCAGGTAGTGGTACTTTTAAAGTTGTCAAACCAAAGTGTTATTTCGTTGAGTGTACAAAAATTTATTAAGAGCCTTCCTCTCTACTGTTTTAGAACTCTATATCCGCTATTAAATTTTGGGCATCATTTTTCATTGTATTCCATACTCATTTATTGTTTGAGGTTTCTTTTTTCGCAGGAACTCTATTTATTTTATTTACTGCCAGCAAAAACACACATACATACTTCCATTTGTTGGCCAATCAGTTAAGAAGCATTATTGCTGTGATTTCATTTATTTATTTTATTTTTTATTTTGGCATGAACCCTAAAAAATGTTTAAATGTAATCTATTTAATATTTATATGGTATATTTTTTGTAATTTAATTTTTAAGCTTGTGGACATTTTGGGTTGGGTCACTCACTCACTCACTCACTCACATTATAAACATTTAAATTTTAACATGTCACTCAGTTTTAATTGCGTGTGGGAACATATTAGAAAATCCATAAAATTAAGGACTTATTTTTTTTTATAAATTTGATTACTTTGTTTACAACTGTGAATGTTTTAACTAACAAAATATAATAAAATAAATCGGACAAGTGTTACACAAGACGCACACACGAAGAATTTCGCACCTACTCACAATACTTAATTAAAAGTTCTCTAAACTAATGTTTGTACACTTAATTAAACATAAAATTTTAATTATTCTAACTCTTTTTATAAAAAATTATTTGTAAACTATTTTTTAATAATTTAGTTAATACTAGTTATGCCCAAACACGTCGTGTGCATCCTTTTGGATTTTGTAATCCACACCAAGTTTTAAGGCTCTTACGTGTTTACTTTATTTAAAGGTACCCACCCATCCCTGGACAAAATTCTAAAATTTATATAAAATTCTAAAAATTATTATAAAGCTCTGTAAATGGTGTTTAAAATATTTTAACAACAATGTAATTTCACAAAGTAAAAATACAAATCAAATACAAGTTTTATTCAATTGGCTATTTGGCAGTAAGGAATTCATATTTTGTAATTATTTTAAAACAGTGCCATCTGTTGTGCAACTGTCTTTAAAATATCCTGCTTTTTAAAATAAGAGATTCCTTAAAGTATTTAAATAGGTAAAAAATCACTGCTTTTTCTGCACTTTCTCTTGAAAATAAGATATTTTTGCGGAATCAGGATGATAAGGTACTTCATCACAAAATTCTGCTAAAATTCATCCAGTAGTTTTAACGTGATGCGAACTCAGACAGAAAGACAGACAGACAGACAGACAGACAGACAGACAGGAAATGAGTTACTGTTTTATTATATAAATAGAGGTTAGTAGTAACAAAATTTAATTGATTTTTATGATCTCCCCAATAAAAATGAAATAAAAATGCCATAAAATATTAGAAATTTATTACTGTGCAAATTGCTTGACAATTAATTTAAAAACCACCAAATTTGTCTGTATGTCATTCCTAATTTATTACGAAAATCTAAGAATGCATATATGTATTTGTATTTTCATTTTATTCATAGTTAACCACACGTGTTTGCAACATCAAACATGTTGTGTTTATAATTTTCTTGTTTTTAGTCCATACAATTTTCGGTTGTTTGTTTTTCTTTTCCACAAATACAAGCAAGTATTTTGCAAAATACGCTAAACAAGCAAAAATATCTCAATTACACCTTTAAAGGTGTAGCAAGTTGGACGCTAAAATTTATACTTTCACACACGACGTCATACTTTTTTTGTTGTTTTCCATTTGGGCGCCAGTCTGTGTATTTGTGTGTGAGAGAGTGTGTTTTGCGGAAAATTGTTTTCATGAGTTTTCGTGTAAATAAATTTGTTTTTCTTTTTTTGGAGAAACCAACAACAAAAGCAAGAAAAAATTGAAGCCTGTAGGTTTGAAAATAAAATTTTTAATATTTTAGTTGATGCGTTGACAACATAGCGAACGGTTGGTTGGTGATTTTAACAACAGGATCGTGTGAAATTGTTTAAAGAAAAATAATAACATAAATATGCGTTAAATTTAAAAAATTAAAAAAAAATAAAATGTATAAATTTCAACTTAGCAAATATTACTCGTTACTCATACGCCATCAGTTAAACTTTAAAAATAATTAAATATTAATCATACGCCCTTTTAAGACTGTTTAAAACTCGTGAAAAATTTAATTTATTACAACAGTAGTTTTTATTACTTCTTTCAATTTACTTAATTGGTTTCCTTTAACTTTTCTTCCTGTTCTCGATATTGTAAGACGCTAGTTAATATTTTTTTGTATTTAAGTGTTGAAGTTGCTGTAAAAACATATTTCTGTGGTGCAAAGTGAAAAACTTAAGCAAGGCTGAATTTTACCAAGCAATTAATATGTAAATATTAAGTTTAAAATGACTTCATATCGGTTAAAATATTTCAGCTTAATTATGGCGATTTTGTAAAGAAAATTTGATTAAAATTTTTAAACTGTAATATGTAAACAAATTTGTCTCTCATTTAAAATTTTTTTAAATGTATGTTATTAACTTTAAAGTATTTGATGAATGTAATAAAAAAGATATTCTAAAAAGAAACTAGAAAAGGAAATAAATTAATCAATTCGTTAATCTTTATAAATATATTGAGCCAAATTATGAAAAGGCTTCTATTGAATATTTATTTGGCCATTAATTTATAATGAGATACGAAATCAAAAACCTATTTAAATGTAATAAATCTTAACATTTGAATTATAAATAAACTTTTTATGACGTTTTAAAAAAAATTTGTGTTCGAGGTAACCAACATTGGGGGCTTAACCACAAGCCCCCTTCATCCTTGGGGGTCGACCGTCCGCAACTCCACTCAAAAACACCTCTGCTTTTCCTCTGTGAGGATAAGATATCTTTAGTGGTTCATGAGCTAACGAATTATTTCCAAAATAAAACGATTTCAAACCACTGTGCGATCTTGATTCGATAAGTTCTTAGTTCAAAAAAAGTTAAAAAACCTGTATGAAATAGTAAGATATTTCATCGTAAAAGTTCTTATCTAAAGCTATTTTGTTTTTCGAAAGATTTAATCGATGGAGGGAAAGAGAAAAAAATAAATGACGAAAGAAAATTTATATTACAGCTGTGGAATGATGGTAAAAATCACCCAGAAATAGAAAGTACTCTTGACAGTAATTCAAAGCTGTGAAAAGACTTACCTCCAAGCCAAGATCCGGCTGTTCATTTAAATTGACAGATATAGAATACCAAGGTTTAGCATCGCAATAAAGAAAAAGTGCAGAACAACAGCGCTTCAATTAAAGCTAGATGTTGACCAAAAGATTAAAAACGCTATTAGTAAATACATAGCCAGGAGAATATTTAGAAAATCCGGATATCGTGGAATTGTTGTACAAAAGAAAGAAAAAAAAAATCGTAAAGAATTTACCAACAAACACGTAAACATTCCGCCGGAGTGTTGTGAACAAAATTTATTTTTTCTGAGAGCTAGTTCTATGTATTTGGAGGAAAATTGCGTTTAGCTAAACTGGTGAAAGCAATATGCTTTAAAAATATAAAAAAAAAAATAAGAAAAGGGATTTGACATCCTAGAAGAAAACGAAATTTTGAGAAATATTTCTAAAGATAATTAGTTTTCATTTTCTCGGGATTGCGTTAAAATAATAAAGCGACTGCTTTGTTTCCATATAACGATGGGACTAAAATAGAAGAAGTTGATACAGACTTCTGAAATTTCGCGGATCAACTATATTTACCTTAATTAAGAAAAATTGTAGTTCATAAAAAATATAAAAAGAAAAAATACTCTTTTTTGTAAACCAAATATGTTCCAAACAAAAGAATTATTATGTTATATTAATCGGTTAACAATTTTTGATTTTATTTAACGGTACGGTGACGGTACTTCACGTGGAGGGGTCATAGCGGAAAAAAATCGAAAGCGCTTCTTTTGATTATCTTCTTTGTGTTGTTTTTACTATATAAGCTAGAGGATCTAGGAACAGCATGATTTTTTCCTAGTTAGGCCTACTGTCAGACTAATGAAAATTTGACTAAATTACACACTTCTCTAAATGAGTGATATATAATTGTAAAAATTATCAAATCTTTTCCCTGCCCTACGATGGTCTACTAAGCCACATCCTCAGTAAAAATGGACAAAAAAAATTTAGTGTTATAAGTTACGAATTTTAAATTAGCATGTAGAACAGCTATGAATACAGATGTGATCAAGATTAACGTCGCCGCCTAGCCGTTGGCTCTTATCCGACGGTGGTCTTACCACTGAATGATATAAAAGCGTAGACTAGCGCCCCCCATCGATAAGCGCACTAGATGTACCGCATAGTCATAGTGAGTAGACATTTTTATAACATGGCAAAACATGACCCATGTTGTAACCTCTTGTTTAGGAGTTGTAGACTATCAAACTCCTTCTGTTAAGAATGCAACAGCACACTTTGATCTACAATGCACCATCTTTGCATATTTCGATCTTAAACCACAACCACCACGTGTACCCCCGAAGGGTACCTCAGCAATAACCGGTCATAGAGACGAGAGGGTCTCTTTGGGACTACCGATTCCCGTGGTACCAGTCCTTTTGGCACTGGTCGGGCCTCGAAGAGAACCCGTGATATAAATCAACAGACCTTTTTCTTCCAGATTCAGGTTCCAGGAACCCTAGCGTCTGGTGCCCCTATTTACTCCAAGAGCACCGTGTCAAAGCATTGAGAATGTACAGCAATGGCAATTAGTACCCCCGGGGGACAGCTATGAATACAAAAAAAGATCCGGTTTCTAGACTAGACGTGTTAAAATAAAGAAAAAAATTACAACACCTTAACGAAATAAAAGCATTAGAGTACGCCTTTGATAACAGAAAACAGTACTTTTGTTGTGTATATAAATGTAGTTCAGGTAGTCTGCTATCAAGCAAAAAAAAGATTCAACTCAATATCTTTCTTAGGTGCAAAACTATGTGCTTTTAAGTATGTGTATTTATCACATTTCTATCAGTTTATGCTACTAAGTTATGTTATGCTACTGTTATGTTAACAGTAGAATTTTTAAAATGAAATTCGTCTAACCCAGAAAAGATATAACCTTGAAATGTTACCATAATATTTTAAAAATTTCTGAAAATTGTACTCAATATTTTGGAAAAACCGTACCAGGATATCTAAAAATCGAAAATTTTAATTTTTAATTGCTTAGAACTCGCTAGTTTTAAAAAATAAGTTATAAATTAATATTTTATTTTTGTGGGTATTACATAGACCTTAGGACCATGTGCAATTTTTAATTTAAATCAAACAAAAATTGAAGGAAATAACAAGCTCTAAAAAATTTGTAGTTGCGAGGTACTCAACTTTGAGTATACATAGTGCCGCCCCTGGCAGTGGGGCGGCACTACCCACAGTCAAAACTTAAGCTCAGATACTCCTCTGCTATACTCATGTAAAATTTTGGACCAATGGCCTAGCCCTTTACAAATGGCTGAGTTATTTGGATTCTGCCACACTGTGCAGTTGTATATATACATATATGTTACATATCTTCCGTCATTTGTTATTTAACAGAATATCTTGAAAACTGCAATCCATCAAAACAAAAAATAAAGATAATCTAAGAGACAATATGTATTTTATCCACTTCAAACCCGCTAAAATGTGTGTAATAACTAAAAAATAACTAAAAATTTGTATTAGTGCATTAAATAGCAAACAACACAATTAAAAAAATATCATTGAAATAAAAAAATTCTTTAGTAAAGTTTTTAACAAAATAATATTTAACTTGCGCCATGTGTTCATACTAAGAATCAATTAAAAAGTAGAGCAATTAACATAATGCAAAGGTTCTTATTACTAAAATACATTTCTGTTATAAAGTATATGCAATAAGTGTTCTATATAAAAGCAATTTGTTAATGAAATAAAACAAGTCAATCAATAAATTTGCATCGAAAATTAAGGAACAGCATTTTAACCAAAACGTAAAAATCACTAAGTTTTAAAAAACAAATCAAAAAAGAAAATGGTTGAGTTCGATGCACAAGATGATGTCAATACCGAACTTTTGCAAAAACTCAAACAGTTGGATGTGCGTGTCGAAAATGGTGAAAATTTAACGGGCTTGGGCCGTTATAAAACATCATGTTGGAAGTCTATGAAATGGAAAGCAGCCTTAAATCATATCGGTCTATTAGTCTCGTTGTCAATTTATTGTGGTGTAGGCGGCTTGGTAAGTGATTGCTTTTATCTCCTTCAATATACATTTATACATACATATCTGTATAATATTTCTTCTTTCTTATTAATTGAAATTTTTAAAATTGATTCCTGTCTAAACTGAAAATTGTTTAGACAAAAATTAATGGCTTTTTGTTGAAAGGCTGGGAATTTATAATTTGCTTTTGTATGCTTTGGCTATTTTTAAAATAAAAAAAAATTAAAAATAATCATTTTGTTTATAGCCACCATAAATATGGTTTTTTATTGATTTTTATTTTGTATCAACACAATTTAATTATATTCTGAAAATAGTTTATTACAAAGATGGTGTAGCTTTATATATTAAAATCGTATAAGTTTATATTAGAACAAACAAAAATTTTACTGGTTGATGTTTGAAATGCGTGTACATATCATTCGCCGCAATAATCCAATAAAATAAGAATAAAAAGAAAACTTTAATAATTTTTTAACAATAAATATCCATCATTAGACAGAGGTGCAATAACACTTAATAGGCACTAAAAATATAATCTATACATATAATAATCTACACATATAATAAAACAGTATCTCATTCCCTGTCTGTCTGTATGTCTGTCTGTGTTCGCATCACGTAAAAACTACTGGATAGATATTAATAAATTTTTGTGATGAGATACCTTAGTATCGCTATTCTAATATAGGATACTTTCTTTCCGCAAAAATATTTTATTTCCAAGAGAAAGTGGAGAAAAAGCAGTCAAAGTACGCGGATTTTTTTACCGATTTAAAGGTACTGCATACTCTAAGGCATCTTTTATTTTTGAAAGCAGTATATTTTAAGCAATGTTGCGCAACAGATGGCACTGTTTTAAAATAATGAGTAACTCATTTCCTGTCTATCTTTTACAGAGCTTTACAATAATTTATAGAATTTTAGAATTTTTTATAAATTTTAGAATTTCATCCAGGGATGGGAACCTTTGTATAAAGTAAATACGTAAGAGTCTTAAAATTTGGCGTGCACTACTTTCAAAACAAAATCGAACAAAATATTGTCAGTGGGCACAGCTAGTAATAATAATATATTTATAAAGTAATAATAATATTTTATAAATATGATTTAAAAAAAATATCTGTGTTTGGACCACCCTATAAAAATAACAAACAAAACACTTATACTATACTCTGATGAACAATATTCTAACTGAACACAAATTACATAATGTTCATACAAAATTAACATTTTATTTATGTATTTATGCCATGTAAAAGAACATTCAAATTTAATGAAATAAAACTGGAGTGGCCTACACTCAACTTTACCAATGGAAACATATATTTTTATGGATATATTACATAAATAATAAAAGTTCAAAGTATATTCGAATCCAATTATTTTTTTTTTTTTTTTTTTGGTTTGGGGTGTTAAGTAAACTACCCCTTGCCTCTTCCCGATTATGCCCAAAATTTATACAGCTCTTTATCTCCATAAACCAAAGGCGCATACTGAATTTCATTTTGATATGTCATATGGTATGACCTATAGAGCGTTTACAAAATTTGGGAACAAGTAAACTACCCCTTTCCCCTTCCCGATTATGCCCAAAATTTACACAACTCTTCATCTCCATATACCAAAGGCACATACTGAATTTCGTTTTAATACGTCATACGGTATGACCAGTAGAGCGTTCACAAAATTTGGGGGTTAGAAAACTACCCCTTGCCCTCTCCCGAATATGCCCAAAAACTATACATCTCTTCACCTCCATATACCAAAGGCACATACTAAATTTCAGTATGATATTATTCAAACGGTATGACCTGTACAAACTCCACAAAAATAGTGGCATACACACCCACCCATCCACAAACATCATCGCGAAAATAGTCAAAATCCCGACCTCGAATTTTTTCATGATTACTATACTTTACCTTATACTTCGCATGGTAAAGTAAAAAGCAACAAAGAACTTTATTTATTTCCATTGGTTGGTGTATTATTATAGCCGCATTTCTTAGTTGAACTATAAATTCTATCTGGCTTAGCATAATACCCGTAATAACTTGAATGTCGTGCCCTAGAAGCACTACCATTCAAAGTACAAAAAGTGACCGGATTTCTAAGAAACACTTCTTTAACAAATAAATTTATTTTTGCTTCGAATACCAAATTAACCATAATTCAGTGTTAAAATTCTGGCACATTTCATGTTAACATAATGAGTCTTCGAAATTTATAACTTCATTGCTTAAGCAGAAAAAGGAAATTCGTTCAACATTAATTTTAATTGCAAAGTATTAAATATTATTTAAGCAAAGTATTAAATATTATTTAAGGGCAGTAAACTGTGCACACGCTAACTTTTTTCCTGTAAAATAAAATAAAACAAAATCAGTTAAATAAATGTAAAGGAAAATTGGCAAAAAGGCCGTGACCAGTCTATTCGTATTTATAATCAATAATAAAATTCATTTATTCTTCTGCAAATTCTAAATGACACATCAAATTCTTATTGTAATGGAAATTAAGGTGAGATTTATAATTATAATTTAAAAATTAAAAAAAATGAATTAAATCAAAAACCTACCTTCACTCTGTATCCGGTAATTATTGTATAATGATAAAGCAGAAAATTTGCTTCCAAAAAATATTTTTTAAACAATTTTAAACACGACATATAAACATACTATTAAAACACGGCACGTTGTATCAATTCAAGTAGCTTTAATAAAAAAAAACAGTATTAAATATAAAGAAAGAAAAATGAAAAGGAATGTAATAAAGAGAACAATGCAAAAACAAAAGATAATAATGACAGTTGATTATGATATGTAAGATGTACTAAAACACAAGGTTGTAGTTGATCTGCATCGTTGCTCCAACACCTCCCCTCGAGGCAGAGATACTACAAGGATTACTGCTCACGAGAAATAAGTCCTAGTTTGCTTGAACAGGAGTGGTGTTTGATTTTGCCGAGTGGTTTCGTTAGCATATCAGCTGGCATGTTCTCTGTTGATAAATATTCAATGACGACATCATGATTGCTTATACATTCACGTACGAAGTGGTGACGGATATCTATATGCTTCGTGCGCGAGTTGTAGCCAAGAGCATTTATTAGTTTTTGTGCACTTTGGCTATCGTTGAATAGTGTGATATCTTTGCAAATTACGCCGATGTCATTTAAAATGCTTTTGATGTAGAGAGCTTCTTTTGTTGCTTCAGCTATAGCAATATATTCTGCTTCTGTGCTCGATAAAGAAACTGTACGCTGTTTTCGTGCCTCCCAGCTTATGGCGGCTCCACCCAAAATGAATGCATATCCAGAGTAGGATTTACGATCGGTTAAGTTTGCTCCCCAATCTGCATCTACTACGCCATACAGTGACGTGTTGGTTTTGACATATTGTAACCCATAGTTGATAGTTCCTCGTATGTAGCGTAAAATTCGTTTGGTAGATTTCCAGTGTTCTTCATTGTAATTAGAATTGAATTGACTCATGAAATTAACAGCATAGGCGATGTCTGGACGCGTTGTCACTGCTAGGTACATTAAGGCTCCTATTAATCGTTGATATGGGTACTTTGACATCTCTTGTTCATCTTTTACTAAAGGGCACATCAATTTACAATTTGTCTCCATAGGAGTCGATGCTGGTTTGCATTCTCCCATGCCGAAACGCTCCAAGATAGTTTGGGCGTAATTACGCTGTGATAACAAAACTTGATTTGATTTTAAATCTTGATAAAAATCAATTCCTAGACAACGCTTAACTGGACCAATATCTTTCATATCGAATGATTGTGATAGTGACCCTTTGATGAAGTCCAACCATTTTGGTTCATTTGAGGCCAGTAAAAGGTCATCTACATAAATTAAAAGTAACAGCATTTTATCACCATCTCTTTTTGAAAATAAGCATGGATCCTTTTTAGCTGGTTTCAAACCCAATTCTTGTAATTTAGTGGTTAATTTATAATACCACATAAGGCCAGATTGGCGCAGACCATACAAAGCCTTCTTTAACAGACAGACGGGCTTTGTAATATTAGATAATGCTTGGAGCCAGCTATCACCTGTCTTTTCGACATCTTGGCTGTGTTTTATGATCTTATTAGTTCCCATGGGCTTACCTGATTTTAATTTTTTCAATATCGGCTCTAATTGGTCAGGAACTTCAATGTAAACGGTTTCTTTAAGTTCACCATTTAGGTATGCCGTAATAACATCCATTTGAAAAATCTCCAGCTTAAATTCTGCAGCCAATGCGGTTAAAAGTCTTATAGATGAAGAACGGGCTACGGGAGAATAAGTTTCGTGAAAATCTTCGCCTGGGCGTTGAGCGTAACCCTTGGCTACAAGACGAGCCTTTTTTCTACCATCGTCTTTTGTACGAAACACCAACCGACTGTCTATGATTTTTCTGTGATCAGGCCGCTCGACGATTTCCCATGTGTTGTTGCGCATTTGGGCCAAATATTCATCTTCAATTGCTGCAGTCCAATCTGTTGCGTTGGGCGTTTCCATTGCCTGGTTAAACGTCACAGGATCAGCTACCATTGACAGATATGCTAATTGGCATTCTTCAAATTCGTCTTCTTCAGACTGAGGTAATGGTTCACAATCGTCATCAGATGATTCACTTTCGTTTTCTTTTGTTGTCTGAAACAACTTTTTGGGTCTTCCACGCGTTCCTAACTTTCGGAGTTTTGGACGTCCTCTTCCACGTTTTTCATTTTTGACATCATTGTTAGGTGGTTCTGTATATTCTTGTGTATGAGTTTGACCGATTTCCACGGAATTTGGGTTACACTGTATTTCAATGTTATCATCATTGTTTTCGATTTCACAAAAGTCTTCATATTTATCTTTAAACCCGTTTTCATTAATAAATTTTACATCGCGGCTAATTATTACGTCTCTCTTTTTCTGAGACCACATACGATATGCTTTTGATTCGGATGAGTAACCGACGAAAATACACTGTTCAGAGCGAGAGTCAAATTTGCCTTTAGTAGGATTTTTATTTAATACGTAACCTTTACAACCGAAAATTTTCATGTGCACTACTGTAGGCTTTTTATTTGTCCAAAGTTTGTATGGAATTTCTCCGTTTGTTTTTGTAACACAACGATTTCGAATATAACACGCGGTATTAATAGCTTCTGCCCAGAACGATGGCGGTGAGTTGGCATGTTTCATCATGCATCGCGACATTTCAACGAGAGTTCTATTTTTACGTTCCGCCGTACCGTTTTGTTGTGGTGTGTGTGGTGTGGACAAACGACGACTTATGCCATGTTTTTTAAGATACAAATCAAATTCCCGATTACAATATTCGCGACCATTATCTGTTTGGAGAGCTTTTATTTTTCTACCCGTGAACGTCTCTGCCGTAGCTTTGTACCTTTGAAATGCATCAAATACGTCTGACTTTTGTTTTATAAAGTAGACCTCACACCAGCGAGATTTATCATCAATGAAAGTGACAAAGTATTTTGCACCTGAATTAGAACTACATCGCATCGGTCCACATACATCGCTGTGTACAATTTCCAGCAACTCCTGAGATCTTTCGATTCTACTTTTTGGAAAACTACTACGAGTTTGTTTTTGGGTTATACAAACTTCGCAAGTGGACAATTTAAGATCTTGTTTAAAATCTAAACCATAAATTTCATTATTTTTTGCCATATCTTTCAAGTCTCTCTCATTTAAATGGCCCATTTTATAATGCCATAAATCAAGTTCATTTTTAACTTCAACGATATTCGCGGCACTTTCGGAATTTTGTATATAGTAAAGATTGCCTATTCTTTCCGCACGAAGGCACACGCTTTTATTTTGATCAGTTACCACTGCTTCATTTTTTCGAAAAATTACATCATATCCACCGTCTGTAATCTTTGATACAGATAACAAGTTTGTTCGTAGGTCGGATACATATAAAACATCTTTTAATTGTAAATTAGTATCACGACCATGATCATTTATTGAAATTTTAATATTACCGATACCACTTATTTTTGTACAATTATCATTTGCTAAATTAAGAGTTTGTTTTATTGTTGACATTTTTTGGAAATTATTAATATCTGCACTCATATGCGAAGTACATCCACTATCCAAACACCACTTTTTATTACCGGTCGGACACAAAAACACTGATTCTGTTGCTGTAAAGCAAATGTTTGTTTTGTTATTGTTTTCTTCTGCTTTTTGGGCACTTTGATTGTTTTTAGTTTTTGTTCTACAGTCTCTCGCAAAATGTCCGAGTTTACCACATTTGAAACAGGCACCGGTTTGTTTCGTTTTCATTTGTCTCGGTTTTTGTTGCGCTCTCTTCGCATATAATGCATTTAACTCACTTTTATCTTCTTTTGATTTTCGAGACTCGTATTCTTCTAGAATTTTCACACGAATAATTTCTGGTTTTGGCAATTCATCACGTGTTTCCAACGCACACCGAAAAGTCTCGAACGAATCAGGGAGACTATAAAGAAGCAAAATTGCTAGAAGCTCGTCACCAATTGAAACACCAATTTCTTTTAGTTTTGCCACTGCATCAAAAAAATCATTTAAATGTTCGCGAACTTTATCATTTTCACGCATACGCGATAGAGCAACTCTTTTCAGTAATGTTGCCTTACGCGCAGGGCCTTTTGATTGATATGTCGCCTCTAACCTCAACCACACTTGTCTTGCCGTAGTACACTCTGTAATTAAGCCCAACTCCTGGGGACTCATTGCGAGCATTATGTCTGCAGCAGCCTTTTGATCTTGTGTTTTCCACACTGCAGCTGTGGCCTCATCTGCCGGACACTTGATACTGTTGTCAACGTATGACCACAAATCATTTTTTATCAAAATTGCACGCATTTGCATTTTCCAGGTGTCATAATTATCCGCGTTTAGCGGCTCTATACGCACCACACCTGCCATTATTAGTTCTTTTTAAATAAAACTTTTAGTTTAATAACACTTCAGAGTTTTTTCACTCAAAGGTAGGTTTTACTTTTTCTTTTGGCCAAACTGGGCCCATAACCTATTAAAACACGGCACGTTGTATCAATTCAAGTAGCTTTAATAAAAAAAAACAGTATTAAATATAAAGAAAGAAAAATGAAAAGGAATGTAATAAAGAGAACAATGCAAAAACAAAAGATAATAATGACAGTTGATTATGATATGTAAGATGTACTAAAACACAAGGTTGTAGTTGATCTGCATCGTTGCTCCAACACATACCAGTGTTAAAAATCAAATAAAGCAAAAACTGTAAAACAACTTTACTTTATTGTATCTGATTAAGATTCGGGTCATGTTTCAGTGTTGTTTGTTTAAAAAAAATACATTAAACCTGTCGAATTTTTTTAATTTTACACACGTTTGAGTAGAAAAAAACATGCAAGCCAGTCAGCTAGTCAGCCAGCCATTCAGGCAGTTATTTACTTGAGCGTTTAAAGGACACTTAAATTGTCGTATTTTTTGTAAACATATCAATTGAAATGCATGTAAAAGTGTAACAATCATAAATAATGTGTAATTTTTTTAATTGTTCATGTCGTCACAGTGTCACAATTAAGGTTAGACAATAAAATACTTTTTGAACAAGAACAAACTATCAGATAATTTATTTTTCTTTTAAGTCATATTGTAGCGATAAATTAATTAAAAAAATGATTTTTATCATTTAGAAAGGTATTTCATTCATCAGTAGCACGTCAGAATTTAAACGAAACAATTTCGAATAATTTTTTATTTTGACATATAAAGGTATGGTATATACTCGTACAGTGAAATTATTTATTTGACCACTGATTGAATATTCAAAAATTTGTTCAAATTAATCAAATATTTTTCGTTTTGCATAAAGTTTATTGGATTTGTTGCGCCAGTAAACGCAATACTGTAGTCATACGTTCCGGTGAAGAACGTCGCAATCTAGCCGGTCATTAGGCCAAAAATTAAATTTAGGAAATGTAAAAATTTAAATACGCAGCTCGATAGACAACAAACTTCTGCATCGTATATATAAATATTAATATTGTTCTCCTCGACATAAAAGCTTAAAATTAAATATTTTTTTGAAAACTAGAAAAAAATTTTTAAAAAGATGCCTGCCCATTTTTATGGTATTAACCCTTTCGGGACGGAGTTTTATTTTGAAAGTTAAAACAAATTGCCTGCCCATTTTTATGGTATTAACCTTTTCGGGACGGAGTTTTATTTTTAAAATGGAAATATTTATTATATAAATTTTTATATATTCGTAGAGAAATGGGGGAAAATCTGTTCTGCCAACTCAGAAATTATGAAATCCTTTTTTTATCCTAGGACATATAATCCCAATAAGTTTTCTTTGTGGGATATATAATCCCAATATTTTTTTTTGGGTAGGCGATTCTAATTATATATAAAATTTTATTTAGGTTGGAAATCCTGACAGCTATCGGAGGTAACATTTACCCAATGAACAACTGACTGTATATTTCTGAAGCACTTTCGGTCGCATCGGAAGTAACAGTCGAATATTTACTTCCAGAGTCCTCAAAATCATCTTCAAAGTCTGACACTTTACATACAATACGTTCCAGATCCTCCAGAGTTAGCTTCCTTTTTGCCATCTCAAATGTGCATTGGATCAATTATTCCCACGCGAAAAACTTATTGGGACTATATATCCCAATTTTATCACATCTGCTGTAACTTACATTCTGTTATTATGAAACACCACCAACTAGTTTTTAATAAATCACACCCTTTTTTACGAAATCAACACAATTTCACTGTATTATGCTGCTTTTACATCAGTTTTCTGCAAATGATCTGTGCAAACTGCTTAAAATTCAACGTCAAGTAGAATGAATTTGCTGACATGTACCGTTACTTTTTCGTTTAAATTTTATAATGAACACTTAAATCTGTTTTTGGGACTATTTAAATAAGAAATTGTGTAAAAATGAAGAAAATACGAAAGTTTAAAAATTATTGGGACGTATTGTTCCAGTAGTCCCGAAAGCGTTAAGGCATATGTTATCCACAATTACAATAGTTTTGCAAATAAAATTTTATTTTATTTTATGTCACCGGTGCGAAAAATGCATTTTAGAATCTCCATGCTCTAAGTTTAGTTTTTTAAACATTCACTGACTATAAAAGTTGCATTTGATAAAGAAAAATATGGGAAAACTTAAAAAAAATTGAATTCTTCTGAGGTAGGATTAGTTCTTCTAAGGGGAACTTTTACCTCCTTGGTCCGATTTTTCTTAATTTATATGTTTAACAGCCTATGACCATTAGAGATTTTTCTGACAGGAAGGCCAGAAAGGTGCTCAGATATAATAGAAGTACCTTAAGTTGGATAACTGCGTTAATGACAAGTCATGGAAACTTAAGTTATCATTTAGCCAAGAGGAAAATTGTAGAAGATGATACTTGCAGGCTGTGTCTGGAATACGCTAACACGGTAGCGCACAATGTGCGTGAATGTCCAGCACTGGCTAGCATAAGATTAAGAACCACTTGTAGAAGCTTGTTAAATGTGAATGTCGTGGTGGATCTAAGCCTTGGACAAATCCTAGCAATTAGAGATTCCGTGATAAGAAAGTAGGTCGACAGTTACCAGTCGACAGTTTGAAATCACTAAAGTCAAGAATAAAGGCTGGTGGCAGCACGTTGCCATAATTACAATTTGGTTGCTTATAATCACTGAGGGTAAAAGAGGGTCGAAAAGAAAAACATTAAGGAAGCGGTCTGCTTCGATATTTCGATTTTTAAAACCTGCTAAAACATAACTTTCTATTGTGGTTGATACGCAACCAAAGGTATGTTAGGGTTTAAAAAAAAAATTCTTTGAAAATAAGGAATAGCGCAATTTTAAAATGGAAATATGTTCCTAGACTTTAAAAAAATTTATATGTTCCAGAAGTTTCCAGAAGTAAAATCATCTTTAAATATAAAAAAAAACAAATTACTTTCATAACTTCAATTTCATCATCATCTATTTTGATATTACTTAATTCAGTTTCTAGTGTTCAACAAAAGTCAATGAAAAATCGCCAACAATATCGCCAACTATTTAAAAAATCGCCATGTCGCCAAATCTAAAATTTTATTGAAATTTAAGATTAAAAATCGCCACGTATGGCGAGAAATCGCCATATCTGCCAGACGACTGGTATTAGTATCTAAAATTTCCCATTTACAAAAAACAAAGTTGCTGCCAAGATTTTAGTAATATTAAATCGGTACAATTGCTTACTTAATCCTCAGACTGACGTACTACCTACTCGACGGTAGTCGAATTTAAAAATTAAAACGTCGATTTTTTGCAATTTTCAGATATTTTTTTTGAAAAAAAGTATAGTAACACAATATATAACGTGCTTATATTTTTCTAAAACGTATATATAAAAAATTGTTCTACTACACTGAACTATCCGAAACAGAGCTATAATTATAAAAAATATCAACAACAATAATTTTTATTTGTTACGTTCAAGTAAGTTTAAGTTAATTTTACCCATAGCCTTTAAAACGCTTTCCCTCCTCAATCAGAAGATTTGTTCTTCTACTATAGTGAAGACATTGTAACATTGTAGCTTTATGACATGTTATATTTATGATTTAACCACAAATTTTTCTGCTTAATACACTAAACTTATTTATCAATAATAACACCACTGGTAAAATAAATCATTATTTGAAATGGAAAAATTATGCTAAAATAATAAATTTATGGAAGTGTAAATTGGCTTCAACAACAAATAGATAATAAAAGACACATTAAAAACAATTTGCACTTATAAGATAAAATCCCTGAAAAACAAAAGTCTTCGAAAATCAATATAACACAAATGGCAAAGAACAATTTATAGAAAAATAATTGTTCAAATTAATTCTTTAAGGACAAATATTTTGTACTCATTGAACTAAATCAATTCCTAAATATGGAATAGCAGATAATAAATTAGTAATTACTGTAGCTCCTCAAAATGATATTTGTCCTCATGGTAATACATAACCTATAAATGCTGTTCCTATTACTAGAAATAAAATAATTACTCCTACTAATCAAGTTGGGGTATATAGGTATGATCCATAATATCATAAAAATTCAATTCATGTTATTAAAGTTTAAGATAATAAAATGAACTTTCTATTACTTTTATACCAAATAATTTAAATAATTTTTTAAGTTTGAGAAGAATACGTTTTGGTACAAAGGAGAGGCCAATAATGTCTTATTTACATTTTATATCCTTATTTCATTCTTATATATTTTTTGTTCTAGTGTTTTTGAACCATTTGATTAGTATTAGATAACAAAGTTAAACCAAAATACAAAGATTACTATCATTTCATGAGGGCATATATGGATATGTAATTATTTATGTCAGCTGGCACATGTATACGAAATTGTTTAGTTGTTCTTTTTCTATTTCTCCTAAGTCATTTAAGACTAACGAGTACATTAACATTTTTATATACGAGTATGTCCTTTAATAAAAATTTGAAGTGGCCTACACTCAACTTTACCATAATATTTTTTTATTTATATATTTTTATATATTTTTATAGATATAATACATAAAATATATTATATCGAAAAAATAATTATTTTTTGGGGTGTAAAGTGAATAAAGGGGAGGGCCTTACCTATTATGCCCATACATTTTACAGGTCTTCATCTCCATATACCAAAGGTACTGGATTTCATTTTTATATGTCAAACGGTATGACCAGTATAGCGTTCACAAAAATAGTGACATCATCGCGAATGGATTTACGGGACCTAGAAACGTTAAGATCCGTTGAAATCCCGACATATTCTATTCTATGAATGGTAAAGTAAAAAAATTAAAATTAAGATACACAAATTTGATTAGAAATGCCCGACCTGAATTATTGATTGCTGCACTTTAAGAGCGTCTTTTTAGGTTGGAGATCAGAGAATTAGCCATCCTTAATCTTTGTTTTTAGTTTTTTAAGATAATAATTAACAAATTTTATTTGCTAGTTTAAGCGGTCAAGGTTGCTGGTTTAAATTTACATGAAATAAAAACACACACACATTCATACACATGTACTTACTTATATGAGCCGTTTATTTTGAAAGTGGCATAAGTCACTTTCGTTTTAAATCGATATATTTAGGGATTAGAGTGTATATATATTTTGATTTCCCCAAAGCCATTTCTTTTACACCAAATTCATGATCATTGGGTAAGTGGCGTTTAACATTTGATTGCAAATTTTTGTAAAAATGAAGAAATACCGTTAAATTGTAATCAATGTTATCATTAACTTGGTATTTTTTGAAAGTGACTTATGTCACTTTCAAAATGAACGGCTCATAGGTCAAAATAAATATAAGCAGTTAAGAAACTACAAAAAGGAAAATTATTTTTTAGAACGTAAAAACGTAAAAAATGGACACACATTTTTTTATTAATTTTAAATTTTATAGTATTTTTTATAGAGGTATAGAACTTTAAGTTGCCATAAAACAACGATGGATTATTCGATTGACATGAATTTTATTTATACGAAAGATAATCTTGTGGCATTACATTTTAAATATGATTTCTGGCATATGACCGCCACGGCTGGTGCGGATGTAGTCCAATCTGGACGTCCAATTTTCGATGACTTTTTCCAACATTTGTGGCCGTATATCGGCAATAACACAGCGAATATTGTCTTCCAAATGGTCAAGCGTTTGTGGCTTATCCGCATAGACCAATGACTTTACATAGCCCCACAGAAAGTAGTCTAGCGGTGTTAAATCACAAGATCTTGGAGGCCAATTCACAGGTCCAAAACGTGAAATTAGGATGTCACCAAACGTGTCTTTCAATAAATCTATTGTGGCACGAGCTGTGTGACATGTTGCACCGTCTTGTTGAAACCACATCTTCTGGACATCATGGTTATTCAATTCAGGAATGAAAAAGTTAGTAATCATGGCTCTATACCGATCACCATTGACTGTAACGTTCTGGCCACCATCGTTTTTGAAAAAATACGGACCAATGATTCCACCAGCCCATAAAGCGCACCAAACAGTCAGTTTTTCTGGATGTAACAGTGTTTCGACATACACTTGAGAATTACCTTCACTCCAAATGCGGCAGTTTTGTTTGTTGACGTAGCCATTCAACCTGAAGTGCGCTTAATCGCTAAGCAAAATTCGCTTATGAAAATCGGTAACAACCGTAATCTCATTTTGTGCACTATTTGCAAGCGTTGTTCAGTCTATTCATGATGAATTGCCAAACCAAACTGAGAATAAATCACTTGACAGCTGTTAAATCGGTCGCCATCTTGAAAAGTAATGCTTAAACTTAAAGTTCTATACCTCTGTAAAAAACACCCTTTATTTGTAAAATATATTAAATACCATCAATTTCTTCTTCTTCTTTATAACACAGTGTTCTTTTGCTCAAATTATGAAATTAACAAAAAAAAAAAAAAATTGCCATTTTTTGTTGTTTAGTATGGTACTAATGGGTGGTTGTATTAACTAACCGGTGGTTAAAGTTTAATTTGAATGTGAACCATGCCTAAACGTAAAGTTTTTTTCTGCATTTAATTTGACATTTCTCAATTTCACACTAACTCAATTTAAACCATAGAAAGAAATACAATCGAGCAACGCGTCAAAGTTATTCAGGCTCATTATGAAAATGGGCGTTCAAATCATAATGCATATCCTGCACATCGTTAGATTTTTTCGGTCAATTTAATCGTCCAAATGAGCGTACAATCGGAAAAATCGTGCAAAAATTTGAGTAAACCGAAGAAAATCATCTTCAGTGATGAGGCACATTTTCACCTCAGTGGATTCGTCAATAAGCAGAATTTCCGCATTTGGCCGAATGATAATCCAAGAGTGATTGTCGGAAACCCGATGCACCCACAAAGAGTGACTGCTCGGTGCGGTTTATGGGTTGGCGGCATCATCGGGCCGTATTTTTTTTTCCAAAATGAGGCCGGCCAGGCAGTTACTGTGAATGGTGTTCGCTATCGTTTGATTCGTTTGGAAAATATAGATGTGAACGATATGTGGTTTTAACAGTATGGCGCCACTTGCCACACAGCTAACGAAACAATGGTTCTTTTTCGCGACAATTTCAATGCCCGTGTTATCTTACGTGGTAGCGATGTCAATTGGCCGCCAAGATCATGTGATATGACACCGTTGGACTTCTTTCTTTGGGGTAAGAGCTAAAGGCTGAGAAAATTCGGCATATAACATAAATTATGCCACAGCATCGGATGGAGGTGTACCGCCGAGGTCGCGGTGACCATTTGGCCGATATTTTGTTCCATACCTATTTGAATCAAAATGAAAAGAAATGACAATAATTTCCTAAATAATTTGTGTTTTATTCCAAATCAACATCGGCCCTTAAAATTTAACCACCCTTTACAAGGTTTAAACTACCACTTAAAAACATCAATTTCAATTAATATTGGATTAAATTAAGTATACGATTAGCTAATTGAAAAAGAATTTTGAGTTTAAACTCGAACCTAAAAACCCACTCTAAAGTTATTAACATTTTAAGTTCCGAGTTTGATAATACTAGTGCTGGCAATTTTTACTACTTTCAATTACTCAATACTACTGAATACTTATCAATTGGGTACTCAATACTTTCGTTTATATATTAGCAACAAAAATTTAGCGCCGTAGTATTGCAAAAATACTATTTAATGCTATTTCATAAATCACATTTTAATAACAGTTTTGTATGTTGATTTTTGTTCTCAAAAAGCCTAATTAAAATATATACTAATTGATACTTTGCAAACAATTAAAAAAGTAATTTTGCATAGAATGACTTTTATTAATTTATTTTCAGGATAATAATATTTCTTGTGTGGCTATTATCCTCTCAAAAATCTGTCACATTACAAGTGACAAAGGATGATAAATGTTAGCGTGTGTAAAAGTAATTTTTAACATCAGCCATAAATTTAATTGAAAGTTTTTTTTTGTAAACATCGTTCCAATTTCATTTAAATAAAATAAATGCTAAACGTTAATTTTTTTGGAGTAAAACAATTAAATAAATTACAGAACTGTTGACCTGCTAACATTTAATTCTTTAAACAATTTGAAATCTGGAATCTTAACATCTGTTTTGGGTTTAAAAAGTTCATAACCTATTTAAAATACGAACGGAAACAGCTATCCATAATGATCATTTCTACAAATTCTTGAATTCTAATGATGACATTAGATACCAGCAAATGGAGATATAAAAGTTGGACTTTAAAACAGTACGAAAAAGGATAAAAACTTACAACATTTTTCTTATATCTTTTAGTTTGTTTTTAAAACTTTTGTTGCTGGCTTATTATAAAAGGGTTTCCAATAGGAATGAAAATATGTCAAAATAAATTAAAAATAATTTTTGCATATTAGCAAGGACATAATGTATATATGACATCATTTAGATTACTGATGCAAGTTCGGTGGGTTATTGTCTTCAAAACGTCGAGTTTTTTTAGTTTAAACGAGGAAGTTAAATTACAAAATCAATGTTTTTAGTGTTTCACTTTTAAAATGTATCTATTTATTTATCTATTTTTTATTTATCTATTTATTTATTTATCTATATCAAGTACATTCATTAGCGCAGCTAATATTTTTCGCGCTGTTTTGTTTTTATGGTTCGAAATTTATTTACATTTTTTATAGCGCCATTGTATCTTAAAAAAGTAAATTCGAAGAAGATAAAAAATTAAAATTTCAAATATACATATATACATATATACATATATACATATATACATATATACATATATACATATATACATATATACATATATACATATATACATATATACATATATACATATATACATATATACATATATACATATATACATATATACATATATACATATATACATATATACATATATACATATATACATACAGTGAACTCGCACAAACGTGAACATCCAGTAACATGAACATCCAGAAACATGAACTTATAAATTACAGTATTAGAATCAGATAGACTAGATTGCAAAAGATGTTGACATAAAAAAAATTAGATTTTGTTTGTTTAAAGCTTAATTTCTTTTAATTTCCCAATATAAATATTTTTTTAATTATTATAAAACTAATATTTTTTATAAAAAATGTTCATTACCTTTCTAACAACATTAACCAAAGATAGTTAAACTTCACATTATATGAAAAACAGACAATCTGAAACGTGAACAAACTCGAAAACGTGAACACCCTTGGTAAAAATTAGTTTACGTTTGTGCGAGTTCACTGTATATACATATATACATATATACATATATACATATATACATATATACATATATACATATATACATATATACATATATAATTTTTTTCACTTTCATTTGTTTTATCAGCGATGGTAAAGGAAATTTTGAATTTTTGCTTTTCTGGCTCAAGTTGCAGCAAACACGGTTGCTATGAATTTTTGTTTTAATTCAGATTGATCTAAACATAAACAGATGATCATTGTGTTCAAATTTTTTATTATTATTCAGCAGAACTGATATTAAGGTTTTTTTAATACAAAAAATTGCAATCGTACCCACTTTGCCATCCCTAGTTTGTAGTCAGTTGTTTTTTGACACTTATTAATTATTATTATTAATGTAGGGGGGATATCGAAGCAGACCACTTCCATAATGGGTCGCATTTTTAGCCCCTTCCCTCCTCTATGATTACAGGCAACCGAAATGTAATTTACGGCAACCTACTTACATTGAGTCACGTGCTACAACCAGCCTTTAATCTTGACTTTAGTGATTTTATACTGTCGACTGGTAACTGTCGGCCTTTTTTTCTCATCATGCAGTCTCTTGTAATTGCTAGCATTTGTTCAAGGCTCAGGTCCCCCATGACATCCACATTTAACAGGCTTCTATCAGTGGTCCTGAGTCTTATGCTAGCCAGTGCTGGACATTCACACACAATGTGCGCTGTTTCCTTTCCTCGTTTCCTCTTCTGCCTCTCACTTTTAGGTATGAGCTGTAGAATCTCCGACTTGACGTTGAAGGAACATTGTGAGGTGCCTGCTTACGAAAAGGATTTACCAAATACCCCATAGGGCCAGGTGCGTCCAATTCATCCACATTTACCTCCATAGCCGCAGGAGTGACTTCATAGACTGACCAGTTCAGCCCTTGCAAGTTTTTCTTGTCATTCTTTTTCGATACCCTCCCTTGGCCGGTGGCAACCGAAGTTCCTAATAGGATTAACCTCTCTATCTCTAACGAGGCTATCTTGTCCCTCCCTATCAAAATATACCGGTTCAATGTCATAGGAGAAGCTTTAGGGACTAACCTGTTCACCCCTTGCAAGGCGTTCCTGTCCATTCCTTCTGAATTCTTCCCTAGCCCGTTTTTTGAGAAAACATTGTCCACCAAAAGAAAGCTCCTTATACGTGGCTAAGTCTACATTGAATCTGAAGGTCGACCGCTAACCAGAGTTCGCATACTCAAGGCCAAGCATCCTCTTGACCACGCATCCCTTGATTAGGGGAGCTGTTAACGACTAGTCCCTTCACCTTAGAACTGGGTGACACCTATTAATATTTTTACGAAAACAAAATGCCTGTTGTTATTCTAATGTTGTACTTGTTGTAGACTTACATGTACTTAATATAAATATACTTTGGACAATATTTCATAAGAATATATTTTGATTTTAACATTTTTATTATTTTTTTATTGTTAAAGGTATTTTTAAAAGCAAAGTTGTTTATGCAAATTATGTTATGCCTACAAACATAATGTGGTTTTCTTTACGTATTATTATAACTTGCCAATAGCTAAAGTTAGGATTTGTTCCGAGAGATAAGTAGTTCATCGTTATATAAGTCAGCTAAAAGTAACATCTAGCTTTCACGTACTTTAAAGGCAATTTATAGTAACAAGTCTTACCCTAGTTTTTATAACGAAAGCCTACTGCATGTTATAATAGTGGGTCTTATAATAAAAATACAATAATAATCTATGTTTGACATATTATTGTCATACCTTCCGGTGAACGCCGTCTTCATTGCCTGTTTGTTTGGTACGGTTGGCGAGCGATTTCGACGCGAAGACATCATTATTAAACCACGTTAAAGATAGTAATGGAGCTGTAATTTTTTATTTATGTATTTATGTATGTAATTAATAAAATTACTCATTTCAATGCTGTTACCACAAAAGAATACCCGTTTAGATGAAAAATCATCAATAAAATAACATATTCGTCATAAACTTTACAAATCTATTCGTCTCTATTGGAAAATTTTTTATTTATGTATATTTCCTTAAGAATGTTGGAATTGACACTTTGTTATTTGGTATTAAATGTATTTGTTTACGTGATATCTTTATCAATACTTACAAGCATATTGTGAATTGTTTTTTCTTATTTCTGTGTTAAGATGAGATGTGTGTGTATGAAACATTACCATATTAAAGCTTCTGCTTACTTCTTGCAATAAGAATAACAATGCACAGTGGGATAAATTCAAAGTTTTTCTTTATGAAAATAACCGTTTTCTAAATAAAAGGTATAATTAATATAAATTTTTACTACTGTAAGACTGCTTACGGTCTTTCACAGTGACCAAGTGAGATAAAAAAGAAATTCGATTTTCAAACTTCTTCAAAGGTTTGTTAATAAAAACTCTTTTAAAGTTCTTCTATTTATCGAAATGGAAATATATTTCCTATTGTCAATAAATGTCTTATTGAATGATATATTTTCCGATCTGTCCCAATTTCTCTTACCATCTTTCTGGCAGTGGCATTATTCCACGCTAATACAATGTTTTTCATTGCTGTGAACGCATATGTATATGTAAGTGCTTTTTAACTCTTCTATTAAAGTAAAAAAATTTGCAGAGCACGGAAAAATAACAAACTGAAGGCGCTAGACCTAGGGAACATGATGAGTGTAGAAGTTTATCCCATCTAAGCTGTAAACGCTATTGGCAAGCTAACGGACTTGTATAAAGTTACGAATTAACTTTTCTTTAATCAATTTTCAATTTTCTAAACCAGACAGAAGCTAAAATAGATTAAGTAGCCGACATCACACACGAAGAATTCTGTATAATTATCAAATTGGTTTTCGAATTATTCGAAAAACTGGATTTATTAATTTTTCCGAGTGAAAAATCAGTTCTATTAAAAATATTGTCACTGGCCATGAGAAGGCTGCCCTAGGCTAGGTTATTTAAGAATTTCCAACGGGAATTGGTAACCCAAGGGGATCTAGAGTCTTTACCCGCCAATTGGTGGGTAGAGTTTATTCACAAATCGGGATGAATGTCGTCAAATCTTATACAAAAAATAAAACATTGAGAAATACTGTTGAAGTTTTTAAAATGTATGCTTTATGGTTAAAGTGAATCAAAAATATATATGCTTGACTTCTTAGCTTGATATATATTTCTGAAATTTTACTTATGGATAAAGAAGGTATAAAGCAACACTTCTTGTTCAATAACTTTGAAATTTTGTTTTTTTTTTGGAAATAATTATGTTGAAATTAAGATGACATAATTTGCAATAAAAAACGCTTCAAATGTTCATAACTAAATAATTCTTGAATATACATACTTATATTACAACCAAATAAAGAAAGTAAGATGTAAGATAAAGCTACATGTAATTCCTGCACAGGTTAAAAACAAATCGTGTGAAATTGCAGACGTAAGTTCGTTCGTTAATGATTGATGAAAGTAAAAATTAAGTGAGCGTTAATTTGCAATAACGTTATGCGTTTATATGCATTAAACTTCTTTTGTTCTTAAGCGAGCATTATAGTTACTTAAAATTCTCTGTCAAACTTTGTTAGTTTAGGGTTCATTCTTTAGAGAAGAGAAAAAAATAAAAAAAAAATATTTTATCCTTTGAAGTTACATATTTTTATGTAACAGCTGCAAAAAATTTGTTGTGTAACATTTGTTGTCTTCTTTAAAAAGATATTAACGCTAACACCAAATTTTTTCTCTATGTAAGTGTTATATACGTATGCTTTCTTACACCCACTGCGCTGTGCATAATTCAATAAAATGTGCACCCTCATCGGTGATAGTTTTTTTTTTAGTTTTTATTATGTTGATCATAAAAAATGTAAAAAATAATAAAAACAAAACATTTGTGCCCTTGCACAGCATACGAATACGAACAGTATTCAAAGTATGCAGAGGGTTATCCAACAGGTATACCTTTGACAGTTCAAGATTCTTTTTTAAGCTTTTGTTACTTTCATCTTTTTTATTTTTCAGGCAGTGAACTAAATCTCTTTGGCAATTTACAAAAAAAAAAATAACGCTACAACTGTCATACTGAAAGAGAAACAACTGCATGACCACAAGCAACATGTCTCCAGCTGTTTTTAGCGAAACCGGCAAATCGATTAACGAATTAATATTACTAGCAGAAATAACTAGAAATCTTTTGTAGAAACCTTAAGCTCCTAAACATGGAGTATTATATGAAATCGGTGACCAACTTTTATCTATGGACCCCGAAAGATTCGGAAAATCAGTGGGCCCTTCAAAAAAAGGTGTCATCAGTTATTTTCTAATATCTCATTCAAACTAGGTGATAGATGTTTGACATTTTATACAAGAAATAATTTTTTATTGCACTTTTTTGAATAAAAAATTTTAAATTATTTTTTTTACTTTTTTAAAATTCGTATATTTTTCAAAAAGTTTTTATTTGTTGCACTGTGTAATAATAACAAACATAAATATTCAAAATCATAAATTAAAGGGAGTCCCCTTAGTTGATGTTGTTTAATTATAGACAGAGACTTGAAGTTTTCACGAAGTCGATTTTACTGTAAACACAATAACATGTACAAAAAATTAAAGGGTGTCCCCTATGTATTTTCATGCACTTAACAATGTTCATGTCGGGATATATCTTATACAGCTCACGGTTCGTTCGACGTCTACACTCCTCGTTAAGACAGATTGCGACATAGATTTAAGGAAGGACTTTTCTCTCAAAAACACCCAGCACAGCTTCATCTGCTTTTTCAAGTACCTACATTTCTTCGCCATAAAGAAGTGCGGGTATGGGAAAGACACAAACTGCCATCAAAAAGAAACGAACTTTTGTGAAGTTAATTAAACTGAAAAAACATTTAATAATTTCGAAGGTGAAATTAGTAATATATAAAAAATAAGAAAAATAATTCAAAATTTGCATGCCAATAATATGGACATGATGAATAGTAATTTTATTTTTCAATAGTTTTATTATACAAATGGGTGTTCTCTTACACAGTGCAACACGGAAAAAAATAACCATATACGGACACCACTACGTGATAAAAGACCAAAAAAAGACCCCTGTCTCCCAGTTTTGCCCCAAGTCCTCCAGGGTTTTTTTTTATGGGCCCTCAAAGATGTGGGGCCTCGATGTCATTTTTGCAAAAAATGATCATTTACTCAAGCTCACACTTTGCAAACCGTTTGAAATTTTGATATACTCTCTCCAATATAGGGTACTTTTTTTCCGCAAAAATATCTCATTTCCAAGATAAAGTGAAAAAAGCAGTGAAAGTACGCAATTTCCGGTTTAAAGGTACTGAAATTTTCGGTTTAAAACTGGGATATTGTAAACACGGTTGCGCACCTTTTTTTAGAAAGTGGGACATTTTGGGACATTGAATAAAAATTGTATTTTTACTTTGTGTAATTACATTGTTATTGAAATATTTTAATGAATTTTGCTTGTCGCATACGACTCGGCCTGTTACAGGCATCAATATTAATAATATAGATATGAGCAATATTTGCTTTTAACTGTTCATGCCACACACAATGGACATTTTTTACATCTTAATATCCCTATTGGAAAACCCTTTTTGTTTTTATGCAATTTGTTTATATTGTTTTTATTTATGCTTTTTAAATTGATGAGAGAAAACAAAAATTATGTTTCACAACACTATACAAATGTATGTATGTTTGTACAAAGTCGTAGTTTAAACTATTAAATAGTTAAATCTGTCTTATTTATTGTTCATGAACAAATTTGTCACACTTTCTTAAGAGTCATTTGTCAAAAATAATAAAGATTTATTACAAATATGCAAGCAAGTAGCTTCTCCTTAAGGAACGAATTAAATTAAAAATAATTGCTATTGAAAGGTATGATGTGTATGACACATAATTATTAAAAAAATGAAAAATTATTAGAAGACTTGTTGTAGGATAATTCACTAATTGGGTTTACAGCATTTTAAGTTTGTTTTTATGTTCTAGAATATTGCCTAACAATATGGTTTTAAGACTGTTACATTGCGAATTGTTCACTTGTTGTGTTAAAAGCAAAATAATTAACAGATAATTTATTAAAAATTAGTGAATACTAGCTGTAGGCGTCATGACAATATTTTGCTCGATTTTGCTTTGAAAGTATTCCACACTAATTGTAAGACTCTTAGCTTTATAGTGCTCTAGTTATGGTTTATGTTAAAATTTAGAAAAAATTTATGTTTAAATTATTAAAATGTATTAAAACTTCTAGAAGTTATTGTTAAGTTCTGTAAAAGGAGTTTAAAATATTTTAATAACATTGTAATTCCACAAAATAAAAATACAAATCAAATACAAATTTTATTCAATTGGCTATTTGACAGTAAATAATTAATATTTTGTCATTATTTTAAAACAGCGCCATCTGTTGCGCAACAGTATTTAAAATATCACGCAAGATGCCTTAAAGTATGCAGTACCTTTAAATCGGTAAAAAGAGTCGGCGTATTTTTACTGCTTTTATTATCTCTTGGAAATAAGGTATTTTTGCGGGAAAAGGTATCCTATATTGGAATCAGAATGCTAAAGTACCTCCCCACAACATTTTGTTAAAATCCATCCAGATACATATTTTCTTTACATAATGGATACCTTTATTTGGATAAAATTTTAAAATTTATATAAAATTCTAATAATTATTGTAAACTTCTGTAAGAGGTGTTAAAAAATATTTAAATAACAATATACATAACGCCAAAAGTAAAAATACGAATCAAATACAAATTTTATTCAATTGGCGCCTAATGATGCGCAATAGTTTGTAAAATATCCCTCTTTTAAAAATAAAAAGGTGTTGAAAATATCCCACTTTTAAACCGAAAATTTCAGTACCTTTAAACCGGATTTTTTTTCACTGCTTTTTCTTTACTTTCTCTTGAAAATGAGATATATTTGCGGAAAAAAGTATCAAATATTGGAATCAGGTTGCTATGGTACCTTCTCACAAAATTTTGTTAAAATCCATCCAGTAGTTTTCAAGTGATGCGAGCTACTATTTTATTATATGTATAGATTTAACCAATTTTTTATTCGGTCCTGAAGTCATCTAAATATCTAAACAAAATATTAATTACTGTACCGGATCTCCAACGAGCTACGACATTTTCGTATGAACCGATAGACAAACATATTGTTCATACGAAAATGTCGTAGCTCGTTGGAGATCCGGTACAGTAATTAATATTTTGTTCATCATCGCAAAATACATCATCGCCAGCAATGGTTCGAAAGGCTAAGGATCAGTACTCTACGTGATCTATGACAAACGGTAGTTTCTCGTATTATATTCAAAGACATTAGTAACCCCAGCAAGTCAAAAAATTTCTATAACAAAAACTTAAAATCTCTTAAAAATTAAATTTATAAAAATTACTGTTAAAAAAATTGATAATAGCAAAAATGACATGACCGTTTCTGTACATGAAATATTTTTTTTAAAGTTGTTCCTGGTGCAGATAGTAATCGAAACGGAATTTAAAACAGCAGTTTTTGGAATGTTTGTCTATCTGTCCGTCTGTGTTTGCGTTACGAAAAACTACTGGATGACTTTTAGTAAAATTTTGTGAGGAGGCACCTTAGCATCTCGGTTCAAATATAGAATACTTTCTCCCTGCAAAAATATATCAATATATCATGGTCACGAGACGTGCTCAGCCCTATCTACTGAAAATGCGGCGCTTCTTTGCAGTTCGATACTGCTAGACCTTGCAAACCTATCCGGCTGCGACATTAACAGGATAAACTCAATTATACGTGCTTCGGGATGGTTTTGCACTACACCAAGTGTGCATCCACAGGAATCCTAAGGATCTTCCTGTTCATCCCACTTAAGGCGTCACAAAGAGACCACAAGCACCCAAGTGAGTTCAAAACAGGCGACCTGTGTAACCTAACCTAAAGGTGTTTAATAGTAAAAACTTTGGACATCAATTTTCTATATCCAAAAATAAATATCGATATAACGCTATTAAAAATATCAACGATTGTTATCGATATGTTTTTAAAAAAATTCGATCAGTTGAAATTTTTTGGACCAACCCTACTACAACACCTAAAACTTATAGATCGTAAAATGATCATAATCATATGCAAGTACACATTGGATTAAGCAGTGGACTTGAAGTTGTGTAGATTATTGCAAATTAAATTATTGAATTGATTTAAATATTTATTTTCTTTAAATTAATTTATTGCTTCATCCAATCAATCACATTCCGCAAATCAAAAATTTTTTTATTATATTTTTAATTGAAAAGAAGAGAAACATAAATTAGAAATAAAATTTTTGTTTTTTAAACTTTTACACGTAACGGAGGACGATTCTTGTGTCCTTTTTGTGCGTGTAAAATATTACCTTAAGGAAATCCGTTTTGTGACTCTTAGACCAGTAATATTTGAAACCATGGACTATATTGTACAACAATTTTAGGTCTGTTAAATAAGGATAGAAAAGAAGTTACAATGTTACACAAGTAGCTTTCAGCGTACCTCCGTAGTATTAATAATCCACCTGTCAGAAAACCCAAAATTTATTTAAAAAAAATCCTCATATATAGCAGAAGTTATAAATATTAACATCTGTTGCTTCATTTCGTTCTCTCAACCTAAATTCTAACCATTAACAGAAAAATCAATTTAAAATACTTCAAAACAAAGTGTATATTTTAAAGAGGTATAGAACTTTAAGTTGGCATTACTTTTAACGATGGCGACCGATTTAACAGCTGTCAAGTGATTTATTCTCAGTTTGGTTTGGCAATTCATCATGAATAGACTCACGCCTGAACAACGCTTGCAAATAGTGCAAATAGGACCCAAAACGAGATTACCGTTGTTCCCGATTTTCATAAACGAATTTTGTTTAGCGATGAAGCGCACTTCTGGTTTAATGGCTACGTCAACAAACAAAACTGCCACATTTGGAGTGAAGGTAATCCTCAAGTGTATGTCGAAACACCGTTACATCCAGAAAAACTGACTGTTGGGTGCGCTTTATGGGCTGGTGGAATCATTGGTCCATACTTTTTCAAAAACGATGGTGGCCAGAACGTTACAGTCAATGGTGATCGGTATAGAGCCATGCTTACTAACTTTTTCATTCCTGAATTGAATAACCATGATGTCTAGGAGATGTGGTTTCAACAAGACGGCGCAACATGTTACACAGCGCGTGCCACAATAGATTTATTGAAAGACACGTTTAGTGACCGCCTAATTTCACGTTTTGGACCTGTGAATTGGCCTCCAAGATCTTGTGATTTAATACCGCTAGACCGCTGTGGGGTTATGTAAAGTCATTGGTCTATGCGGATAAGCCACAAAGGCTTGACCATTTGGAAGACAACATTCGCCGTGTTATTGCTGATATACGGCCACAAATGTTGGAAAAAGTCATCGAAAATTGGACGTCCAGATTGGACTACATCCGCGCCAGCCGTGGCGGTCATAAGCCAGAAATCATATTTAAAATGTAATGCCACAAGATTATCTTTCGGATAAATAAAATTCATGTCAATTAAATAATCCATCGTTGTTTTATTGCAACTTAAAGTTCTATACCTCTATAAAAAACACTCTTTATAATCATATTTAAGTAAATTTATACATCGATGCTATGAATCGCAAAAATCTTATTTTATTTATTAGAAATCGTATTTTGGATCATATGATTATTAAATATCCTTGAATACATTTGTGAAAATATAAAACCAATTATTTCTCTGTGCATTTGTTGATAATAACGTTTCACCAATAATAAATATTTATTACAACAATTGACGGCCAGATGTTAATAAACTCATTATTTAGAACATAATTTATTCATTTTGATAGATTTGCTGCTTTATTTTGATTTAATATAATCAATAAAAACAAACAATTTATTGCTTACTTTTAGAAGGTTTTTTTTTAAATTAAATTTTTTTAGCATAAAAATATTGTTCAATTTCATTTTTCCTGGCTTTTAAGTATTTGTTTACTTTTGTTTGTGTGCAAACTTAATTTAAAAGTATTTTTTTAATACATTTGTGGTAGAAGTAATTTTGAGATTGTTTATATTTTAATGATAAATTGTTTATAAATTTTATTATGTTTATTTAAATGAACTTTATTAGTTATTTGCCACTTTATTTCATTTATTTTAAATATTTGTTTTTTAAATTGCCCGTAAGAGACCTGCAACATTCTTTGTAAAGATTTGTTCGTTTAAAATCCAGTGCTTTTGATAATTTTTTTTTTTTTTTTTTAATATAAGAAATTATTTATTTATACGTATGCATGAACAGAGGACGTATTAAAACAAACTGCCTTTGTAGTCGGGCTTCTAACATGTTAAGGGACGGCTTCAGTTAGATTGGAAATCAATTAAACCAGAATTCATTATATACTGGCCTAGGACCTTCTTGTGTTTTCTTTTTCTGAGGTCGCCTAAAGCCGCTAAGGCTTTTATTTTCGTGAACTGTCAGATGTAGTGCTGAAGCAACTGTTTTAGAATATACCGAGTAAGCTTCAACCATAGATTACATAGATAGCCAACTAAAATGTCAAAAATCTAAGTCTCTTGTCAAAAAATCTAAGTCTAAGAATGAATTGGTAGGAAAAATTGTATGTGTTGGTTTAAAAAAAAAATTTCCCCACAACACCTAAACTGCACATTGTTGCATAAAATCATATATTGAAATCAGCATTGCACTACCACTAAATCATGTTGCAAAAAAAATTATTGCATTTTTTTTTGCAGTTAAGTATGTCTTTGGTATATGGAGTTTTTGGGCATAATCGTTATTGGGCAAGGGGTAGTTTCCTTACCTCCAAATTATGTAAACGCTCTACAGGTCATACCGTATGACATATTAAAACGAAATTTAGTATGTGGCTTTGGTATATGGAAATGAAGAGTTGCGTAAATTTTGGGCATAATCGAGAAGAAATTCAGTTTGTGCCTTTGGTTTATGGAGATGAAGAGCTGTATAAATTTTGGGCATAATCGGGAAGGAGCAAGGGGTAGTTTACTTAACACCCTAAACCGAAAATAATTAATTTCTCGATTCGAATATACTTTGAACTTTTATGGCCTAATTCATAAAAATATTTTCAGTTTGTAAAAGATTTATGAAAACAAATTTGTATGAAAAGTTGTCTTATAAACCTTTTATAAATAAAATTTTTTTTTATGAATTTGGCCCTTATTCTTTATATAATATATCCAAAAAAATACCTGTTTCCATTGGGTATGGTAAAGTTGAGTGAGGGCCACTCCAGTTTTTTTTGTTATGTAAATATTAGACCGCGATATATCTATAAAAATATCTGTTTCCATTGGGTATGGTAAAGTTGAATGTAGGCCACTCCAGTTTTTTTTTGTTATGTAAATATTAGACCGCGACAGGTAGATCGCAAGGAGTGCATACAGATCCCGGGTGATCAAAAACCCCCGACGAGGGCCGATTTTGTGTTTTTTTTAGGTTGGTAAGGCTGTATAGAGGTAGCCAATAGACCCACAGGGTGCCCAGGAGCAGTCAATAGGCCCATTAGGGGTGTGAATATGAAAAACTTTTTTTTAAGGATTCTTTTGCTTAAGTGTGACCATTCTTACGCAATATAAATTGCACGAAGTTCCTAATTTTTACAAAAAACTTTTATAAAAAATGTTCAATCAAAATTTAAAAAATAAAATTCAAAATAATTTACAAAAAATTTCAACAAAAATTTTACAAAACATTTCTATAAAAAATAAAAAAATTTTTCCAAAAAAAATTTTTTCAATATTAGCAAAAAAAAATTCAAAAAATTTTTACAAAAAATTCTCAAAGAAATTTTGCAAAAATATTTACAAATAATTTTCAAAGAAACATAAGAGAGTAACACAATATCTAGCATTACAATGGTGAAGGGTTATAAGATTCGCCATGGCCAAATATAGCACACTACTTGTTAATAATAAAATTTTTTTGGCATTTGGGAAAAAAGTTATTATTAATTATTTATTTAAAAAAAAATAATGTTATTACTTTTAGTTTTAATAACTAAAATTGTGAAATAGAGTTTTCATAGATGCTGTTTAAAATATTGATACATTATATACTATATCGATAATTTTTTTATTCGTCTAACCCTATCCGTTTCATTCCACCCTGTCTCCTTAATATATCTTTAACCGCCCTTCTACATTAGCCATCAATTTGTCGTAACAAAAATTAGACGTCATATAAAAAAACAGTATTAAAGATGTTTTTTTATATAAAGTGTGACTTATATTAAGACAATTAATTTTTGGAACATATCTAGTTTACGGACACATCGAAAAAATTAGAAAAAAGTAGCCTATTGTGTGTAAATTTTAATTTTAAGCAAAAAATCTTAAATGAAAAAATTGGGGGCGATCCTTAGTTTCGGAGTTACGGACCCCCAAAGTTTCTATGTAAAATATGATATATCTCGACCATTTTATTACGGAATGAGTCAATATGGATATCATTGGAATGGTAATTAATTGTACTATCAAGCTAAATTAAAATCAGTGAAAAAAAAATTTAAAAAAAAATCGAGTGCGCACAAAAAACAGTTTTTTCAAAATTTTTATTCTGAATCACTTAATTCTTCATCAATTTTTTCTTCCAGAAGTAAACTTCTTATTTCATCTAAGGTAGAATTTGCATTTGAGGCCCGGGAGAAAGGATTTTCTCCTCTATGGTATTGCTAACACCGGCTTCGCTAACTAAAGGTTTTCTTCATAGCCGGCCTTCGGCTAGTACTTTTATTTACCAATCCAATGATACCCATATTGCCTCATTTCGTCATAAAATACTGGAGATATACCATACTTTACATAGGGTCCGTAACTCCGAAACTAAGGGTCGCCCCCAATTTTACATGTTTTGCTTAAAATTCAATTTTACAAACAATAGGCTACTTTTTTTAATTTTTATGATATGTCCGTAAACTAGACGTAAGCCTAATTTTTTTACCCCTCTAAAAATTCCTATTCAAATCTGTACATCTGTAATATGTGGTCAAACAATTTTTTTTTAATCTGTTGCATATTAATTAAAACTAAATATTAAAATATTTGAAATACACTTGACATCGCTTTAAATTTATGTAATTTTATAAAACAGAAACAAAAATTAAAATTAGATTCAAAATAAAGTGTGATTTACTATTAATTATTTCTAAACAATTGTAAAGCAAAGACAAAGACATCCCTCTAGAATTAAGGTTATGCAAAGATTACTGTAATTATTTTGTATCCTTAAGTTATGCGACAGATTTCTAACATACTATTGTGTATGAAATATTCTATTAAGGATGAAATAAGTAAATAGCTTAACATGTGTTTATTTAAGTTCTTGTATATACATATGTAGTTTGCATACATTTACAGGACAAAAACATACATTAAGGAGATACATACAGCATAGCATATTCCGTAGAAATAACAATTTTTGCAGATTTCGTTGATAAAAGTTAAATCATGCAGATGTTGTAAGTATTAGCGAAACAATAGTTACTGGCATTTAAGAATACAAATAACCCAAGGAATGTTACTTGACACGCAACATGTTGTTAAACAATGCGATAAGGACAAATGATAACCATACCTTAAGATTTTTCTTTTACTCACTTTTCCTTAAAGTTTTTATTTTGAGAGTATGTTGTTTTTTTCCTCTTCTTATGCTGGCATTTTTGTTATCTGATTGTTAAATGAACCAATTAGTGAAACTTTGGAATGTAATCATCATATATGATTTCATCATAGGATGATTTTTATATTATTTTACTTTTATATGTATGTATATATGTTTCTTATATACTTTTTAGGGTGCTGTGTTTAGGTGCCTGTCCGTCTATACTTCTGACACAAAGCTGTATTGCTTAAATCATAATAGGAAGTCTCTGGAATTTTTTACAGAGGTGCATTACTATGGCCGAAATAACAACAAATAATGTAGTGATGTTAAAAATTTAATAAAAACATGCCATACAAACAAGATTAAAATTATTAGTATATTATTATTTTATTATAATACTAGCTGTGCCCGCCACATCGTGGGCGTCCTGACAATATTTTGCTCGGTTTTGGTTTGAAAATATTCCACACCAATTGAAAGACTCTTTTATAGTGCTTCAGTTATGGTTTATGTATTTAATTTATATAAAGGTACTTATCCCTCGATAAAATTCTAAAATTCTAAAAATTATTGTAAACTTTATTGGGATCCGCATATTAAGCTACTTCCTCACAAAATTTTGTTAAAATCCATCCAGTAGTTTTTACCTGATGCGAACACAAACAATAAAGAACAGACAGGCAGACGGAAATGAGTTACTATTTTATTATATGTATAGATTATTATATTATTATTATTATTATATTATTATTATAATATTATATTATTTATTATTATATTTTTGATAATGAGGGTAGCGAAGCACATTGGGGGTAACTAGTACTTAATAATATCTTAAAGTCATAATTCACTATCAAACTCAATCGCTAGATCTTGGTAATATATATTTCGAAAAAAATCATTTTTATAATAATTGTAATTTTTGATAATAATAAAAAATAATCAAACTTGTGTTTTATTTATTTTATCTTTAACTTAAACTGACAAGTCGGTCGCCATATTTTTCTATGAGTATCAGTATCGTTTTGGCAGAAATGCGTATCTTTATTTGAAATACATATGATATTTCTATCGTTTGATATTAAATGCCATATTGAAAACGTGCGCTTACTCGTTTGATTATTATTTTATTTTAAGTCTTTACATGTATACATACATATAATAAAACTGTAACAAGGCCATTTCTGTAAATGAAATAATTTTTTGGAAATTTTGTTGCTGATGCAGTTAGTAATGAAAATGCAATACAAAATAGCAATTTTAGAATTTCTGTCTGTCTGTATTCCTAAAAAGTACTGGATGAATATTAATAAAATTTTGTGAGGGGGTACCTTAGTATCTTTATTCACATATAGGATACTTTTTTTCCGCTAAAATATCCAATTCTGGTTTTACACGGTAGATGTGTAAAAAAAGACATTGATCAATGCAAAAAGAGGTGATTGCTTCCTTATCTCTAAAACCTATTAAAATTTGTGATAAACAAGGATTTTCTAAGAACAACTATTCATTTTTATTTTACTTGTATTTGGAATCACAGCTAGTTTTCAATAAACATGAGAGAAATTTAAACATGCTCACTTCACTGCACGTTGTTGGTTTTATCATTCCTTCCAATACTTAAATAACAAATAAAAATCAATTTGGAGTCGAAAGCCATAGCATCTAGTACTCTATATTACTAGATTTAGTTACAATAATTTATTGTGTAATTAATACTAAATAAAATAAAAATCAATTTTATAAACTATAAAAAAATAAATCATCTCATAGCAGAGCAAGGTTTCGATCCTCGGACCTCTGGGTTATGGGCCCAGCACGCTTCCACTGCGCCACTCTGCTCGTTGTATTAGTTGTGGCAAATAATATAGAAGACATGTAGTACAACAAAATTAACTGCAAAGAACAGCATGATATGTATGAGTGTGTGTAAGTATTATCATCTTTAAAAGGGGAAGTTACTTTTACGGCTGTATATTTTTATCGTTGTCAAACCAACCAACAATTTCAATGGCTCGATGACAGACATGTTGTGTTGTTTTTATTTTAAACAATAACAAACAAGTTCGATATTTTTCACACCAAAACGTGTTGCATGTAAGAAAAATTAAATAATTTATACCTAAGTATATGTACATACATATGTACAATATATATATATATATAAATAATTATAACTAGTAAATTTTACATTTGTTTTGTAAAATAATAAATAGTTTACCCAGAATAGGTAGGTACCTATTTGTTTTCTTTTAAGATCTACAATAATTTATAAGATTAAAATCTTAAGTTTTGGGAAATATTTTAAACAATATTAATTTTCTTTTTATTGTTTTATAGCTACCTATAAAATTGAACTGTCTAATTTTAAACACTAAAATAAAACTGCCAAGTGTTTTTTATTTTTGTTTTAAGTTTTATTTACACGTTTATTGATACTCGAGATAAACATTTTCTTTTATCAAGTCATTTTTGTGGTATTACAGGTCATATAGGTACCTACATACATATGAATTTTTTCACTGAAATTCTGTTGGGGGAAATACCTACTCCTAAACGTTTAATATGTACATACATACATAAGTAAGTATATATTTGTCAACAAAGGCAATGAAAATAAAAAATTAAACATGAGTGTTAAAGTTTGGTGACAAAACAAAAAATGCTAATTTGATTTATGGGGAGACGCGATAAAAATATGCCGCTCTGATTTCAGTTTTTCAAAATCTTTTAAAAATAAACTTTATTATTTAAAACTTGAAAAATATATATATACATATGTATGTACAAGTTATTACTAAATACCAAAGCACATAGAATACTTAGTTACGTCGCCATCTCTTACTCAACATAATGACGAAAGAAGGAAAGGAAACACTTAAACAGCTTTGATAAGTCTGTTATTATTTAATTTATTTTGTTATATTTGTTTTTATTATATATTTATTATCAGTTGTGCCTGCCACTTCGTCAGTGTCCTTACAATATACTGCTAGATTTTGCTTTCAAGGTAATCTACACCAAATTTTAAGACTCTTTTTTTGGGGTTCAGATATAGTTTATGTATTTACCTTATATAAAGGTACCCATCCCTGGGTAATTACTCAGTAACATATAGCCCGTTCAGGCTGTCACGAAATTAAGTAATTTCGAGCTGGAATTACGAACGAAATCTAAAGTGTTCATACTGGGCTTTTTGACATTTGAGTTAATTTCCCAAACAGCTGATCACGTTTAGTTACATTTGTATAATTTAATTATTTAGCTTTCGCACAACCCTTTCGTATTGATTTAAAATATATACGAATATTAAAAAGAACACTACAACAAAATTAATATACAATTATGTATACACATATTTTACATTATTTTATTTGGCTTTTAAATTTTTTTCAAACAAAACGAGCTTTCAAGGTTGTAAATATGGTCATGGTTGCAAAAAAAAAGTAGCTTTTTCTACAAAATCAGCGTTGTTTATCGTAATTTCAAGTTAATTTCGACGAAATTAAGTAGAATGAGTTAATGTGGGCAATGGAAAAATGTATGCGAAATTACGTAATTTCAAGTTTATTTCGGCCGAAATCACGAAACGACTTAATTTCGTGGCAGCCTGAACGGGATAATAGGCTTTATATAAATTTTTGTAGAATATTTTTTTATTTTTTGAAAATTTTTAATTATTATTAGTCGAACTATTTATGTATTACATACAATGAAATTTATAGTCAAGCTTAAGTTCGTTTTTATTCTCTCTAAGAAAGAATTAATTAAATTACAAATTAGGTGATAATATTAAAGAAAAATTGGGAAAATTTAATTTTTAGACAGCCACGTCCGTCATCAGCACTCTTGTAGAATATTTAAAAAAAAATTTAAAATATGGTTCAGATTTTTTCGTTTAGTGTTAAAATGTTTTGACCACTACTGTATACATTTTTTTAAATTCCACTATACGAGTATTAAGTATAACTACATCACCATGTACATGAATAAAAGAAAAATAAAAATAGAATAGATAATAAATACTTTAAACTAACTAACACCGTCATATTTTTATTTAAAAACAAATTTATAAGAAAAATATTTATAAGAATGTGGACTTGCATCTCCCATCTCTCCCATATATTTTTTAACTTTGAACTCTATGAGCCAAGTTTGAGACAAATTAATATTCAAAGCTTAATGTTCGACATAGTGATTTTCAATTTCGACTTATACGTTCATCTTTTTAATTAATTCTAAGTTTAAAAAAAAGCTTCTCAATTGAATTTCTTGGGTCAGTGATATAAAGTAAATAAATAATAATAAACATACCTATCACTAAAAGCAAATTCTAATTTGTTCTTTTTCATTCTAAAAATACAAATAAACAGAAAAAAGAATGAAACGTGGATACATGTCGCTTGCGACTAGACCGGACTGATTTAAAATGACACAAATGTCCATCATATAATATTCGTATACAAATTAGGTTGAAATTCTAAAAATACCTTTTTTCGTTTTAAACTCTCGTTAAGAATTCAAAAGTACTTTTTTAATTAAATTAATAAATATTTTCAGTATATGTGAGCAATAACAAAAGTATCACATTAAAAATAATTTAAATATAAAAAAACAGCAAGATGCAAAAAAAAAATAAATAAAACATTAATATAAAAAGTGTGCACGTTTTTCTCGATAGAATTTTTTTGTTTTTCACTCTTGCTCTCATTCAATTTTAGTTGATTTAAAGATAATAAATTTTCAAATGTAGCTTAACAAATGCATGCGTTTTGTGCTTTATTTTCTTTTCTCATTATTTGTTGTCTATTATTTATTTAAATAATTTTCCAAATGTCACCATTTAACAATAAACATTTCAACAAGTTTTTTTTTTTTTGTTTTTCGACGAAAATTGTTGGGTTTTTACGAGAAGAATTTTATAAATCTTTATAAAAACAGAGAAAACACACATTTTTGAGTTCATTCCTTTTATTTCATTCATTCATTCGATGCTTCAACATTTTAAGCCTTTACGAAGGTTCCATTGTTGCAGAGATGGCCTCATCATTTGATTATAAACCCCCGTCTTCATTTGCTATCAAAATGTCTTAACAAAAGTCAAAATTCATATAAAAAAATTATTATTAAAAATAATATTTCCTTCATATGAAGTTTGACTTTTGTTACCGCATATTAATGTCTAATGGAGACGGGGGTAATGTTTTTTCTCCACCTTAGATTTTCACCGCTTAAAATTTGGAATTAGGAAAAAGTTTCCATAAACCAAATTGAACAGTTAAGTCTAGTACTCTGTTCAGTTTTTCATGCGGAATGCTGTCAAATTACATAAGTACACAAAAAATTTGTATGAAAAAGTCATGAAAAAATGCTGCAGAAGTAGTACTCTGTTTTTACTGTGGAAGAACCAAGGCGAATTCATACCAGGTGGAGGCGATAGCCCAGCTGATTGTTTTTTGCTCTCGTTTCTTGCTAATGTCTTGTCAGAAATAATGTTTTGTATCTACTAGTCTAATGTCAAATTTGTTGTTTTGTTTGAGTTGTTGCCGTAAAAGTTAATTATTTTTTGCTTTACCTTTTTTGTGCAGGGCAGCTGTCAAAAATTCGTTAATTTTTATTTAATTTAAAAAAAAAGTTAATAAAATTGTAATTATATAATTAAGTTTTTACGCTCTAGGTCTTTTTTATAAAAATATTGTAATTTATTTTTATATTCGATATTTCGCTACACTATGGGTAGCATCGTCAGGAAATAAAAATAGTTTTATAATATTTAATTGAATGAAAATATTAAAATGATTGAAAAAACTTTTTGTCAATCAAATTTAAAAAACTAACATTTCAAAACATTCAAAAACAACATTTTCAAAAGCAAATAAAATGTTACTACGAATGATAAAAACATTTTTAAACCTATACATATTTACATTTAATTTCTTATATTAAAAAATGTTCAAACAGTTTTAAGAAAAACCAAAATAATTTCACATTTATACATATATGTACATAAATTACACTGGAAAAGTTACAAAGAATTAAAGATTATATTATACTATTATTTTGTATGTACTAAATGTCTATAATTCTGTGCAACATATTCTGTATCTGCTTTAAAATTATTCTTTTTTCAATCGGAACTTTAATTATTTGTAACATTTCTAACATATAACGACGTTTATAATTATTTTCCAAATTTAGAATTGATACATTTTCAAAGTTGGGATAGTGATTGCCTTTTGAACAGTGGGAAGACAATGCTGTTTTTTGTAAACTGATGTTATCCCTGTATCTCTGGTCTGATTTATGTACAGCTATTCTCGTTTTCAGTTTATTCTTCGTTGTACCTATGTACATATACTTTATTACAGTTCTCTTTGTCATTTCCCTTACAAGGTATTTTATACACTAAATTTGACATATCTAATTTTTCTATTTTATCTTTTGGCTTGCTAAATAATCTATTTAATGTATTATACGTTCTATATGCCATCTTGTATTTAACTGTATCAAATATTTTTGATTTTTCCAATCGTTCAGATAAATCCGGTACATAAGTTATGGATTTATATATCTTTTATCTAGAGCGTAAAAACTTAATTATAAAATTATTCAAAAGGTCAAAAATTACAATAATTGTTTAAAATTGTAATTATTTAAAAAAAAATATTTCAAGATTAAAAAAATACAAAATACTACCAGAAAACGTATGAAAGAAGTGTTTTTAGTTGTTTGATGTTATGATATTTTAATTAGTGCTTTTGGCGTCTGTAGTACATTTAACCAACAACAAAATGCATGCCACCATATATAAATTCGCCTTGAAATGGGCATTATTTCATGTGGAATTTTTCAAACAACCATTTTTTATAACAATCTGGTATACTTAAAAATAATAAAATCGTAAAATTTTTCCAAATTGCGAGATAGACACCACTTTTTAAATGTCAAATTTTTCATGTGAAATAATAAATGTTGCTAAACATTTTTCACTGCTTTAAGCCTAGTACTCTGTTCGAATTTGTGAAAAATGTTGAGCAACATTTATTATTTCACATGAAAAATTTGACATTTAAAATGTGCAGTCTATCTCGCGATTTGAAAGAATTTTACGATTTTATTGTTTTTAAGTATACCACATTGTTTTAAAGATGTTAACAAAAGCCAAGCGTTCAGCTGTTGTTTGTAAAACTCCACATGAAATAATGCCCCTTTGCTTTATTTCACAGCTTTGATAAAATGTTGCCAGAAACATTTCAATGTTTTTCCACAGCATAAACAGAGTACTACTTCTGCAACATTTTTTCATGACTTTTTCATAGAAATTTTTTATGTATGTAATTTGACAGCATTCCGCATGAAAAACTGAACAGAGTACCAGGCTTTATGGATAAATAATATTCCCAGTAACGAAAAAAATATTCTCTATTTATTGTTTTTTTTTTTAACGCAGTCAATGCATATAACTTCCCGTAGATCTCTAAAAACCCTGGCCATAACATCAGTAACGAACTTTACTGCCTTTGCTTTTTTCGGGGCTTGAGGATTACCGCCATAAAATCTATTGCACTGACTGCTGTTTCATCTTTTGTATAATTTTGTAGTTAATTCTTGTTTCTTTAACAGTTAAAGATTGGCGACGGAGAAGCTCTAAACAAGTACTAAACCAGTCACATAATTGCGTCTTTTCAAGTTTTTGAGTAAAAGCGTTCACCCGAAACTATATCGATGACTTTCGTAGTAACAGCTTTTAGACGTTCTTGCCTCTATTCTGTAACTTAAGTTAGAAATTTATCAAATAAAATTTGTATAGTCAACTTGTTTTAAGTCCATGATTCACTATCGTACTCAGTAGTTCGATTTGTCAAAAATGGCATGTATGATAGTGCGGATTAGAAGTTTATGTGTTTGACAGACTTTTTAAGAGGGTCTATACGATTTGATAATCTTTTGGAAAAATTCATAAGATATTTTACTTCATTCGATCAGAGTTGCAAGATCTTCTTTCTGTATAATAGTGATTTTGAAACGATATTTTGAGGAGTACAGAATTCAGTCAGATTTCTTTGATATTAAATCGACAATTGTGTAGGATATTGGCCTTTACTCAGGCTGCGCTGGAGTAAATCATGACCTTTTTTTTTCTTTATTTAAAAAAAAAATATGATTAGCTCTAGTCGACCAAGTGTAAAACAAGATGACTATAATAATTTGATGTCAGAAGTTTCTCACTCTAGTTACAGAACAGAGGTATTGGTTTGTTTTAAGATTTTTTTTCTTGTCTCTTTATGTACATGTAAAGCCATACTGACTTAGCCTCGTATAGATGTTTTACTACATATTTTAGTTATTTTAACTATTTTGATAAATATTAATTATTGGCCAAAAGCCAACCAAGCTAAATAAATGACAATGACATTTTTTTTTATTTATCTACAAATATCTAAAAATCAACATATGAACATACAAGTATGTGGACAATTTTTTAGGAAATAATTTATACTGGAGATTACAGAAATGTCAATCACATACAATTTTAAATAAACAAAAAGTGGTTGTTAATACAATTAAAATGATTGATAAGAGTGTGTTGTCTTAAACAAACAATAAAAGGCACAAATAACTACAAATTTAGTTTAAAAAAATATGATTGATTTGTATTTCTAAGAATTTTCAGTTTTATACATACATATGTATGTCTTACATTTTTGCCTAAATAACACCAAATATTCAAAATATTTCTGAATATAACAATTGTACATTTCACTAGCTCCTCTTGTATCGTGTATCGTATATTGAAATAAGTACACCTTATCAAATTAACTGGTGACCAGTCAGTTTAAGGGCGGTTTACACGATCACACAAATCTAACGACATGTCAAAACCCTGAATATAACGTGACTAGTCCATACACGCATGTAAATTATATTCCATAAGGGACTAGGACTAGTCCAAAGGAAACCAAGGTGTATAGAGAATACATGATCCATTTAACATTACGATGTCCTAGGATTGGACCATATAACCCAGCTTTGCATTACATGGGAGTATTTTCAAAACTACTCTATGTCACTACACGATAGAACACACTGCACGAACTGTACAGCTCTCGGCAACACTTTATGCAATCGTTAAAACGCGAACGCTTGTCGTTTAACAAAAAACTCTTGTTCGAAAATAACATGGTCCATGACTGCATTACATAGGACCATGTTGTAACTAGTCCATTTCAGTTACAATGGACCGCGTAGCCCAATATTATCTGCAGGGAATGTTCTGTACAAGAGCACGAATGGTATTGTCTTAAGAAAATATAAATATTTTATTATATAAATACATATAATAAAACTGTAACAGGACCATTTCCGTACATGAAAGAAAAATTGTTTGAAAATTTTGTTGCTGGTGCAGATAGTAATCGAAATGGAATACAAAGCAACAATTTTTGGATTTTTGTGTTCTGTCTGTGTTCGCATTACATAAAAACTACTGAATAAATTATAATAAAACTTTGTAAGGAGATACCTTAGTATCTCGGTTCAAATTTAGGATACTCTTTTTTGTAAAACATATATTCTTTCAAGTTAGAGAGAATAAAATGAGTCTTAGTTCAAAACAACCTTGTATGTAAAAAGTAAAGTATAAAAAATGCATTGGAATTACGAGAACATCCAGCACGAAACTAATGTAACTGTACATAATTAGATAGAATATCGTAATTTTTATAATATTTCTAAAACAAAAGTAAATATTTTCCGTTGTGGTTGATAAGCATCCAAAGGTATGTTAGGATGGTGTAGGCATCAATAGTTTTCGCGCCAAACAAAAAAAAGACACGTTTTACAAACACTAGTAGTGCCCACGACGTCGTCAGCGTCCTGACATAAAATTTCTTTGTATTTCCCCACAAATCGTACGATTTATATTCACTTTGTATAGTCCCGTTCCACACTTGCAATTTTTGTTTTTGAAACATTTTTTTAATTTTCCTTTGAAGTTGCATTCGTGTCAATACTTTATTAATTGTGTTTCTGACGACTGTATACTTTTATACTGTCATTCTCATGACGAAAAGTGCAAACAACAACAACAACAATAGAGAGTCGCAGCAGAGTTTCAAGTACATGAAACATTTTGCCGCTGCCATTTTTATTTCCTCTCCCAACAACAAATACATGTGTTGCAGAAACAAAAATTGCAAGTGTGGAACGGGACATAGAGGCACCCGTTTCTGGGTTATTTTAATAGTGTCTAAAATTTTCCGTTTCCCAAATTATAGGTGGTGCCAAGTTTTTAGTATTATTAAATCGATCAAATCGCTCTACTGTCACCATTTTATCTCTACTTTTTCTTGGAAATAAGATATTTTACAGGAAAAAAACCATCATTTATTTAGATCCAGGAAAATATGAAATATTAAAATTCATGCAGTAGTTTTAAGTTGCATCATCAACAACATTTTCAAAAAAAATATTTTCTGTACAGAAATGGTCCTGTTACAGTTTTATTATGTATATGTATAGATGTATCTAAATATGATGGTTTAAAAAAAAAAAATATTTTCAAAGTTTGTATTATTGTATAGGTATTTTAAATACTCGTAAAAAAACTCTACAAAACAACTCTTTGTTTGTGCCATTAAAATGAAAATGAAGAGAAACCCCCTTCTAACACAAGTGCTGAAACAAATATTTGATATTAAATAAAAAATTAATGTTTGTAGTAGAATTATTTTCAATGTTTTAGAAAACAATTCAACAAGTAATCAATCATTTTCCTCTATTGATTTCATTTTCACTGGAAAATGATGCAATCGAAATAATTTGTTTAATGATTACTTAAATGCAAACCACTGATGAGTAAATGAAGATGATATTTAACAGATAAATTATACATATTATTTTCGCAATTTTAAGTTGCTTTATCTGTAATCATTTGTTTTGTTTATTAGTTTGATTTTGATTTTGATTTTCACTTTTACTTTATTTATATTTTCAGATATTTCGCCAGCTGGAAAGACCGGCCGAAGTAGAACGTTTACAAGAATTGAAAACAATTGTTAAAACACAAAGAGAAAAATTTATTTATGTGATATTAAATAATACAGATGTCAATAATTTAGATGAATTGCTTAAATTTGAGTTAGCTAAGTATGAAGAGGTAAGTTTAAAAATATATTAAAAATAAAAAAACATGTGCGTTGGCCGGGAATCGAACCCGGATCAACTGCTTGGAAGGCAACTATGCTGACCATTACACCACCAACGCCCTGTTAAACGTTGAGCTTAAAATTGGTTTTCAATTAGTTTCGTTAAAAGAATATCTTAGCAAATCTTTATACCACCAAACACAGTGTTACCAGAAGATTTTATTAAATACTTTTTAATACTTAACGTTAAAATATTGTTGTAAGAAGCATTCTGCTTGCTCATTTTGCTAATTATAGTTAAAAATTCAAAATCATATATTTTATATTTTATTATTATATTTTAAATAAAAACAAAGGAAGTAATAGAACTGAAATCATGTTAGACAAATTTGAAATAATATTTTATTTATTTATTCAAAAAGTTTCTTAAAACTTAGAACCGAAAAACAATTAAACGCCAAACAAAAATCATACCTGTTTTTATTATTAACAAAATTTATAATAAACGCTTTTCTTATCATTTGTTAAAAATAGTTTCTTGTTATCGATCTTTTTCTGCTAAATTAAAAAATAAATTTTATGTAATAAACAGCGACATTTTCTTTCCAATAAAAATAAATTACAATTAATTCCAAAGAAATTGTATATAAACCATATTCCATAAATAACCATATTGCATAAATAACCGATTGGCGCATTTAAAATTATGGCAACCGTTTAGTTTAGAATATGTAAATATTTAAAAGACCATTTAGTAAAAGCAAAGATAGAATACAAAAACTAATATATGATAACGAGAATTTTAATAAGGAATACATGTATATTAAAAAGGTATATTCATAGTACCTAAACAAAAAGTGAATTTAAATCTATAATTGCTGGATATAAATCCGATCAAAAATATTGGGACAATACTAAATTACAAAGACTATATCTTTCTCCTCTCATTGCTCAATATTAAATTAATATTCTAATTTTGAAAATGTCTGTTAGAAATACAGAAAATAATTCAAACCTATTTATACACAACAAATAATTACAACGACATATTTGTTATATAAACCACATAAAAATTTATTTAAAGTTAGATTTATCTACTTTTTGAATTGTTAGTACGCATGCATATTTAATTTTTTAACTAATTATTAATAATTATTATTTTATAAATATGCTATATAAAGGATTAGCCTACATTAACCTTTATTGATTTTATCAAATATATAAAAAATGTTTTTTTTTTGTATTTATTGCTTCAAAAATTGCATTTTGACAAACTCCCGCAGATTTTGTCTACGCTCCCTATTTATTAAAAACCAATCCTGGTAACACTGTTACAATACTACTAGTTGCTGAAAAAGTTGCCAGACAAAATTTATGGAAACATCAATATAATCGTAAAAATAAAATTGAATCGTAAAAAATCGTAATCATATTTTTTATAAGTTGTTCCTTATGTCAGAAATATGGACTCTATTTCTTTGCTCAATAACGATTACTTATTTCAATACAGATATAAATCTGAAGGGATGACCACTACTGGTTTTCAACCCATTAATTTTATTAACAATTTGTATTTTGGGTATTAAAATTCTCCTTGGATTTCAATTTAAGCTAAATATTCCTTGACAAAATTCTTTATAATTTTGTTATAACAGTTATAGTAATACATACTTTGTGTAAATTTTAAGTGGTTGTTTATATGTAACGGGTTTAAAGATAAGGTTATATTCGTAAAATTCACGGCCTCTATGGGGATACCCATTATTTATTTTAAACTTGTTATTTCGTCAAAATCACGTCCTTTGTGATTTACCTATTGCTGCTTTCACCCTTTAAAATGTTTTTTTTATCACTGTTCAACTTATGTAGTTCGTGCAGTCCATTAAATGTTGTGCCTGTTTTATCTCCTTTTTGCCAGATAATATTTTTTATAACCTATTTTTTGCTATTATTATTCTGTTAAATTTATTCTTTCTTTATATTGACACTCCTTACATTCAATTAAATCTTAAGTTTATGATTTTTACGAGCGCCCTTAAAAATAAATTGTTTTTCTACGCCCCTTTAAAAAAGTTAATAAAATTTTAATAGAGTAACTAATTTAATGTGTTGTCTTTTATATAATAAGCATTATTATACCGTCGTCTTGTGTTTCTGTTGTTTTAGAGAATTAATTATAAAAGGACGTAAGAGTTTTATTGTTAAGCAAATATAAAACGTATTGAATTATTGCCAAGTAAATCTATATCTATACATATAATAAAATAGTAACTCATATCCGTCTGTCTGTCAGCTTTTCTTTACGTTCGCATCACGTAAAAACTACTAGATAGATTTTAACATAATTTTGTGAGGAGATACCTAAGTATCCTGGTCTCAATATAGGATACTTTTTTTCCGCAAAAATATCTTAGAAAGTTGAGAAAAAGAAGTGAAAGTATGCAGTTGAACTAACCTGATATGAATACTTTACTTTTAATAAAGTAAAAAATACATAAACTGATATGTAGCATATCTTAAGGCGGCACTAAAAACGCCGGTATTACCACATAGCACTAAATCGCCGGCGAAGTAAAATAATTATAAATTGGCTTTGCTAGCTTCAAACTAATTCGCCTAAAGAACACCAGAAGCGCTTGCGAAGCTATACTATCCCACTAACCATCTGCCTTATCTACTACTATCGCTTTCTAAAGGAAGTAACACAGTTAATATAGGCATTAATTGCCTGAGTGTTACTTCTCTTAAAAGAAAACTAAAAAGTAAGGGTCTTTGGTGTGGATTGCTTTCAAAGCAAAATCAAACAAAATATTGAAGTACGCTGACGAAGTGGCAGGCACAGCTAGTATATAATGAAACAGTAACTTTTTTCCTGTCAGTCTGTCATTCTGTCTGTGTTCGCATTACGTAAAAATTACTTAATGGATTTTAACATCCTGATTCAAATACATTTTTCCGCAAAAATATCTTATTTCAAAGAGAAAGTGGAGAAAAAACAGTTTTACCGATATGCATACTTTAAGGCGGGATATTTTAAACACCCTTTACAGAGCTTTACAATGAATTTAGAATTTTAGATATGCCTACTTTAAGGCACCTTTATTTTTGAAAGCTGGATATTTTAAACAACTTTACAATAATTTTTAGAATTATATATATATTTTAGAATTTTATCCATACGTATTCGTGAAGCACTATAAAAGTAAAAGTCTTAAAAATTGTGTAGATTTGTAGATGGAACAAAATATTGTCAGGACGCACACAAGGTGTGTGGGCACAGCTAGTATTAAATAAAATCGTTTTGTAAGGAAACAAAACATTACCTTTATTCGAGAGATGCCTATTGGGGACTTATGTTTTACTTGTTAGTTCATTAAAGTAAGCGTTTTTTAGTTCTGATCACTTTAATGATCTAGATCGGTCTCTTATACGTATGTATCATTTGGTCAGTGGGTCAGTTGTAGTGCCAAGAATCTACCTATTATGGTTCGAACATAGGGCCATATACACGCAAACCACATCGCTGTCGGAACACCCATAACATATACATACATATACATACATATGTTAAAATACAAACATAATACATATATAAATACATACATATGTTAAAATCACGTCACTATCGGAATACCCTTATATTTTTAGTATCTGTTGCTATACCCGCCGTAGCAGTACACATTCCGTCAAAATTTCAAGAGTCTTTGACGGTGCCAAAGATAGCAGGCGCTAACAGACGAGCACACATTGTGGCGAAATTAATAGGGTTTCGTTTTTACCCTTTAAATACGGAAGCATAAAAGTAATATTTTTTATCATAATAATTTCTAAAATAAATTTTGACAGACCTCTGCAATCGTATAACCATTAGAAATCAAAATGGTGCAATGGTCTTATGCAGAAATTTCGACGAAAAAGTCTACTGTAGAAAACTTGACAAACAATTTAAAAAAAAGCTATTTAAAAGTTTTATTACAGTAAACTTCTCAATATTTTCAAATTTCTTTATATAATTCCGATTTATTTATCTTGTCTTTCAGGCCGTTCAAGAGGCCGCCGAAGGTGGTTTATTAATACAAGCAGAAAAAGATTTCCCTGAACCCTATGAACGATGGAGTATATTACAAGCGGTATTCTTTTCCTCGACCGTCTTAACAACCATCGGATATGGCAATATTGTGCCAGTGACGATGGGAGGAAGAGCGTTTTGTATATGCTTCGCATTAATAGGCATTCCCTTTACGCTTACGGTTATAGCGGATTGGGGCCGTTTATTTGCGACAGCAGTATCAGCGCTGGGAAAACGTATGCCAAGTGAGTAAATAAAATACATATAAAATACATATTTACACAAATTACAACAATTTATTACTTTTACATTTACAGAAACACCAAAATTTACAAATTTCATTGGCAAAACGTGGTTCTATGCCCTGTCAGCAGTATTGTTTCTTTGCGTTTACTTAGGTATAGGTGCTGGGCTTCTGTTGCTGTGGGAAGATGATTGGACATTTTTTGATGGTTTCTATTTTTGTTTCATTACAATGACAACAATTGGTTTTGGTGACCTTGTACCAAGTATTAAAAAAATTACATTACATTATGATTTTACTTGAAACACTTTCTTTAACGGATTTCTCTTGTTTTCTTACATCTGTTTTGTTGTATAGAAAAGCCAAATTATATGCTTTTATGTACTTTATATATACTTATTGGTTTGGCCTTAACATCAACCATAATTGAGCTAGTAAGACGTCAGTACGCCACTAGTTGGGCTAAATTACAAGTGAGTTTTCAAATTCCTTTTATATGTTAAATTGTTTTTTTTTTTTTTGTATAATTTAAAGACATCATGAACATGTAATTCTAAATAAATTTTTATTTTTTGCTATTGTTACTTTATTTGCAACAGGAACTTTCTGGTCCTATGGCAGAAACTTTAAGGCGTTTAGGAGAGACTGCTGGCACTGGTCTCGATTATGCAACTCTACAAAAAGTGCTAACGGTAGGATACTATAAATTATTTTAATTGTTAAAAAAACTGTTTATTTACAGTTGTATTATAAATTTTTCAAAGTATCCGTAGCTGTATTGTATGAATCATAGATTTATAAATAAAATTTTACCCTTCAAATACAAAAATAATAGCTACTGTCTGAAAAAAATCGTATAAAATTATCGGTTCTATTTTTAGTTTCATGAGAACTTAAAATGATAATAGTGCGGAATTACATTATGCAACTTTTGTCGCTGCAATCTTTTTCGTTTCTTCGTTCACATTTCATTTGTGTTTATATCGTGCAATTGGATATATACATTTGTTTACATTTTAAACTTCAAACGAAAGAGAGGACAAAACGAATTTCCTCTCTCGCCTACTAATGAAAAATTGCAGCGACAAAAGTTGCATAATGTAACTCGCCATACACAAGACAGAAATATTGTTGAAATGATTTTTTTATTATAATCTGATAGATAATTTCATGGAATTTTTGTTTAATATGATTTCCGGTATATATCCGATGCAGGTACGAGTTACGTTATCCATGCGATCAGTCCATTTTTTTCCTACTTTTTCGAATAAGTCTGCCCGTATGGCGTCAGTTGAGGCTTAAATTTTGGCTTCTAACTAACTAACCTAAACACAGGCGTAAGGCGTAACGACGTCTAGCGACTAGCTTTGAACAAACCTAAATAAGAGCGCAACGTTTTGTAATAAACAGTAATGTTAAAATATTTTGTTTAGTAAAATCTAATAAATTTAAGCGCAAAATAGAGATAAAATCGCTAAATAAAGCAGAAAATAGCTAACATGGCACCACTCTTAAGCCTAGTACTCTGTTTGATTTTGTGAAAAATGTTGAGCAACATTTATTATTTCACAGGGAAAATTTGACATTTAAAATGTGATGTCTATCTCGCGATTTGAAAACATTTTACGATTTTATTGCTATGTTTTACAAATATTAACAAAAGCCAAGCGATCAGCTGTTGTTTGACAAATTCCACATGAAATAATGCCGCTTTGCTTTATTTCACAGCTTTGATAAAATGTTGCCAGAAACATTTCAAGGTTTTTCCACAGCAAAAACAGAGTACTACTTCTGCAACATTTTTTCATGACTTTTTCATAGAAATTTTTTATGTATGTAATTTGACAGCATTCCGCATGAAAATCTGAACAGAGTACCAGGCTTTACACTAAAAAAAAACAATAACATTTTGTTTGCAACCAACTTCACTACCTAACGCTCTGTCAAAATTGGACTTACCAATTGCCAATTGCATTGACGCCGCTATTTAGGTTTGCATCATACATTTTGTATGTACAGGAGAATTTTTGACGATTATTTAACGCCTTACACTCTTGTTTAGGTTTAGCAGTAATGCTTACGCCTTGCGCGCTATTTTAAGTTAGTCAGTAAGAAAAATCCATTTCAAGGGCATTGTTGAACGGACTCTACGTATGAGAATCCAGAATATATGTAAATATAAATGCAAATAAATATTGTAAAAATGACAAACCGTATGACAAACTTATTTTTATCCTTTCCATCTGTAGTGAAATAAATAATAATGCTATGAAATTTTAAAACAATAAAATAACACTAACATGATATGTTTACTATTTATATACCAATTTCTTTCAAGGTTTCTATGCCAAAGTGGAATATGTCACGTAAGGATTCCAATAATGCGGACATTGCTGCTTTAGAAGCCATTACAAATGCGATATTAAAAGAGGTCAAAGAAGCTCAAAACAATAAACCAAAAGTTTTGCAAATTGTTATTTACGAGTCATCAGTGTAGTTTATAAAAACATTTAAAATCATTTTAGGTTAAACAAAACATACATATTTACATTAAAAGGATTTACCTAAACAACCCTAAAGCTAAGGTCACATAAGACCAATATTTAATTGTTGAAAGTTTTTGTTTAATGCATTTGAAAGAAGAAAAAATATTTTTTGAAGCACAAGACATCTCACATGTAATTATTTTTGTAATTTACAAACTACTGTTTATTTATTATGAGTTGTATGAAGTACAACTTAGGTAGTTATTCTTATAGATTTGTGTTTCATTTACACCTAATTCTGTTTTTACACGATAGATTGGTTCCAGAAAAATACCTGTAAAAAAAAAACGTGTAAAAGTAGACATTGATCATATACAAAAATAGGTGATTAGTTCCTTATCTCTAAAACCTATTAAAATTAGTGAAAGGCGAGAATTTTTTTAAGAACAAGAAATCATGTTTATTTTACTAAATCATATACATAGGTAATGTGTATTTGCACCGTTTACTTGCATCTTTAGTGTACTAAATCATCATACATGTATGATCAATCAATCATCATACATGTATGATGAAGACTTAATAGATAGTTTCGTTTCAGAAATCAACGATTGCCTAATTGAATTTAAATTTGTTTATAGTTCTTACTGTAGCTTCGTTTAAACCGAATATTTTGCTAAGAAATGTTGAGCCTTCTCCATTTCGAAGGCGATCTAAAATTTAAATTTTGTTTTCTAAAGAAATGGCTTTACGTTGTAGTTTTTTATTTGTAGTTTTCGACGTCTTCTTTTAGAGATGCATTGATAGTTCACAAAATATTAACACATTTCAATTGCTCTAACAAGTAAAAAATGCTTGTTTGCACAAAAAGGGAATTCCTATAAATTTTTGATATAAAAATATTTCTCAAAAATTAAATTTTACAAATAAAATCTAAGCCCAAATGATTTTGAATCGTGCTAAATGGAATAAAATCGTGTAAAAAAAATTATTTTTTTATTTTTAAACAGTGTTAAATCAAAACCGTGTAAAAACAGAATGGGGTGTACTATATTCATTATTTTTTAAATGCAAAATACACTCACTCAGGCAAATAATGCCTATATTAACGGTGTTACATCTTTTGGAAAGGGATAAGAGTAGATAAGACAGATGGTTAGTCTGATAGTAAAGTTTCACTTATGGCAACACTTAATTGCACGTTATGACTACTCGATGACCACACGTGATGAATTTTCATCATAACTTGTAATATAACGTCGGAAGAGCAACTGTCAAATTTTTATCAATATCAATACATAGGCGAAGACGTTGATGCATTTATATTATGATGAATCATTTTTAATTTTTCGCCGCGAGGTAAAGATATGAAATTAACCTTAAATATATATTTAAAACTAGTAAAGGAAACCTAAAATGTACTTTTTTATGCTTTCCACACAATATTAATTGATTTTTATTTTAAACAGTGTCGCAGCGACTCTGGTGTGTTGTGTAGGCGTATTATTTTTATAATTATTTTTATTTTACTTTTTTATATTTATTTTACTTCGCCGGCGATTTAGTGCTAGGTGGCAATACTGGCGAAGGAGAGCGCTTTGATATGCATTATTATTAAGAGAATTAATCAATACATGTTAAAAAAAATTTATGTTGCCGAGGCTGAGTATTGAACGCGTGATCATGCTTTAGTAGTCAACGTGCTAACCACGTGAACAACAGCATCCTGAAACTCCGGAAACTTTTTTAAAATAATATTAAAAATTAAAATTTTATACATTGAATATTTCAATTTTATTAGTCGCGTAAGTTTCAAAAGCCTACCTTTTAGGGTGCAAAACATAAGACCATATATGTGAACATAGTGTCTTATATAGGGCACCCTTTAGTTTTTGAATAAATTTCAAGCGTTTGACTGCGGTTTAAAAGAAAAGCTACTTATATGCGTCAAATTAACATATTTTAGAAAAGCCTTTCAATTGATAGCAGACTTAGAAATACATATACCGTGTTAATTTTAAATATCTATTTATAACAGTTCATAATAGGATATATATATATATACGTCAAATTACGACTACCATGGGATCACCCTTAATTTTTTAAATGTATGTTTTGCTACTTCTACTTGTAGCGGGTATAAAAGTTTATACCCTGTGTAAGTTTCAAGCGACTGTCTGTTACGATTGCGAGTCACCTTATAATTTAAAATATTTTGTTAAATTATTGTTGAAGCAGACATAGTAAAAGATTTAGTAATATACAATAACCCATTTTTGCGTTTTGGAGCTATTTATACTTTGTGAAAATTATAGGTTTCTGTTTAAAAGATACAGTAAAAATAACGTGTTGTAGGAGTATTTCCTTCAGTTTTTAATTTTATGCACATGTTGTCTAAATATGACCAAAATCGGAAATGAGTGAGTGCTAAGGTAAGAAAAATGAAACAATATAAACAAATTGATAACCTTCCTGCCAAGGGGAACAGCTGATTGCAGTGGCAAAAAAGCTCATCATATATTTGAAACACAAATGTCATAAAAAAGAATTAATATAATAACAAAGGAATCGAAAAACTTTGAATTCGCCGTGCAATCATCAACGCCTTTCTTTTTCCTTTTTTAAATCGGTAAAATGTGCAATTGCATCGACTTTTCCATTCGATAAGCATATAAAAAAAATATTGTAAATGTTGCAACAACTTTTTATACGAATAGAATCCGACTATTCATTGAACACTTCTAAAGTGTTGTAAAACTAATTTGATTAAGTATTGGTGTAATGAGATTTTAGCTTAAACACACACATATTCTCAGTTACATATTATTAAATAGCTAGTTTAATATTTTAAATTACTTTTAAATTTAATATATACTCGTTGATACTTACATATTTAGCGAACAATTAGAGAAATTTTTAAATATTTTTAAATATTGGCAAAAATATCACAAAGTTTTGAAAGTAAAAGGAAAAAAAAATATTTATATCTTTGAAATTCAATTAATATCAATAAGTTTAGTATAGTTTTTAAGCTTCAAATGTATATATGTACGTATGAGAAAAAATATTCTTTGAGAATGCCTACAAAAACCTGCCTTTTGTCTAAGTTATTTAAAATTTATAATAATTTGTATTAAAATTTACTTATAACTTTTATTAATAGAATTAAGCTTTCATGTATTGTATTAAATAGTTCGTACGAATGTAGACAATTCATAGACTTGAAACAATGTTGTTTTTGTTTATTTTTTATCTTCTTGCAGTTTTATTTTTTTACTTAATTGTAATTTCCGTTTGTAAATTTAAATTAATTTCTTTGTGAAATTTCATTTTCTTTTTAAAAACGATTTATGAACACTCATCTTCATTATTTGTCTCATGTATGACAAAATAAATTAGCTTTTATAGGTATTGTGACGAATTGGTATATATTTTCTAATAGAGTGAGATAATTTTTTTTTTATCTTGGACTTACGCGTGGGGATTATTTAAGTTTCTTTTTTTTTCTTAATAAAATTAAAAAAAACGTGTTTTTTCTTGGTTTTATAAGACTGGGATTAATAAATGATTGATACAGCCATGAATGGCTTATTTTTTTATAACATTAGCTTTCCCTTTTATTGGGGATTATGTATATGAAAATGAAAAAAATGATCAAAATATATTGTATCTTTTTTACATTATCGATATACATAAGTACATATGTATATCAGGTGAAAAATGTCGATTATTAAAAAAAAAACGTTAACAACACCAAAGAAGAAGCTTTCTAGTAATAATTTACAGTTGAAACAATAATAATATAAGATTACATGTATGTACATATAATACAAAACTGCCTTTGTGATTGATCCTCTGGCCTAGGGGGAACTTTTTCTCCTTGGTCCGATTTTTCTTTTTTGCAAGCTTTAACAGCATATGACCAAGACATTTTTCTTGCGTTTCATTGATCTAGGGGCACTCAACAACTTTTCAGAGCCAATATAAACTATAAAATAAATTAGTGAAGTGCGAGTCAGACTCGCACACATAGGGCTCCGTATTATGTTCAGTTATGGGACACCCTTTAATTTTTAATTATTTTTTATACTACAGCATAGTACTAAATACCTGTGTAAAAATAAAGTGTCTGCCTATAACGTTTAGAAATTCGCGACATCTAGGGAACACTCTTTTATTTTTATTAAATTTATTTTCATAGCTTGTTTTTACACTAGATATCGTAAAATATAATCTGTTGTAAATTTTAAGTATTTACCTATTACTCGTCTACTTCAAAAATTTCAAGTGTCTACCTATTACGGTTCAAAAAATAATGCCATATATGTCCAAATCATGTCGCTGTCGGAAGACCCTTTAATTTTTTGGTTTAATTTTGTATACTAGTTTATAAAGCGAAAATAGTTTTAATTAAGTGGTTGCTTCCTACAGCTCAAAAAATAAAGACATAAACTCAAATAACACGTCACTTTCGGAACACCCTACAAGTCTTAGTATTTTTTGCTATAGCGGCCACAGTTATACACCTTCTGTAATAATTTCAAGAGTATACATATTGTGGTTCAAAACTTATGCCACATACATGCAAATCATGTCACTATCGGAACACCCTTTAATTTTTGGGTTATTTGTTATACTTGTTTATATAGCGAACTAAGTTTTAATTACTGTTTGTAAATATTAATAAATAGAAGGTATACATCCTACAGTTCAAGAAATAAACACTTATACATGAATAACACGTCTTTATCGGAACAGCCTATAAGTTTTAGTATTTTTTTGCTATAGCAGCAACAGTTATGCATATTCTGTGAAAATTTCAAAGCCTACCTATAACGGTTCCAGAGATAAAAGGAGCTGACAGACGGATGGACAGACGCTGTAGCGAAAACAATATGTCTTAAGCAAATATACTAGGATTAGGATTTTATCGGAACGAGCCCTACCCTCGTTGTTATATCGAAAAACAACTTTTCTCGCCGATAAAATCCTTACTTTAGCTATTCCCAAGTTATAATAATTTCTTAAATTAAAAACAGGTTTTAATATGCTTGAAATTTTGAACTTAATTTTGAAATTTGTTTAAAAATGCCATGGCAATGTGTCATATATTGTGTTTTAACCTTTTGGATTTTTCTTTGTAGAGTTCCAAAACTTTTAATCGACAAAAAATATATATTTAAAGCACTTTACAAAAGTGCAAAAGAATTGAATAACAGTTAATAAGCTTTTAGGGTTCTGTTGCCAAAAGATTAAAATATAACCCTGTTAATAACAAAACATATATCAATCAAGTCCGAAATCAAAGATTTTATTTTATTCAGGTGTTTTATAGGGACCCCATAATTTTTAATTATTGTTATTACACTTCTATGAGGACACCCTTTTAGTTTTTATGTTTGTTATTATAGCGAGATTAGTACAACCTACCCTGTTTAAATTTCAAGTGTCTGCTTATAATGTTAACAAAATAACGTCAAAATTTTCAAAATTGCGACCTCTAGGAAATTTCATTTTCATAATTTTTTTATATTTGTTGTAATAGTAGACATTGTAAAACATACTCATACTCTGTGTAAATTTAAAGTATCTGATTATTACGGTCCAAAAAATAAGCCCACATTTACTATTAAAATTTCAAGAGTTACCTTTATGGTTACCTTTATGGTTTAAAAATAAGGCAATATACGTAAACATTCGTCACTATAGCGACACCCTTTATTTTTATTTTTTACTTTTAAATATAGCAAACATAGTTTTAAATACTCTTTGTAAATTTCAAGTGTCTGTCTATTAGAATCTGCACACCCTTTGGTATTTGTTGTTTCACTTATGTATAAATATTAATTGTCTATCTATTACCGCACCAGAAACAGAATTCTGTGACAGACGGACAACTTGTTTCAAGTCTTTTAAACTTGATCAGCTTTCGATGAAATGGCTAATTGTATTAAAAAATTTATTTCTACAAGTCTTAAAAAAGAAATGTGTTCGCTACGAATAGACATTAAATAAGTTTATTAGTTGTAAAGAAATTATAGATAATAAATTTATACTATATTTAGATGATACAAATTACATTGTTATAAAATATTTCGAATGTAATTTATGTATATTACTTAATACCTTTAATTATTATTAATAATAAATTCAACTTAATTTGTAAATTATGTGCATAAATAAAAAGACTTATTATAAGCTAATTTTCAGATATTAAAAGTGTGTTTCAAACTAAAAATATTTGTAGAAGGTAAGATTGAATATCTGCATTTTTATTAAAACCTAATATACCCATACTTTCTTAATTGGCGATATTTTAAAATCTATACTTGTAGATATAACAATGCATAACAATTAAAAAAAAAAAAATAAACATAAACAATTTTTATAGCAATTCGTAAAAATATTCGGTTGTAATACATCTTCTTTTAAATTTGCAAGTGTCTGTCTATAAGGAATTAAAAGATTAGCCCTTATTCGTCTAATAACGTCACCAGTGCAGGCACCCTTTAAGATTTTTTATCATATTACGTCACCCAGAAGAACACCCTTTAAATTTAATTATTATATATAATTATTATACTAGTCATTTTGGACATAGTTATACACATTCTGTTTGTTTAAAGCGGTTTAATGGATACGTCGAATTATATAACCTATAGGACACCCTGTAATTTTTAAGTTTAATATTTTATTGCTTTTTGTTATTGGGAGCAATAGTGACATGGACTTTGTAAAAATTTTCAATGTAAATCTTTTATCTGTGTTTTATGGGGACACCCTTTAGTTTTAAAATTTATGAAACTTTTAAAAATTAAAACTAAGCAAATTTAATTAACTATGCTATTCTAAAATCTATAACTATTATTAATGATGATAGATGTTATATTTTGTATTGTATATGACAACTATTATTGAAATTTAGAACAAAAAAGATTTTTTATGAAATCTAGAATAGCAAATTATTGTACTTGTCTATTGAATAAATCGTCATTAAAATAATGTAGGTTTTTAATTTGTTATTGTTTGATTAACGATCTTCACCGGATTTTTCCCCATTTTCGCCGGATTTTTGCTACACATCTCATACATCGCTTTTGAGTAGAATAAAAAGCGAGATAGATAAAAAGTTTTCTTGGAAATTGATAATTTTTTCTCTGGCAGGAAAAAAATACATTATCCATATCATAAGCCTAGTACTCTGTTCGAATTTGTGAAAAATGTTGAGCAACATTATTTCACAGGGAAAATTTGACATTTAAAATGTGGTGTCTATCTCGCAATTTGAAAAAATTTTACGATTTTATTCTTTTTAAGTATACCGCATTGTTTTAGAAATGTTAACAAAAGCCAAGCGATCAGCTGTTTTTTGAAAAATTTCACATGAAATAATGCCCCTTTGCTTTATTTCACAGCTTTGATAAAATGTTGCCAGAAACATTTCAATGTTTTTCTACAGCAAAAACAGAGTACTACTTCTGCAACATTTTTTCATGACTTTTTCATAGAAATTTTTTATGTATGTAATTTGACAGCATTCCGCATGAAAAACTGAACAGAGTACCAGGCTATACTTGGGATTTTTTCATTACCATTGAATTTTCATTGGCATTACTTCAAATAGTTAAAATGAAAAAAAGTTTAACTACCATTTAATGCTACTTTTTATTTTTAATTACAATTGTTTTTACCAATGGTAATGGAAATGTAATGAAATTGTATAATTACTAATTATAATTAATGAAAAAATCATTGTTTTTATTAAACACAAATTTATGATTGCATTTGGTTTTAATAACTACGAATAAACTGCCAATTTCATGCCTGCAACACAACTATTGCATTCACTCTAGTTTTGAAAATCTGTACTACACATTCTCCAACGAGTTAAAAATTTGTCATAAAAATTTAATTCTCGGAAATTGTTTATATTTTTTTCTGATTTTTGTTTTTATCTGAAAAAATACACATAATAGGAGAGCAGAAAATGGAGGTAGGACTTCTTTAAAAACATCACCATGCAAATGTGACCAATAATGATAATTCTTTTTTATTATTTAATCATTAATTAATGGTAATGATTTTGTTTTTTAAATAATTACTAATGAAACTTTTTCATTAAAAAGCATTACCATTAATGAAAACAATGGTAATCAAAAAAAATTATTAGCATTATTTAGAATTTAATGCTAATGAAATTGTCAATTAATTACTCAATCTAATTAATTAGTCCCATGTATGATCCATATCCATAAAATGACAAAAGAAAAGTCAACAGCTTGTTCCTGCAACCCAGGAAAGCGTTTTTAAATTGGTATTGAGCGGTTTCAGTTCAAATCTATCCACAAAAAAAATTATGTAAATAAACAAAATGAGTTTTATTTTCTGACGGGAAAAATAAAACTTCTCAAAAAAGTTTTATTCTATAAAATTATTTTTAAAAGTTTAATTTAAACTTTTATTTTTTCGTTGAAAAATAACTGTTAACTACGGTGTTGAGATCCATTATTTAAAATCATAGATTCTGAAAGAGCTCGTCAATATAAATCTATAAATGACATTTTAGATCTTCGTTGACTCTAACATAAAGCATTTTTGAGTTTAATTTTTTTAATAACTGTTATTTACAGTCCCTGAGTAAAATTATTATGAGATGCTTTAGCCGAACAATTTTGCAACTGACTGTAATCGTTAAAATTATTTCTTTTTTCGACCTTGACTTTAAAAATTTAATTACAAATTGTTTAAGGGCGGTACGCAGCTCGACTGAATTTCAGTTTGCCTTAAGAAGTGTGTGTAAAAAAACAGCCTGAAGTTCAGTTTGGAAAAATTTCCGGCGACTTTTAGTTTGGTATTACAGGGATGTTAAAACAAAAAGTGTAGACTTTTTTCCTTCAACTGAAACAAAAATTAATGTTCAGGCAATTGTTTGGTAACGGAATTTTTGGAATTTCACGATTTTTACACGTTTAAAATATTATTTGGTTTTATTTCTGTGTTGATATAATGGTATTGTGTACAATATACAATAAAATTTAAAAAAACGAATATGTACATGAATTTTATTTCTACAAACGACCACATGATAAATTTTAGTTTTGTAGAAAAAAAGGTAAAAAATCAAACCTGAAATTCCTTGATTATTTATTGTTTCTAATAATCTTCTACATACTTATAAATAAAGTCTGATATTTCGTAATCTAATGGTTGGCAAGAACTGGAATAACAGTACCAGTTTTATATACCATTTAGTATAAAAAAATTTAAGTGCTTAGCATTAGATAAAAAAGTAAGTAAATTAAAAATTAAATTAAATTCAATACAGAATCTAAAAGAGAAGACACTTTTTTAATTTGTTTATTGCTAGTCGTTATTCCTAATAATGCAATGTAGAATATAGCGAATTATTAATTACATATATTAATAAAGTACATTATGTTATAATTTCTGTGGCATTAAGGAATAAGTGCTTAAGCCGACTTAAGCAAAATTTAAGTTAGTGGCACCTTTGGAATCTCCGTACTCCAAAGTACCCATGTGCAAAGTTTCATTTATTTTGTACCATTTTTGAGGAAGTTATAGCGAAATTTAATTCAGCTTATCTTTTTTCAATGTCTAAACGCATTAGGAAAAAAGCTTAGGAAACTACAAGCTATTTTTCCAAATCAAAAAATCTTTTTTTCACAACTTATTAATTGCAACGCCTGCGTACTTTTCGTAGATCTAAAATAATTTCCAAAACATACGTCTGACTCCCATGTGTGAAGTTTAAAGATCAGCTATTTTTAAAAAAAAATAATTTTTAAATTTAAAATTGCTTTCCTACAAAACTTAAAAATCAGACTTAAGCACTTTTTCCTTTTTGCCACAGATTTAATTAAACATACGCTTGGAAAATATCCAATATGTTTAGGGTTCAAAAGCGTTTAGCCGAGTTAAAAAGGAACAACACTTTAATGAGATGAATGACCCAGGGTGAAGTACAAAGTTGTAAGTTTTATAAACATATTTCTTTTTAGATAAACAATAAAATTTTCCATAAAAACAATTAAATAAGAAGTGTTATGTTAATATGTATATTGTATATGTGTAATATAATATAATCACTCTCAATTTTGTCATAATATTACTTTACTAGTTGCAAGTACAAAAATAAATTACATGCATATTTACTTCAGCTGATGCTCAATTCATGTCTAGCAAAAATTTTAAAATTACTTGAGCCTATAAATCATAGATTTTTAAACGACGCTTTGCTTGCTAAAGAAGAAAAACAGAAAAGAAACAAATTTTAATTAAACTTAATAAAAGGTTATAGGCGACAAAATTTTTCCCTACGATGAAGGTAATTTGAATTTAAGAAAAGTCCAGTTGGCGAAAATAGGATAGCTGAAGATAATTTATTAACTATTTTTTATATATTTTTCTTTTAATAACATAACAATTGATGTTTAAAGCTTAAACCATAGATAACACATAGATAGTCAACTGAAACGTCAAAAACCTAAGTCTCTTGTCAAAAAACCTAAGTCTAAGAATGTATTGGTAGGCAAAATTGTATAAGTGTTGGTTAAAAAAAAAAAATTCCCCACAGCACTTAAACTGCACATACATAGTTGTATAAAATATTTTGTAAAAACAGAATATTGTTTTACATTCAATTTTATATGTTAAAATTAAATAATTCTTTTGCTTTTTAATAAAAATATGAATTTTGTATTTTTCTAATATATTTATGTGCGAAAAAAGTTATATTGAATGTTAATTTTAAATATTTATTATATTGATTTGAAAATTTTCATCACCTAAAAGACAAAAAAATAATGCGTAGAAATAAATTTCATCAAACAAATATCAACAAAATTAAATTTATTTTGTATTAAAAAATTTAGAATACAATAAATTGTTAAATAATTTGTTGTGCAAAAATTCAAAATTGTTGAAATATTTGAAAAGTGCAATGGAATATCGCGTAATAGTGTCTAAGCGAGAATAAAAATTTTACTCCCCTAAGTGTGTTGAATTCTCACCGTACCCGTATGTGTGAAGACATTTGTAGCCACGTTTTTGACATTTGGAGAGTTGGCCATCTACATATGTAATCTAAACCATAGATTACATAGATGGCCAACTCTCCAAATGTCAAAAACGTGGATATAAATGTCATCACACTTACGGGTATGGTGTGAATTTAACACGCATAGGGGAGTAAAATTTGTACTTACATTAAGACACTATTACGCGATATATCGTTACACTTTCCGAATATGTAAATAATTTAAAATTTTCGCACTCAAAATTTATTATTATTATTTAGTTATTGTTTTTTAACAAAAAATAAATTTTATTTTGTTGACATTTGTTAGGTGAAATTTATTTCTTCATTGTATTTTTCTGTCTTTTAGACGATGGAAATTTTCAATAAAGAATAATTAACAATTAAAATTAGCATTCAGTCCAATGTTTTTCGTACATAAAAATTTTAAAATGTTTCCCTTAAGTGAGGCTACCTTCTTATATGTGCCTTGTTGTTACTAAACGGAAAAATATCAGACAAGCAACACAATGCTAAATATTAAGAAGTAGGGATAGGCAAATGATAAAAATTTCAATATATGTACATATATTGTATCGATATTTTTTTTACAGTATCGATATATATCGAGTAAAAAATATCGATATATTGATATATTTTTAAAACATGATTATTTGTACGTAACCCCAAAAATTTGGCAAGAACCGATGAATAACAAACAATATACATATTTTATTGATACCTTACAGTTCAATCAATAATAATATACAATGCAGATAGTAAAAAATTGTGGACGATCCTCTGGCGGCGTCTGGTAGATAGTGGATTAGATCCATATATCCCAATTTCATTATGATAATGAACCCCTTCATCCTTCATGAGTCGTCATTGTAGTCACATTCTAAGGCTTCTACGCAGTGCTTCCGATTTTATATGGGTTCCAGGAACCAGACGCTGTGGTGATACAGATTGAGTGTCTACCAAAAAGGCGATCAACAATACATAAATATGATATTTTCCCGTAAGTTATTATAAACAAGTTTTCAATTTGACAGTCATTGGGTGGATATATAACGCTAGCATGCCATTGTATTTATAAGGTCGATTCGTCCTGGGTTCAAGCGGTTTAATCTCACTCTAGCATTGGCTGATTGATCTGTTTTGAACAGCTGTATTGCGGTACAGTTTAAGAGTCAGTCACACGCGTACATTTCATTAACGTTTATAACCTCAAAAAGTTAAATCAAACGTCGTCCACCAGTAGAGCACCAAATAAAACTCACTTTAAATTAATTAAATCTGAAATTGGGAATTCCGACTACCTATACAAAGGTATAGGTCTGACTGGCATCAATCTGAAAGAGAAATAACCAGGAAATATGTCTGCTTGGAAACAACATATTATTGTGTCTGAATAAAGAAAAACTTGATTCAGACATAAGATTCCTTCCTTTCTATGTATGTATTTATATTTTGTCAACTGCGGCAGATATCGTTGTACTCTGAACCTATGTAGTTATTTTTATCAGAGAAATTTTTATTTTTTTGTTTGATTGTGTTATGGTCACAAGTACCACATGATGTTCTCTGTAACAATATATGGTTGCGATGAATAAATTATAGTTGTTTTTAACATTACTTTTGTCACCATAAACAAATTATGCTCTTAGATTGTGTTTACCTCAACCATGTTTTTTTTCGTGTAGGTTCGCAAAAAATTTTGAAAGTTACCACGAACAAACAATTGTAATGCTATAATCCTACCCTTTGTTTGACTCTTGGTAACAGATATCTAACAGAATATCACCTCTTGTTAACCCTGCGGAACACAGGGTAAATTCTGTTATACGCACCAAATAGTTCATTTGTGAAACTAGCAATGTCATTAAATTTTTTTACTCATAAGCGTGATGACCGTATGTCGCGATCTAATTTGAAGAGGTTTTTCATTCATTCTCTTTGTTAGATGACGTACAGAAACTGAGATTATTTCTTAATTTTAGACAGGTTTTTTTAACATCATAAATTTTCATGTTGAATTCTACGAGTATCTCACATTTAAATCTGTTTACGTCACGTGATTTTAATTTTTGTGTGAAAAAGATAAACAGAACCAATTTAACAGAACTAATTAGCTGCTGCTGTCTAAACTTACTCAACTTAGGAACACATGAATGTAGGGTATTAAAATCGCAATTAATGCATTTGCATTATGTGTCTCTTTCAGCCAGGCAAACGTACATACATGCATGCACACATGTGTATGTGGATACAAGAAATAACTCAGTCCAGTACAATGCATATAACAAAACAAATGGCACATAAGAAGAAAAAAAAAGCCTACGATTGAAACCCGATTGCTGTCTAAATGAGATAGATATTGTGTATAAATGTTTGTATTTTTGCACAAATATATCCAGGGTCTACTTAATAACTGACTAATTGACTAAGAGGCAGACTAACCATGTGGCAAAATAGACAACCGACTAATGTTAAGCAAACACAGGCTATAAAAGTAAGCTGCATTTGGATGCACGATCACAGTTAAATGTGAACGCGCTATTTAAACTTAACGGTAAAATTCGGGAAAAAGCTTAGAAAATTCAAATAATTCAGTAACTACAACTAAACTGAAACTACAAAGAAGAAAGAAAATTAAAGTGCAAAAATATTTAATCAAAATATAACTATTTTTTTTTTATTATATTTGTGTTATAAGAAATGAATAGATAAAAAGAAACAAAACGTTTGAACAAAAGTTTCAGTAAATTAACTAAAGTGTTTTTTTGCTTTGTGATCGGCAATAAAAAAATACTCAACATTGAAAATGGCATTGGAATTGCTTAAAGATCCTAATTTAATATCGCCTGGCAGTGTTTTCTATTTTTTATTATTACCAACATTTTTATTGTGGGTTTTATACTGGCGCTTATCTCGGCGACATTTATACGAATTGGCCGATAAACTACCAGGACCCGATGGATTACCAATAGTGGGTCATTTGTTTGACGTGTTGGGACCAGCTTCGTGTATGTGATTTAATAATATAATAAGAAAAAAAATATTAAAAAATTAAAATAAATCTAAAAATCAATTAAGTTTCTTTAAAAACAAAAACTAATTGAATAGATCAGTTTTATTTATTATAAAGCTCACATAAACATACATTCGTAGGAAATTAAAGAAATTACTAAGTTTTTATACAAATCAAGTTCCTTAATATTTAAAACCAAGAACAGCTAAAAAAAATCAAACTTAATAAGAAAAATTTGTTTGAAATTACTTAAAAATATTTATTTAAAAATTACACAATTCCAGCCTTTGAAATAGGATGGTAATTTCTCCTGGTATTAAAAGTAGCTTTTGAACCCTTTTTAAGGGTTAGGCAGAGGTTTGAATTAAAAATTTTATTTTATTTTAATATTATATTAATTTTTTATTTGTAACAAATTGTGTTTTTTCAAGTCATTCTTAACTCGTTTATTATTAACATCGAAGGAGCACAAGTTTGCATCCCACAGAGGGGACTTTCGAAAAATATAATGTAATAAATCTGGCACTTCTAGCCAAAACAGAGATTAATTAATAGGAGCTTTAGCTATTTAAATATATATAATATTTTTTATTTTTAAGGGAAATCATAAACAGATAAAATTCCATCATTTCGATTGAAATTTATTATGCGCTTTTTGTTTCTTCACCATTCGAAATCTATATGTATAATAAAATAGTAACCCATTTCCAGTCTGTCTGTCTTTGTAATTTTGTTAAAACTGGATGTGTTTTAACAAAATTTTGTGAGGAGGTACCTTAGTATCCTGATTCTAATATAGGATACTTTTTTCCGCAAAAATATCTTATTTGCAAGAGAAAAAGCAGTGAAAGTACGCCGATTTCTTACCGATTTAAAGGTACTGCATACTTTAAGGTATATTTTATTTTTAAAAGCGGTATATTACTAACACGGTTGCGCAACAGACAGCGCTGTTTTAAAATAACGGAAATATGAATTAAAAGCGGAATATTTTAAACACGGATGGCGCTGTTTTAAAATAATCACAAAATAATAATACTTTGTGAAATTGCAATGTTATTAAAAATTTTTAAAGACCTTTAACAGGGCTTTAAAATAATATTTAGAACTTTATATAAATTTTAGAATTTTATATCGGGATGGCATGTGCAGAAATACAGTGGCTTAAAGTTGACCACCTCAGATTCAACAAAAATCTGAGACTTACAACTTTCTTAAATTTTCACCGCTTTCAAACATTTACAGCCACTGTGCAATCGTGCCTTAACTTACAGGGAGATAAATCTTTTATTTTTTCTTCGCTAAATTTATTAAATAATTAATACAATTTTCTTTCAACTACAATTAGAGTTGGGATAAAAAATTAACGTTATGAAAATAACAAAAAAAAAGTATTAAAATTTTTTAATATTTTTATTTTTAATACTTTTTTAATTTTTTAATTTTTTCTGATGATGCTACACAATGGAGTAGCGAAATATTCATAATAAAAATAAAAATAATTAACGACTTAAAGCTTGAAAATAAAAATAATTAAATTACAAATTATTAAAAAAGGTCAAATAAACTATATCAAAATTAATAACATTGTTTAAACCAGCTGAGATTTTTTATTTATTTATTTAACTTAAAAGATCATAAAGAACAAAACGGGGAGAGGACTTGGGGATGTCAATTACACATCCAATTACGCAATTATATTGAACTGTAATTGGAATTTTTCAATTACAATTACATTAATTATTTGTAATTTTAATTGAGATTTTTACTATTACACATTACATGTAATTTGTGATAATCGTAATTGAAAAAATTCAGTTATAATTACGTGTAATGAAAAATTTTTAGGAATATAACTGAATTTTGTTCCATTGCAAGAAATGATTGTTAGTTAGCTAGTTACAATTACTTGTAATTGCAATTACAAGTAGTTGTAATTGACTTTAGTCCCTGATTTAAATTACAATTACTTGTAATGTGTAATTGAGAATATTTAATTACTCATTACCTGTAATTTTAATTGTAATTGAAATGTTATTGAATCCTCCCATGTTTGACGTGGAGAAGCCTAAAAGGCTTATATTTTCAAGGTAAAGGTTACGAAGAATATATAAAATTTTGAGTTTTGCATGGTGCTCTACCAATATAGGACTTTTAATTTAAAATTTATTCGCCTCCTTCACCCTGACCTACACCTTCGCGTGGGCAGTCAGTTTTCTTAAATTCAGTTTCTATATAAAAATTTGAGTTTAGAATAGTTCTCCACCAATATACGACATTTGATTTATAATTAATGACAATTTGAGTTTCTCAAATTCAGTTTCTATATAAAAATTTGAGTTTAGAATAGTTCTCCACCAATATACGACATTTGATTTATAATTAATGACAATTTGAGTTTCGAATGGTACTCCACCAGTATACAGCTTTAATTTAATTTTTTCCTTTTTAAGGTTATAAATGAAAAATAAATCAAATTCACTGACTGATTAACGCAACCACTTATAACTGGACCGCAGTACAGCTATTCGTGGTAGACCAATCAGCCAATGCTAGAGTGAGTCTTAATTCACCCGAAAGCCGAAAAGCAGGGACGGTCTGAAAGCCCTTAACCGATAATGACAAAAAAGCAAGCGCATTGTTTATCAACCCTCAGGAACTTTACGACTGTTAGATTTTTAAAGCAAAGAATTTGCGCTCATAACAATTATTGTGAATTTTTATTAAATTTGTTTTTCTATATTTCAGCTGTTTTTAAAACTGTTATACGTAAAAGTGCAGACTTCCCATACGTGACCAAAATGTGGCTTGGACCAAAATTTACGGTTTTTATTTATGATCCAAGAGATGTTGAAATATTACTAAGCAGCCAAGTGTATATAGACAAAGCATCCGAGTATAAATTTTTCAAACCATGGCTGGGTGATGGTCTACTTTTAAGTACAGGTAAGAAAGTATGTACATACATATGTATGTGTGCTTGACCAAATGAATTAAAATATAAAAATAATATTCATTTATAAAAATGTATACCAGAAGAGAAAAAAAATCATGAGTCACTTGGATGGAGGCACATTGTGCCATTTATTTACTTACAAAAAAAAACTAAAAACATTAATTTAATGCGACATTTAAAAAACATATCGAGTGTATGAAGACATGAAAAGATAATATTTAAGTAGAAAATATTCATATTCTGTAGTATGTTATTAACCTCTTAAAAAGTAGGAAGTGAATAATGAACAATTTTTATAAAATGAAACATATAACACAGGCAAATAATGTTTACAAAATGATTACCTCACATTTTTTTGAATGGATAAAACTTAACGGAACTGTTTGTTAAGTTTATCTTTAGACCAATGTAAAAGGATGTTATACAAAATGAAACCTATGCTTCTATGATCGCATTGTGATTGTTTTTCAAGAGATTATCAAATCGTTCAGACTTTTATAATCGGTGTTTAAATTTTAAGGGCCGATGTTGATTATCACACAAATTATTTAGGATATTATTGTCATTTCTTTTTATTTTGATAATACTGGTATGTTTCAATTATTTATAGAACAAAATATCGGCCAAATGGCCGCCACGACCTCTGCGGCACACCTCCATCCGATGCTCCAAATTTTCGATGTCGCTGAGGCATAATTGAGGTTCCACGCCGTTAATTTGCCGAATTATCACATCCTTTAGCTTTTGAATTGTTGCTGGCTTATCGACGTAAACCTTTTCTTTCAAATAACCTCAAAGAAAGAAGTCCAACGGTTTCAAATCACATGATCTTGGCATCCAATTGACATCGCCACCACGTGAGATAAAACGGCCATTGAATTTGTCGCGCAAAAGAGCCATTGCTCACATCCATATTTTCCATTTCGGGCCATAAAAAGTTCGTTATCATCTCACGATAGCGAAGACCATTCACAGAAACTGCCTGAACGGCCTCATTTTGGAAAAATACGGCCCGATAATACCGCCAGTCACTCTTTGTGGGTGCATTGGTTTTTCGACAATACCTTTTGAATTATCATTCGCCCAAATGCGGCATTTCTGCTTATTGAGGAATCCATTGAGGTGAAAGATGATCTTCTTCGAAAATTGATCATCCAACGTTACCATTTCTTGCCACCATTCTGACCATTGTTCGATTGTGTATCTTTCCATGGTTCAAATTGAGTTAGTCTGAAACATCGGCCCTTAAAATTTAAGATGTCTATAAAACATTAATATTGTAAAGTAAAGTTGTACAAACTTATCATAACGTCTTGGATAACAAAAAATACCTTCCACGTACCTAGTACCGATATGAGTACGGATACCGATATCCATTCCACTAAGGAATTAGTTAATTTATATCGTGTTACTCTTTAACATTTCGTATCGTTTCACTTTGTGTCTAAGTTATACATATTGTAGCTGGAAAGATATAATATGCGTTACTTTTGTTAATTTACTTTCAAAAATTTTCTTCGTATTATATTTTTAATTTTCACAGATATTTTAGTAGATTTTTGTAGATTTTTACGTAACAGTTAAGGCCGGAGCACATATAATCCGTCATGCGTTATACTTTGCCGTATTCAACTGAAATCAAAGTAACAACGCACGAGGTTGACACAATGAGTACTTTGTTGTGTAGTAACGGCACACCCTACGATAACGTGCCCTGTGTAAGAGGCACGATAAACGAATTAGGTGAGTCGCACAGGTACAGTGAGTAGCAATTTTTAGAACATGGCAAGCCATGGACCCATGTTCTAACCTCTTGCTTAGGGGTTGGTGACTATCCAACTTGAGAATGCAACAACACATTTTGATCCACAATGCACCTACTCTGCATACATCGATCTTAAACCGTAACCACCACGTGTACCCCCGAAGGGGACCTCACCAATAACCGGTCATAGAGACGAGAGTGTTTCTGTGGGGCTACCGATTCCCATGGTACCAGTCCGTTGGGCACTGGTCGGGCCACGAAGAGAACCCGTGTTATAAAACAACAGATCTTTTCTTCCACATTTGGGCTCCAGGAACCCTAGCGTCTGGTGCCCCTATTGTTTTCCCCAAGAGCACCGCGTCAAAGCATTTGCAATGACAATTGGTACCCCCGGGGGGGAGGGGCAACGACGTTTAACGTATGACAGATTCTATGTACCCCTACTTTTAGTTACGATACATTTTAATTAAGCAGCAATATGTTTTCCTTATGCTACAGTTTTAGTCCGTTGATGCGTAACTGCACGATAGAAATCAACTAATTCTACCACTATTCCCATTAGTAGTAGACGTGAATACCACCGAAACTGCAGCCCCCCATTCTTAAAAACTTATTTCATTTAAAAAAAGAAACAGAATATATACATACATAATATTAGAAATTTTTTTTCCAAATATCTGCACTCATTTGATTTTTTATCACTGTTTATCTGCTTTATTGCGTAATTTAATAGAATGATTTAACAATTTAATTTTTGCATATTTTTGCTTGTGGTCGATTTTAAATAACACTACAAAATGCTAATTGAAATATAATAAAATAATTCACGCTTTTCATTGCACACATTTTCCAGGTCACAAATGGCGTTCACATCGTAAATTGATTGCACCTACATTCCATTTAAACGTTTTGAAGAGTTTCATTGATCTCTTCAATGAAAATTCACGCAACGTAGTGCGTAAACTTCAGGCAGAAAATGGTAAAACGTTCGACTGTCACGATTATATGAGTGAGGCGACTGTTGAAATTTTATTGGGTAAGTAACAATTATTACTTTTGTTAAATTGTTAACTTCTATTAAGCGTTTTTGAATAGAAATATGTACAAATAAATTACAATGAACAATGCAAATCTATGTTAATTATTTCCTCTCTTAACTTGTGTTAACAATTGTTTAAATGATTACTCGTGTGTATTTGTAAATACAAATGTTGTTATGTGTTTGCTACACCAGTAGTTAATATTTCACGCACTTTTTAATTACATTGTTGCATAACTAATCAAGCTACTATCAATGCTTGATTAACAATAACAATAAAAATATATGTTAATGACATTGTCCGTTATTTTACATTTCAAATTATTGCGGTTTTCAATTTTGATAAAATGCCAAATGTTATAATAATTTGTGTGGCAAAAAATGCAAATATATCCTTAAAATAAATGTTTATAAAAAAATATTATCCGCTCGTATATACTATTAGACACTCGCTCGATAAAGTCTGCGTACAAATTAAATAATTTTAAAATTTTTTTAAAAATAAATAATTTTAATTTATTTAAATGCACGTATTAAAATTACATCAACTCAAAATTCATATATATCTATACATATAATAAAATAGTAACTCATTTCCGTCTGTCTGTCTTTATGCTTTTCATTTGTGTTCGCATCACGTAAAAACTACTGGATGGATTTTAAAAAATTTTGTGAGGAGGTACCTTAGTATCCTGGTTCCAATGTAGGATACTTTTTTTCCACAAAAATATGTAATTTCCAAGAGAAAGTGCAGAAAAAACAGTGCAAAACGCAATTTCCGGTTTAAAAGCACTAAAATTTTCGGTTTAAAACTGGGATATTTTCAACACGGTTACATATATTTTCAACACACCTTTTTATTTTTGAAAGTGGGATATTTTAAAAACTGTTGCGCAACATTAGGCGTCAATTTTTGTATTTTTACTTTGTGGAATTACAATGTTATTAAAATATTTTAAACACCTTTTACAGAGCTTTACAATAATTTTTAAAATTTTTTATAAATTTTAGAATTTTATCCATGTACCTTTATATAAAGTAAATACAAAAACTATAACTGAAGCACTATAAAAGTAAGAGTCTTACAAGTGGTGTGGAATACTTTCAAAGCAAAATCGAGCAAAATATTGTCAGGACGCCCACACAGCTAGTATGTATATAAAACTAAAAAAAAAATTCAGAGTACATACTAGCAAATTAATTAACAAAATATAATAAATTGTTAAAACATTGGAAACAGTATGTGTACATAATTGAGCTCTATATTTCAATAGTGGCGTACGTCCACTTATCAAAAAATCAAGATATAAATACATACATATGTCCATTTCTATGGGATAATTTTTGTTTTTTGCAACTAACCTATATATTTTTTAAGAATATAAGGACAAGATATGCAAAGCAGACATATTTTACTGCATTACTTCCGAAATAGCAAGAATGCATTGCAAGCTCTAAAGTTATGTGCAAAAATTAGGGATGGAATGGTACTACTATGATATCGATATTTTTTCTCGATACGGTTTCGGTCGTATAGTATCGATGCCTACTCGATATCGAATAAAAAGTATCGATACTCACTCGTATCGGTAAATTTTTTTCGCAGAATAATTGCGAAGAGAAACAGCAGGAAATAATTACATTACATTCTCTAAGTACACGATAATATTTTGTCACATTGAATGGAAGGTACATCGCTACATACTATTCCAATCCAGTCTGTGTTTTGTTAGACTATGCACATTAGTATGAGGGTTACTTGTGCAAAGTTTCTAGACTCTACCCATTACAGATTTCCAGGTTGACAATAATAATTGTTCACTTTTTATGGGAGGTACTACGCCCACAATTCCTATTCAGCCTGGTGCAAAATATCAAATATCTACCTATTATAACTCTCTAGCTACTTAGAAAAGTGAGCGTAAAAGTGGGCGTGGTCAAATTTCTTTTCGTAAAAACCTAAGTTGGGGTATGATGAAGATTTAAAAAAATGTTTACTAAATCGGTGCAGCGATTACCAACGAACGACATTTGATTTTAATTATATACTCGTACATATACATACATATAAGATGGATATGAAAACTAACTTTTTATATTTTCAAATACAAATAGTCAAATCTGTTGAATACTGATCTGGTTTTGAATTAGGGGTCGCCTGGTTGTGGACAATTGCCAGTTGTTTGTAGTTTAGTCAAAATTTTCATTTTGGACTTTTACATCAGATCCACCAGTTGTAAATATAGAGGACTCTTTAATAAAATTTCTCTTTTTTGTATAGCCCTCCCGGAAGAATAGGGAACGCTTAAGCGGATACATTTTAATCGCGGGTCTAAATGGGTTTCCAACGCTACAATATGGTAGTCTATCGTACAGAATATTTTGCTGGATTCACATAGTTTGGTTTGTAATTGTGTGACACGTTCTACCGGTAAAGGATCGTCTTAAAGCTCCGATCCAAGTTTTTCTAAGTTTCTCAAATGGAATTACATTCTTTTGGGCCGATTTTACGTTTTCTCTGACCTTTTCAAGCAAATAATGTCAAATATATTCTTTAACCAGGAGTTTTCTTTACTGCGGAAAACATATGGTTCCTGTCCAAATATTAAGCGTGATGCAAATATTTGCAAATATTTGCACTATCACTAAACGCAGATTTGGAAAAAATCTTCACTAACTCAAATAGTGCAAAATTTGTACTTGTAATCAATGAAAAACTGCATTAATCACACTATGTTGCTTTAAATTTAGTGCAAAATTTTTGGGTTTCCCTCAAGTTAGTGAAATGTTGCAATATATTGCAGAATTGAAATCAAATTTTAGTGCAAAAATTTTTAAACTCATTATTACTAATGTTCAAAGGCCCCCAACCAAAAAAAGTGGTTAAAATGAAAATGCATTGGTTTGCTAAACATTTAGCAAAGTGACACAAACCTACCTTGTTGAAAGCTGATAGATATGCTACTGATTTAAAATTATTACATGTTTTGTTCTCTTTGTGAGATTGTGATTGAGATTGTGTATGTGCTCACATACCCTTAGGGGTTTGCGTGGGCGCTCTAGCTAATGTTGATTGAGACTGCAAATCAGTGTTGGGATTTGTGGTACAATTGTACAACAATTTCATATAAAATTTATTCAATATTATAAAGGGCTAGTTCGATTGATCCAAAATTTGACATAGACGTAGCAGAAGAGCGTCTGACCTTAAGTTTTAAAGCTAGGGATCATTCACTTACCAGTGGTGGCGCTATGTGGCCTCAAAATTGAGAACCTCACACCCTCAAATTTTTTTAGGGCTTGGCATTTTTTCAATTTTTTTCGAGTTTTTAAAATTTTACATCGTCTTAACATTTTTTCAGATTTTTTCGTAGAGTTAACAATTAAATGATTTTCAATTTAAAAACTTCAAAATTATTAAATTTTTGTGTATTTTAGCCTAAAAAAGGGCCATTAATCTTTTTTTCATAAAATAAATTCCTATGAAATTATAAAAATTGTATATTTTAAACCAAATTGCGTATAAAAGTGATGATCCTAGTAGAAAATGGAGGTCCTTCAATTTGATATATATTACATCGAAATTTTTTCATTATCCTACATTTTCTAAAATACCAAAGGGATCTGAAAAAGAAGACTGATGTAAAAAAGCTATATATATTCCCATTATTGCTGAAAGTATTTCATAACCCTAGTCCATATGTGGACTTTATGGGATAAAGCCTAAAAATTCCAATTTTGGGATTTTTGGTATTTATTTTAGGAATTGCGGGATTTCCTTTACTTTAATTTTAAAAATTCGTATACGCTTTGATTTTCGTAGACTAATGTCCACAGAAAAGAAATTCAAGGAATGAATTATCATCACCTTAAAATACCTTAGTATTAAAGTTTTAATTAGCATCTTTTAATGTCGAGCTACTGTATGTATGTTTTGCTTGTTTTTTTCCTTAATGTCAAATAATGGTACAATTGATGATGATTTGGTACAATTTTATCACTCGGGCGGTACAATTTTAACATTGTCAGATCCCAACACTGCTGCACTTGTTAAAACATCACTACAAATCAACAAAATTAATTAAACAATTTTTCACTATCACTAAGTGTGAGTAAAGATTGCAAAATTAGTGCACTACCCTCAACTATGAATTCTAGTGATGCTTCAACTTCAATCATATCTCTTGAAATATTCTTAATCACGTTAAAATCAGTTTTAGAAATCATGCAATGATTTAATTTCAGTCTTTTTTACATATTAAAATTAAAGAAGTCCTGCAACATTTAGATTGTTAGTCACACCAATATAAAATTACAATTGCATAACTTAAAAATAACTTTTAACGCAAATAGTGCTTACTTTGCGAAAATGTAGCTTAATATTAATTTCTTTCTTTTTTCACTTTTTTAACAAGTTTTATTTTTTTTTTTTTCTTTGTTTTGCATTTTTTCGTAACTCATTGGAGCTTGACTATTTTTATTTGACTTTTTCAATTGAGGATCTACGTCATGGTAGCAAGTTTTTATTTGTTTCTTTAGGTTGAATTCGCACGTTACTGACACATGCTCATGGTTTCGAATCAGGTTTCTTGGTAAGATGGTTAAATGTTTCTTTGGCTCCCCTATGTAGGCCAAAGAAATGAAAAGTTTGCAATTTGTATGGTTTGCTGGTTGGACACTAAGTTAAATAAAGAAATGTATAAAACATAGTATTATGCAATATAAATGTATATTTGTTATATTTTACTATTAAGATGGCAAACAAAAGTTTTTTCCTACAAACTCTTTACTTAACGGAAGTTAAAATGTGTTGAGTTCAATGTAACCACTGGGATTGTAGCTCAGCTTGTGGTAAAATGGTTTTTCAGATAGATATTAGGAATATTTCTAACACTTTGCGTTTTTTTTAAGAAATTAAAACCAATATTTGGGTTAATGAAAAAATGTTTCTGTAAAAATAGTACATCAACACAAAACACACAATAAATGAGGAGTAAAGTAAATGTTTTATTTAAAAATTATTTAAATCATGTTTATTAATTTGAGTCTTTAAAGCAAATATTTAATTCTTAACGGAAATTTTGAATTCTTAAAGTCTTAGGTTACTAAGGTTAGGTTAGAAAAAGGCTTGTGCCGATAGAATGACACTTTCACTCGACGACCAAAATTCTGCTAATACGTAAGTCGATCCCTTCACTTAGGCAGAGAAGTTCCATTTCCCATCTTTAGCCTAGCCTGAGGCTTCGTAGTACCGGGAAATGCCGCATAATATGCTCAATGGTTTATAATATCCCTTTGTCCTCGCACATCCTAAAGATATCTGATATACTGCACACCAATCACAGCCTACCGGGGCACACTTAATGTCTGAACAATAATTCTTGCGAAAAAACCGACTTCAAAACCGAGAGATGGTCATTAATTCTAAACAAAAAAAAAATAAATATAAATAGCAATATGCCAAAAAAATCAACTTTTTCATTTTCAAGCTATGAATCCCGAATGATTTTATATGTTTCGGGGGTAGAGTCAGGTACCCTACTTGCTTATTAGAATGCCCCTCACTTGTCCTAAAACGGATATTTAGGGTGGCCCTTAAAACTTGGATTTTTTGACTTTTTATGAATTTAACGCATTATTTATGTTTATAGCTACAAAATCAATGTTTTTATGTGTTGAATAGTTAGTTTGGGTTGTAATCTTCCATTTTTGGTTTTTGTTGGAATAATACACTGAAAAAAACAAAGTGGCAAAAACAAAACTTGGAAGTAAGAAAATAGTACTTCTAACATTTAGCGCGGCACAAATTGGGCTGAATATTATGGCTTGCCATGCAACACAGTTGTTAATGACATTAAAATCTAAAATTCTGCCGTGGTGCTTGGCGATTGCATTTTTCGTTTACAAGAAAATAAGGAAAATGTAAAAAAAAGGCGAAAAAAATGAAAAAAATGGGGTTTTTTGACCTTCATTCACTTATAACTTTTGAAGTAGGATTGTTATTTTCAAGCACCACCGCAGAATTTTAGATATTTTAGTCATCAACAACTATGTTTTCTCCCAAGGCATAATATTCAGCCGAATTTGTGCCGTATTCCAAACAGTACAGCCTATTTTCGACAAATTTTATTAATTGATTAAAAAAACAGGGTGAATTTTTAAAAAAACGTAAAATTATGCTACTGAAATTAGTTATACATTAGTTATTAAGAACATAGACACTGTTTTCACTTTGGGAAACAAAATTCCCTTCCATGTGATAAGTAAATATACTTATATTTCATTTACTCTTGTGATAAAGCGGTATTTTAGCCGTCACCTTTGCGTGCTTATGAATTACACAGCCTGACAAAAATATAAAAAGGTTCTGACCCTGAAAACAGACCCACCAATTCTTATGTATTATGACCTCCTGAATGCGATGCCGCCATAAGAATTGAATTCTATCGTTGGGTTTTCATGTAATTTACAAGGAAAGTCCGCAAAGTGAACTTACCTAATTTGTAAATTTGACCATGTTAAAAAGTGTTTGTTTAAATGCATGTTACTTTTAAAATTTTTGACAGATTTTATTAAAACACCTCTTATTTTCTTCGTAATAAACCAAACTTAATATTATATAAAGAAATAAAATTTTTAAAAATTTTAACTACCAATAAGTCAAATTTACAAAGAAACCGGGTAGGTTCAATTTGTGGACTATCCTTGTAAATTACAGAAAAACCCAACAATTGAATTCATTTCTAATGACGGAATCGAATTCAGAAGGTCAAAATACATAAGGATTCGTTTCTGGGTCATAATTTTTTTTATTTTTTGTGGGATTGTGTTATCAATCTCTTATTATCTGTTCTCAAATGATTTACTAAATAAAAAACAGACGAAAAAATAAACGTCAAAAGTCGTTTACTTCACTTTCAATAATTCAATAAAATTGATAATATTCAAAAGTTGTCATTCCCTTGTCTTCCTCAAATTATTTCATTGTAAATAGGCCGTTACAAGTTTTTGATGTTGTTATTTTTTTTTGGTTTTTCTTTGTATCAATGCTTTTATTTAGAACATTTTTTACTGATTTACTCTTATTTACTCTCTTAGAATATACAAATAATTGATAAGAGCATCTTTATTAGTGTGATCAATAATCTCAGAATTGCATGCGAATTATTGCATAGGTGCAACGATAATAATTTGTTATTATCTTTTATAATTTATTCTTAATTGATTAACTGAAAGTCAAGTAAAAAGAAAGTGTTTTTTTAATTTTTTTCCAATTCTGTTTTCTTTAAAAATTGTTTAAAAATGTATCAAATTTGTAAAGCTTCTATAAATTGTTTATATAAAGATACTTACAGTCATTTAAAATGGAAAAATGGTTTGAAAAATAGTGACGTGTTTGACTTTTTTAAACTTTTTATGGTTAAAAATATAAATGCGCTGTGTACTTACGATAAAGATAAAATTGTTGAATTTTTAAACGAAGTAGAAGGTCCTCTCGAAAGAAGAACAGTGCTACGAAAATTTGATTACTTTAAATTGCAATGCACCAAAAAGTCTAAAGAGGTCTTTTTAAACCTTCAATTCGATGGCATATGCAAAAAAGTTGATTGGTTTAAAAACCGTTTTAGCAATCCCGAATTCATAGTAAAACTTAAGGAAAAAAATATATTACGGCTAAAGAGTCAGCTGAAATTTTGCAAAGCAAACAACAATATCATTGAATCAAAACAAAATGATATTGCTATCTACAAGATGTTGGAAATGCCAGTCAGTTATACTAAAATCGTGGAAGTAATGCGGCTTTTTAACAGAAGTACTTCGCTTAGAACAATTTTTCGATTTAAGGATAAGTTTAATTATTTGGTTGAATTATCAACAGCTAAAATGCTAGAACAAATACTGAAAAATGGTAACAACTTTACTCTCCATCATGACGAGACAACTATGGGAGTGCATAAACTTCAAGCTTTTGTTTTAACGGCAATAATGGAGAACGAATTCCATGAAATTTTAATCGGAATTGAAAAAGTACCTACAAAAGGAACACATTATCAGTTGCAGGTGTTGCTCAGCTGTTTAAATAGAATGGACAAACTCTTGCATTCTGCAGGAAATTTAAAAAAACAATTTTTGATGAAAATAGAGGCATGCCTTGCTGACAGTGCTGCAACTTCCGCTGCCTTTAATAAATTGCTTAGTGCAGAGAGACTGAAAATCGCAAACGAAAGTGAATTGGTAGTGCTTAAAGAATTGCAATTAAAGGACTGCTTTGTACATGCCTCTAACAATGTTTCCAAAGACACCATTGAAGTACTCAGTAATACTTGCAATGAGTTCGTTTCCAAAATCAAAAACATTGCAAAAGTTATGAATTTAAAAAATGCTGCTTATCACCCTATATCCGCTGATTTCAAAAACTTTCAGACCGAAATGGAAATTTCCCACCCAAAAAGCATTGGTGATTTGGCAGGCCACAGGTTCATGTTTTTATCTGATTTAGCTTGGCAAATATTGCAATTAAAAGATTTGCTATTTCAGTTTGTGCAAAAATATCCTGAAGCGTACACCGATGCTAAAATGATTCATGGTAATATTACAGACACAAATTTTCTGTATCAACTTGAAGTCTGTGTACTTATCCACGCAGCTTGCATTGAACCACTAAAACATATTAGCACTTGTAAATCAATTGTTGCTTGTGATCATCTTACTTTCAAGGATGTGCTGTATCAAATATTTGAATATTTAGAGTTCGAAGAAATAAATAAAACGTCGTTCTTAAATTTAATTCCCCACAAATTTCAATTTGCGTTTAACACAGACAAGCTTAATTTGCTTACTGCAAATTTGAAAAAAGATGTTAACATTTTCCAAACAGTTTTAGCGGCTGCGAAAGATTCAATGTTAAAAAGATATATAGATAGACCTGTAGATGATGTATACTCATTCCACAGTAATATCAATGTGGAGAGAGTGTTTGCGATGGCGAAGAGGAACGAGGATATGGCACCTCATAAAGAAATATACACCAGATGTCAGCAAGTTAAGGCCAAATGCATTCACTTCCTTTTCGATAGTTTGCAGTTCTATCCAACGAAGCAAGATATAGAAAATGGTGTGAAAATAATGAAAAAGGTTTTTCAGGAAAATAAAAAATGGAATGCTGAGGAACGAATAAAGAGATTGGAAGAGATGGAGAGCAAACAACAAGTAAAAAAACGACGTACGGAGAGTAAAATCCTATTTATAAATTTGCTTGATGTGAATGAGCCTATGGAATTATTTAATTTATTAAATGAACTATGTTATGTCGATGTACAGAGTAATCGGATAAAAATTCTTAAAAAGCAATTAAACATGTTGAGAGGTTTAAATTATAAATATCACGGTGAAAAAGTTTGGCAAACAGCAAATTTGGATTTAGAGTCCCAACTCAAAGAAAAGCTAAAGAATTTGCACTCTTATGTAGATCTCTAAAAATTTAAATAATAAAATAACTTGATGTTTTTAAAAGTATAAATAATAAAGATTTCTGTTAAATACAATTCTAGTAAAATAACTAAAAATTTTTTTCGCAAAACTAAAAATGTAAACTTAAATGATCAATTTAATAAAAGTTTCATATATATTTTAATATAAATTTGGTTCTATTTCATTATCTAATAGATCTTTTCTTTCTCATTCGCTTATTTTTTATCCGATTTTCAAGTTTTTTTTTTGTTGGAAAGGTATTTAAATTACCTTTCTAATTGTTGAATTTTGTTAGTACAAATTATTGCCGCTAGATGGCGTAAAATTCATTTTTTTTGAAAAATGCATCAAAACACCCTGTATTTGCAAATATTTTGAGTTCATATGTTCTGCAAAAGTACTCGCCATATGTTTTTGTACAAAGTTGCCAAACAACATTTGGTCGAATTCTGGAAATTTAACTTTTGATTTTCTTTAAATTTTGATTTTCTTCCAGAACCAAAAAATAACGGTAATTTTGTAAATAACGGAATTATAAAAAAGTCGCGGAACAAAAGTTGCTTCTGATACCCTAAAGAACCATTTTCAACAATAAAAAAGTTCTTTTTCGCAAAAAGTCGATTTTGGCATATTGCTAAATATAAATGAAAGTAGTCTGTAAGAACTAGTATTAAAACCATATAAAAACTAGCTGTGCCCGCTACTTCGTCAGCGTCCTTCAATATTTTTTTCGATTTTGCTTTGAAAGCAATCCAGACCAATGACCCTTACGATTTTAGTTTTTTTTTTTTTAAGAGTAGTAACACTCAGGCGATTTATGCCTAAATTAACTGTATTACTTCTTTTAGAAAGGGAAAGTAGTAGATAAGACAAATGGTTAGTGCGATGGTAAAGCTTCGCAAGCGCTTCTGGTGTTCTTTAGGCGAATTAGTTTGAAGATAGCACAGCCAATTTATAATCTGTTATGTATTTTTTTACTTTATAAAAAGTAAAGTATTCATATCCGGTTAGTTCAACTGCGTACTTTCACTGCCTTTTCTTCTCTTTCTAAGATATTTTTGCGGAAAAAAAGTATCTTATATTGGGACCAGGATACTTAGGTACCTCCTCACAAAATTTTGTTAAAATCCATCCAGTAGTTTTTACGTGATGCGAACTTCAATGAAAAGCAAACAGACAAACAGACGGAAGTGGGTTACTATTTTATTATATGTATAGATATAGGCTAGTATTAAAACCATATAAAAATAAACAAAATGCGCAAAAATTACGTATAGTATGCATTATTTACCTTCTATTTAGCAAGTATAGAAGTAAAGACAAATAGCGTAGAAAGACTACAGAGTTAATATGTATTAACAGTCGTAATTTAAATTAGCTTGTGAATTATCGTTAATTTGCATTAGCAGTCTTAATTCAAATGAACTTAAGAGTTTACAACTATTTCAATATGGCAACACAGTCTACAATCAATTAGGTAATGACAAATTATTTAAAACTATTTAAAAATTTCAATTATGGAACAGTTTCAGAAAGAGTAATTTTATCTTTATTTGAAATAAATGCTGATTTGTCACCATAGCATCCAATTGCACTTTCCTCCTTCTATCCATTTAATCAAAATATATGTAAATGCTAAATATATTTGCTTGACAAACAATGCTAAATGCACATACAATGCAACTGTCGTCTGTCAGTATAAAATTTTAATTCACATTCGTGAGCTTTTAATGCACATTAACTCTGTTGTCTGTCTACGCTATAAGTTATTTTTATTTGCTATTCAAAAGATATTGAAATTTGCACCAAAATTCGACTTTAATTTAATTTCAAAACTTGGCGTTATTGCAATGCTATAGCATACACATACTATGTAATTTTCAAGTGCCTAAAAGGCTCATTGATATGAATCATGCATTAAGGCCAGGATTCACTATCCTACACAATCGTACGATTTAGTCACAAAAAAATCTGACAGAAATCTATCCTACTTAAAAAATCGTTCAAAATGGCGTTATAGATGCCACACACATCATACAAAACAAGATTTTGCAACTCTGATCTCATGGAAAAATACTATTTTATGAATTGTTTCAATAGGTTATAAAATCGTACAGATCTGTCAAAAAGTCTGTCACACACATACACTTTTAATCCACACTATCATACTTTTTGAGCACACATGCAATTTTTGACAAATCGTACGACTGGGTATGATAGTGAATCATGGCCTTTAACAGCACTCATTTTTTTTTAATGTTAATTGCTAGCACAATATTCATTTTAGAAAATGCAAAATGTTGCCGTTTGAATCGTAATCATGCAGGTCTCTTGTCTCTTTTTTTTTTTTAATTGTATTGTGCACATAGTAATACAAACTTTGTTTACATTTGCAGTGTCTATCTATAACAGTTTAAAATACCATTAAAACACATATCGTCCTAAATAGAGAGGGCCTAACTCAGGTGAAGGTAAAACTTAATAGAAAGTGCAATATTTACAATGTAATTTGCTTGTAAAAGCTTTTTTTTAATATAAGAAAAAAAAATTGTTATGAAATCCCCTTTAAAATGAGCTATTACTCAACTTCCTACAGCTTATAGAACTGCAATAAGAATATATTTAATTCTCGAGCGCATATGCAAAAAAGCGATATTTTCCTATTTTGATAACCGTATAGCTAAAAATCTGTAAGAGGTAGAATTTTGTCTTTAAATTATATTTGGCTTCAGAAAGTGAAAGAATATAAATAACAAAAGTTTCAATAAAATCGGGAGTGGTAAATTTGAAAACAATCTTTTTTTTTTGGTTGATTTTATATCGTCCCCTTAATAACACACTGTGTAATTTTTTAAGTCATGGCAAAATAACCATATACGGACACCACTACGTGATAAAAGACCAAAAAAAAGACCCCTGTCTCCCAGTTTTGCCCAAAGTCCACCAAGTTTTTTTTTTATGGGCCCTCAAAGATGTGGGGCCTCGATGTCATTTTTGCAATAAAATGATCATTTACTCAAGCTCATATTTTGCAAACCGTTTGGAATCTTGATATACTCTCTGAGGCAAAGTTGTAGCTCTTGTCATAAAGAACAAAATTTTTTAACATATAAAATCAAAAAAAACTTCATCTTCAAGGTCAAAATAGCGAAAAACTTTAAAAAATTCAATTTTTTTACCTTTTTTCCCCTGTTCAGGTCCATAGGTAGCAAACCGTTCAAAATTCAAGGAAACAATCAACTACAAAAATGAACCTAAGATCTCAATAAACAACTTTCTAGAACATATGAACTTCCTAGGAATGATTCTTAGCGCTTAGGTAGCCGCAAAAATTTTTCACTTTTGCGGGAAGACAGGGGTTTTTTTTTGGTCTTTTATCAAGTAGTGGTGTCCGTATATGGATATTTTTTTTCGTGTTGCACTGTGTAAAACAATAGTGTATAACTTTTTCGCAGATAATGGAGTTTAAAGTTTTTGTTTTATTAGACATCGGGGAACACAGTAATATTTCAGAAAATAATCGATGGTTTTAAGTTGTGGTCATTTAAATATATGGTGGAATAGTCAGGCTACTAGTAGATGATATTTCATTAATTTACAAGTGCTTTATTTGCAAATAAATGAGATTCAAAGTACCATGATGTCACTTAGACTATTTTATTTGTTTTACAATATGTTTGAAAATCATTATGCACTATTTAATTTTGCATGGTATACACTATTTTATTTGAATTGACTCCAAATAATATATCGTTAAAAAATAGTGTATATCAATATACGATTTTATTTTGTAATAAATTAATAAAAATATTAAAAATAGTTAGTAATAAAAATAGTGTATGCTTTTTATACACTATTTTTCTATGAAATTATATTCAGAGTAACAACTAATTAAAACAGCATACCTGCACTTACACAATTATTAATGAAAAATTTCAAACACGCAATTATACGCTAATATTTCAATTGATCTTTTGACCCACTTTGTGGAAGTAGAATTTCACCAAACTTTTACCACATTTAGAATCAGTTACGTAGATTCTTATTATGCAATAAAAAAATAATGATGTATATGCGTATACACTATTATTTTATTAAGGGGACGATATATACAATAACAATTTGTAAACAATAATAACTTGTAAACAATATTACACAATAACAACTAACAACATTGTTTATATTTTTTACTCCAGAAACTGCTATGGGTGTTTCGAAAAAAACTCAAGAAAAATCTGGCTATGAATATGCCTTAGCCGTGATGAAAATGTGCGACATTCTACATTTGAGACACCGCAACCTGTTTTTAAGATATGAATTTCTGTTCTCACTTACAAAATACTACAGGGCTCAAGGAAAACTTTTAAATATAATACATAGTTTAACGAAAAATGTTATCAAGAATAAGAAAGAAGCCTTTTCTAAGGGCACAAGAGGTTCACTAGCCCAATACGAATGGACTGAAAATGGGGAACTAATAACAGAGAGCCTTAAATCAAATGGTGTAAATATTAAAAATGAAAAGGTAACGTCAGTGGAGGGTTTATCATTTGGTCAGGCGGAAGGCTTGAAAGATGACTTGGATGTGGATGAGAACGATGTGGGGGAGAAAAAGCGGTTGGCATTTTTAGATTTGCTGTTGGAAAGTGCACAAAATGGAGCTGCTATATCGGATACGGAAATTAAAGAACAAGTAGATACCATAATGTTTGAAGGTCATGATACAACCGCGGCTGGTTCCTCATTCTTCTTATCGCTAATGGGAATACATCAGCACATACAAGATAAAGTCATTGCTGAATTGGATGAAATATTTCAAGGTTCCGACAGACCGTGCACATTTCAAGATACTTTGGAAATGAAATATTTAGAAAGATGTTTAATGGAAACATTAAGAATGTATCCACCAGTACCACTTATAGCCCGAGAACTGCAAGAGGATTTGAAACTGGTGTCGAACAATTATGTTATACCTAAGGGATCAACCATTATAGTGACCACCATAAAATTACATCGCAATCCTTTGGTATACGAAAATCCTAATGTTTTCAATCCCGATAACTTTTTACCCGAACGCCAAGCAAATCGTCATTATTATGCCTTTATTCCATTTTCTGCAGGACCTAGAAGCTGTGTGGGTAAGTAGGCGTGAACAATTAAGCAGTCACAATTACTGTGTAACCTGTTTTATTTATATTTAAGGTCGCAAATATGCCATGTTAAAATTGAAAATACTTTTATCCACAATTTTACGTAACTATCGCGTTTATTCTGACATGACTGAAGAGGACTTTCAATTAAAAGCTGATATTATTTTAAAACGTGAGGAAGGCTTTCGTATCCGCTTACAACCCCGACGACCAGCGACACCATGTTCAACAAATAATGACATAAATTTGTCTAATACATCTTGTTTTAGTTCCACCGCTTAAACAATTAAATTTTGTAATGTTTCTTTTCTTTCTCTATTTTATAATTTAAAAAAAATATTTTTTTACTTAATTTTGTAATATTTTATTGTTTGTATGATATTCTATTACTTTAATAGTTTAATGTTTATGCATTTATTTAAGAAGTGTATTTTTCTGGGTAAAAATTATTGAAATTTAATTGTTATCTTTTAGTTTTATCAATTTGAATGTATAAGAAGTATAATATAGTTTGTAAAAACGTAATAATTAATAATAAAAATTCAATTGAGTTTTTATAGTCCTTTTCCCATAGCAACTATTACCGGCCCACTGTGGCACATATTTTGGGAAGACGGCAAAAAACAATGTTTTTTCTGTTTACCGATTTCAAAGTTATATTACTAATTTGAAAGTAAATACCTGTGTACCTCGGGAGCCAAAAATTTAATACTTTATTTCAACTATATCAGTGTGAACAGAGTGATCAATAAAGGACTTTCTCGGTATTTTGCTAAAATGTAACTTATTAGTGCTAAAAAAGTAACTTATTAGTGCTAAGTATTTGTTTCTTTCAGAAATTTTTAACTTTTTACGCCAATAACCCCATTATATATGTATGCGCCAGGTTGCGCCCGTGTGCACCAAAATAATTTTTCTGACTCACGGTCAGCTATTTTGTGCAAAATTTATGAATACAAAAGTTTTACAAAAACAATTTTTTTTATTATATCACTATAATATTGATATTGACAGAAAAATTGTTATTCCATGTCAAATCAACATGGCACTCAAAATAACTACTTCATATTTCATTGAAACTTTTTTTATTTATACCTAGTTCTTGACTACCTGAATCCAAATATAATTTTAAGAAATTCTATATCTTACTGTTTTTAGCTATACAGTAATAAAGATAGAAAAATATTGCTTTTTTGCATATGCGCTCGCAAAAAATTAAATTTGCATTTTTTAATTAAAGTTTATGAAATCCTCTAAAAAATGAGCTTTTCAACTTCCCAGGGCTATTAGCGTAGGAGAACATATTTTCTAGGGAGGGCAGGACCACTTTTATTGACAAATAATATTACAAAAATAAGTATATAGTACGATTTTTAAAAACTCTGGAGGGGAGGGGGGTACAACAGCATGTCTGGAGGGAGCATTGCACCCCCTAGAATGGTCTTTCTACGCCAATGCCTAGGGCTTATATAACTGGAATAAGAATAAATTTCAGCCTCGAGTGCATATGCAAAAAAACGATATTTTCCTATTTTTATAACTGTATAGCTAAAGAACTGTAAGAGATAGATTACTTAAAATTATATCAGGGAGTCCAGGAATATAAATAACAAAAGTTTCAATAAAATCTAGATTGTTAATTGTGAAAACAATTTTTATTTGGTTGAAATGACATGGAATGACTCATACTAGAAATATTGTTTGAACAGAGTTTCAAATAAAGAAACCACATTCTATAATTGATCTTACTAACGTTTTATAAAGCTGTTTGGTGAGGTGATTTGAAGGACAGTGAATACTTTAGTCCAAGTAACCCACGAGCTATATAAGATTTCATAATGTGTTAAATAAAATTAAGTTTACAACAGAATACTCAAATCAAACCAGTTAACAACTAATAACGTTCCAAAAAGAACAGAGTATCCAATCCCCTAGGAGAAAAGCCTTTGTTTGCATTTATTTTTTTTTTTTTTTTTTTTTTTTTTTAATAAAAGTCTTTATTTACAAGTTTAAAATATAAAAGGTACAGAGGTATGAGATTTTACTATAAGTACTACAACAATAAGAGTCTTATAATTAAATTTGTAAAACTAATAACAATAAATATACATCCTTAAGGAAAATAGCTCAAAAAAAAACCTTTTTGATCTCTATGGAAGTTATAAAGAAATTTGTTTGGATAATCACTAATACATTCATTCTTAACGAACGAATCTTAGTGATTACCTTGTAAATTCCTTATTGATTCAAAGTTTGACAGTCTGCATTTTTCATTAAATGTCAGTGTCAGTTCTCTAGTGAAATCGTTTATCATCTTGTGTCCAAAGTTACTGTGAAGTAAATTTGTCGGATACCTACGAGGAAGATTATGAATTATTTTCAAATTCTTGTTTTGTATAATCTGAAGCTTTTTGGTATGAGTTTTCGCAGTTTTATGAAACCATACTTGACAGCTGTAACTCATAATTGGTCGAATGCACATTTTATATAACAATATTTTGTTTTTCATATTCAATTTAGATCTTCTGTTGAGTATGGGAAACAATGCCCGACCACACTTTATAGCTTTTTCACAAATTTGGTTGACATGTTGCTTAAATGTTAGTTTTTTATCCATTATAATGCCCAAATACTTGATTTCTGACTTTATAGGTATAACATTCCCACGGCACAACATAGATTGAGAAGGTATGCGTTTTGGCGACTTATTATATGGAAAAATAATGGCCTGTGTTTTATCATCATTGACCTTTATTTTCCATTTATTAAAATATTTTTGGCTTGAATTTAAGCTCTCTTGCATTTTCCTAACTAATGAATTAGATACCTTACCGCTGCAAATGAAAGCACTATCGTCTGCATAAAATGCTGCTTCCTGATTCCTGCGTAGAGTGATATCTGACGTATATAACGAATAAAGCGTAGGTGACAAAACGGAACCTTGCGGTAGACCTGCGAGTATATGTTTTTCATCTGATGAGATGCGCTCCACGAAAACTACAAATGAACGTTGGTCTAAAAAGCTTTGTATGATTTTTTGTAAATATAAAGGAAAACTAAAAGAGTTAAGTTTATACAATAGGCCATTATGCCATACTGTATCGAAAGCCTTTTCAATGTCAAGAAATATAATACCTGTACTTCTACGATTTCTTTTATTATTCTCAATAATATTAACCACTCGTTTGATTTGATGTACCGTAGAGTGCTCTCTTCGGAATCCAAACTGCTGCTGGTGTATAATGTTATTCTGTTCTGAGAACTCTACGATTCTTTTGTGGATTATTTTTTCAAAGACTTTATCCAACAAGCTCAAAATGCTTATTGGCCTATAGCTGGAAGGCAATTTAGGATCTTTTCCAGTTTTGAAAATAGGTATAACTCTGGCCTTTTTAAATATCATGGGGAAATAACCATTTCTCAAGCAGTAATTAAATAGTTTGCTCAAAGTTTCAAAAAAGTAATCGGGCATATTTTTTAAAATAATGCTGTTAATTCCGTCTAAACCTGGGGCTTTGTTATTTTTTAAACAAAAAACAAATGTCTTTACCTCTACTGCATCTGTGAATTCAAAATTGTCACTGTCAGCGAGATTTACATTGTTAAGTTCCTGCACATAATTTAGAACCACATTATCTAAAGGTGATGAATTGTTGTTGGTGATATTATTGTTGCATCTAAAAACTTCCGCAATGGCATTTGCTTTTGCTTCACCGGTACTTAAAAATTCCCCATTTATATTTAGATCGGGGATTGCAGAATTTCTACCTTTTAAAGCTTTTGTTAGTTTCCAAAACTTTTTAGAGCCGGAAGGCAGTTTGGAAATGAATTTAGCCCACGCTTCATTTCTATCCCTTTTCAAATGAAAATCAATTAATTGATTCAACTGTTTTAAAATGCTGATTAGTTGAGTTCTGTAAGTAGGATCTCTACATCTTTTAAGTTTACGGTTATACTTGTTCCTCTGAGTAATCAGCATTTTAGACGTATTTGAAATTTCCCTCTGCCAAGGATTTTTCTGGCCAATTGGAATCTTGGAAAAGGCTTCTTTAACTATACTAACTAATTTATTTAATGACGAATCTAGGTTTATATTGTTAAGCTCTATTTGTCCGATATTATGATTCTTAATTTCATTCTCGACCCAGTATTTAATTGCTGGCCAATCAGCCTGATTATACAACGGAACTGTAACAAAGTGATTTTGTGGTGATCCAAAAATGTAACAAGATATTGGGGTGTGATCAGACTGTAAAATATTTGGATGTGACTGTAACTGCGAAAATGAAATGTTAGAGTTAGTAAGTAAAATATCAACCGTGGATGGTTGGACTGGAATTATATTTTGGCCGAATCTAGTATGTGTATCCGGATGATATACATAATAACTTGAACTTAAGTGATGTCTGTACAGTTCTTTGCCAGCTGAATTGTTTGAAATACAATTCCAACTCACATGTTGTGCATTTAAATCACCAAAAATAAAATAGTCACTAAACGAATTGGTAATAAGTTCTAAGTCAGTTTTAAAATTAGAAGTGTAAACAGGATTATAAGCAGAGATAAAACTTACGGGACGTCCACTTATTTTAACTTCCACAGAGATATTTTCTATGGTTATTGTTTTAATCTTTGGTAACAACTTATGATCTATGTAATTTTTAACCGCTATAAGCACACCCCCACCATGTGTTTGACGGTCTTCTCTGTATATTTTGTAGCCTCCAAATTTTAACCTATGATACGGCTTCAGGAACGTTTCGTTAAGAAATAAAATATCAATATTTTTCTCATGGAGAACTTTTTCGAGCTGTGCAGCTGCTGACTCAGTTGTTATGCCTTGAGCATTCCAGTGCATAACGTATACATTTTGACTACCCATGATTTTATATAGCATGCTTGAGCATCATGCCAAGCACTCTTAATTTGTCAAATTTATTTCGACATTTTTCTAGTGCATCCACAGCACTAAAGAAGATTTCTAACAGTCTCTCGTTAGATAAGTCATCATCGTTGTTGCTGTCGCGGGGTCTGTTTTTCGAAACCTCAGAGTACAAACTTTTCCTTTGGAAGGTGTGCTCTCGTGAATCAGTTGGTTGACTCTGACTTGACAGGTGTGGGAACTCAGTCTCATCATACACATGATTAATTCTCGACTTGTTGAAATTAGGTCTAGACTTAGAAGTTAATCGTAGGCGCATTTCTAAATAATCTTTACGGCAAGGGCATTTAGGATCGTCGGACCTGTGATTCGAGTTTCTTAAGTTCTTTTGGCTACAGTTGTGGCATTTATAAACAACATTACTCCCTTGAGTGTTTTTGGCCAATACACACTCAGTCTGGTCGTGATTGCCAGCACAAACTGCGCAGACGATAACTCTATTGCAGTTTTTAGCTCCATGTCCGTACATAGAGCACTTCGTACATTGCGTAGGCCATTTATTCCCTTTAAGAGGTCTTCTCCAGTAAACAGCAATATTGCAAAAGTACTTTATTTTCATAATATCATTTTTTGACACTTCTTGTTTGTTAAACTCAATCAAGTATATAGCGTCATCAGCTGTAGTCCTTTTGGTTACGATTTCTTTGACACTTACTGGGTTTATGTTGTGCATTTTAATCAATTCCTCCTTTAAAAGTTTTGCGTCTGTTCTTGGCAAACCAAATAACACTAACTTAAAGTGCTTTACGTCTTTAACTTCGTGTGTATAAAAACTGTACTTCAGTTCACTCAGCTTTTTTAACGCAGCTTCATACAGGACCATTGTATTGCATGTAACCTTAGTTCCAATTGTCATTCTCTTGAAGAAGTACTCCTCACCAAGTATTTCCCAAACTTTTGAGAAACTGTGACACGAGTCTACCACTATTGGTGGAACCCTTTCTTTGACGGCTCTTGCCTCTTCTTCTTCTTCATTTGCTAGCAAATGAAACCTGTTACTAGGGCTAGGATCAATCCTTATCGTCTTAAATTTGGGACTATTCCCAAAGTATTCTCGCTTCTGGCTAGCCATATTGGAAGCGATTTAAAGGAAAAATTAAATTTTAAAGAAAAATCACACACGAGCAAAAAATAACACGTTGTTTACAACTCAAGGCAATGTTGCCAGATGAATCGTTTGCATTTATTTGAATTTAATTTTATAGTGCAAAATGAGAAGATACTATCGAAATTCGGGTGTGATCAAGATTAACATCGGCACTTAGCCGTGTAGGCTCTTATCCAACGGTGGTCTTACCACTGAGTAAAAAAAGTGTAGACTAGCACCCCCATTGTTTAGAACAGCACACACTACGATAAGGTGCCGTATGTAATAGCACCCATACCGCACTAAAATGTACCGCACAGTCATAACGAGTGAAAATTTATAGAACATGGCAGGCCTGAACCCATGTTCTAACCTCTTGTTTAGGTGTTGTGGACCACCCAACCCCTTCTGTTGAGAGTGCAACAAGACAAGACATTTGATTAACCTTGCACCATCCCTGCATAATATATTGACCAAAACGTTAACTCCCACAGGCCTCGAGAAAAAAACCCATAATAAAACAGACCTGTTCTTCCAGATTAAGGTTCCAGGAACCCTGGCGTCTAGTGACCCCATTTTCCCCAAGAGCTATTCGTCAAAGCTTTTGGAATGATGCAATGACAGTTTGTACCACCAATGGGGACTAAATTCGGATGTAGAAGATTATGGCTGCCAAAGTATGTAGTTGTAATTATAAAAATAATTATACATCATCAGCGTATAAAAGAGCATTGGAAAATTATTTATGGAATCATTATTAGTAGGTATTAAAAAAAATAAAAAATAATATACCATTTTCAAATAATATAAAGAATAAAACTAAACCATACCAAAACTTTAATAGTTTACTTTTTTAATTTTTGCAAAAATATTGAGAATAACTTCTGAGCTTAAATTATTATTAACTTAAGTTTCTCTTCAATGTTTACATGGTCACTGCTGGAAAAAGTCACATCCATCTAACCTGTTTAATATCTTATTGACAGCTTAGTGCAGACAATGGGGAACTACAAACACAAATGTCGTAATTGAAAATAAAAAGCAGAGACCTGCAGACGTAAAAACTTATATACAGTAAAATGCAAATTTTATCCAACTAATTGAGCACCAAACTCCAAAGACAACAAACCATAGACTTAAAAAAAGTTTTTGTAAATATAGCCAAAATGTGAAATACTTTTAGAAAGATTTTATAAAAAATAATTTTGGTTTAAAAAAATTTGTTTTCATGGAAATGAAAATTTAAAATAAGTTTTAAATTATTTTAATATAAGCAATTTAAAAAAAATAACTATATTATTTAAAAAATATATATATTTGGAATTTTAATTTATAACATTATTTATTTCTAAAATATTTATTTAATAAATTATTAATAAATTTTAAAAAGGAATTATGCGTTTTTTAGAAATATATAATGTTAAAAATAGACTATAAATAATAAATGATATGTGCTCGATTGTCGGTGGGAAAGACTTGCTTGCGATTTTAATATTTAAAATATATGTATGTACATATGTATATATAAGTGTACCAATTATAAAATAAAAATATATTCTTTCTTTCTTTCTTTTACAAATGTATTTTCATACATGCATATGTTTGTTTATTCCTTTCAAAAGAGATTTACAGACTCATTTAACGAGATTAACACTGTTTCTAACTGCACTACCAAGCACTACCTTAGAGAATAAAATATATTCAACGAGAATTTTATTAAATATCTTAAAGGTCAACCTCATTTGTTTAACTTGTAAAACTATATATTCCCCGCACATGTTTTAATCGCTATAATAATTTTGAAATTTCAAAAGCAAGTCTTTAGAAGCTATAATTGCCTTAAACAAAAATTACCAAATCTTTGTATCACTTTGGTAATTAATACTTCAATTAACATACAAGTTAATAAGTGCATATCTTTAATTATTCTATCTACTAAAAAGTTTGTATCCTATTAAAATCGTTGATTTTTTGTGAAATAGAAAAGAAAATATTTATGAATTTAATATCTTTATTAGTCGTTAGATTTTAAAAAAGCTAATTATATCTTAAAAATGCACAAAAATAAATATAGAAACATAAAAATGTGGAATACGTTATATCTGATTTCTTAATATATACATTTTCCAAAAAATTACATAGATTTCATTTGAGCCATTAAATCATCCAAATTTACATTATCTGCATTTGATATTGGGTTAGCTTCGTTGGATACTTCTTTAACTGGAGCTTCATATGCTAAACGCAAACCTGAACTAACAGAAGTTTCTTGGGGCTTTACTGGAATTTCTTGAGTCTGCGAATCATCTACTAACTCAATACCCCATTCATTTTCGTCATGCAGAGGTTGTTCATCTTGAATTGTTTCTTCCTGAACAACTAGTTTAGGTTTTGCCTGAAAATCTTTTTGTCTTGCTTGGCAATGCCGATCATCACATTGTGGGTTAGGCTTGAGAGACATTTTTGGGAAAAAATCATTCAGGGCATTGTAGCCTAGATAATAGGAAACTTCCCCAAAATTAAGTAAATATTTTAGAGTATTTTGTACCAACATGCCAGCTGTAATACCCATAGTAGTAGGTAAGGAAGCTGCACACACTCCTTCTCTTTTTAAAGTGCGTTCATCAATATTTTCTGCCACCACAAGAGGCGGAGCACAGGCAAAGCAAGCCGTTTCACCCGGCCTTATAAATTGTATATGGCCAGAAACAGCGTTTTCAGATACTCCCGATTCAAACCAATTCAAAGATAACTCGTTACACGCTGTATTAATAGCCATGCGAGCTTCGAAATTATCAACACAACTCAAAACCAAATCAACAGGTTGTCCTGCCTGCACTCCACCGTGTGAAATTGTTTCCAAAAATCTATCAAATGATTCTACAGTAGTGATGTTATAATTATGTGTTTCGATCGTAACATCTGGATTAATGAAAGTTAATGTTTTGGCGGCTGCTTCCACTTTTGATAATCCCGCTTGATCAGGCGTAAAAAATAATCGATTCATATTAGCCAACTCTACTTTGTCGTAATCAAAAAGTATTAGTTTTCCCACACCACAGCGTGTTAACATGTCGGCCGTGACACTGCCAACTCCACCTACACCTACCACGGCTACCGCTTTGTCACGAATACGTTCATATTCCTTCACAATTCCCATACGCTGTAAGGCCATTAAACGACTGTAGGGATTTGAGTCTACAACTTCGGCTGACATTTTTTCAATACGTTGTCTGGCTGCCTGACTTTCATGTCGTTGTTGTTCCAATTCGTATTTTAACTCAGCAATTTTTGCTTGCAACTGTTCAATGGCAGACATTTTCGTTAAAATATTCCTAAAAATTATACAAAACAAAAAATAACAACTGTCTTCGTGTCACTTTCAAAACAAAAACTTTCATCCTGATGCTTCTTCTTTTGAGTGCTATTTGATGATTTGCTTAGTGCAATGGTAGCTCAATCTCTTTGATTTCACATACAGATGGCGCCTTACAATTTATTCACCGAAATTTTAAATTTCAAAATACCTACATACATATATTTATTTATTTAAAATTAATAATTAATTATTACGAAGTTAAAAAAACACTAGCAATCAAGGCCATCAGTCTTGAGTTTGAGGTAAATGTTAAATGTTGTTCTCGGCAATTGTTATATTTTACTTAATATTTATTTTATTGGGGTTAAGGAGACCTAAAAGTTTAAGACCTTAGGAATAAATAATAACAAAATGATTCGCTTATTAAACGATTTTAATATAAATTCCAATGTCATAGATAAAAAAATCATTTTAAGGATCATTAGCTCGCTGGATTTTTGAAGTGGACAATTTTCCCTGTGTTTTTGGCAAAAACTTTGGCTAACTCTTCTTCGCCTAAAATTTTCTGGTGAACTCTTTTCATATGATTAGCAAATCTTAAAAAAAGGTGAAATATAGTTTTTTTTAATAATATATAAAAAATAAACAGTTACCTTATTCTCCTTTCGAAACCGAGTCCAGGACAAAATTCACACTTATAAGGCATGCCTGTGTGTTTAAATAAATGAGCCTTAAGTTTATTTCGGCTGTCGTAAACCGCCGAGCAGTATGTACAGTTATGGGTTATACCTTCATGTTTTTGTAAGTGATAAGTCAATCTGACTTTGATAGCAAAACGTTTGTTGCACAAGTGACACTCATAAGGTAGTTCTCCTGTATGAGTCCGCATATGAATTTCAAGCTCAACTCTGCGCGGATATGCTTTATCGCATTGGCCACATTTGAATGGTCGTTCTTTATGGAGTCTTTTATGGGCTGATAGTTGCGCACGGCCACCAAATGTGTTGCCACACTCTTTACAAATATAACAGCGTTTTGCTTTATGAATTTCCGTTTTATGTTTCTGTAAAAGCTTTAGATCTGCAAAGTTTTCATCACACTGAACGCATGTAATAAATGACGACTGACTGCATTCTGGCGAGAGATGTTCGTCTAACCGATGTTCGTCTAACTGATATTCGTTTTGAAATGAATTTTCTACAAAAAAGGATAACTATTTATTTGATTTGTAACATATATAAGTAAATTATCTAAATATAAAAAGCAAAGACGCATTTTGTGTAAAAAAGGGAAGCAATATTAACAAAAAAGAAATTTTGGTAATAAATTAATTTAAAAAAATATATCTATTAAACTAGCCACAAGGCTTTTTACAGTAGTGCGGTTAAGAAACATTCTTATGGTTGGACATCGTGTGGCTGGACATCCTTTAATAACAGCAATTTAATTTCCAAATAGAGATTAATCTTAGTATTTTAGTTTCATTTTTTTATTTGTTTAAATAAACTTATACCTAAGTATGTAGAAGCTATAGGAATAGTCTTAATTACAAATAAATTTTAAATAACTATCTTTAAAAAATATAGTGTAGACATGCTCATTTGCCTAGTACTTCTATTTCATCTTGATTGTCATCTTCGCTGGCTGTATGCACAAGATTTTGTTCATCAATCTGTTTAATACTAACACTTTTGCCAGTGTTTTTTTGAAACATTTCATTAAGGGCTTCCTCAGATATTGATGTATGATGCACGCGGGCTAAATGACGTTTAAAGCTAAAAGATAGTATCCTATTAATTTTTTTGGTTTTTTATGCTTTTACTATAAAATACTTACGTATTGCGGGTGGCGAATCCATGATCATCACACATCTTACAACGGTAAGGCATACCCGTATGTTTGAAAGAATGCGCTTTAAGCTTTTGTTTTGAATTAAATTCAGCACCACATTCCTTACAGTAGTGCTTAATTCCATAGTGTTTTTGCAGATGGTAGGTCAGGCGCACTTTAATGGCAAAACGTTTTTCACACAAATGACAGGCGTAAGGCTGTTCGCCAGTATGTGATCTTAGATGTACATTTAAGTCAAATTGTCTTGCATATTTTTTATCACATTGTGGACATGGTATATTCTTTTCCAAATGCAATTTCATATGATTCACTAGTTGATTTCTTAACTTGAAAGCATTACCACATATCGTGCATACATTATCACGTTCTTTGTGAGCTTGTTTGCGATGTGTTTCCAGTAAATACTGCGAAGCATATTGACGTTCACAATCTTCACAGACGTACACTATATCAGAATCCGTGCCATGATGGATTTTTTCGTGCTGATGTAGCGATTTGGAATTTTTAAATTCGCGGGCTATGTTTGATGAAGTCGTATACATATAAAAATTAGTTTGTTTTTAAATTAGGTCTTTTTATGGTTTAAAAAAAATAATTTTACGTTTTCACAGGTAGAGCACGGGTAGAGAAATGTTCTCTTAATTTTCAATTCGCTTCTAGTCATTAGCTATTTCAAAACAAAACAAACTCTAGCCAATTAAAAGTGGAATTGCTAACATATACATAACTTCTCTGTGCATACATTTAGGCAAGTCCAAAAAAAAAATGTATAAACATTTAATTTATCGTTGTGTTTAAGTTTACAAATCCTGGCTTAATTTAACAGCTTTATTGCAAAGAACTATTCGAGTCATTCTAACACTTATTCCTTCGATTAATATAAGAAATTATCGAACATCGATTGCCGAAATTAGCCCAGCTTTTCAAAGCATCAAATTGCTTCAATTTACGCGCAAAATTGAGTCATTTTACCAAATTTTTTTATAACAATTTAATAAAAAATATCTAACACTTTTTCTGTTTGTAGTAGGCCTTGTCGAGTACGGTATTATTCTGCTTCTTAAATATAGAAATAACCGAAATTTTTTGTTTGTGAATTTCTTTAAAATATTGTTTCCTTAAATTATCCATTAACAAATTATTCAAAAGTTTAGGGCCTCAATATATAACGAAACGTTCATCGTTACAAAAAAAAAATTGTATGGAAAATTTCTAATTCTAAAAATTATTCAAATATTTTTTTTAAATATAAAGATTTACAAAATCATTCCTTTAAATTGTTTTCAAATAATATTCTAACCGCTGTTGTGGTCAGCAAACAAAATATTCATGATTATAAATCCGAATTTTGTATATCATATTTTTAAAATTTTTTTGTAATATAATTACAAAGAAACTAAAACTTAAGGTTTTGGCAAGGTCAGTTTATGAAATTTATCAAAGTGATGGTAATTTTCACTTCATATTTTTCTAAGTTTAAAAAATACTAAACTGCTCGATAAAAATCTAGATAAGACGAATGGCTTACATTTAGTTTAGTGGCAATGCTTGAAAATAAAATGGATGCTACAGATAGCGAAGTTTGAATAAATTTAATAAATTAAAACAAAAACAAATACAAAAATTTTGTTATTGTTTTAAATGCATTTGTGCGAATGAACTATCGCTTGCGACATTGTGGGACAGGCAGTTAATAATCATTGATTTAAAAATCTAAGTTTTAAGCTCCTACTGACTTGTTCTTATGCTCAATTTAATATCTACAGGAAAGAATAAGTGGTTGGTAAAATAAGATATAGAGAAATATATGTTAAACAATGGATAAAAAAAAACACTTACGACAAAAGGCACACAAGTAAGATTTTTTGTCATCCAACACTTTGTTCTCTTCTTCTTTACGTTTATGCAGTTCCATATGTTTATTCAAATTTCTTTTAAGTATATGTTTCCGGCAGATATTGCATTGCACTGAAATATCCGCTTCCTCAACTTTTACGATTTCAATAATGTTCTCATTTTCATTATTAACGTTGTCTTCCTGTAGCATTTCTTTATCCATTGTTTGACATGATTGTACGTGATCCTGTAGCAGATTGAGTTGCTGAAATGTCTCAGAACATCTAAAGCATTGATAAGTTGGCGATATGTTTTGATCGTTATAGTAATAAGTGTCTGCTGTGGAAATAATTTCCTTTTCATGTATACTTTCTAGATGTTGCTTTAAAGTATTTTCATTCGAATGATCATGACATTCAAATGGACATTTTTCACCTTGACAATGAACGATAGCTTGATGTAGATAGAAAGTTATTTCAGAGAAAAAACTTTTATTACAAGCCATGCATAGCAGTGTTTTTTTAGTGCAAACTTCGTGTTTCATGGACAAAGAATGTTTAAGTTCTTTATGACGTTTGAGCGCTGTGCGGCATCTATACCTTGTTTGACACAGATCACATGTATGCGGACGAAATTTTCTATGTATATTCATATGACCTTCATAAGAAACATCGCCGCGTAATGTTACTTTACATTCTCCACATTTCCATTTTTGAGGTTTTAAGTTATTTGTTTCATTTGGATCAAATTCTATTAAATAGTCCTCATCATTCTCATCTCCCGCAATATAGGTATCACCACATATGCTTTGATTATCAATATTTACATTTTCCTGAGTTGCTGCCACCTGAGCTAATCCCTCCAATAAGTTCTCTTTTTTAACATAGAATGTTGTTTCTTGGTCTTTTGCTGGATCTAATACTTCTACGATATTAATTTCTTCCATATCATGAACTTCCTAGAAAAAAGGTACAAAACATTTAGAATTATTTTATATATCATTCCATATATTACCTCTACTATAAGAACATTATCTTGGTTATTTTCCGGTTCGAGTATTTCTTCGATTACACATACTTGCATGTCGTTATCATCTACAGGAGCAAAATATTCACTATCCAATATTTGTACATTTTCCATCTGATCTTCTTCAATTCTACTTTTCATAGCATCTAATTCCTGTCTTAATTTTTGATCGGCTTGTCTTACCTTAAGGCTGAAGTCACATATTCGGTGCACTTCTCCATAACAGCTGGAACAAATTTCTTGGGATAAACCATCGTTGTGTTCTATTTGAACTTCAGCTAAAAAGCATATATTCTCGGCGTAAGTGGTCCCAGATTTAAGTTGTTCAAAAATATTATAGAAGGCATTAGCACATGTTGTTAAACAACAACGACATCGATGTTTCATTATTATTTTTATTTATATTGCTTTTTTATTTTTTAACATAAAATAAATATTTAATTATCCACAACTATTTTCTATTTCAATGTTTACTGCCGCTATTGCTTCACTACAGTGACGTGAAGGTTTTTATTCTTCTATTCGATAGCAAGGTTTGTATTCGATAACATCCCAAAATTTTTGGCGTTGCCAACAAAAGCATTGATTTGAAAAGCTTTGAAAATATTCGAAACTAAGCTATCGGATAAATAAACAATCTGGAGCAATTTAAATACATACATAATTAAAAGTATATCTTAAAATTTCGTAATATAAAATACATTAACCCATTCGCTGCCTAGCTTAAATTATATGAAGTCTTCCCATTGCCGATTTTTCTCTATAAAAAATAATGTATAGTTTTTGTAAAAAATTTATATTATTTTATATAGTTTATTTGACCTTTTTATTAATAATAATTTAACTATTTTCTTTTTTTTTTTTTTTTTTTTTTTTTAATAAAAATAGTGTGTATTTACAGTTTCTAAAATATACAGGTACAAAGGTATGAGATTTTACTAAAAGTATTACAACAATAGGAATCTAATAATTAAATTTACGAAACTATTAAAAAATAAATAGGAACATTATTAAGGAAAATTGCTCACAAAAAACCTTTACGATCTCTATGGAAATTATAAAGAAATTTGTATAGATAATCACTAAGTTAATTCATTCTTATCGAACGAATCTTAGTGATTACCTGGTAAATTTCTTATTGTTTCAAAATTAGACAATCTGCATTTTTCATTAAATGACAGTGTCAGTTCCCTTGCAAACGAGTTTATCATTTTATGTCCAAAGTTACTGTGCAGTAAATTTGTCGGATACCTACGGCGAAGACCATGGATTATTTTCAAGTTCTTATTTTGTATAATCTGAAGCTTTTTGGTATGAGTTTTGGCCGTTTTATGAAACCAAACTTGACAGCCGTAGGTCATAATTGGTCGAATACACATTTTATATAACAAAATTTTGTTTTTCATATTAAGCTTAGATCTCCTGTTAAGTATAGGAAATAATGCGCGGCCGCACTTTATGGCTTTTTCACAGATGTGGCTAACATGTTGTTTGAATATTAATTTCTTATCTAGGACAACACCCAAGTACTTTATTTCGGATTTTACAGGTATAACATTACCGCGACAGAACATAGTTTGAGTAGGGATGCGTTTTGGAGATTTATTGAACGGAAAAATTATAGCTTGCGTTTTATTATCGTTAACTTTGATTTTCCATTTACTAAAATATTTCTGACTTAAATTTAAGCTCACTTGCATTTTCTTAACTAAAGCATTTGAAACTTTACCACTGCAAATAAAAGCACTATCGTCTGCGTAAAATGCGGCTTCTTGATTTCTACTAAGGGTGATGTCTGACGAATACAATGAATAAAGCGTAGGTGATAAGACAGAGCCCTGTGGTAATCCTGCCTGTATACCTTTTTCATTGGAAGACTTATTATCCACGTACACTACAAACGTACGATTGCCTAAAAAGCTTTGAATCATTTTTTGTAAATATAACGGAAAGTCATAGGAGTTAAGTTTAAACAATAGGCCATTGTGCCATATTGTGTCGAAAGCTTTTTCGATATCTAAAACTATAATACCTGTGCTCCTACGATTTCTTTTATTATTTTCAATAATGTTCACCACTCTTTTTAATTGATGAACAGTGGAGTGTTCTCTTCGGAAACCAAACTGTCGCTGATTGATGAGGTCTTTCAATTCAGAGAATTCAACGATTCGTTTATGGATAATTTTTTCAAAAACTTTATCCAATAAACTCAATATACTTATTGGCCTATAACTCGAGGGCAATTTCGGATCTTTTCCATTTTTAAGAATCGGTATTACTTTAGCCTTTTTAAATGCCAAAGGAATGTACCCATTTCTTAAGCAGTAATTAAAAAGATTGCTTAATGTTTCAAAAAAGTATTCCGGCATATGTTTTAGAATAATACTATTAATACCATCTAAACCAGGGGCTTTATTATTTTTTAAAGAGAAGACTGTTGATTTTACTTCTTCGGGGTCTGTAAATTCGATGTCGTCACTATCAGTAAGAACTACATTGTTGAGTTGATTTGCATAAATTGAAACTACACTATCTAAAGGTGAAGTGTTGTTGGTCGTAATAGTATGATTATTACTAAAAACACGTGCAATGGCGTTTGCTTTTTCTTCACCAGTTCTCAAAACTTCATCATTTGTATTTAGATCCGAAATTGTAGAGTTCTTACCTTTCAAAGCTTTAGTAAGTTTCCAAAACTTTTTGCTCCCGGAAGGCAATTTCGAAATAAAATTGGACCACGCAACGTTTCTATCCCTACTTAAGTGAAAATCAATTAATCGATTCAACTGTTTTAAAATGCCATTCAAATGGGCTCTGTAGTTTGGATCTCTACATCTTCGAAGTTTACGGTTATATCTGTTTCTCTGCGAAATAAGCATTTTGGAAGTATCTGAAATCTCTCTCTGCCAGGGATTTTTTTGGCCAACTGGAATCTTGTTGAAAGCCTCCTTAACGATGCCGATTAATCTATTTAATGAAATATCAAAGTTATTGTTGTTCACTTCAATTTGTCCTATGTTGTGACACCTAATTTCATTCTCAACCCAATTTTGTATTGTCGGCCAATCTGCGCGATTATACAAAGGGACTGTAACTAACTGGTTTTGAGGCGAACCATAAATACAACAAGAAATTGGAACATGGTCTGACTGTAAAACGTTCGGGTGGGACTCTATGCGAGAAAAAGAAATGTTAGAGTTCGTTAACAAAATATCTACAGTGGAGGGTAGAACAGGAATTATGTTTTGTCCGAATCTAGTGTGAGAGTCTGGATGGAATATGTAGTAACTTGAACTAAGTTGGTGTCGGTAAAGTTCTCTACCAGCTGTGTTGTTTGTATTACAGTTCCAACTCACGTGTTGTGCATTGAGATCACCGAAAATAAAATAGTCACTAAATGAGTTAGTAAGAAGATCTAAGTCCGTTTTAAAATTTGAAGTATAAACAGGATTATAAGCGGAAATGAAACTTATGGGGCGTCCGCTTATTATAACTTCCACAGAGATATTTTCAATGGTCTTTGTTTTAATCTTAGGTAATAATTTATGACCTATACTACTTTTTACCGCTATAAGCACTCCTCCTCCATGTGTTTGACGGTCCTCTCTGTATATTTTGTAGCCTCCAAATTTGAGCTTATGGTACGGTTTTAGAAACGTTTCGTTTAGGAGCAGTATGACGACTTTTTTGTCGTGAAGCACAGCACGACTTTTTGTTCGAGCTGTGAAGCTGCTGACTCAGTTGTTATGCCTTGAGCATTCCAGTGCATAACGAATACATTTTCGCTACCCATAATTTTATATTGCCTGCTTGAGCATCATGCCAAGCACTCTTAATTTGTCAAATTTATTTCGACATTTCTCTAAGGCATCCACAGCACTGAAGAATATATCCAACAATCTCTCGTTAGATATATCTTCCTCATCGGTGATGGCCCGGGATCTGTTTTTTGAAACATCGGAGTACAAAGTTCTTCTTTGGGTGGTGGGCTCACCTGTAACCGTTTGTTGCTGCCGATTTGAAATCTGAGGGAACTCGGCCTCGTCATACACATAATTATTTCTGGGTCTATTGAAATTAGGTCGGGTCCTGGAGGTTATCCGGAGACGCATTTCCAAATAATCTCTACGGCAAGGGCAATTAGGGTCATCAGACCTGTGATTCACATTTTTGTGGTTCTTCTTGATGCAGTTGTGACATTTATATACAATACTTGTTCCTTGGGAGCTTTTAGCCAAAGCGCACTCTGCCTGGTCGTGATTGCCAGCACAAATTGCACAGACACTGCCTCTATTACAATTTTTAGCTCCATGTCCATACATAGAGCACTTTGAACATTGAGTGGGTCCTTTCGTACCTTTCAGGGGCCTTCTCCAATGGACAGAAATATTACTAAAGTACTTTATTTTCATAACCTCACTTTTTGAGACTTCTTGCTTGTTGAACTCCACCAAGTATATAGCGTCCTCAACTGTAGTTTTTTTAGTCACAATTTCTTTTAGACTTACTGGTGTAATATTATGCATTTGGATGAATTCGGTCTTTAATAAATTCGGGTCCGTTCTTGGTAAACCAAACAATACCAACTTAAAGAACTTAGCGTCTTTAACCTCGTGCGTGTAAAAACTGTAATTCAGTTCACTCAGCTTTTTTATTGCAGCTTCGTAGAGGGCCAATGAACTGCTGATGACCTTTGTTCCAATTGACATCCTCTTGTACAGGTACTTCTCACCAAGTATTTCAAAACAAACTTTTGGAAAGCTATGACACGAGTCCACTACAATTGGTGGAATTTTTTCCTTTACGACTCTATATTCTTCTTCTTCATCTGATAGCAAATGAAACCTATTGCTATTTCCAGGATCAACCTTTTGCATCTTAAATTTTGGAGAATTACCAAAGTAACCTCTTTTCTGACTAGTCATAGTCCAAAATAATTAAAGAAAAATATAATTTTTTCAAAAAATCACCCACGAGCAAAAAAAAAAACACGTTGTTTACAACTCAAGGCAATGATGCCAATGAATTTAACTATTTTCTTTTAAGCTTTAGGTCTTTAAATAATTTTATTTTTATTTTTTCGATATTTCGCTACAATTGTAATTTTCATAACGTTAATTTGTTAATTTTTCCTGATGATGCTACACAAAGGAGTAGCGAAATATCAAAAAAATAAAATTATTTAAAGACCTAAAGCTTAAAAGAAAATAGTTAAATTAGTAAAAAATTTATTTTGTATTTTTTTCAAGTTTTTTACATATACATATGTATATTTATTTATGTTTGTGGCCACAAAAAACTTGCTAATTCAAAAGCCAACATGTTATAATATATGTATTTAAAGTAGGACGAGTATACTCGTCCTTGGCAGCGAATGGGTTAAGCTTCATATGCTTGACCCGTGGTTAACAAAGAACTACTATGCTACTAAAATAAAGCAGTTTTAGAATTTAAATAACAAACAAATCTGCAAACATACACGAATAAAACTTCCAGTTATTTTAATAACATAGGCCAAATAAAATAGAAGTTATTTCAAACTTCAGTTCTGTAATTGGAACTCCTAATGTAGCTTTCCCCTTAAATGAGGTAAAAAGATAAAAGTGATGAGACTGAAATCAAATTTTATTCAAATTCACATTTTAAACCAATCCAGCTTAAAAAAGAAAAAAATAATTTAATGAAATTATAATTTATTTTTGTATATAAGAATTGTGGAAATTTCATTAACTAAATGCTAAAAAGGCTACTGACTACTATAAAAATTATCCGAATATTTTTTCTTAAACAACAACTTTTTAGCCCGAGCAACCTCTACATCCACAATGCACACATTCTACAATACGCCCTTCTTCTAACTTCGACTTTGGTACACGACAGATGCAATTTGTTCCAAAATTTGTATCTCTTGTTTGAATACAGCGGAGGCAACACAAATTTTCGTAACCGGATTTCTTCCATTTAGCAATAAGGTTAGCATCGGCAATTTTCTCCTTTAGGCAATAATCATACAGTTCACGGCTAATGGCTTTACGACGGTAAAATAAATCATAAATGTAGCGTGACTTTTGATGATGTATTTTAAAGATGGGCCACAAGGATTCCGTAATACGTTTGCCTTCATGTGGTTCGGTTTCGGCTAAAAAGTCCACCATTATATTACTGAATCAATACCTAATGCAAAATTGTTGGGCATACCTTCACGCATTTTCTGTTCCAATTCTTCCAATGTAGGTTCTATTAATTCCCAACCATCTGGAGGCGATTTGCGGGATCTTCTCACTTTTGGCATTGTAGAAATTTCTTTACTAGCAAATTGAACGACTAAAGCTAAAATTTATTGTGTAAAAAATTATATCAGAAATTTACTAACGCGTCTTTATTTGTTACAGCTGTTTATAAAAATTTGTATTAGAGATGTGTTTTGCGCGATAAATTTACTTTTTCCTGATACTTACATATTTCTGTGACTTGACACTACTTTTAGTTGTCAAAATATGACACTTCTTCTCGATGAATCTGTGACAAAAAACTATTCTCAGTTTGTAATAGACAGATCTCTTGAAAATATTGCAAAATAAGTATTGAAAACAAGTAAAGTGTGTAAAAGTAACATCGAAATGGTTAACAAATTACAAAGAAACAGTGTTTTTAAAGAAGAAAATTGAAAATACGTAAATCAAATAAACTTTTACAAACTAAATCTAAAATCGTGCAACGCAATAAACACCACAAGAAATACCTTAAAAAATGTAGACAACCGAGCGTTGGAGCTTCGCAATAAAATAAAAGTAAAAATTTTTAATAATAAAATTAATAAAATATGTCTGCCAGTTTTTAAAAGGGAAAACATGTAATTTTCTAACCTGGAAGTTAGTAAAAATCCATCAATGTATATTTTTTCCTCCTCCCAAGATATTACAACACACTGTATGTACATACAAATTTTATGCAAGTTTTGTTGTTTTCAAGTTACTGACAAATCATTTTGAGGATGTGTTCTTTAATTAAACAAAAACAGTTTTGCTTTATATTAAATAAATTAACAAAAAACTGTAATTTATAATAAAATGCTAAATTTATTTTGTCTGTGGCTGAAATGTGATTGACGGGAAATGCATCCCACTTTATTCAATTCACATCATACACACATAGAAGGTAGCTGCTGTGTGTTTTTAGTTTTGCCCCTCTTGTTCTTTGTTTTTGTTATTAAATAATCTCTTTACACATGCTACAGGATGAAAATATGTTTAGTTTAATGTTTCGTTTGTAACAATTCATTTATAAAAGAATATTAATTGAGTTCATGATCGTGATTATATTCTATTTAAAGGTCATGACCAAACACTTTTATAACTATCGAAATTATTAAGGATCAAGAATACTTTTTAGTGAAATAAAAAAATCCGCAACAAATAGAAAATTAAGAATATCGAATGAATTTTTCATAAGTAATAAAAATCGAATATGACTTTTCTTCCGAGCAATGTATAAACTTTATGTGTAGTTCGAACATACCGTTTGTTTATAAAAATAAGTTTCAAAAAATCTCGTAGGTATATGAATACCTATAACAAAAAAAATTAGGAAAAGAATAAATATACATATTTTTTAATTTAAAGAAATTATACCTAAAAAAAATTTAAACTAGAACTTAAACATGAATAATTTTTATTTAAGATAAATTGTTAAAACTATAATTTTCCTAAATTCATAAATTAATTGGAATTTCAGCCGTGGACATAAAATTGTGTTCCAGGTCATGGCAATAGCGGATTCATTTTTCATTGATAATGGTACAGTGCATTAAAGCGCACGTCTTTAAAAAATTTTTAGTTTTCTTTTTTCATTAGCATAGCAAAAAATAATTTTTAACACAAGTCAAAAAGTCCTAACCATGAAGTTTTGTTTAAACTGTAATTTAAAATAAATTTGTTTTTGTCGTAGAATAGTGCAACATTAAAAAAAGTTCACCGTTTTAAATCATGTTGCAACACTAGTCTAAAATCGCTTTAGTATTTTAAGCTTCAAAAATACTGGATTTTTAAGAATCATAACAGATTGAGGTTCCTTGAGATACATTTTTTTTTAAAGAATTCTTTAAATCTAAAATGTTGGAATATTTCAACCTTTTTCTTTTGTAATTTAACTATTTGTTTTTTATGTTAGATGTTGCCTTACTCCTCGTTACTCCTGAAAAAAGTTAGTGATCGCACCGTGAATATGATCCGTGCCCCAGCATATGATACGACCAGAGTCATTTATAATAAAACTGACAGAGAACATGAACATAAACTTTCAACTTTCGCAATTTCATATGGAGAGATTACATTTTGTAAAGAAATAATGGCAACATCTCCAAGATTTAAAAGTTTTTTTTTGCACAAAATTTTTGTAACATAAAATTTCTTTTGCGTTATTACTTGAAGTACGCAAATAAATAGCACACAATATATAGATGTGTGATTACAAGTAAAAAGAGATACCTACATGAAACAACCCAACAAAAAAAAAAATTCGGTTTTTGGAGTCAGTGAAATCGTTTCCTGCCATATAAAATCCCTTAATAGTAAGCACATATATTTTGCCTAAATAAGTGCAATTTTGTATGACATAAAATGTTAAGTTTTCAAAAAACAACGAATTTTTTACATTTCGCCTTACAGTAGTGCATACTAAAAAGCACAACTGTAAGGCAGAGATAAAAAAAAATTTCGAATTTACAAGGAGTTACGACGAGTTACGAACTTAATATCGTGCGATTTTAGAACAACTAAAATGCGCTGCATTGAGCACTTAAAAGGAAATGCTACTAAGTGGGACATTGCAAACAAATATCATGTCATACGTAAGCAGTTTTGTAAGCAAAAACCCATCGGGAAATCTCCCACCTAGCCATCTAAGTCTGCGGCTTTGTAATACCGAGCAGTGAAACACGATGTGCTCCACAGTTCCCATACAAAGCTGCATACGGCGAAGCAGTATTTTTTGCTGGGAAAATACATGTTGAGTTGTAAATTGAACAAATGTTTAAAAAAGCATTTGCAAGTAAAAAGAAGAAAAAACATAAGTATGTGTAAATCGCACACTAAATAATAAACAGTCACAACTTAAAATTCACAAATGTTCAGGAGAGGCAAAAAATTGTTTTTAAAGGCTTGGTTCTGGTTTTATCATCAAATTCAGTTTCCGACATTAAGCTATTTTCCCAGTTAATAAAGTCAGTAATGCATACGAAATATTCGTGGTCGTTAGATATTTGATCTGCAAACTGCTTAAAAAAATCACTGTTAAATATTGATTTATGAATGTTTATGATTAAGTGTGCGAAATGTGTGCATACAAAAAAGTTAATAAATCGCATTTTTCTATATAATACAACAAAATAATAAAAAAAAAACTAAAATAATAAAACTATTTTCTTTGCACATAAAACTTAAAAAAGTTGTCTCAAACTCAAAAAAGTGATGTAAAATTAAAATGTTGTTAAATTTTTCGCTATATTCAATACAATTAACATCAGATGATTTAATTGAGTAAATTTTTGAAGCTATTAACATTAAAAAAAAATTGTTTTAGGTTCAATGTGAAAAAGGCAATTTGTTTAAATGTTTTTTTTAAGTTTATTTTATAGAAAAGTTTGTTTACAAATTTTATTTATTTGTATTACGTTTTTAATTAGTACCATGGTCATTCTAGTGTACAAGTAAATGTTTTCATAGTTTAAAAAAATTGAAAGTGAACCAAAAAATAAAAAAATTAACAAATTATACATCTCAAAGATACTGTACTTTAGTCCAGGCATTTTTATTTACTATTTTTAAATTATTTAGGTTAGTTTAGGTTAAGAAGGGTTGTACCAGAAATGGAACATCCACTTGGAGACCCGGAGGGTCCATTGTGATTTACGTCAGGTAACTAAAACTAAGAAAAACAGAAGGAGAAAGGGAGACCTATTATGCGTCATGCTACCTATCACTCAGCCACCCGATTGCCTTGATGAAGCTGACGACATCCTCGATTTTACACCGCGCGATGTCGAAAAGCCCATCGGGAAATCTTCCACCTAGTCATCTAAGTCTGCGGCTTTGTAATACCGAGCAGTGAAACACGATGTGCTCCACAGTTTCTTCCTCGGACTCGCACGTCCTACAAAAGTCCGATGTACCGCGACCAATTTACAAATTTTTGCGACTCAGAACTTTTCTGTCTAAACCCAGAAGTAACTTGGTTTTGCAGCGTCCAGTCTAAGTTAAATTGCCCGTGGCACTCTGCAATCCCCCCTTACTTCCCAAGACAGGTTTAAATTATTTTGTTTCATAAATATTTTCTTTTTATTTTTATTTTTTCGATAATTTGGATTAGTTACAAAAATGGTTAAAACAACAACAAACAAGGTTAAAACAACTAAAAAACGGACGATTGGGAGAAAGCAACAACTTTAAAGTACAAAAAACTCATTTGATTACATTGAATCTTTAATAACACGTACAGTGCGTCCCCTGAAAAAAGCTCGTTATAAATCAAGAGATGTTATCATCAACACCAAGACAATGCCACACTCTTGGAATTGACATTGCATTAGCAACCTTTAAACACTGAAAGTTCACTACCATGCCAAAAAATCCAGAAACAGATTTCCAACGGACGCACAAACGTCGAAAACACTACTTTAAGACCAGTGCTGTCGCTCCATTCGATCCAAGCAACTTAATACTGCTGAAGTCTGAAAAAATATTTTTAACCGCACGTGCTTTTACGGCAGTGTTTGATTGATTTCCGTCAAGCAAGAATTTCTTGCAAATTGGCTAGTCAGAAGGTTAGCCTAGTCATCCGGGTTTCTAAATAGTTGGTTATTCTTTAAGCGAGAAACTAACAATATTCTTTACTCTTTAAATGAATGGCCAACAGCTTTAACGAGAGGCAGCAGGAACTTATGTAGTGCAATCGACCTGGATTAACAAAAACAAAATAAAAAATATTGTTTTTTTTTTCTTGAAAAAAATTGTACGAAAGAACGAATTCTTTCGACTATGTGAAACTGGTAGGTAATTAAAATTTGCTTCGATGGAATCAAAACTTTCAACTTTTATAGCAACGGCACTGACATTATTGTCTAGAAAACAATGTGTCCCATTAAAATGCTGAAAAACTTTGTACAGCTCAGACAAAAGAGCCTTTTCGTAAACTCGATTTAAAAATTTCGTAATAGTCCTCGTTACGAATTTCTAAACACGAAAAGAAGGCGGAGAGATAAATCTAATTATTTGGCCTTTTAATAACTTTTGCTATGAGGTTTTAGCAGTTTAAAAAACATATTATATCAAGTTTTGAAAAACTGTAACTAAAATTTTAATTAGGGGATTCACAAGGTATCATAAAAGTCGTATTTTTAAAAATAAAACAACATGGAAAAATATGACTGTTGCGAACAACCTCCTCCTATTTGATTTGATTGTGATATTTTTGATTTTGGTCAATCGATAAAAAAAAAATTATAAAAATAAATATTTTTTATTAGAATGTCAAAAATGAGTAAAAAACGAATATAACAGTTTGAACGAAAAGTACATTTTGGCCGTAGTAGTGGCTAACTCAAGCAAATCTACAAACAATTTTGTACCACTTTAGATTTATGTACATATATGCAACGTTTTATAGGCAAGGAAAACGACAAAGAACAATCTCATGAAATTTTCTTGAAATAGCTAGTTTACTAACCAACTACAGTAGTGTCGATTTCGGAGTCTACAAATCCGGCAAGTGGCAGTAAAACGTGATGACAACCGATTTAATCAAATGGTTGCATTTGATAATTTTAAAGTATAAATTAGTTTTTTTATCAGTTAGTTTTTTTTTTCAGTTTCAAGACGCTCCTGAAGGATATAAATTGCAAACGAAATATTGTATGCAAAGATTTTTTGATATGACGTATGTAGTTCCCTTATATTATAAATACTGAATGCAAACCAAAAACAAAAAAAATTCAATTTCACCATTTTTTTCTGACTTCGTCTTTAAAAAAATAAAATTTACTTAAAAGTGACCCACAGGTAATTGAGATATTTTAGTAAGAAAAATATGTTTCTGTAACAAAAGAAAACATATGGCGGAGTTACGTACCGAATTGACAAACATTTTTTTCATAACTTGTACATTAGGGGAATTCTTTTTGCTTTTTTACAGGGTGCGTAAATAACAGTTATCGTTAAAAAAAAAATATTTTATAACAGTTATTTTGAGAATTAAATAAAAAAATCCATCTAAAAAAGTTATTTTTCAACGTACAAATAAAAACTCAAATGAAAGTTTTAAAAAAAGAATTTTATTTTGCCTTGAAAAAATAAAATTTTTTTATGAGTTTTATTTTTTTCATAAAAAAATTAAACTCATTTTATGTAAATTGATAATCAACACAATCACCCTGCATTTCAAATTCAATAAATCGTTATTAAATTAATGTAGGTTTTTAATTTGTTATTGTTTGATTAACGATTTTCACCTGATGTTTTTCCATTTTCATCGTATTTTTCCGACATATTTCATACATCGCTTATTGAGCTGAACAAGAAAGCGAAGAAAATGACTATGAGGTTGCAAAAATGTTTTCTTGGAAATTGATAATTTTTTCTATGGGCGGAGAAAAAAACACATTATCCATATCCAGAAATTGGCAACCCAGGGAAGCGTTGAAAGAGCATTCTATGCTCTTAAATTGGTATTGAGCGGTCTCAGTTCAAATCTATTCACAAATAAATTATGCAAATAAACAAAGTGAGTTTTATTTTCTGACGGAAAAAATAAAACTCCTAAAAAATATTTTATTTTATGACGGCAAAATAAAATTCTTTTTTTAAAACTTTCATTTGAGTTTTTATATTAACTATGGAGTTGAGATCGATTTTTTAAGATCACCATAGATTCTGAGAGTTTAATTTTTTTGATAACTGTTATTTACGGCCCCTGCTTTTTTATTATATAAAATTTAACCTTTGCATATAACAAATATTTGAATAAAATATTACGAAACGAGATGTAATTATTTCGCAGCTTTTAACCAAATTTCTGCACCAAACATATTGAAGTTTAAAAGAATAGAATAAACGTTTGCTTTGTTCACACAAATTTAAAATAATATCATCTTAAAATAGTAATAAAGCTGTGAAAAAAATATGTAATACGGTGTGTTTAAATTAACCAAAATCCACGTAAATTCTAAATGATTTAGTAGCTTCTAACCCATCTAGGAACGGAAGATATAAAACTTTATAAAAGAGTAATTTGATTTAGATAAAGTTCCAAAAATAGCGATGACATGACATATGTATGTATATACTAAAAGCAGCAGTAATTAAAATTAAAACTCAAACTAATCTCTAATCGTTATGGGTTATTTTTTCATTTATGTATGGAGTTTAAAGAAACCGTTTGTATTTATTTTTAATGTATTAGTTTGTTATTCTTTGTGTTTTTAATTACTTTTTTATAAAGAAACCACTTGATTTCCATTTGAAGAAATCTATACATGTAATAAAAAAGTAAATCATTTCCGTCTGTCTGTATGTCCGCTATTCTTTGCGTTCGCATCACGTAAAAAAAGCGGTTCTAAAAATGTAAGGGTGTTTGGAGTGGATGCTTTCAAAGCAAAATCGAACAAAATATTGCAAGGACGCTGACGAAGCGGCGAGCACAGCTAGTAAAAAAATAAAGTTGTCTGTCTACTATCGTTTAGGAGAATCTAGTGAATAACACAATTGTAACTGCCTTTTGGGGGTTTTCAGATAGTTTCTTTTTCCTATTTACGTGTTGATAGGTAAAAATTTTACAAACAAAATATGAACCACCCTAATGTACATATTTATAATCATATTAAAGTGTAAAAAAACTCTTATTTACTTAGATTTTTTATTCAATATATTTACTTTTAATTGTGTGTATTTTTCATTAAAATGTTTGTAGTTAACGTTTAGTTTTCTCTCAACTAAACCAATGTCGGTTACTGCAAAACTTAAAAAAAAAAATCTTTCGACAATCGCAAATAAAATTAAGGGGTGTTAATGAATACTAAAAGTACATGAACATTTTTGTGTTCTTATGTACATATGTCTCAAAAACACTTAAATGATCGCTGTTTTTGGAAAATTGACAAATTTCTAATAACTTAATATATTATCGGAAATCCATATTTTTTTGGAAATTATAAAACTTGTTATTAATCTTATAAAAATAAACAAAAGGTAAAAGAAAAGTTAAATATAAATAATATTAATTGTATTATAAACTTACATCATTGTGAAAAAGTTTTATGCCGAATCTATTAAAAGTATTCTTTTGAAAGAAATCTACAATTTGGTGTTTCGGTTTTTAAATTGTATTTTATAAATACAAGCTATTGTTCGAAGCACGTTTGACACACTGTTAACAGGAACATCTGATTTCAAGCTTAATTCCGAGCAACAACAAGAAATGTATTTAGTTCTGCGGGTTAAGACTAATAATTCCGAAGGGTCATGTCTTGTTTGACGCAATTTAAAAAATGCACTTAAATGCGATTTCTAGTGGACAACCAACTTATTGGCCTACATATCCACAGATAATTGCTGATGTTATTGATTTTAGCGTAGCAAAGGGTTTTCCCCTTAAAGTTGAAGCATCACTTGAATTATCGTCTGATCATTCACCTACTTTTTTTTTAAATATGAAACTACCGAGAAATAGTTTCTTGTGGTAAACAAATTGAGAAAAAAAAATCAACGAACAGTAGACTCATGCCATCTTATTCGATAAATAACCAAACTATACCTCAACACTCAGAGATCAAATACCTCGGCATACATCTCGATAGACTAACTAATCCAAATGCAGTTAAAAGGTAGTGCAAATAAATTGGCTCATTGGCGGAAACTCAAATCTAAGCTTAAATTGCAAGCTTCTACTTAAACCAATATGGCTCTTAGTTATGGGGTACTGCCTCAGATTCAAACTTAAAAAAAATTCAAAGGCACCAAAACAATATTTTACGATTAATTACAGCCGCACCTTAGTATATTAAAAGCTCGAACATCCACAAAGATCTAAACGTGCCACTAGTTAATGCATTAATAACGAAACATGCTATAACGTATCTAAACAAACTTGAAATGCATCTAAAGCCGCTGGCCCGCAAAATCCTGAATGATCGTGGTAACGTTCGATTAAAAAGAAGAAATATTGCTTTTCTTGGCCGAACATCAGAGACTTGATCAATAAATGTTAACAGTGTCAACATTTTTTTACCACTGGCTGGACTTAATTATATATTGATACCTTAGTATAGAGAGGCCGTAACTAACGTTTTTCATACTTTACAGGAGAATGAAAAAATTAATAAAAATTATAGTTTTGTAGTCCGGAATTATTTTTTAATGCAATTTTTTTATTAAATTCTCCCAGCGTTTTAATGCTGTAACAATTTTTTTTATTTATTCATATGTATGTATTAGAAGATCATCTATCCAAATATGAAAAAAAAAACTTGATTTAAAAAAACGAGTTAGGGCTTATCTATATTAAATTTTTTATTTTTAATTTTTAGTTTTACTTTTGGTCCTAAGATTTGAGCACTTATTGTTAGATTATATATTTTGAAGTTACAATAAATAATATGAAAAAAAATAAGCAAGCTAAAATTAACCTTTAACTATTACTTACTTTAAAGATTATATTAAGATAATAATAGCCTTACACTCGTTATTATAACGAAAAACCACTTATATGTGCTATAAAATCATAACTTCATCTATTAGAAAGTTATAATAATGGGCCTTAAATAAAAAAATAAAGTAAATTGTTAAAATGCACCAGATTAAGGTCCACAGTATATATTTTTTACTTTTATTATACTAAAGCCCATTAGGGCTTAAGTTAGGGTAACAAGCCTTGCCCTCGTTATTATATCGAATAATTACTTAGCTCTCCTATAAAATAGTAACTTTAGCTATTGGCAAGTTATAAAAATTAGCTTTAAGAGGACTATTTTATAAAAAAGCTGATTCGTTGATCTACTTCAGTTCATAAGTGAGAACGGGAATAGCAAACAAATGTGAAATCGTTTGATTTGGGTCGCAAATAAATATTATAGAAATTACAAACGGAACAACAAACTTTTATATAGGATTTCCACTCGTGGTGAAGGGTATAAAACTAATAAATACTTTAAAATAAAAGCAATCTTTCCCTTTCTTAATATATAAATATATATATATATATATATATATATATATATATATAAATATATATATATATATATATATATATATATATATATATATATATATATATATATATATATATTGTAGAATTTACACACGGAACAACAAACTTTTATATAGCATTTCCACTCGTGGTGAAGGGTATAAAACTAATATATAATATATATATATATATATATATATATATATATATATATATATATATATATATATATATATATTAAGAAAGGGAAAGATTGCTTTTATTTTAAAGTATTTATTAGTTTTATACCCTTCACCACGAGTGGAAATCCTATATAAAAGTTTGTTGTTCCGTTTGTAATTTCTATAATATTTATTTGCGACCCAAATCAAACGATTTCACATTTGTTTGCTATTCCCGTTCTCACTTATGAACTGAAGTAGATCAACGAATCAGCTTTTTTATAAAATATATATATATATATATATATATATATATATATATATATATATATATATATATATACAGTGGATCAATAAAGTTTAGGCATACCATGATTTTCAAGAGTGTTCTGTCAATAACTTTGCATCTGGTTCACTTAATAAAATAGTTTTGATATCGTTATAAAGATTGCTAGTTATATTGACCATTTATAACAAAAAATTATTTATATCTTATTATTTCTAATATACAACGCTTTAAAACTAAAAAACAAGCTATATCTATGTAAAAAAAGTTTAGGCACAAACTGCATTTAAACTGTTGTATAACGGTAAATTTCCACTTTTTTATTTCAATTCATGTTTATGCACATGTTAAATCCTCAGTAGGCGAGAGTTTTAAATGTAAAAAAATATTCTTGGTATTTAATTCGCGACGAAAACAGAAAATGAGCAATCGTTCAGAAATATCCGTAGATGTCCGTAAAATTATTATAAATCTTCATGCACATGGAAAATCCTATCGCGAAATTGGTGTTATTGTACAGAGGCCCTATACCAGTGTAAGAAACATCATAAAATATTATGAAAAAACCAACAAATTAGAGCGTGAGAGGAAAAGTGGACGTCCAAAAAAATTTACATCTCGTCAGGAGCGTAACATTGTTGCTGCAGTAGCTCAAAATCCTAAGATTTCAGCTGTAGAATTGTGTCAGCAAATGAAGAAAAGTTTTGGTGAAGACCTTAATCCACAAACAATAAGAAATACGTTGCACAGAGCTGGATATCATGGAAGAGTTCCCCGTCGCAAACCTTGTCTTTCAGACATAAACAAGAAAAAGCGGTTAGAGTTCGCAAAACTCCACATTAATCATTCTGAAGCCTTCTGGAACAGTGTGATATTTAGTGATGAATCAAAGTTTAACATTTTTGGTTCAGATGGTCCACAAAAAATTTGGCGAAAAGCAAACAAAGAGCTTCAAGAAAATAATATTATTAAGACTGTGAAGCACGGTGGTGGCAATGTTATGGTTTGGGGATGTATGGCGTCATCTGGAGTGGGAAATCTTGTCTTTATAGACGACAAAATGGACAAGCACTCTTATTTAAATATTTTAAAAGAAAACTTATCTCCAAGTGTTGCGAAGCTGGGCTTAAATGGGAAATTCTTGTTCCAACAAGATAATGACCCAAAACATTCTTCAAATCTTGTGCAGGAATGGCTTATATACCACTGCAAATAGTTAAAAACCCCTCCGCAATCGCCAGACACGAATCCTATAGAGCATATTTGGCACTTACTAGAGAAAAAAATACGGAAACATCCTATTACATCCTAAGAATCACTTAAAGCGGCACTTCGCTTAGAATGGGAAAAAATTACTCCTGATGAAACATCTAACCTAGTAAGAAGTATGAGTAGACGTTTAGAAGCAATTATCCAAGCTAAAGGAGGTTCACCAAATACTAGACATGCAAAAACCCCGAATATACCGAAAATTTTCACATGTGTGCCTAAACTTTTTTTACATAGACTTACCTTATTTTTTAGTTTAAAAGCCACTGTATATTAGAAATAATAAGATATGAATTATTTTTCGTGTTAAATGGTCAATAAACCTATCAATCTTGAAAATAGCATGAAAATAATTTTATCAAGTTATGCAGATGCAAAGTTACTGGCGAAACACTTTTAAATATATATATATGCATATGTATGTATGTACAACACCAAAAAACACCCACATGCATTTTGATGTTGGTTAAATGTGTATAAATGTATATAAATAAATGTATAAAATATCACATCCAACAACTAAAAACAATTCCTCCTTACCTTTTCTGGTAGTGTTTTTTTTATTTTTTTAATTTTTTAACATTTTTTTTAAATAATTACAATTTTATTTCTATTTTTTTCAAATTTAAAAAAAAAATAAACGATTTTTGACAGCTGCCATGCATAAAAAAAAGTAAAGCGAAAATAATTAATTTCGCAGATGGCGCTGTTTTATAAAGTAAATACATAACCATAACAATATGTAACTAAATATAAAAATTTTAAATTAGTGTCACCAGACGTAGCATAAAGTTATATTTATAAGTGTTTATAGTAAATTGTACTAAAGATACATATTTTAAATAGTAATTAAAATAAAAAAATCATTTACACACCACGATTAAATGTATATATGTATGTATGTATGTACTTGTGTTTGTATCTTTATATGTAGCTGTCATTGTACATATTTAATAAACATTTACTGGCAGAACAAATCCAAACAACTTAATATACTCGTACATAAATTTAAAAAAAGGAAAGGTTTTTGAACCCTGATAAGGCAAATAAGTACAATAATTTAAATTTTTTAATTAATAAACATAAAAAATATAACAAATAATGATACGATTTAATGGTACATATAGTGCACATGAATGTTTGCAATAATACAAATGAAACAAATCTCATCGTTTCATTTAAGTGACGTACATTCTAACAAAAGCAAAAAACAACTGCAAGTTTAGTTTTTCTCAAGTAATTAAGTACAGGCATTTTTATACATATAAAATATGTATATCTAAACGTTTTATGTATATATATATCAACAATTTATTTTGTAAAAATAAGCAATGTTTGTACTTGTATAGAGTAGTTTTTATTAAAAGCAGCATTCACAAATTATTTGTTTATTTCGGCTTTCTACTAAAAAATAAAGATTGCACAGCAATATTTGGGTTACTTTTTTTTTCTAAAATGCTATTTATTTTTTGCGTATTTTATATTTTGGCCTTTAATTTTCCTGATAGCTAGCAGCAAAAAAAAGCAATACACTACAAAATAAATTGGAGGTTATCCTTTTAGCGAAAAAAGGAACGGAGCCTATGTGGCTGAAAACATCACGAATAAATCTAATAGAGAAGCGAACAAAGCGTAGGCTATGCGAAACATTGTCATCAATTTCCCTGGAAAATTTCGGCAAATTTCCCGGGAAACGGGAAAAGTTTCAAAATCACCAATATACAAAATGTAATACAACTTTACGCAGCACAACTGTTCAACAGATTATTCAATAGAAAATGAGCCAGAAGACAAAAATACCTAAACGCTGTTGATTTGTTTGAATAATTCTTGCAAAAAAAACCAACTTCAAAACAGACAAACTTAAAATCATGTTTCTTTAAGACGGTAACTATTGAGACACCCTGTAATTTCCGAATTCAAATTTTATACTAGTTATAGCGGTCGTAGCAATACAGGTTCATTGTAAATTTCAACCGTCTGTCTGTAACGGTTTAAAAGTTTGGTCATATACATCAAATTACATAAACTATTGCGACACCCTATAATTTATAATTTTAAATAATTATACTTATTATAACAGATATAGTAATGGACATTCTGTCTAATTGTTAAGTGCTTATCAATAACTGTTTAAAAGATAGGGTCATATATATCAAATGACGTCACCTATTGGGACACCCTTTAAATTCAAATTTTAATATAAATACTTTTTAAAGAACACTTTGTAATACAGATTCTTTTTAAATTTTAACTTTGTGTCCATATACATCAAATTACATCAACTATTGGGACACCCTTTAATTTCCAATTTTAAATATTTATACTTGTTGTTATACCAGACATAGTAGTGAACATTCTGTCTATTTTTCAAGTGTCTGTCTATAACGGTTCCAAAGATGAGGACATAATGGTCACATAACATCAATAATGGGGACACCCTTTAATTTATAGATCCAACTTTTATACTTGTTTTAATAGCGGACTAAGCAATATAGGTTTTTTTGTAAATTTTAACTGTCTATCTATAACAGTTGAAAAGTTTGGCCATATATATTACTTTTACATTAACTATTGGGACACCCTTTGATTTTCAAATTCAAATTTTACACTTGTTATTTTAGCGGACTTATCAATACAAGTTCTTTGTAAATTTCAACTGTCTGTCTATAACGGTTCAAAAGTTTGGCCATATATATCAAAATAAACCAACTAATGGGACACCCTTTAATTTCTAATTTTAAATATTTATACTTATTATAACAGACATAGTAACGAACATTCTGTTCAACTTTCAAGTGTTTGTCTATAACGGTTCAAAAGATAGGAGAATAAAGTTGAAATAAAGTCACCTATGGGGTCACCCTATAATTTTTAATTTTATTTTTTAATTACTTTTTGTTATTGGAAGCTACAGTGATACGCACTTTTTTTTAATTTTAAATTGGTGACCTATAATGTTCATAATACACGTAAAAAACATGTATGTTGTATGGGGACACCCTTTAATTTTAAACTTCTTGAACTTCTTTTAAAATGGGACCAATCTGTAGCCATAACCTATCTAATAGTGCAAAAATTTTTAAAATCGGTTCAAAAATGACCGAGTTATGAAGGCACAAACATACAAAAAAAAAAAGCAACACACAGACGAATTGATAACCTCCTTCTTTTTTTGAAGTCGGTTAAAAAGAATTTGAGTTATTTCAAGCCAGAAACATCAGAATCTGATTTATCTTCATTTCTGAGTGAAAAGTAAAAGGTTTTTTATATCGCTGGAAATTTTGCAATAAAAATAAACTGAATATCTTGTAATTTTCCAAAGTTTTAAAGATTTATTTTGTAAGAAATAATAATCAAATATTTTTTTCAGTATAAACAAGTCTGTTCTTAAAATTACAAGATTTTTGATCACAAACACTTACATATGTATATGATTTTAGCTTGTTATGTACATCACATAATTTTGTGTGATATAAAATTTGTAAAACCACGGAAATAAAATTCTTTATCCGGCATAACACAAATTCCGTCCGGAATTGAAATGATTCCGTAGTTTCCATTCCGATCGGAATGGTTTTAGCTGTTATAGATTCCGTTCGGTTTCAATAAATCTAAAAAATCCAAAAGCACTTTAAATGTGGCAACATAAGAATGAATGTAGCAAAACAATCAGCTATGTTAAAGAGCTACACGTATTTGCTTCGGAAGTAGAATTGATTCCGTATTTCAGGTATTCAAATTTCAAAAATTTTGTAAGTAATCCATACCAAATTTTAAGACTCTTGTCGTGCTTTAGCTACTTTCCTTATATAGAGGTACCCATCCCAGGATAAAGTTCTAAAATTTATATAAAATTCTAAAATTATTGTAGAGTTCTGTAAGTAGTGTTTAAAATATTAAGCTGACAAAAATAAAAGGTGCTGCCTAGTTTTCAGTTTCATCGGTAAAATTGCGTACTTTCACTACTTTTTCTGTGTGAAATTAAAGTGAAAAAGTGTCCTATTTTTGAACCTAGGTACTAAGGTACCTTATCAAAAAATTTTATTTAAATCCATCCATTAGTTTTTACGTGATGTGAACATAAACAGACAGACAGACAGAGAGACAAGAATTCTAAAAATAGTTGTTTTGTATTCCAATTCGATTACTAACTGTATTTTTAGGGTTCCGTACCCAAAGGGTAAAGGGTAAACCCTATTGTTTACGCTACAATGTCGGTCCGTCTGTCAGCGCCTTTTATCTCTGGAACCGTAATAGGTAGACTCTTGAAATTTTCACAGATAATGTATAACTGTGGCCGCTATAGCAAAAAATATTAAAACTTATAAGGTGTTCCGATAGAGAGGTGTTATTTACGAATATGTGTTTATTTCTTGAACTGTAGGAGGCATACACTAAAAATTTACAAAAAGTAATTAAAACTTAGTTCGCTTTATAAACAAGTCTAAAAAAATAAACCTAAAAATTAAAGGGTGTTCCGATAGTGGTGTGATTTGCATGCTTAAGCCCTAATTTTTTAACCATAATAGATAGACTCTTGAAATTTTCACAAATTGTGTATTACTATGGCCCCTATAAAAACAGTAAAAATTAAAGATTTTTCCGACAGTGACGTGATTTGCATGTATAACGCCGTATTTTTTGAACCGTAATAGGTAGACTCTTATAATTTGCACAGAAGATGCGAAGTCTTGCCACGGCCGCCATCACGTTTATTAAAAATTAAAGGGTGTTCCGACACCCTTTAATTTTTCGAGAAAGAGAAATGCCATGGCCGCTATAAAAAATAACAAAATTAAAGGGTGTTCCGACAGAGAGATGAGAGATGAAATGTTTACATTAGAGTTGTTCTTCGGCCTCTACAACATTTACTAATGACTAAAGGGTGGTCCATCAGTGCCTGATATTTTTATAGAAAGTGTATTACCATGGCCACTATGACAACAATTACTAAAATTTGAAGGTTGTTCCAATAGTGATGCAATTTTCGTGAATATAACTTTAATTTAAAATTAAAGGTTGCCTCATAAGACATGAAAAAATTAACAACTTGAATTTTTAAAGTTGTACTAAACATAGTACAGAACCCTACATGTGTGAGTCTAACTCGCACTTGACTGATTTTTTTCTATATCATTCTAAAATCATATCTTAATGATGACAGTAATGTTTTTAATTTATGTTTATTAATCCATTATGCCAGACTTTAATAAAGTTTAGCTGTACATCCAAGAATACACCTAACAATATTTTTTTGTTAATCAAAGAATTTTAAAATAAAATTAAAAAATTTAAGGTAATTCATTTTGTAGGCGGTTTAACGATACTACTATATACACATACATACATGTACATATTTTCGCCAGTCAGTACATGTTGAAACAAATAATGAATTGTGTATAAATAAAGAAACTTAAAAATACATGAAATACGACGTCACAAGTACTTGTTAGCGCCTTGCACAATTCTGTTATTATTCGTATCATAACTGTAGCATTTTGGTTCGTTTCTAATCTAGTTTTTATACTTATTTTCCTCTTGGTCTGATAACTTTTTCTACACATGTAACACATTCCTCAATAAACACCCCTTTCAAGTTCAAGTACATGGTACGTCTGAATCGAACTTCATTTGTTGAAATTACAAAATAAGAAAACTTAATTTCAGCATATTCTTAAAATCTTAATTTGCTAAACGAAGAAACAAATACGCAATACAGATGAAGTATTATAACTTAAATCATAAGTATTGAGAATTTATTAAATAAAACCGAACTGAACTAAACGTTAAGAAAAGGCACAAAGAAGTTATCACACAATGGAATCGAATGCGGAAGGAAATCTTTTAGAGGTTATGGATTTAGCCCGTACGCTACGACAAGAACAATTGTTTATACAGCAAGAACAAACAACTTTTGCACAGTTAACCGAAGCTTTAGCGGATAATTCTGCATCAATAACAAAGGTAAGTTGGCAATTTGTTATCGTCTTTGTTTTCTCATAAACATTTCTTGATGTATGAAAACATTGCAGTTGGCTTACATATGTGCTCAACAAAGAAGAAATCTAAATGATTTAATTATTTCTCGCCCCGACTTGGGCCCATCTCTTTGTTGTCGCCGTGCAAATAACTATGAAAACATTAAATTTATTGATGCAAAAAAAGTTCTGGTCTATGAGGTAAAATAAACAAGAAAACTCTGTTGTGTTTCAGTTTCGATTAATATTTACTTTCGTTTACTTTCTGTTCAGCATGTAATTGCATATGAAGATCTATTCAATTATCTGTACAGATCTCCTTATGTTTTGGCCTTATCTCTAGCAACTGGTGATAGTATGACAAATATATCACCTGCTCATATGAATTCCATTATACAAACAATCACATCGAGTCTATTTGGAAATGCAATAAATACAAAAGATGTTGAAATGGTTTTAAAACTTTTGAGAGAACTAATAGAAATACAAATTGTTGTCAGCGATAATCCTCGCAGACTGTTGAAAGCCAACACATCAACGTTTGCTCGAATTTATCATCGCCTAAATGAGTCGATGTTCTCAGCAAAAATATTTTTGACCGCTGCGCTGTTCCAACCTATAATGAGCGTTTTAAGTGAAACGGATACGATGTTGGATGTTGATCCCAAGAAGGTGGTGCAGAGTTTTACAACAAAGGAAAAAATAAGAAGGTATAAGAAAACTAAAAGGTAAAAACGGAAAAAATTTTAAAAAATATGATTTTAATTATAGATTTGGCCCAGAAACTTCAGCGACATATCAAGAGAATATTGATAAATTTCACATCGAAACGCTGAATCAATTGTACAAGCTAGCTGAAATTTTTATCGATAGTTTACTTTTTAATTGGTCGCTATTCCCGTCCACCCTGCGCTGGTTGGTTCAAACAATGTTTCATCAGTTGAAACAAGCTCACCAGTTTTCTGATAAAGTTATCAACGAAATTATTACTGATATGGTTTTTACACATTTCATTTGTCCGGCCATTGTAAGTCCAGATGTTATGGGCATAATTGATGCTCCTATTTCAGAGTCTGTACAATTTAATCTCATTCAAATTGGACAAATAATCCAAATGTTAGCTTTGGCTAAACATGGCGAAATTGATGCCAAATTCGCTGAACTATATGCCAAGTTTGAAGTGAACAATGTTACAAAGTTAATTGACTTATTATTAGTTACACAATCTGGTGAGGATGTAGTTGCCATCTTGGCTCAGCAAAGTGATTTTGAAAGAACACATTTGTTGGTAACTCAACGAGAGTTAAACTATTTTACAGAATTTTATAGAATGTTAACAACCACAGATGAATTCGACATTTCCGAAGAAGAAAAGGAAAAGCTTAGGAAAATATTAAAGCACCTGCCAGAGAATACTATAGTCAATGGCAATGGAGAGGGCACTGCAAATGTGTCTACAAATGAAAGTCCTGCAAAAGATAAATCAAAGCAATCATTAAAGAATTTGAGCAAATCCACAAAAAGTAAAATAGCAAAAAGTATGAGTTTTGCAAACACAAATGGAAGCAATTCCAATCTCGAAGAGCAAAATAATGTTGCAAACGGATATAGCGTGGTTGTAAACGGTTTAGAAAATGCCTCCTCACACAATAGTTCAAAGAACTTATCGCCAGTGAGATCGATTGTGCCCGATGTTGAAAGCGCACCAGTGTTAATTTTTAATATTTACATCGGAGTAGAGCCAAAGCTACAGCCTCTTTCGGAAGAAGAAGTGCTAAAAATGAATAGCATTGGGCAAGATATATCCAACGGAGAGTTGGTAGATGCTGACAACTATCAACAAGAGTCTACAGTAGATAAGTCATCAGTAGTTAATGGTTTTGACGGTATCGATGGTATGTCAGATATCCTAAGGCCAATGCATAACAAAACTGCAAGGTTTTCATTATCACACGATGATGCTTCTATTGGTAATTCTGACAATTTAGAAGCTGTTAGTGAAGTGCCATCAAATCATTCAGTAACAAGTTCTTTAGAGTTGGAAGAAAATGCAGAAAATGATAATTTGTCTGATATGGTATCGGCGAATGTTTCAGGAAGAGGTACTCCCAACATTAGTGGTAGGGATACGCCCTCATCCCAGGTGACTGATGGTGAATCCATAAATAATGCTTTACCAACACCTCAAATGCAAAAGCTTATTTCGAAAGCGCGTTCTGATATCCAAGATAAATTTTGTAAATTTGAAATAAAGAAGTTTGAAGGTGATGAAACGGTTTCCATAATTTCGGACACCTGGTCCACTGACGTTCTAGCTAGTGATTCTGAAAATGTAGATACAACAGAGCGAGAACGAGAAAGAAATTTTTCTACACCTTTAATACCAGCTGCTGTAGTGTTGCCGGGTGATAACAATTTTGACGTTCTTTCTGGTGCTGGGGGTATGAGAACAGGATATTTAGATACTTGCGACCAAAGATCAGAATCCAATTGGAGCACTGATGTCCTAGCATCGGATTCCGAAAAACTAAATGAAGTGGATACAGATGATAATGTGAGTATTACAGCAAGATCTGACATTTTAGATTTGAGTGTAGCATCGGAACGAGAAAGAAATCAATTGGCAGCTGCTATATCGGCACCTATAAATCGTCAGCAGAGATCATCAAACAATGCTCATTACTCAGCATCTCGTAATAATCGTAGTTTTAGATCTCCATCATCCAGTGTACAAGGAGTTCATAAACTACCCGTAGCTAAAGTACCCTCCTCTGGTAGTGTTGATGATGTTCATGGTGGTGGCGGTAGCAGTGGTGGTAATGCTAGTGATCGTTCACAAGAAGATTCAGCATTTTATGATGCCATTAATTCATATGATGACAATTCTACTTCAGCTACAAATAGCAACCATTATCATCATCACTACCGAGATGGTTCTTCATTAGCTAGAAGTTCAGTAAGAACAAGCAGTCAATTAGAAAATACTTTTCAACAAAATTATAAATCTATAACATGTGAAAAAGAGAAAGATAATTTTTTACAAGCCGGCCCTTCATCCTCATCGCAGCGTATGAGGAGACAAGCTTCAGCTGAAAGTTCCATCTCAAATCAAAGTGTAAATCTTGATGAGCAAGGACCAATGGCGAAAACACCTTCTCCCCTTGGTGCTAATGCTAACAAAAGACAAAACAAAAATAGTGTCAGCAGTGAAGCAAAGGACCTTATAGATTTTTCAGATTTTTGTGATGACAAAGACTTAATGCCGCCTTCGAGTGCACCTCCTGTACCTCCAGTTCTGGATGTTTTCCAAGACGACATTGTAGAACGTCGTGATCGATCAACGCTACAAAGATCTTCCGGAGTTGATGGTCGTCGTAATGGCATTTTGGCATTAAAGGATGGTCGCGAAAGTTTCGAAAGTGGTTCCAACTCGACCCCTTCGCTTAGAAGGCATCAATCATTAAATTATGAAAATCATGAAATAATGTTGAACTGTGTTCCTAAAAGAATCTCGGCATTACCGAACATCTCACCTCAGACAGACGATGACAAAAGGGAACAGAAAAAACAAGAACAGGAAATACTTCTTTTAAGCAATAGAACGTCTGATTTAAAATTGAATGATCTTACTGAAAACAATAATGCTGAACCCTCCCGAAGCACACCAACCAATCAAACTTCTGCTGGTATTATGATTTATCCATCTTCATCTGCCACATCTAACACCCAAAAGCCCACGAAGTCCACAGGAGCCATACCAAAAAGTATAAGCTTTGATGCATCCGCTGATAAAGCTCATGATCCATCTACATGCTCTTCATCAGCTAGACAAAATAGAAATTCATCACGATTTCAACAAGATCCCTTACGTGCCAACAGTTCATCCACCTCAACTGTTTTAACCACCAATAATTCTGGTATATTCAATAAACTTAAGCAGGGTATTTTTAAACATCGACGTGGCCACAAGTCAAGACATCTTAGTACGACCAACTGCGACGATATCACGCAAAATTCTCGTAACGTTTCATTCTCAACAAATAACTCGGAGATTTCCTTAGATGCAATAAGTGCCAATATGCCAACTTGCTCCACATTGACTACCCAAGAACGTGGTACAGGATTCTATGATATCAGTGACGATATCTTGGCTAAATATAGAAGAAAAGTCAGTACATCAAGTGAAGCCACGAACTCATCCAACGGTAATGTGGCTGGAGCTATAGGTGGTATGTCTGTAAGTGGTATTGTTAAAGATATCAATACTCAACAATGGTAAGTAAAACATCTTAAAGTAAAATTGTTCCTAGAATTATTTTGTAAACTCTAACCCATTTCGTATTAGTAACCAACATTCTTCTATTCATGACAAAATTATGGCTTTCAATATAATAAAGAAAAAGATACGTACTGTGCTGTCCAAGACTGATTTGCATTCGGGAGATTTTCGCCATACAACTGTACGTTTTCTTTAGAGAAATCTTATAACGAGAAGAAGTTTTATGTTTAAATTTGGTTTTTATTTTCAGCATTCAAATATATCTTCCCTTTTGACTTATCTACAAATTCAATTGGCCCAAGCTATAAATTTGCAAAATTTCCAACAAATATCTTACGTGTCCGAAGCCATTCGATGCATATCCCAACTGGATATTAACCAGCATACACAGATATTGGATGAATTGCAAAATGATATACAAAAACGACAGAGTTATTTACAGTATTTAATGCGATATCGCCAAAATCTTTTAATGATTATGGAGAACATTGAACAATATGAATCCCGACTAAGAAGTGAAAGCTCAACATGCAATCGCTACTTAATGGCCGTTTGTATGCGTTTGTTTTTCGAAAAAAGACAAGATAAAATTAAATCATTCCAAGAAGATTTTGCACGTCTCACAGTGTCTGATGATAAAATTGATTTAATTGAAGAGTTTATCGATAGTCTCATGAAAGAATTATTGTCCGTGGGAGGCATTTTAAATGGCATGTCTGAATGGCAAGCATTGGAGGCACGCATGTCCTTAGAAAGAATATTACTGCAAAGTATGTATCAGCAGGTCATGTTTCCTAACGAGGATGCCGATTTATCAAGGGACTCGTAAGTTCAAGTCCTCTCTCTCAACGTCAAGAAAATTGTTTTAATTTTCATATTTCTTTATAGGGTTTTATCTGACCATATACGGAAATTACAAAACATTATTACACCTTCCCATCCGGCTCTTTGTATACCACAAATGTATCTATCAGAGGCACCATGGAGCTTTGCTCAACAACAATTAACTTTTATTTCTGCCTATAAAACGCCTCGTGAAAAGTTACAGTGCGTCATTCAGTAAGTATATTGTTTTCGATAAATATTTATTAGAAGGAAGGGAGAAAATACTACAATATTTGCTACAAATTTCAGATGTATTTCTAGTATAATGAGTTTGTTGCACATGTCCAGTGGAAGAGTACCGGCTGCAGATGATATTCTGCCTGTTCTCATTTATGTAGTTATTATGGTAAGCTAACATTTGTGTTTTATATCTATACAACATTTCCCTATTATTTGTTACCGACAGGCTAATCCTCCTTATTTGTTATCAACCGTTGAGTACATAACATGTTTTATTGGTGAAAAACTTGATGGGGAGGAACAATTTCACTGGACTTTATTTGGATCAGTTGTGAAATTCATTAAAACCATGGATTATTTAGATCAATAAGTTATTTATAATAATTTTCCCATTATGCAACAATAACGATTGTCAGCTGTGTAACATATATTTTAATTTTGTATTTATTTTGTTAAGAAAGTTTCTTAAAGTTGATATTGTATATTTTAATTATTCTTTAAACCTAATTGTCTTAAATATTACTGGTAATTACCTATAAATATAAACAACCTGTTAACATTTGTCCAAATACGTTTCTCACACTCACTCTCCCTCTCTTCTTTTGTTTTGTAAGTTAAATAAATATTATATAAAGACCCTTCCTTTGCAACTTTTTCAAGCAATAATTTATGCAATATTAATTAATATTTGTGTAATAAAAAATAAATTTTTTCACAACAAAATATCTTTTATTTTATATGAATTTCATTTGAACTATTTTTGAATTAATAAATTAATTATTTAGGCTTAAGTTCTTTATTATAAAGAGATAGAGAAAAATTAGATACCAGCAAAGCAGAATGCATTTTCTAGACAGCTACGTCCGTCATCAGTACTCTTTGTATCAATCTACCCGGTAGTTTCAATTGTTATTAATTTTCTATTTAAACAAACTTATCAAAGAAATAGAATCTGAGAAATTTTTTAATTTTACATTATATTTCATAGAAGATAGAGCTTTTTGAAATTGTTTTACACTTGTAAACTCTATTTATTTTTCATATTATACTACCAAGCAAACATTTTTCTTTATTTTAATTCTATTTATATATTTTCTTTTATTTGAAAATGGTATATATCTGTCTTGCTATTAACACAATAGTGTTAATAATCAAAATATACATTTGTAAAATAAAAATATCTAATTGTTGTTAATTGCTAACCAAAGCATAGCTAATAACAAGACAGATGTATACCCCCTATTCACTGATCAATTTAATATGATATTTATATATAAAACTTTAATAAAATTATCTTCGCTATATTGGTTAATATAAAATATTTTTCGAAAATTTTGTGGCCACGAGGCAAACCTGGAAAGCCATCTGTCAGAAGGCTTTTGTTAAGGATATTTATTTTTTTCCGAAATACGTCGTTCTACCTTCTAATAACTATCAAATTTAAATACAGTAAACTCTCGATTATTTACGGATTAAAACTTTTTATGTTAAAAAATAGAAAGTAAACATACATACATAAATATTTCTAAACGTAACATTTAACAATCTTTAATAAAATTTAATAAAATATTTTAAAATAAATATAAAGATATTAACTTAACAACATATACATGAATAGTCTTTTATTGCCAATTGCAAAAGTTTATGTTTGCAGAAGAAGCCTTTTCCAAACTTCAATCACTTAAAATTCGATTAAAAACTGAAAATTTACAAAAAATAACACCTATCAAAAATTCGCTTCAAGATCCATGTTTAAGTTTTACCCAAATGAAACATACAACGGTTAAAACGTTTGTAGCTCTTAAGCTATCTGTTCCAAGCTTGTATACTACTTAAGATATTATTGACATGTTCAATGGAATAATTTATTGAAAATTTGTTGAAATTCGAATAATCATGTACATCATTGTATAACCATTTATAACAACAAAATTTAATCGCAGATCGTTATTAATCATTTATAAATGAATTGTATTATGTATTATCAATTACAACTCAACTTGTCAAAAATTTTTAAATTGAATTTAAATTGTGTTACAACTCTGTTGTAGTTTCACCGTTTACAACCCTGAGTTGAGTTGTAAACCGTAATAGGGGCATTAAATAAAACCAAAGTTTTTGCCGAATAAAAACCACTTTATTAACATCAAATACTAACCATAGGTAATATAAAAAGTGATATTTTAATACAATATGATTTAAAAGAACATATAAAACGAAAAAAATTTAATAGATATTACAACAATCAGTACGTTACATGATTTAAAGGATTCTATCGACGAACATGTAAGAGCACACTAACATTTTACATATTTATTTGATATTTTGACATGTCAACATCTGCGCCATTCATCAAGAATGCATTAATGTACATTTGAGATAAAACGAATATATCGTTATTCTTAAAAAATTGATAGTCTTCAGCATTAAGCGGACACTTTTTAACATCCACAAAACAATGGGAAGCTGTTGATGAGATCTGACATTCAGAGTAGGGAGATGTTGCTTCAACAATCTCACCCTTACCAGCTTTGATAACATTTTTGAGGGCATCTATGTTACGCCCTGAAATGTGTAAGATAGCTTTAATGCCCGTAAAGGCACCATTTCTATGGTCATAAACATCTGCTGTTAACTGTTTTCGCCAACGGTGTGCTGCTGAGGCAATAACCTGTTCATCCGGTGACAGTTGGGGCAAATTAAGAGCTTTACAGTTTCCCCATTCATATAGTTCTTCGTCAATGAAAACATCCTTAGCAAAACATTCCTCTATGTACTTTATGCTTAATACCCATTTGCCGGATGAAATGCAACCAAGCATTTTCTCACCACGATTGGGTTTTTCACAAACAAAGTGAGTACATTCTGGATCAAAGTTAACTAAATTTTCACACACCTTAAAAGAAAAATATTATTTTTTTCTTAAAAGAAATTACCTTTTATGCTGTGAACACTAACCTCTCCTCCTAATTGTAATATTTTACCAATAACTTCATCTCTGGTATCTTCATCTGAACAGGATATGCTAAATCTAGGGGTTCCTTTATATTGCATTGATGGTTCTGCTATCTTTGACCGCCTTTGTGCACCAAACTCGGCAGGATCACGCCATCCAACTAAATCTTGTGTATGTAACTGTTCCGATTCAAAAGGTTGCACATAGTGAGCTTCAGTTTCCATAGGTTCTACGGGGGATTGTGGGTGATCCATATTTTGACGCGTACGTTTTAAACTCTGACGCCTTGAGTCGCATTTACGTAAATATTCAGTGATTTGTTTAATTTCTGGTGAAGCCGCAGCGTTAACTGAAGACTTGGCATTTGCAGCGGCCATTGAAGTAGTAGCACTCTCTCCCACATCTGTCTCCTCAAAACTGATTTTATCAAAATTAATTGTAGATTTTCCCACCAATGAAGCCCTTTGGCCTAAACTACTAGGTGACGAAGTGTTGTTTGAAATATTGCGTCTTGTTATGGAAGCATTAGGACTTTGAGTACTGGGTATAAAAGTATCTGATTTTCTGGTTTCATTTGTTTGACCACTAAATGTATTATTGTTGTTAGAGTTGTTGTTGCTAGAACTGCCACTATTAGGACTGTTTGGGGTAAAAATTGATCTAGGGACATTTGACTCACCACGTGAGATTTTATTGCTTACAGGAGTGGTAGCATTTGAATCTAAAACTCTTTTAGCACCCGATCTCAATGTTGATTTTTTACCTGAAGAAGTCCCGGGTTGTTCGTCATCCTCATAACTGTACGGTATACCCATAGCTTTGCATGTAGCTCTCATAACGCGTCTACGTATTTCATCTATCGGTGTATTCGGTTTCATTTTTTTCGTTGGTAGACGCCAGCGCCTTTCAAATTCATCTGCCATACGCTTTTCAAATTCTGGTGTAGTACAAAAATCGGGTATTCCTTTAGGAGTTGGAATCTTGCGGTTAATAGGAGTACAAGCCTGCCTACGTATTCGTTCTAGTTCAGGTGTCTGATTATTTTTCATTTCATTAATAACTTCTCGTAGACACTCGCGCTCTTCTTCATTTTCTATTTCATTCAAAATTATTTCCATAAAATCAAAATTATAAGAAGCTTGACCATATTTATTTGTGGGGGTGTGTGGAGATTCAGAACCCAAATTGTTGGAACTTAATATGGATTGTCTAGTGGTTCTACCAGGACCCGCTAATTCGGAAACTCTTTTATTTCTCAACGGAGTAAAGGTTTCGCCTGAATTCGTGTTTGCGTCATTTTTTCTTAAATGTTCCACACCTTCCATGTCATTTTCTACAGCATCAACATCTATATCTATAGGAGTTGTTCGAGTCGTTGGAGTAATAATAGGTTCATTCCTCCTACTAGTGTTGCGTTCTCGTAATGTAGGTGATATTGGAAAATCTTCTGGACTTTCGCCGACTAAATACACGCTGTATGAAACTTTTCTTCCGTCTTTAGCGCATTGTAGCAACCAGTCAGAGGTTACAACAGGAAAACGCCATTTAATAGCGCCTTCATATTTTGAACCTTCGGGGGAAGGACATACTAATAGTGGTCTTTCTTTTTTAACAAATGTTTTATTAACTTTTGCCCCTAACAATTGAGCTATCGAATCAATGAAATCTCTTTCTAATAGAGAGTAGATAGATATAACAATTGTCATGCCTTTCAAAGGCTCAGAATCGGCAGTATGTGGTATGTGCTTGTGATAATACTCAATTGGAACTAACTTGTTGGCTTTCATACAACTTTCCTGCATTCAACAATGAAAAAATATTAATTTGTAATTGTATGAATTAAAAACAGATTAAATATATACATTTACTTAGTCTATTTACATCTAAATGAAGAAAATTCAAGTTTCTGCTCTTACCACATATAATTCTGTTACAATATGCCTGGCTTTAACTGGTAATTGACTTGGATCCAAAGTTTTTTCAAATGAAACAATCGCATAATCAACTGGATCTCGAAATGTAGACGGAACAACATTACCCTGAGCTGCCTCACATTCACTTATCATTTGTGTGTAAAATTCCTCTGGAAAATGATCTTTATCAATGTACAAGGATGATCCCTGGAAAAAATCTAAATTTTCATAGTCTATGGTAATGGCAGTACCATTTGTTAAATCTGATGGATTAGCCTGAACTGGACCAGCGGGTGGTTGTGGTTGTGCTGGATCGTTTGGAGTGACTTGTGTTGAAGAAGCCATAGGATATGGGATAGATTCGTTGTGCATTGGTGTTTGGGGCAAGGGTATCGAAACTTGGGGTATATTCTCCTGTGAATATTGTGCAATTAAATTTTGTTCTTCTTCCACTGGATGATCGTCAGACGAATTTTTATTAAAATTATTTTCATTATCTATTTCCGAATCCTTAGTGAATAATTTCTTTTTAATAGGCTTTTCAGGTTGCTTAAAACTATGGTTCATTGAACGTAATGTTCTCTTAGATGAAGGTGAAGGGGCGTCTGGTTCACGTGAGGAGGGTAAAGAAACACGATAAATGGCTTCGCTTGCAGGCTGTTTAAGTTTAATACTTTCTTGCAGCCAGTCTAAACGTACAATGTTAACCGCTACGAAAAAATTTTATAACAATAATCTTTAAATGAAATCAAAAATATTCATAAATACCTGTTAATAAATTATCTTTTTTCCAAGATTTAAATTCGTTATCATTTAATTGTCCCACTATTATATGTGTAATTTTCTCATTGACTAAATCATAACGTGTAGCCCCTCCCACATTTAAAATACGATTTAACTTTTCTCTCTCTTCAGAGCGAAAACCACTTAAATAAATACAACAGCCATCTAAAAAGTTGCCTGCCTTTTTAGCCTTTTTGGCACATATTTCTTCATACACCAACTTGTAATGGGTGCCAGCACCAGCTTTTTTCAAAAGATCCTTCTTTAGATCTTTTGACGAAGGAGCAGCTGGTGCCACAAATGTTGGAACATTTTGTGATTCATTCATATCAGAACATATCGTATCATTAACTGTAGTTGTGTCATTTTTAAAACGTTTGGAACCCACCGTACTAATACGTGATATATCCGAAAGATGTGTGTTGTCGACAGCCGTAAAATCTGCTATACTTTGATCTGATTTAGTAGGCGTTGAAACTCGTAATGATTTTACTTGATATGGTTTTGTCGGCAAAGCAAAACCTTTTTGTACACTGTCAAATATCCATTCAGGTAAGAGTATATCCTTCTTATATCGCACTGCAGCAGCATATTTTTCCGAATTTGTTTTATCTTTTTCGGTAATTACAATATCAACCAATTGTGATCGAAAGGCACGATGATAAGTTCCACCATTTTCGTTAACCAAACGCATTACCTTAAAAAGGAAACTTCTTTTGTTGTCAATAGGAAAAAACATACTTATTCAATATTTTTTAATGGAAATACAAGAGAAAGGTAGTTTAAATAATTATAACGAGAGCTAGGCGGATTAGCATGTCACAAAAGATGCTAAAATAAGTTAAAAACATGCGATTATAATTACCATTAGAGGTTACCTGTTCTTAGGATAAGACAATAAATACTTATTTTAAATCAATGGTTTGTTCTGTTTTACAGTTATCAAAAAGTAGTGCAAGTCCAAAACGAAAGTTAGCTATTTTTATTTTTCACCTAAGCGGTGTTTGTTTCATTCAGTTAGAAATTTTTGGAAACATATTAACCCCTATCGCGAATAATTGTTCCCATGAAAAACCTCCCAAATTTGTCTATCGTGAGTGATTCCAATAACAATTTACTTGTATTTTACGATAGAAATCATTCACTATAGAATTTTTGGGAGTTTTTTCATGGGAATAAATATTCGCGATAGGGGTGATTTTGTTAACTAAAAGCTGAATTTCAGTAAAGCATATTTCCTTTTAAAGTAACAAGGATGCTTTAAAAGTCGTCTAGATAGTTGACATTATTAGTTTCAATTAAACGATTGTTTTAATTAAGCAGCTAGCGCATACCAGAATTCGATTGTAAAACCTAAAAAATTTTTTGCACTATAATACATGTTACAAACTCGTTAATTCTACATAGGTATGTATTACAATTGTTAAGCAAAACTCTTACCTCATTCTTTTTATCATTGTCTAAACCTGTGCAAGTTATATTAGTTCCAAAAAATATGGGCAATTTGTATTTATCAAATTCTACATCTGTTGCTAAAATGTCCTCGGCAGTACAACTTCTTTCCCATACGCGTTGAACCCAATCAGTATGCATCACCGGTATACCATTTAACGTTGCGTGTTCATATTTCGCTGACTTTATAGTATTCGATATCAAATGAGTAATAGACCTGTTAAAATTTTGGAAGTAATGACCACCCATCCATTGTATTAATCGTTTTAGGTTCTCTTTTTCTTGAGGTGTTATGCCAGTTGCTGATATTTGTAAATCTCTCATAGCCGTGGTGTACACGGGACTAGTGCCTAAAGGTATTTCTTGATTTTTCAACAAGCAATTTATTAAACATGGTGGCCCAATTATAATTGACTTTGTATGTTGCAATTGTTGGAAGAATTCACCCTCGAAACGATCAAATATGAAAACATCTTTCTTTGATAGCCTACCAGAGGCTATCAGTGGAAACCCTTCACTTGCTTTTATTTGTCGTACGTTTTCTTCGGGAATGTGATTTTGTAGAAACGTCATTGCTCTTTTAAGGTCTTTATAGGCCTTATCCTCGTCCAAGTTGCTGCCTCCAGCATTTGTGGCAACAAAATATGCATTTATTGTATCGTCTAAACTCATTTGAAATTTATATTGTTTTAACTGTCTTGTGCAATGAGGTGTTGTATTTTTTTTTTAATATTCACTACCTCTTAACTTAATTGCTTTTCTATCTTTATTGTTTGCAATTTGTGGTTTGCAAAAATTTTACAAATATGTAGGAGCTTTCTTTAGAAAATCGTGCGCCAAATCAAATTTCTTAACTGTCAGATTAGTGTTAAAAACAGAGTTGCCAAGTTTACAATATATTGGTTTATACATTACGTCCCGTCTCATATGAAGTTTTTCTTTTGTTAAGACATGTCAATGACTAATGTAGACAGGGTTTTATGTTCAAACAGAAAATGACATAAACACGTATTCGTCACCTATAACAACATGTACAAATTAATTCAATCGTTCTGTTGTTTAAATTAACAAAAATGAAACTGCATATAAAAACATTTTTAGAACTGGTTTTTATATGAAGTTTGACTTTTGCTACCCCCCGTCTCCATTAATCAATAACATGTCTTAACTAAAGTCAAACTTCATATAAAAGAAATATTATTTTTAATACTGGTTTTTATATGAAGTTTGACTTTTGCTACCCCCCGTCTCCATTAATCAATAACATGTTTTAACTAAAGTTAAACTTCATATAAAAGAAATATTATTTTTAATACTGGTCTTTTATATGAAGTTTGACTTTTGTTACCCCCGTCTCCATTAGACATAAACATGACTTAACAAAAGTCAAACTTCATATGAAAAAAAAAAACATTTAATAATTTAATTCAATATTTGTTAAGTCTTGTTAATGTCTAATGTAGACGGGGGTAATAGAGTTTCCACACCCATGCAACTGATTATTTTGACATATTTTCATTACAAGAAAATTAATCGAACACGTCAGCTAGGCTCAATAAAAATAATTTCATTCATTAAATATTTGTAAGAAAAAATAAGAACTGAACAATTTTTAGAATTTTATACTATTAAGTTTATCTCTGATATCTTTAAAATGGTGAGTTTACATTTTTTAATATATGAGGTAAAAAGACAAACACATACATTTTGTGAATTATTGCAGGTTCTGATAGCGGCTGCGGTATGTACCAAAAGTGGAAAAGGTTTGTTTTTGTTGGCTATAGGTATTTGATTTGGAAACATATTGAATCATCCTTTTTTAGTAATTATTTCTCGTCAATTCGTGGAAATGACTAAAGCTCGTATCGAGGGTTTATTGGCTGCTTTTCCAAAACTAATGACGGCTGGAAAGCAGCACACCTACGTGGAAACGGACTCAGTTCGTTATGTTTATCAGCCCATGGAAAAGTTATACATGCTTCTGATAACAACTAAGGCAAGTAATATTTTAGAAGATTTGGAGACGCTGCGTTTATTTTCCAAAGTTATCCCAGAATACTGTCATACTTTAGAAGAAAAAGAAATTTTGGAAAATGCCTTTAATTTAATATTTGCCTTTGATGAGATTGTAGCCTTAGGGTATAGGGAAAGTGTTAATTTGGCTCAAATTAAAACCTATGTGGAAATGGACTCCAATGATGAAAAGATATATCAGGCAGTACGTCAAAGTCAAGAACGTGAAGCCAAACAAAGAATGCGTGAGAAGGCAAAAGAGCTGCAAAGACAGCGCATGGAATCAGCTAAACGTGGTGGCCCTGTTGGCAGTATGGGCGGACGTTCAAGTGGAGGATTTAGTGCTGATGGTTTTGGATCGAACAGCACCGGCAATATGGGAGGAATTAGTGGTTTTAATAGTGTCCCCTCCATTGAAATGGATAGCAAGCCAATTGCTCCTAAAGCACAGTATGTTTATAAATATAATTAAAAAAAAAAATTACCACTTAATTATTTAATTGCAGAAAAACGGTGTCACGCAATGCTCTTAAATTAGGCGGTAAAACAAAAGATGTGGATAGTTTTGTAGATCAACTAAAATCTGAGGGTGAAAAAATAGCTAATATGACACAATCGAGTGGTGTAAGTGCCGCTGTTGCATCAGCTAAAGCAAAAATTTTATCAGATATCCATACTGAAAGTGTTCATTTGAAAATGGAAGATAAACTTGTGATTCGCATTGGACGCGACGGTGGTCTGCAGCAATTTGAGCTCTCTGGTCTATTAACCTTGCGCATAACCGACGAAAATTTGGGCCGTATAAAAGTTCAATTGGAAAACAATGACGCACATGGAATACAGTTGCAAACGCATCCTAATGTTGATAAGGAGCTATTTAAAACTCGCTCAATAATTGGATTAAAGAATCCCGCCAAACCTTTTCCCATGAACACGGACGTTGGTGTTTTAAAATGGCGTTTTGTAACACAAGATGATGCAGCCATACCACTAACAAGTTAGTTTTTAGAAATTTAAAACTAATTTCTCTTTCAGTAGACTTTTGTCAATTGTTTTTACAGTTAACTGTTGGCCTTCTGAAAATGGTGAAGGTGGATGTGATGTGAATATTGAATATGAATTGGAGTCTCAACATTTGGAATTACAAGATGTTGCTATTGTAATTCCCTTGCCGTAAGTTTAATTAGTATTATTTTAACTTTATATTCCAAAAATATATTTTTTGAAATCAAACACTTCCAGATTTTATTTGGGGATTTTTTTATTTACTAATTTATTTTAAAATGTTTTTAAATTTATATCATCGCTTCAATCGATATAATTAGAAAATTAGAAAGAATAGAATATTTTTTAAAATGAATTTTAAAATTTATTTTTAGCATGAATGTTCAACCATCTGTAGCCGAATATGATGGCACTTATAATTATGATGCACGAAAACATTTTCTAACATGGAATATTCCTGTTATTGATGCGGCCAATAAATCTGGTTCCATGGAGTTCAGTTGTAATTCGTCTATACCTGGAGATTTCTTTCCAGTTCAAGTAAGTTATCAATACAACAAATTTTAATTTACAAAACTTATTTACTATAATGTTTTTTTAAGGTTTCATTTGTATCAAAAACACCATATGTGGCTTTAAAAGCCAAGGATGTCGTAATGGTGGACAATGATAGTGGTGTAAAATTTTCAACAGAAAACATACTTTTTGTTGAAAAATACGAAATTGTCTAATTATTAAGCTTCACTTTTTAGAATTATAATTTTCTTAACAATATTATTAAAATAATCATACAAATAAGCAAATACGATTATTATTCCTCACTGTTATTACAATATTCAATTCGTATGTACTTTTACACCATGAGGTAGTAAAAATATTTCTCTCCTGATTTGATTTAAGTTTTTTAAAGCATTTATATTTGGTTCCATAACAGAGTATTAAGTTTGTATTCCACATTTCAAATGTGTTAAAACTAAAACCCATAATTGAAATTAAAATTTGTGATTATTTTATCCAATGCCCTATAAATGTAATGATTAATTCATAAATTTAACAAATATAAATTCATATACATATTCCAAAATCTTGCAAAAGATCTACTAATTTCATAAATAAAAAAGTAATTGATAAGTAGTGAAAACAATAACAAATAATGGATGACATCCAAAACGTCAACTGCTCTGTCTTCGAACAAAGTATAGTGCAAGGCATATTAAACAAGGTGATAGCGTAAGGGAAAGGAAATTTGAGCAAAAAATTTGTTGAATTATATGGATTTTGACAGTAAAATAGATATTATTCTCTCTTAAAAAACCTGATTAATGTCAAACTCCATATAAAAAAAATTGAAAAAATTTCTCTTTAATATTAGCTCCGCCTTGTGCAGTCATCTGGTTAAATATGCCTTGGTATAGTGTTTCATAGATAGAGGTGGTGCATTTTTTATTTTCGTTTTGTTAAGTTCATTTAAAATTTAATTTGTGCTATTATAATATAACAGCATGTTAAGTAAAGTGCGGTAATACAACGACCTTTCTGACAAAGTTAATCTAATTTAAATATTTTTAGTAAAATTTGCATTGAACAGCGCTATTTCTTTTATAGCATGATACATCAGTGTTGGGATTACTTTAAAATTCCTTAGTATAATACCCTAGTATAATGATTTATTACATTTTAATACCGAGCCAAATTTTGGTACAATTTATGCTGGTTTAGTACAATTTTATCATTGGGGCGGTACAGTTTATACATTGTCCCAACATTATGATACATATCTAAAACAAATATATCGATAAACGGCCATCTCAAACAAAATGTTAAACAGCTGTTTTAAATATTTTGTTTATCAATCTAATTTTAAGAATATCCAACATTTTTTATAATAACTCGTCTAATTTTATACAAATGATGGAACAGCAATTAGAAAAAGTTTTAAACGATATGTAAGTATATATTTTTAGCAGCTTTGCGCTATAAAATGTATAAAATGATTTATTACAGAAACTCTCAGCCTGAAACTGTGGGTTGCTTAATAACTAATTGTCAGGGTCTTTGTCTGGGAGGTAAGAATTCAAATTAATAGATTTAATATCATTTTAATCGATACCTTTTTGTATTTTTAGCCAAGGGAAAAATTAACCCTAAAATGTCTGGCATTGGTATGGCTTTATCGGAACAAGCGTGTAAGCTGGAACCAAACCTAAACCCACCCACTATTATTTTGTACAGTGGAAACAAGTATGAATTATTTACACGCTATTTATCTAAAACATAGACATAGGTATGAACATATCTAAAACTAGACATTTCATTACAGACGCTGTATTATACAAAAGGATGGTGAAATTACTGGGATTATATACAAACAAACTTCCAATTAGTTAACGGTTGCTTTATATATTATTTGGTATACAAATATTACAGCAGTAAATATTCTTACTCATGCTTCCATTTGTGATTACATGTTAATTAAATAATAATATAAATTCTCCTTTTTCTATGAAATCAATAGCTATAAGGTAATATATTATGTTGCTTAACTGTAAAATGATTTCTGAATATTTTTCTAAATACATAGGTATAAGTTAATGTAAACCATAGATAACACATAGATGGTCAACTCTCCAAACGTCAAAAAAGTGGCTACAAATGTCTTCACACATACGGGTATGGTGTGAATTCAACACACTTAGGGGAGTAAAATTTTTATTCACATTTATGCACTATTACGCGTTATTCCATTGCACTTTACAAATATTTAAACAATTTTGAATTTTTGCACAAAAAATTATTTAACAATTTATTGTATTATACATTTTTTAATACAAAATAAATTTAATTTTGTTGACATTTGTTTGGTGAAATTTATTTCTACACAGTATTGTATTTTTTTGTCTTTTAGGGGATGAAAATTTTCAAATCAATATAATAAATATTTAAAATTAGCATTCAATGTAACGTTTTTCGCACATAAATATATTAGCAAAAAATACAAAATTCATATTTTTATTATAAAGCAAATAAATTATTTAATTTTAACATCTAAAATTTCATGTAAAAAAATATTCTGTTTTTACAAAATATTTTATACAACTATGTGCAGTTTAGGTGCTGTGGGGAATTTTTTTTTTTAAACCAACACTTATACAATTTTGCCTACCAATACATTCTTAGACTTAGGTTTTTTGACAAGAGACTTAGGTTTTTGACGTTTAAGTTGACTATCTATGTGTTATCTATGATGTAAACTATCAGAATAACAGTAAAACAAATAACATTTTAAAATGAGTGAATTTAAAGTAGTTTATTACATAATTTATGTTTTATAATTATGATCAAATGTGAATCGGGAACAAAATTTTGCAAATCTTGATAATTAAATCATCGGCACTTTAATTATCAGGTAATTGCATAGTGCATCTAACTATTTTTTTCTTTATTTGTTTTCGTTTTCAGCTGTAAATCTATATTAAGTTTGTTTAAAATTTGTTATGAAAAAATTAAAATGCTACAACCAAATAAATGTGCCTAGCTTACATTGATGCCAACTTAAGGCTGGGGCATATAGAATCCGTCATACGATATACTTTGACGTATTCAACCTTTAATAAAGTGCCGACGGAAGGGCTTAACGCAATGAGTACTTTGTCAACGGATATTAAATCAGCAGAAAGAAAACATTTCAAAAGCTTTGTGCTCGATTTTACTTTATTAAATTTATTTTTTATTTTGCTTTATTTTTGCTCCCAATATGCCTTGATAGCTATCAAACTGCTCAACGCTCGTAAAACTAAAAAGTTTCCTAACTTTCGTACTTAACGTTGACGTCGACGTACTGATTGTGACAACGCTCATAAGAAAACCTGTATATAAACTTTTTTTTACATTGAAAAAGACGAAGTATGACGGATTCAATGTGCCCGGCCTTTAGTTCTTTTCGCGTTATTTTTTAACTCCTTTTGATTTCTTCTGTCGCGTATAAATGTGTCTTGATTAATATGGGGTTTTAACTTCAAATTCAATTTTATAACTTCAAATTAATATTTTTGAACTTTAAACTTTTTCAATTTTGTAAACTTTAAATTCAATTTTGTAAACTTTAAATTCAATTTTTTAAATATCAAATTCAATTCACATTTATAGAAAATTCAATTTTCAATTTTTACAAAAATTTACTATAAAAGTTTTACAAAAAAATGTCTTAAAAAATTTGCAATAATATTAAAAAAAAAAATTCCATAAAATTAACAAAAAAAAAAAAAAAATTTTTATAATATTTTACCAAAAAATTTTCAATAATATTTTATTGCAATTTTTTTTGTAAATATTTTTACAATTTTATTTTGTAAAATTTTATAGTAATTTTTTGTAAAATTTTTATAGTAAATTTTGTAAAAATTTTATAGTAATTTTTTGTAAAAATTTTATAGTAATTTTTTGTAAAATTTTTTTTGTAAATATTTTTACAATTTTTTTTGTAAAATTTTATAGTAATTTTTTGTAAAAATTATATAGTAAATTTTGTAAAAATTTTTTAGTAATTTTTTGTAAAAAATTTATAGTAAATTTTGTAAAAATTTTATAGTAATTTTATGTAAAAAATTTATAGAAGATTTTTTAAATGTAATTTAAAATTTATTTTAAAATTTTTCTTAAAATTTATTTTAAAAATTTTCTTAAAATTTATTTAAAAATTTTTTTTAAAATTTTTTGCAAATTTTTTGGTAAAAAATTATTTAATTTTTGTTTTTAATTTTATAGAAAATGTTTTGTAAAATATTATTGCAATTTTTTTTTTTTGTAAAACTTTTTAAGATATTTTTTTGTAACATTTTTACAGTAATTTATTGGTAAAATTTTTAAAAAAAATTACATAAAAAAAAATTACATATTAAAATATTATTGCAATTTTTTTTTGTAAAACTTTTTAAGAAATTTTTTTGTAACATTTTTACAGTAATTTATTGGTAAAATTTTTAAAAAAAATTACATATTAAAAAATTTTACAGAAAATTGAATTTTCTATAAATATGGATTGAAATTGGATTTGATGTTTATAAAATTGAATTTAAAGTTTACAAAATTGAATTTAAAGTTTACAAAATTGAATTTGAAGTTAAAAACCTATACATACGTATGTATCTAAATTTTTCGGTTATTTAATCAATTTTTGAATATTTTTATACCCACTTTCAACAAGGTTTTCTAATTAAGGATTGTTAAAAAAAAAAAAATTAAATATACTAAAGCTCTTTTTACTAGTTATTTAAAAATAAATAAAATGAATAAATAAAGCCAAAACTTTCAGCAAAACAATCTGTCAAATCATATCCAGATTACATGTGCTTACTACAGCTTGTTGCTTTGTTTTTTAACCACAACATAGTACAATATTCACCAATACCACACCTTCCAAAGGAAAAGTTTGTACTCTGAGGTTTCGAAAAACAGACCCCGCGACAGCAACAACGATGATGACTTATCTAACGAGAGATTGTTAGAAATCTTCTTTAGTGCTGTGGATGCACTAGAAAAATGTCGAAATAAATTTGACAAATTTAGAGTGCTTGGCATGATGCTCAAGCATGCTATATAAAATCATGGGTAGTCAAAATGTATACGTTATGCACTGGAATGCTCAAGGCATAACAACTGAGTCAGCAGCTGCACAGCTCGAAAAAGTTCTCCATGAGAAAAATATTGATATTCTACTTCTTAACGAAACGTTCCTGAAGCCGTATCATAGGTTGAAATTTAGAGGCTACAAAATATACAGAGAAGACCGTCAAACACATGGTGGGGGTGTGCTTATAGCGGTTAAAAATTACATAGATCATAAGTTGTTACCAAAGATTAAAACAATAACCATAGAAAATATCTCTGTGGAAGTTAAAATAAGTGGACGTCCCGTAAGTTTTATCTCTGCTTATAATCCAGTTTACACTTCTAATTTTAAAACTGACTTAGAACTTCTTACCAATTCGTTTAGTGACTATTTTATTTTTGGTGATTTGAATGCACAACATGTGAGTTGGAATTGTATTTCAAACAATTCAGCTGGCAAAGAACTGTACAGACATCACTTAAGTTCAAGTTATTATGTATATCATCCGGATACACATACTAGATTCGGCCAAAATATAATTCCAGTCCAACCATCCACGGTTGATATTTTACTTACTAACTCTAATATTTCATTTTCGCAGTTACAGTCACATCCAAATATTTTACAGTCTGATCACACCCCAATATCTTGTTACATTTTTGGAACACCACAAAATCACTTTGTTACAGTTCCGTTGTATAATCAGGCTGATTGGCCAGCAATTAAATACTGGGTCGAGAATGAAATTAAGAATCATAATATCGGACAAATAGAGCTTAACAATATAAACCTAGATTCGTCATTAAATAAATTAGTTAGTATAGTTAAAGAAGCTTTTTCCAAGATTCCAATTGGCCAGAAAAATCCTTGGCAGAGGGAAATTTCAAATACGTCTAAAATGCTGATTACTCAGAGGAACAAGTATAACCGTAAACTTAAAAGATGTAGAGATCCTAGTTACAGAACTCAACTAATCAGCATTTTAAAACAGTTGAATCACTTAATTGATTTTCATTTGAAAAGGGATAGAAATGAAGCGTGGGCTAAATTCATTTCCAAACTGCCTTCCGGCTCTAAAAAGTTTTGGAAACTAACAAAAGCTTTAAAAGGTAGAAATTCTGCAATCCCCGATCTAAATATAAATGGGGAAGTTTTAAGTACCGGTGAAGCAAAAGCAAATGCCATTGCGGAAGTTTTTAGATGCAACAATAATATCACCAACAACAATTCATCACCTTTAGATAATGTGGTTCTAAATTATGTGCAGGAACTTAACAATGTAAATCTCGCTGACAGTGACAATTTTGAATTCACAGATGCAGTAGAGGTAAAGACATTTGCTTTTTCTTTAAAAAATAACAAAGCCCCAGGTTTAGACGGAATTAACAGCATTATTTTAAAAAATATGCCCGATTACTTTTTTGAAACTTTGAGCAAACTATTTAATTACTGCTTGAGAAATGGTCATTTCCCCATGATATTTAAAAAGGCCAGGGTTATACCTATTTTCAAAACTGGAAAAGATCCAAAATTGCCTTCCAGCTATAGGCCAATAAGCATTTTGAGCTTGTTGGATAAAGTCTTTGAAAAAATAATCCACAAAAGAATCGTAGAGTTCTCAGAACAGAATAACATTATACATCAGCAGCAGTTTGGATTCCGAAGAGAGCACTCTACGGTACATCAAATCAAACGAGTGGTTAATATTATTGAGAATAATAAAAGAAATCGTAGAAGTACAGGTATTATATTTCTTGACATTGAAAAGGCTTTCGATACAGTATGGCATAATGGCCTATTGTATAAACTTAACTCTTTTAGTTTTCCTTTATATTTACAAAAAATCATACAAAGCTTTTTAGACCAACGTTCATTTGTAGTTTTCGTGGAGCGCATCTCATCAGATGAAAAACACATACTCGCAGGTCTACCGCAAGGTTCCGTTTTGTCACCTACGCTTTATTCGTTATACACGTCTGATATCACTCTACGCAGGGATCAGGAAGCTGCATTTTATGCAGACGATAGTGCTTTCATTTGCAGCGGTAAGGTATCTAATTCATTAGTTAGGAAAATGCAAGAGAGCTTAAATTCAAGCCAAAAATATTTTAATAAATGGAAAATAAAGGTCAATGATGATAAAACACAGGCCATTATTTTTCCATATAATAAGTCGCCAAAACGCATACCTTCTCAATCTATGTTGTGCCGTGGGAATGTTATACCTATAAAGTCAGAAATCAAGTATTTGGGCATTATATTGGATAAAAAACTAACATTTAAGCAACATGTCAACCAAATTTGTGAAAAAGCTATGAAGTGTGGTCGGGCATTGTTTCCCATACTCAACAGAAGATCTAAATTGAATATGAAAAACAAAATATTGTTATAGTTATAAAATGTGCATTCGACCAATTATGAGTTACAGCTGTCAAGTATGGTTTCATAAAACTGCGAAAACTCATACCAAAAAGCTTCAGATTATACAAAACAAGAATTTGAAAATAATTCATAATCTTCCTCGTAGGTATCCGACAATTTTACTTCACAGTAACTTTGGACACAAGATGATAAACGATTTCACTAGAGAACTGACACTGACATTTAATGAAAAATGCAGACTGTCAAACTTTGAATCAATAAGGAATTTACAAGGTAATCACTAAGATTCGTTCGTTAAAAATGAATGTATTAGTGATTATCCAAACAAATTTCTTTATAACTTCCATAGAGATCAAAAAGGTTTTTGTGAGCTATTTTCCTTAAGGCTGTATATTTATTGTTATTAGTTTTGTAAATTTAATTATAAGACTCTTATTGTTGTAGTACTTATAGTAAAATCTCATACCTCTGTACCTTTTATATTTTAAACTTGTAAATAAAGACTTTTATTAAAAAAAAAAAATATTCACCAATACATTTTGTTGCATGGGGATGTAAATTTGTTAGTTTCACTATATTAGCAAGGTTAACAATATCTACAAGGGTACTTTACTACAAAGTGTGAAAAATGCTACTATTCTTATCATAGCTAAATAAAAATAAATCTGTCAAGTGCGAGTCAGACGCTCACACGTAGTGTTCCCAATATATTCAATATACAACTTTAAAAAGTATTATGGGACCCCTTTAATTTTTTATATTATATTGTTATTACTTACTTAACATATACGTCACAATCACGTCTCCTATGAGAAGACCCTTTAATTTTTATACATGTGTTTATAGCCAGCATTGCTGCAATAGTAGACATAGTAAAACACGCTATGTGTAAATTTAATATGTGTGCTTATATAAATAATAACGCAAAAAGTTTCACTATTAAAATAACGTTTAATTTTTGGTTTTATTGTGTTTGAATTTTTTTTTTTTGTTATAGTTGCAAATTTTACGTCACCATTAATTTTAAATTTTTGTACTTGTATATTAATAAGTGAACATATTTTCATACTCTATGTGCAAGCGTTTAGTATTACGGTTTTAAAAGTAAGGCTATATAATCACGTCACTATCGGAACACCCTTTAATTTTTAAGTTGTATGTAATACAACTTCTGTGAAAATTCCACAGATAGAAGGCGCTGACAGACATTGTGGGAAACGTTTTTACTCATTGAGTTCGGAACCCTAACAAGCGCACTATTTTTATATTATTTTTTTAAATGTTCAGGATAGTACTTATTAGTTGTCGGTTTTCACCGGAAGGTATAACAAAAGTTAGCATTCCTTGAACATAATTAGAAAACATGTTAAATCTACGCCGTCATCGCTACACATCCTACAAGTTCTGTCAATCCTACGAATAGCGTTCGAGAAAGAGAAAAAACTAAGGTCTTTTAAAATATATTTTTTTTTTCTTTCAAATTTATAATGGGTGATTTTTTTGAGGTTAGGATTTTCATGCATTAGTATTTGACAGATCACGTGAGATTTCAGACATGGTGCCAAAGAGAAAGATGCTCAGTATGCTTTGACATTTCATCATGAATAGACTTACTAACGAGCAACGCTTGCAAATCATTGAATTTTATTACCAAAATCAGTGTTCGGTTCGAAATGTTCAAATGTGACAAATTTTGTTCAGCGATGAGGCTCATTTCTGGTTGAATGGCTACGTAAATAAGCAAAATTGCCGCATTTGGAGTGAAGAGTAACCAGAAGCCGTTCAAGAACTGCCCATGCATCCCGAAAAATGCACTGTTTGGTGTGGTTTGTACGCTGGTGGAATCATTGGACCGTATTTTTTCAAAGATGCTGTTGGACGCAACGTTACGGTGAATGGCGATCGCTATCGTTCGATGCTAACAAACTTTTTGTTGCCAAAAATGGAACAACTGAACTTGGTTGACATGTGGTTTCAACAAGATGGCGCTACATGCCACACAGCTCGCGATTCTATGGCCATTTTGAGGGAAAACTTCGGAGAACAATTCATCTCAAGAAATGGACCGGTAAGTTGGCCACCAAGATCATGCGATTTGACGCCTTTAGACTATTTTTTGTGGGGCTACGTCAAGTCTAAAGTCTACAGAAATAAGCCAGCAACTATTCCAGCTTTGGAAGACAACATTTCCGAAGAAATTCGGGCTATTCCGGCCGAAATGCTCGAAAAAGTTGCCCAAAATTGGACTTTCCGAATGGACCACCTAAGACGCAGCCGCGGTCAACATTTAAATGAAATTATCTTCAAAAAGTAAATGTCATGGACCAATCTAACGTTTCAAATAAAGAACCGATGAGATTTTGCAAATTTTATGCGTTTTTTTTAAAAAAAAAGTTCTCAAGCTCTTAAAAAATCACTCGTGGGTTAACGAGTTAAGTGCTATCCATAGACATAAGCATTGGCCATGAGCACGAGGTGGTCTTTACGGAAAAGCACCTTCATGCGATATTGAAAGTATCGAACTGGGAGGCTACTGCATATTTCGATTCGAAAGAAATATTTCGAAACACAGTGTTAAAGTCATACAAATTCGAATCATACAAAGTCATACAATTTTTGAATCGAAATACGCAGTAACCTGCTCGAGTAAAGAACTTACTATAAAAGCAAAAATAAAGTTTAGAATGGATTGAAGTATAACGATGCTATGACTTGTGGTTGATAAGCTAGAAGCAAAAATTTTACTACCGCCTTCTTGACCATAACACGGTCTTTCAGGTTCAGGCCATCGCAGTTACGAATTGTCTAAACTGGCTTATTATAACGAGTACTATTACGTCAACGGTTTTTTTACAAACAGTTTTTGAACAAATAAGATCCCAATTTTTACAAGATATAACTCATCTAGGAGGCGTTGAGTGAACAACGTTAAGGAATTTCGTTTTGTAGTACCAAGTTCCTGTAAAAATAATTTTTCAAAACTTATTTTACTTCATACAAAGTCAGCCCACAATAAGCTGAATTACTGGCTTAAGTGTATGTCCACGCTCAAGAGGATTTTAAAATAAAATGTTGAAACAAGTACACATTTAACCAACTCTCTACACATGAATCTACTGCTTGAAGTTTTTTTATTTTTTATTTGGTTTTTGTAATAAATTCAATTTTATGCAACTTAAGCTCGAATGTGGCACTTACAAACGCACACTCACACAAAAATATTTGAACGTAACACACACACACACTAATGCAGCGCAGCCAAAGGACTTTAGGAATTAAGGTAAACATTTTTTTTGTTCAAAATTGCATTTAACAACAAAATATTGTTAAAGTCTTTGGTCTCTATGAAAAATATTTTTTTTTTAGAGAAGTTTCATTTAAGTCTCTTCTTTTTTTGGGAGAAGGGAATAAAAATGGATACAAAGCAACTTTCTTTGTTACTCAAGGAATTATTGTTGTGCTGCTACGATGTATTATTGTAGTTGTTGCTGCTGTTTGGTTGTAATTGAAACTAACGAATATTTACATACTAATGATGTACGTTTCATACATGTTTTGGTTAAATGCAAGTTTACTAGCAGCTACCAGATGGAAGAAAAACAGAAGAAATATGTGTGCAGAGACAAATATGCTGTATGAGATGACGCCGTGTTACAAAATATTTTATTTACAAAGCAATTTGTTGTCTTTAACACACTAACAATTTACAAATCTTTTAACGTAAATATACATACATATATATACTATATACATACATATATGCATGAAAATAGAAAATACTTTTGACACCCATGCAATACCATAGGCATACATATGTACATACATACATATGTATGTACACTTCCATACATTATACATATGTACATATATGAAAACTAGTTATACTCGGTGTGCTATCCCCCTCGTCAAAATTTGAAGACTCTACCTATTATGGTTTCCTAGGTACACGATAAAATATCAGTTAACTTCCTCATTGTTCCAACCCAGTCAGTTTTTTGCTCGACACACTTTTGAATACTCTACCTATTATTCTTCTTTAGTACGCAATATACATTTTTTACTATGTGTGGGAGGTAGCGTACCCACTGTTCCAATCCAGCCATTTGTTTGCTTGTCTGGTCTCATTAAGAGGATCTCGCTCCTAAAATTTTAAGTCTGCCTAATATGCAAAGGTACACAATAATAATTTTGGACTTTGTGCGGGCGGTACCACGCCCAATGTTTCAATGAACCCAGTTTTTTGTTTGACTGTATATTTATAAGAGCGTTAGTTACATATATCAACACTCTACTCTTCCTATTATAGCTTCTTTTATTCACTTCACTTATGGCAACACTGCAGTTGCACATTATGATTATTTTTAGAACACTGTTGCAGAGTCTCTGGTGTTATATAGGCGTATTAGTTTGAAGTTAGCATAGCCAATTTATAATTATTTTACTTCGCCGGCGAGTTAGTGTTATGTGGTAATACAGGCGAATGAGGGCGCTGTGATATGCATTATTATAAAGAAAACTAATACATATCAGAAAAATTGATGTTGCCAGGGCTGAGTATTAAACTCATAAGCAGCACCCTCACAATAATAATTTTCCACTTATATAGTGGACGTATGAAAATTAAGGGCGGCATTTTTACAACTTTTTAATAGTTTTTTTTATAGTTCCCTAAGTATGCTATAGTAAATTCTAACTGGAGGTATCACGTCCACTTTTATATCCAGCTTTTTCACATTTAAAAGCGGATTATGTACTTGTATTAAATGTTTAACACTCTAGCTATTAAAGTTCACTAGGTGCACGATAATAATTTCTCACTTTGCACAGGAGGTACCACGCCTTCTATGGCGACACGACCACTGTTGTGGCTGTAGCCAACTTAGGCAAATAAATAAATTTATTTGTTTTGACATAATAAAAGTATTTTTTGAAAAAGTTAGTGTTATTTTTATACAAGTAATTTTTTGTTGGTTAGTAGGTTACATTGCCAGAGTCTATAATCATATAGGAGCTTTCTTCCGGAAAATCCAGCCGACCTTTATCGGTGCACAGGAAGTAGGCTAACCAGAGTCCACTCCTAAAGAATTATTGGTCTACATCAGTTTCAATCATGTCAAAAAAGTGAATTTACAATCTTCATTTGTGAGTTTTAATTCGGTTCTCCACCTGGTTCTTACCTTCAAGTGTAGTTAATTATGTAACTTTATATAAAGTAATTTTGAGTTTTTATTTGGTCCCCACCAGGTTGTTTTATCTAATCTAATTGTATTGGCTTCTGTTTTCTTAGGTTATACACGATAACCAAAACGATTACGCGTGGCTGATTAATGCAAGCACCAATACAGGACAGCTATTCGAGGAAGCCAATCAGCCAGTGCGAGAGTGAGACGCAATCCACCCAAAGGCCGAGCAACAAGGACTGCTTGATTACTTTCCTCAACCAGAGCTGCTTTACGACAGTGAAGTAAAATTTTTATTTACACAACAACATCAGAGTTTACGATGTAGCTGGCGTTTTCAAACCGCTAGTGTATGCTGAAGCGATCTGGTCATTTTTATTTAAACTGCACTTGAAAGAGAAAATAAATTGATGTAAAATTAAAATTTAATATGTTCTGTTTTTATTTGAAGAAAAACTGTTAACTTTTTTTCACAATTTTAATTAAAAATATGCAATTTTGTCAATTGTCGGTATCATTTGTTTATTTATTAACTGGCGATTTTTGCAAACAGCATAGCAGCGGTTTAATTTAAAATTTATTCAAACAACATTTATTTTTTGATAATTCTTTTAATTGACGAATTTTTATGAATAATTTTTTCTATGTTTATGTTTTGTTATTATAAAACATGTTTTTTATTTGTTCGAACACAACTTCGAAAAAGGCAAAACGCCAGCAAACCGCTTCGTTTTCAGAACATGCTTAAATGCGTTTTAAAAACGATTTGCGATTTGAAAACGCAGCGTTTTCAGAACATGGGCGTATGACTATACCACGACGATAGTCGCCAATGTTTTTAAACCCCCGTCTACATTAGTCGTTAACATGTCTTAACAAAAGTAAATCTTTTTATATGAAGTTGGACTTTTGTTAAGACATGTTGATAGCAAATGAAGACGGCGCAAAGTGGTTCAGAAACGTTTTTCATTGGCCAAAACTCTGTAACTATAAAGATTTTTTAGTAGTTCTTTTTTTTAGTCAATAGACAACATCTTAAGCTTTTACCGAGTTTAGGCCTTATTAAAATCGGTGCATCGGTTGCTGAGAAATTCAAGCCTAAAGTTGAACATTCGATTTGCTTTTCCTAATTCTTGTTTGAAATTCCGTTTCAAATGTGCCAACTCATTTTTGACCCACTTTTCCTTAAACAATTTGGCTCAAATTTGGTCCACGGGTCAATCTTGGATGACAATACAATATTTTGCTATCCTTAGGGTGGCCCCTATTTTCACTGAGGTATTTTCCGTATTTTCATTAGGATTGTTCAAATTTCAACTTTATGCCTAACAATACTTACATATTTCCTAGTTTTTGGTCAATTTTAAAACAAAACAGTATAATTTAATTTTTCTTTAATTATATACATATTTATTTATAGTTATAAATAGATTCTAGGTAAATAAAATAACATTTAATATTAATGTTTGTATACTTTATTTTATTCAAATACTAAATTCAAATTATAAAGGGCAGTTTAGACAGTAAGACTTTACGTACGTAAAATCTAAGAGAAAATAAAATGAAAATCAATCCGTATGACAACACAGAGATTAAAAATCGTATGGTTTTTTTTCTTACGTTTACACTATTGGTGTTGAATAAAATGAAGTAAAATTGAATCAGCTGTTGTTAAAGCAATAAAAAAAGTGAAAACAAATAAATAGAGCGCGTACTTGTGAAAAATATGCCAAATTAAAAAAAAAGTAACAAGGAAAAGGTTCTTGGTGTTGTACTAGCCATTGCTATAATAAAAAAATTGGAAACCAACAACTAAATCAAATTAAAAAATGTGCACGTTCTTTTGCCAAAAGTTTTTTATTGTTTACAAACTTATTTGTGATGCCAACTGGATCTATTTTGCACTATATTCAGCGGTTTTCTGTTATTTTGACGAGTTTTGCCTTTGAAAAGTTAGCATTAATAAGAAAAACGCAACCCTGATCTAATGAAGTAGAATAGTTTTTGAAATATTTCAAAACATAAAGAGAGCCGTAAGACTGTCAAATTTCCATCCGTATTTTCTATATTCTATATTCTGCTCTGTATTACCTGTGTCCTGTAGCAGTGCCTTAGCTTCGGCATTTAGTTCCGAATGATTCAATTTCCATTGACTTCGAATGCTAGAGATGAAGGGGTCTGAAGTTGCCAATAATATATGAAATAAATCTTCATTTGTAGAAATTCGTGATATTTTTCTGGTATTATGTTCTCTGTAAAACCTGTAATCCTTGTTTCTTTTTTTCTGGGCTTCCTCTGACAAATCTCCAATTGGTAATAAATGGTGTTTAATGACCTCTTCTCCATGATAAAGAACTTTATGCACTGTTGCTGACATATTTCTATATTTGTATTTGGATGTATATATAGCAGCGGTTTCCTTGGCGTAATCACCAAATTTTTTAGCATTAATTAGTTCATTGCACGCAAGTACTTCAGTAATTGTTTTAAATCTTGAAATAAAATCTATATCAACACCTGTTATATCAGATGTAGTTTCGGGATCCAAAAAAATCTTCTTGCGGTGTTGCCATCGTTTGTGTTACCTGATCCTTGTTTTGGTTGATCTATAATCAACCCGTGCTTGAGAAATGCATCTTGAACTTGTTTCTTTTTCAATTTTCTTATCTCTTTGTTGGTGTCATTATTTCTTACTGAGTAATGTTGAGTATTTTCATTAAAATAGAAAAAGTGTTCTACGGGCGGATCCGGGCGGGTGCAAAAGTATATATAGGCTTAAAGAGAACACTTTTGCCTTTCTTTAGGTGGTTTCGGTTTTTGTCCTTTTTTGTCCTTTAGAAGTTATATACTACTAAACTTCAAACTTTGCGAATATATGGAGGTTTCCAATTTTAAACATAACACCCTATTTACAAATTATACAGGGTGCGCATATACCATTTCTTAAAAACAACAGTTCACCCAACATAACAAAAAACCCGCAGCTCAGTATCGATAACAGTTTTTAAGAAATCGCAATTAATATGAGATCAAATATTACAATTTTAATTTTATTTTTAAATTAACATAAATTCTTTGCCTTTAGCAGCATGCCACGCCCACTACTGCGAATATTTTGACCCAATTTTTCGGCTACCTTAGTTTTGATCTGTTTTATTTCTGGTGACATAAAAATTTTAAGAATCTGTGTCAACAAAATATATAGGTTTTGGCCAATGAAAATTAATTCTGAACCACCGTGCGGCGGGTAAAGCATTTTACTTTTTAAGTAACACTTGTTCGTAGATTCACTAATGACACACAAATGTTAAAATGGCCTCTCAAAAGTGGAAAGGTGGTTTAGCTATAAATATAAAAAACAAAATAATATACATACATGTACATATGCATATATAATGCGAACTGCTGGGTACTATGTGTGCCTGTACGTTTTCGTTTCCATTTTGCGTATGCATATGTACGCATTTCCAAAAAGTAGTTTGCAGAGAAAAACAAGAAGTTAAATGAAAACTTTTTAACTTCCCTTTTTAATTGTCCAATTTGTAAAATATAAAATTTGTTCTACAAAATAAAAACATAAAAAATTCAGAAAAACTTTAGAGAATATTAAATTTTCTGGATTTATACGAAGATCATATGATAAGTTTTTTGTACTGTTTAAAAAAGAAAAAAAAAATGCAAAAAATATTGCGATATTTTTTGATATTTATTAGACATTATTTTGCGATATTTATTAGACATTAACATGTCTTGACAAAAGTCAAAATTCATATACCAGTATTATTTTTAATACCTGTTTTTTTATTCCTACCTATAGGAAGTTTGACTTTTGTTAAGACATGTTGATAGCAAATGAAGACGGGAGTTTATATAACAATGACACAAGCTTCACTTTTTATGATATGTACATATTTTGCAATAGCAGTAATGTTGCTTTACCCCCGTCTCTTTTAGACATTAACATGTCTTAACAAAAGTCAAACTTCATATAAAAAAAAAAACATTGTTATACATACATTACAGCAGTATGAAAACTGTTTTTTATGAAGTTTGACTTGTTAATGACTAATGTAGACGGGGGTTTAGGCCGTTTCACACTGTAATACTAGTAGATGTTTTAAATTTAACAATTTCAATTTCCTCAAGAGTATTATTACTTGTATAAAACGGCCTTTACCCCCGTCTCCATTATAAATTAACATGTCTTAATAAAAGTTAAACTTCATTAAACAAAATTATTATTACTACTGTTTTTTTTTATAAGATGTTTGACTTTTATTGAAACATGTTAATCTCTAATGGAGACGTAGTGAAATGGAGACAGGGGTAATGATTAACTATCGTAGTTAGGCGTTTTACCTGTCAAAACTAGCATGTGTGCTCATAAAGTATGATAGTGCGGATTAGAATTGTATGTATGTATGTATGTGACAGAATTTTTGACATGTCTATACGATTTAATAATCTTTCGAAAAACATTTTAAAATATATTCATCCATGCGATCAGAGTTTCTATAATAGTGTGTTATCTAAAACTCAATTTTAAAACAATTTTTTGAGTAGGACAGAATTCTGACAGTTTTTTTGTGGTTAAATCGTACGATTGTATGGGATAGTGAATCCTGGCCTTTAATAGCAACAATAACAACAATTATGCCTCATTAAAATCCACACAATAAATGAAAGTGTATTCCTGTTGTGTGGATACCTCTTTTTTACAAAGTGCCGTCACTTAATTCTAAAAAGAAACATCGTACGAAGCAAGTACTTATTTGGGATAATAAGGTATGTATGTATATCTCGAAAACTAACACCAATTTAACAAAACAAAGTGCACCACATAACCCAAAAAATAACTTTCAGCTGCTTCAACCACAGCATTGTTTTTTTATCAAAATCCGTACCATAAAATGCAAGTGCGTTGCATTTTATTGAAAAAAAAAATCGAAAACTTGTGCTTTGATTTTAATGAAATATGTTTTACACGAAAATATTTTTTTTCTAACAACGTTCTCGTTAGTTAGTTTAAAATTGACAATAAAACCAACTCGTGTAGTCTCTAAAACTAATCAGACTTTTGGATTTTTTAACTAACCCAATCAGAGGCATCGTTATCGAAATATGCTTATTTTAGTCGCAAAACTTTGCTAATTTTCGATATAACAGTATAACTTAAAAGCTAGAATCAAATTAAAAAGACAGAGTGCAAATATGAATTCAGCCCCACCCTAAATAACCTTAGAAAAAAGCTTTCCTAGCTTAGAAAGTATAGCTGTCCTAAAATCTTGCCGTATTAAGTTCTTTACTTGTCGTTAATCCTTGTAAATTTAAATATTTTGTATTTCTGCATTACAGATGTACTTCTTAGTAAGCACTATTTTAAGGGGAAATGTAGAAAATTCGTTGTTTTTTGTAAGCTTAACACTTTTTGTATGGCAGAAAAATAATGAACTGTTTACAAAAACTCAATTTGAGTATTCAGATACTAGTGAGTAAGATAGCATGCATCCTCTAACTTACGCTGTTGACCTAGATTAGGATAATTTTTGAAGAGATTAATTTACTCCTGATATTATATAGTGTGATTAGTTAAGCTACTTTTTTCAATAGCCTTTTTTGACAGATCACGTGTAAGTCGAGTCATGCTGTCATGTTATATTTGTTTAGTATTGTTTGGCATTTTATAATGGAAAGACCTACGACTGAATCGCTTCGCTCTAAGGGCTCTTGAAAAGTTCCAAGAAGATCCGATGTTTTCAAGAACAAATTTTGTTTAGCGATGAGGCCCATTTCTGGCTCAATGGGTAAAATTACGTGTTTTGAGACGAAGAGCAACCTGAAGAGATTTAAGATCTGCCACTTCATCCTGAAAAAACAACGGTTTGGTGTGGTTTGTGATCCGGTGGAATCATCGGTCCAAATTTCTTTAAAAATGATGCCGGTGCGAACGTAGCCGTCAATGGAGACCGTTATCGCGCCATGATAACTGACTATTTGATGCCTGAAATTAAAACTCGTGATCTCGGCGACATTTGGTTTCAGCACTTCCCACACATCGCATAAATCAATGCATTTATTGAGAGAACATTTCGGTGAGTAGAAAAAGGGTTGTTTTCGGGGTCACAATTAATATTTGGTCGATTAACCAAGTGACCATGGAAGGGAGGGCCACTGAAGCATTCAGCTAGATCCCTATTCAAAATGTGTGTCTTGCTAGGTAAAGTAGTGACTTTCTTATTTTATTGTGAGGAATCTGAGGCCTTGGAGGAAAACATCACGCATGTCATTCGCCAGTTACCAGTCGAAATGCTCGAACGAGTCATCGAAAATTGGACTCAACGGATGGACCATCTGCGACGTAGCAACGGCCAACATTTGATAGACATAATAATCCTCAAAAAATAAATGCCAAAGAATGTTCTTTCAAATGATAATAAACATTCTCCTTTAAATTTGAATTTTCTGTGTTTTTTTCTTTAAAAAAGTAGGGACCCCCCAAGCGGGCCGCCCGCAAAGAAGCGAGTTCACTCGGAGGCCAACGACGAACATCTACTCTCACTATTCCCTATAGAACTCCTATACCGTTGGTTCGTGAGAACCATCTGGAGTTTTTTTTTCAAAGCCTAATAGTCTGGTCAGTGTCGCATCTCTGAGACAGTCAAGGACCTGCAAGAATCTTTGGCCTACAAATTTGAGCCTGAGTTCATGAAGAGCAGGGCCGAGAAGTTGTTGAACTGATTCCTCCTCCTCCTCCTCCTCATCCATACAGCTTCTGCAGCACCCGCCACGAGAAATTCCCATACGATCCGACATACACTCAGAGGAAAAATAACACCATTCGTGTACGAAATGACCACATAGGGTGTCGAAAGTGTATCAACCAAGGTTGTGCTTAAATTGTACACGGACGGTGTCAATTCAACAACGAAATACTGACCACGAAAAATTGTTGAATTAACAATGAAAGTGTACACTTTGACACCGTATTGTTGGCGAAATGACACTATACCGGTGGTGAACAGACACCACACCAGTGTCAAAATGACACCGCAACGTTGTCGAAATGACAACAAAATGGTGTCGAATTAACACCGCAGCGGTGTCGAACTGACAAAAACAATATGTTATAAATGTATAAACGTATTTTATTTAGAAAAAATATTTTCCCGCAACAGAAGATTTTGAATAATATGTATGTATGTATGTATATAAAATAAAAATATTTTTGAATTAATATCCAGGGATGTTGGCACGCATCAGGATGTTTTAAAGACAGTTTTTGAAACATTTTAAATCATACATCCAAACGGTCATTAAATTAATCAAGTTTCAGTATATACATATAAAAATCTTTTATATCCATGTCAGTCAGGCCTTCTACCACTAAAAATGGTTGTATGGTTAATCCAGCATTAGAATAGTTTCCTGTGACTACATCGATTTGGTGCTTATAATCATTAAGGGTCGCCAAACGCAACACGAAACTCTCTTGTGAATCAACTATTTTCACCTTTTTGGGTGCGTTTACTCCCTCCGCCATTAAAATTTAGCTGGTGATGGTAAAACCGCATTAAGCAATATGGTGTATATGTAGTACTGCGAATCTATAAAGTAATAGATATAGAATCCAATCTATGTACATTTGGACAGTTATTTATTTTATAATTACCTATACTAGTCGCCGAAGAAACATTTGCAAACAGTTGATGACAATATTATTTATGGATATTTTTTAATATAAGTTCCGAACAGTTTTTTTTTTATTTTTCCCATTTTGAATGTAGTAGGTGTCCCTTTTATCAATTTCCACAAGCTCTTCATCATAACTAAAGAGAGAAAAACAACCCGAACAAAATATTTTTGTTTTTATGTAATTTGTCAATTTGTGTTTGCTGTTTTCAAATCAATCACATTTGCTTCCAAATTGTTAACGCGCGTTGTCAAAATTTTAAATTTTCGTCATATTCGTCATTTCACCCACGTTCGTTTTTAAATTGTTAACAAGAGTTGCCAATAAAAGCGACAACGTAATTGTCTAAAACTGAACACGTTTTTCCCTCAGTGTACGTCCAATCATACGGTGTCCCGTTATAATGCCTACAAAATATATGCTCCTAAGTGATTAGTGCTTGAGTTGCCCTTAAAAACTTAATAACTTTTTATTACAAGAAACAAAAATCTGTTTGGAATCCTTAAAGACTTTTTCTAATAACTCTCGCATATATGTACATATATTTAGTGTACCCTACACTGCAATATTTATAATATTTACATTATATTTTAAAAGTAAAATATTTTTGTTAAGATCTCGTCTGTCAGCCATCATTATAGAAAGAAAAATAATGATAAATTGCACAGTTTAAGCTGAAACCTAGCGCAGTCTAAATATTAGACCTAGCTCAGCTAAACTAAAGCGTGCTCCCATAGAGATTCGACAGAAATGTAATGCCTCTTCGGTTAACGGTAAGTGTAAAAAAAAATTTCGTTAAGTATAAATTTAGTCGAACTAGCTCCAATGCTTATTCTTCTTTTTTTTAATTTTTATATTTGAGTTTCGTATCATAAATTTTTAAATTAAAGTTGTAAAATGTAAATAATCTGAAATTTTACTTAAGTAAACTATGTTTGGGGTTTTTCCTTTCTGGTTGGAAAATAATTTTATCTGAATATTTTTCCATATTTATGCTTGTAAAGTGTTGAATTCTAATGAATAAAAACATACATTATTTGTAAAATAAAAAGTAAAAAATAAAAAATATTTATACATATGTAAATTCAAACAATTTTGCAAACTTTATATTAGTTAGCAAATTTACAGAAAATTTTTAAAGTAAAGTCAATACATGGAAGCTTTGCAAATAAAATTATTTATACTATAACAAACATACATTTACACTGAGTAGGGTCAGAATTCTTTTCATAATTATCTTTGTTTTTGAAAAAATAGATTATGTACTTGTTGGATTTCACCATGGTTTTTTTGAGGTTTAAAATTAAATGACTTCAACCGCCTCCAGACAAACCAGCAAAGAAGACCCCTGACCACCTCCCTGGAAAAGTAAAGACTATGATCATGGCAAAAGGTAACGCAGCCTCCACCCATTGCAAAAAGTGGAAATAAAAAATTAGCAAGGTTTTCCACCACTACACCAAATAAACGGAGTGCATTGTTTGTAGGCAACGACAGATGGCATTCCATTACCATTATCCTAGGACCCACTACAGCAGACCAATCATCTACTTAGCTGGAACAATATGTTTTACAACAACATATTAACAAAACTAACACAAGGCAAAATAACTAAATATCGAATATTACAGCAACACCTTTGGCACATGAAAAGGAAGACGCGGAAAACAGCTGCGAGAAATCGTGTAAGATGGGGATGCTTTGTGGAATCCATAAGCTCCCATGACGGGTCATTGAAAAAATAGTTTGATTAGAATTAGTTATGATAAAAATCTTATTAAAAATACATTAGTAAAAAAATTTAAATTTTGACAATTTAAATTGGAATTTTAGGTTTTCGTAGTTCTTTTTACAATTTTCAAGTGTCTGCCTGTTACGATTTTAAAGATTCTATTTGATCACCCTTAAATTTTTATTTTTTTATATTTCTTATTATATATAGTATATATTATATATACCCTGTGTAAAGGTTTCAAAACTCTGCCTATTAACCTTCTAACAATAAGACCATACACGTGAAAATTACATCACTATCGAGACACCTTTTAATTTTGAACTTATTTTTATTATTTATTCTTATAACGGTTATAGCAATACACCTTCTTCTTCTGGTTTCAGAGATGAGGGCGGTGACAGGCGTGTGCTGTCAAAATGTTAGTAGCAAATTTTAAAGTAAATTTTTAAAAAAGTTAAACAACTCTAATTTAAAAAATACGTCGTGCGTGTTTAGGGATGCATCGATACGTCTTTTTAAAATACGAAACCGATACGGATTCGTAAATAAAAATTTCTGCAATACCGATAACGCTACGCCTTGTTATCAATTCGCCTGTAGCCTGTTTGTGCTTTCAGAATTCAATAACATTAGTTTTCGGTGACGTAATTTGACCAATATGTTGAACCTTTATAGACAGACAATATTATACAGAATATGTGTTACTGTGTCCCCTATAACAGCAAGTATAAATTTTTAAATTAAAGGATGCTCTTTTTAACAGAGAAAGTTTTCTTGCAGCAAGTCTGATTTTTCTTGGAGAGAAAAAGAGAAGTAAAATGAGTCTGCACTAGCTGCAAGAAAACTCGTGTAAATAACGTAAGTTTTTACTGGTGTTTATTAAATTTGTCTATATTATGTTTTACAAAAGCTTATTCTTTGAATTGTAAAGGCCAGGATTCGTTATTCTAAGATTCAATCAGAAAAAAATCTGATTATAAATTTTTTCGAAAGATTATTAAATCATACAGACAGACTTGTCAAAAAGTCTGTCACACACATTCTGTTTGAGCATATGTACATGCATTTTTTGACAGATCGAACGACTAAGTATGACAGACGCTTGAAATTTACAGAGAGTTGTTTCTACAATTAAAGGTAGTTAAAACATAAAATTAACAACTTAAGAGTGGCTCATGAGAGTCGTAATTTTTTGACGTTTTTTTACATTTTTAAATTAATGCGTAATATATTAGTCCCTTTTAAACTTTTGGTTCAGATTTTTGAATTGAAACAATCGTAATTTGTATAGAAAATCAAGCATTCTAGAATACAAATATTTTTTTATTATTTTTTAAACCAACATACATACATACATATCTTAAAAAATTCTAACTACAATTACATGTAATCGCGTAATTTTATGTTTAATTAAATATTTAATTCATTAGCTGTTACTGACACCCCCAGTTCTGTGTAATATATTGTAATAAAGAAACTAAATTGATTCCTCTTATGATGTATTTAACTTTTTTATATTAATAAATATAAAATAGAAACTATTCATTAGTTCGAATTGTTTCATTATCGGGATGGGGTTCTGCACCCAAATGTCTAGGTAAGCGAGGTGTAACTGTATTTAAATTGTATGTATGTATATGCATCTATCGTATAAAGAATATTTTACAACACTGAGGTTGCAAAACATCAAATTAAAACAACAAACTTGCATAGCTTCTTGTAAATCTAAGAACTATATATGCATTTACAATTTACATACAGAAATACATATTTATAAACATAAATCAATCAGTACAAACTGAGAGTGGTTTTATCGTATGTGAGTTGACGAAGGCCTAAGTTGTAAATGGACAGTAAATGAAGTATTTGCAACTGCAAACAAAATTCATTTGAGAAACATAATCAGCAATTATAGCAACAACTATAGTGATAACTAGCTATGCCCATATACGTTGTGTGCGTCCTGACAATATTTTGTTCGATTTTGCTTTGAAAGTAATCCACACCAAATTTTAAGACTCTTACGAATTTAGTTTATATAAAGGTGCCCGTCCCTGGATAAATTTCTAAAATTTATATCAAATTCTAAAAATTATTGTAAAGCTCTGTAAAAGGCATTTAAAATATTTTAATAACAATGTAATTCCACAAAGTAAAAAAACAAATCAAATACAATTTTTATTCAATTGACTATTTAGCGGTAAGTAATTCATATTTTGTCATTATTTTAAAACAGTGTCATCTGTAGCGCAGTCATGTTTAAAATATCCCGCTTTCAAAAATAAAACATGCCTTAAAGTCTGCAGAACCTTTAAGTCGGTAAAAAAAAAATCGGCTTACTTTCTTTGAAATAAGATATTTTCATGGAAAAAAAGTATCCTATATTGGATTCAGGATACTAAGGTACCACCTCACAAAATTTTGCTAAAATCCATACAGTAGTTTTTATGTGATGCGAACACATACAGACAGACAGATAGGAAATGAGTTACTGTTTTATTATATGTATATATAATCATTATGATTGTTAAAATTGTAACGCCATGATTAATTGGCATTATTAGCCTGTATTTAATTTTACTCACTCATTTACACTATTTATTGTTTATTCCAAAATTCAAATAATTTCCTTAATAATCTCTCTTGTAAATTTTTGTGTAACTTCAGTAACAAAAATATAATACGATTCAAGCTTTATATTTGTTCATTATATCCTCATGGGTTTTCCAGACGAAATTTTGAGTAAAACTGAGAAGACTCTTGGAAATACATACATACGTTTGTTTTTACTTGAGTTGGAGAAAAACTCTAATAAAAAAATTCTGGCAATATCAATACGGTACCTTAGGGATGAAAATTTTTGTTACAAAATAATCCAGAATAGTTTCTAGTAAAGCAAAAGCAACAAATTTCATTGTATACTAAATGGGTTTTCAACTATTAAACGAAATGCCTGGGAACACAGCCCTCAGAACTATAAATATATAATTGTGTTAAAAAACAATTGAATTTGACATCACTGTATTGAAAACATTTTTTTCATTTCATATTTCGCGCTGTATGCAGTTTTTAATGATTAAAATGATCTCTTTTTATTTATTTCAGCACATGTATTACCTCTAGTCTCACTCCCTTTCCCAAAGAAATTAAAACCATTAACTAGTAAGCGTAATTACTTGAATGTTATTTCTCTTAAAAAAAAAAAAAATGAAGGTCAATTTTAATCTTGTCTACGGGGTGGAACTAAAATTATTGTATTGGTTAAATCCATATCAAATTAATAAAAAAAATGTTTTCAAATTTACCACTCCCGATTTTATTGAAACATTTTTTTATATAAAAAAATCAAAAGTTTTTATTTTAAAATGCTTATAACTCGTTTACTTTAAAACATAATTTACAGATTAAATCATCATTTTATAAGATTAACCTATTAACCTTTTAGAGCATGTATATTTTCTTAAAATTGAAGAATTGCTAATTGCTCTAAAATAATTGTCGAGGTACCAAACTTTGAGACTAATAGCGCCACCCCTGGCAAGTTGATGCTGCCCACCGTCAAAAATTTAAGCTGAGATACTCCTCTACTATGCTCGTGCCAAGTTTTGAATCAGTCGGCATAGCCCTTTACAAATAACCAAGTTATTTCCAAAATATTTTGATTCTGTCCTACTGTGCAATGTTTATATTTTTTCCAAGTCTTAACATGGTCGTTAATACATATGTTATAAGAACTCTTTTAGAACATGACAATAACATTGTTTATGTTTTGTTCAAATTGATGGCTAGTAAAGACGGCCTCGAACTAAACCCCCTTCTTTATTTGCTATCAAAATGTCTTAAGAAAGGCAAACTGCATATAAAAAAACCAGTATTAAAAATAATGTGTTTTTTTTAATTTGAAGTTTGACTTTTGTAAGACATATTAATGTCTAATGGAGACGGGTGGTAACCATCAATTTGAACAATATATAAACATGACGTCGGCAGAGCAACGAAATTAATTTATTATACATAGGTGGCGAATAAGTGTTTATGTCATTTTTTGTTTGAACATAATCTTCTGTTTTCCAACAATGTTGCGTGTATTTGTCATATGATTTGTCAGTTTGATAACCTATATGTAATTTCATGTCTTTGTCAAAATAGCCATTTTACATACGGTTTTAATTTTTGCTTTCAAACGTACATGTAAAATTATATGTGACATAACCTACAATATATAATTTTGCCGCCACACAGTTTTTTATTTCCAACCACAGCTGATGCAAAGATGCAAACCTAGTGCTTTTACCACATGTTTAGCTCTTTTGGTACCACAAAAAGCATAAAATAACAAAATATCAAGTTGGCATTACAGGATGTCAGATGCTTTGTCACATCAAAATAGAACACGTTCTAAATGAAAAATGTCATGTGTATTGTACACATGGAAAATACACATGTTATGTTTGAAAGGGTTCACACGTCGTGTATAGAATTTAAACATGTAAAAGTGACAAGTCATATGACAAATACACGCCGTGTAAAACCACTTTTATTGCACAGCAAATAGTAGTAGTACGATTGAACAACAGATGACGCTGTTTGCAAATAAGATACTTGGGCATACTGCAGAATATTTTTAATGCATTATGTATAGCAGTAACCAGTAAAATTTTACTATAATTTTTTACTGTAATTTTTTTCAGTAAACAGTAAAAGTTTACTGGTAATTGAAAAAATTTTCAGTAACCAGTAAAAGTTTACTGGTTACTGCAAAAATTGCAGTAACTAGTAAAATTTTACTTGTAAATGAAAATGTTATTTGATTTCTGATACATGAAACTTGTAACATCACTAATCAGTATTCAGCGAATTGTAATGAAACAAATTATATAAAAATAAATTTTTTATCAATGGAATACGGCCTACAGCGGTGTTTTTACAATATCAATTCGTAGCATACTTGGGCATACTGCAATATATTTTTAATCATAGATAACACATAGATGGCCAACTCTCCAAATGTCAAAAACGTGGCTACAGATGCCTTCACACATACGGGTACGGTGTGAATTCAACACACTTAGGGGAGTAAAATTTTTATTCAAATTTAGGCACTATTACGCGATATTCCATTGCACTTTCCAAATATTTAAACAATTTTGAATTTTTGCACAAAAAATTATTTAACAATTTATTGTATTTTAAATTTTTTTAATACAAAATAAATTTAATTTTGTTGACATTTGTTTGGTGAAATTTATTTCCATACAGATTTGTATTTTTTTGTCTTTTAGGGGATGAAAATTTTCAAATCAATATATCAAATATTTAAAATTACCATTCAATCTAACGTTTTTTCGTACATAAATATATTAGAAAAAAACAAAATTAATTTTTTATTAAAACGCAAAAGAATTATTTAATTTTAACATCTAAAATTGAATGTAAAAAAAATATTCTGTTTTTATAAAATATTTTATACAACTATGTGCAGTTTAGGTGCTGTGGGGAAATTAAAAAAAAACAAACACATACAATTTTGCCTACCAATACATTCTTAGACTTAGGTTTTTTGACAAGAGACTTAGGTTTTTGACGTTTCAGTTGACTATCTATGTGTTATCTATGTTTTTAATGCATTATGTATAGCAGTAACCAGTAAAGTTTACTGGATGCTGAAAAAAATTTCATTAACCAGTAAAATTTTACTGGTTACTGTATTTTTTTCAGTAAACAGTAAAATCCAAAATTTTACTGCATTATTTAAATAATGCAGTATGCCCATGTATGGCAAATAATACTGTCAAACTGAAATACAATAATAACGTCATTGTCATGATAAAAGAGTTTTTACCCCCCGTCTCCATTAGATATTAACATGCCTTAACAAAAGTCAAACTTCATATGAAAAAAAAACATTATTTTTAATACTGGTTGTTTTTTATATGAAGTTTGACTTTTGTTAAGACATGTTGATAGCAAATGAAGACGAGGGTTTATAACAAATGTTTTAACAACTATATTAAGAATTGAAAAAAGCATTAACATGGGCAGTTTACATTTAACACTAACATGATGTTAGTGTTAATGTTTATATTTTTATGTCTAATGTTGACTGGGGTTAAAGTCTTATTAAAAACGAAAGTGTTATTTAAACTACTAAAGACCTTAATCAAAGTGGTTTATTTTCTTTTTATTAGTAAATTTATTTAGTTAGTTCGATTGTTTTGTTATAAAAATTTATAAATCTACTTTTTTTAGCCTGCTAGCAATAACACTTCGTGATGAAGTTTATATTCCAGAACATGTATGAAAAAAAAATAAAACAAAAAATCCCTAAAAAATAAATAACAACTTAATATTTTCTGTAAAATCTGCCAACGCCTAACTAACTAAGTTCAAACTTTAAATTTCGATATGCAGGAATACGTTGTTATTTATGTAGGATTTGAGTGCGAAATGTTTTAGTTTTGACGGATATTGATAAATTGCTGGCTAGAAGAGTAAATGTGTGGTCATGAAAAAAAAAAATTGTTTGAAAGTAAAAACACAAAACACAAAAATGTGTGGCACAACTTCAAAAATTCGATTTGGATGTTGTGAATTTTCATTCTTTCTGTCTGTTATCTCTCAATGTTATATAACAAACAAGATAGGAGCAGTTCAGTGGGTCATAATTCATGAGTGATGGGCAGTAAAGCTGTCTGCAGCACACACACAAATTCCATGAAATGCAATATATGGACATACAAAATATATTAAAATTGTGTTAGTTTCAATGTTAGTTAAAAAAAACATGCTTCTAAAATGTTTATTTAAAATGTACATAAGTATAAGTGTGTTTAGTTGTATTTGCATGTGTGTGGGTATGTGCGGGGATGTATTTAGCATGTTTGCGTTAGTGCTACTTTTGATAAATAAGTAAATACATAATGTACGAGCATATACTTACGAATATGTGTACATATGTTCATGTTTATTTAGGAAGAAATTTCGAGTGTGTGAGTGTGAGTGTGACAATATAAATACATTTTTGTCAATGTAATTGTACTTCTAAATCTAATATTTCTACTCGTAAATAACGAGTTACAACAAATAAACAGTTTTCACACTTATTATGTTTAATGTTCTACAACTCTGGGGACTGCAGAATTTTTATTTTTGGCATTTTGAGTGACCAAATTCTCTAAATTAAAAAAAAATATGATTTTTAAGAAAAACTTTAATGGGAGCTGCAGAGAGAAAGTATTATTGATGTAATATTCTTTTCGAATGTTAGACAGTCACAACAGGTTGAATCACGGCGAAAAAAGTGTACCAGCGGAATATTTTAAACACGGTTGCGCAACAGATGGCGCTGTTTTAAAATAATGACAAAATATGATTTAAAATAATGGCAAATTTGATTTATATTTTTACTTTGTGGAATTACAATGTTATTAAAATATTTTAAACACCTTTTACAGAGCATTGCAATAATTTTTAGAATTTTATATAAATTTTAGAATTTTATCCAGAGATGGGTAAAATAAAGCTGGTAATCCATAAATTTTTAATTGTACCTTTTTTCATTCAACAAAGATCGGAAAACTAGTATTCTTTATCTATATCGATCATCTTCATTTAAACTCCTGTCATGGGAGGTCTTTTGTTTCCAAGCACTGAAAGTAACTGAAGTACTAAAAAAGTAACGGTCCTTGGTGTGGATCGAACAAAATATGTAAGGACGCTGACGAAGTGGCGGGCACAGTTAGTTTATAAATATATACAAAAGAAAGTTTTGTTAATGGTGAAGAAACCGTTTCAAGTGTTTTTTTAAATTAATTGCACATGATCATGCGTGAGTAAATTTTGTCTCATCATTAGCATGCATGTCCGAAGAACGTGAAGAACAGTCATGTACACTTCTGTACCGAGACTCTCACAAATATACCAAGTTTCATGAAATTCGGATAATTTTTGTAAGACTTATTACATTTTTTCTATTAAGGACACATAACAGGACCAAGTGGGGTTATGATGGGTATAACAAATCTAAGTTTCCAAATTTCCATCTGATGTTCCATCATTATATGGGAACGAAGTAGTGTGTGTTGAATCAAATTTCGTAACTTAACCTGCGGTTGAACTGCATGTTACTTTGTAGTCATACATTGTGAAAGGGGCCTCAAAGGTTATAAAGAAGAACTTTAAAAATGAGAAATACATTATTTTAGAAAGTAAGCAAAATCTAAAATGTTGCATAAAAATATCTATTTAAATACAACAGTAGATTAGTAACCTTAATAATTCTTGCAAAAAAAAAACCGACTTCAAAACAGATAGAAGGGCACCAATTCTAAACTAAAAATGTAAGAAGTAATCTGTAAGAATTAGATTTAAACCAAATAAAAGATGCGCCAAAATTAGAGGGAAAAAATAAAGACTATTGAATGTCAAGCCTCTCCCTATTACTGCTTAAAAGTAAAGTTATTTTCACCAGCATCCGTCTTGTATGGGGACACCATTCAAGCCTCTGTCTATAACGGTTTCAAAGATAGGGGCACACAGATCCAATAACATCACCTATTCGGACACCCTTTAATTTACAATGTTAAATTAAAGACCTGTTGTTATAGAGGACTTGGTCACAAAGATTCTTTGTAAATTTCAACTATCTGTCTATAACGGTTAAAAAGTTTAACCATATATATCAAATTACATGAACTATTAAGACACCCTTTACATTATAATTCCAAATATTTATATTTGTTATCATACCAGAGAAAGTAGTGGACATTCTGCCTAATTTTCAAGTGTTTGTGTTTAACGGTTCAAAAGATAGGGTCATATAGATCAAATTACGTAATTTATGGGGACACCCTTTAATTTCTAACTTCAAATTGTATACTTGCTATAGTGGACTTTGCAATACAGGTTCCTTGTAAATTTCAGCTGTCTGTCTCTAACAGTTCAAAAGTTTGGCCACATACATAAAATTACATTAAGTATTGGGACACCCTTTTAGTTCCAAATTCAAAATTTTATACTTTTGTTATAGCTGACTTAGCACTACAGGTTCTTTGTAAATTTCAGCGGTCTGTGTACAACTATTCAAAAGTATGGCCATATACATCAAATTAAATGAACTATTGGAGCACCCTTTAATTTAAAATTTTGAGTATTTATACATTTTATTATAACGGTCATAGTAGTCGACATTCTGTCAAATTTTCAAGGTTTAGTCTATAACGGTTCAAAAGATAGACCCAAATAGGTCATATTATGTCACCTATGGGGGCACCTTATAAATTTTAAATTTATTTTTTATTAATTTCTGCTCTTGGGAGCTATAGCGGCACGCAATTTTTTTAAAATTTTAATTTGCTGCCCTTTATGGTTCTTAATACACGTAAAAAACATGTATGTTGTATGGGGAAACCCTTTAATTTTTAATATAATGAACTGTTTTTAAAATGGGACCAACCTTGAAGCATAACCTTTCAAATAAAGCAAAAAATTTTAAAATCGGTTCAGAAATGGCTGAGTTCTGCGGTAACATACATAAAAAAGCAACATTCAGACGAATAGATAACCTCCTTTTTTTTGAAGTCGGTTAAAAACAGTAAATTTTTAGATCAGTCAAATGAAACAACAATTGTTTCTAAAGCCCTTAAGAATCATTTTCGAATTAGAATATTTTTTGGCGTAAAGTAAATTTTAACATATTGTCAAATATTGTCAAACATAATCGTATACTTTTCTTCCCTATTATCATAACATGGTCACCCCGCTATCATGTTTTATGTCTAAAACATTTGTTATAGTATTTGTACTACGAGCACAAATACTTAACATTACAAAACATTTCTGCAACTTGTGAGCGAAAACTCGTACTGACATATCAAAAAAACACACATGCGAGTACAATGGCACATCTACACTTAAATACATTAATCAGTATTTAAATGTGTTAAATTTAAAAAGCATTTCATTATACTCGTACATATACATACATACTTAAATTTACGGGCAGGACTATTTATAATTAAAGTCTGTATTTTATTTTTCCATTTTTTGTGTTTTAGCCTTGAAACTTGTCAAAATTCTTTTAAATTGACAGCATTTTGAAAGCAATTTTATTTTTTAAGATGTCATCGTCTAGAAAACCGCAGCAATTGTTCACAAGAATTGCAATCACCTGGATTCCGGAAGAAACACTAAACTTGTAAGAATAATTGAAAGCAATTAGTAAGAGTAACTTAACTGCATTAGTAAAAAATTGTGAGTTTATTGAAAATTATAAGGCAAACATTGATAGTATAATCCCCAAGTTAAAATACATTTGTTTTAAAACAACTCCGACTAGGACTCAAAACTACAGCTCTAAATACGCCTTACAATTAAGAGGGTTCACCTATTCTGGAGAAACATTTTTCTTATATATAGTTTGACATTTCTCTCAGAGAGTGTGATAAGTAATTTTTCTGGACAGCTCTTAACTTGAATTTTAAATCCCCGTCTACATTAGACATTAACATGTCTTAACAAAAATAATAAAAATAATATTAAAATAATGTTTTTTATATGAAGTTTGACTCTTGGTAAGACATGTTAATGTCTAATGGGGACGGGGGCTAATTTTTATCCAGACAAAGTATAACTGAGTTGACAACAAATATAATTCTTTAAGGAAAAGCTGAATTGAGTTGCCACATCATCGAGTGTTTGCTTAGCATGCAATTGGGCATTTGTTTTGTTTGTTTTAATTACTTAAAATTAAATAAAAGATAACATGTTTTAATAAACAAAATATTCAATTAATAAAAAATATGTTATTTTGTTGACACGTTCTAAAATTAATGTGTTTACTTATGTATTTCATATGGCAGCTTTGTTTATCCGGAAAAATTTCATGAAATGAGTGAATCGCGCTGCATAAAATTCTCAGTAAAAAATTTTTGTCCGGACAAAAATGGATGAATCCAGCTTTAAAATATATATATATATATAGAGAGCATGACATCAAAATGCCCATGAACGATAAAAATTTTAGAAAACGGAAATCCTCATAAACAAAATTGAATGATGTACTACGGAGCCAAAATCGCTCAGCTACATGACCGGTTAGCTTCGTTTATTTGTGTGATTCGATCAATTGTACAGGTCCAATAAGAAACCATATTAACACATACTGAGTAAAATCAATGGATCGGTGAATGGTTTTAACATACAGACATTAATATGCGCTTGAAGACTGAATTTATCTCTATTAGATAGATATGTACATATATGTGAATTAATATTAATCACATTCAATTTTAATGTGAATTTATATCATCTAAAGCATATTAATAAAAGCATACTTTTAGGATTTAATAACATTTATATATCTGGGCTCCCTTTACTTTTTAACTTAATTTTATATTTATACTGCCGTGTGACAGACATAGAGAGCGCTGCACATCACACATAATATAAATACTTATTACAAGTCATCAAACTGCCGCGATTTAGGATTGACGTCCTGAAAATTCCAGTGATATTTTTATGATCAAAATTTAAGGACTGGCTAACCAAGTGATAATTAATTAACTAAGCTACAAAGAATGCGAAAGAAGTATGTAGCGGCATAGAAAAATTTATTCGATTTTCGCAGTTCACAGCAGCCACGGTCTCTAGCCTGAATTTAGAACAAACACTAAAACATTTGAAGACCTAGGTCTCTTGACAAACAACTTAAGGTTTTTGCAACTTTCTTTTGGGCCTCTTTGCTTACACAAATAAAAAAATTAATTGTATTAAATAATATGTTTGGATTATATGATCTCACTGCTTATCCACAAAATAAATAATTATTTTCATTATGATTCTAATTTTGTGCAAACAGTAAATGCATTTTCATAAACAAACTAAACTAAATTTGTTTTTTTTTTATGAAAACTATAATCATAATTTATTTGTAAATATTTGAAATGTACATTTGTGAAATTTTTTGTTCACTCCATAGGGATATTATTAATTCAGCTTGTGTTCATAAATGACATTAGTAAATCAAAACAAAATCAGAAAAAGATATGAAAGTGTTGCATTTTATTATAAAAAACCAGTGTATAAAATGCTACCAGTATTTTAGCTAAAGCACAACACACTTTTCTATGGCTAAAATAAAAATCACAAAACAATAGCTAACCAATGCTAAACTTGAAATGTTAAACATTTTTCAATGGCAGAAGCAATATAAACACACTGCTGTGGGTTAGAGTCCAACACATACAAAGAGCAATAGAAATTTTAAAACAATTAATTACACACAAAGAAAATACATGGTTAAGGTAACCATAATCTAAAGACCAACCTTATTTTTAACATAATAATATTAGAACGATATTATTGTTTAACTTAAAAATAACGTTATAAAATGATATTATAATGAATTTTTATTTTATTATATACAATATAAAATAAATAAAGTGAGATATAATTTTATAAAAACATACTTTATTTTTTTATATAAACATACCTTATAATAAAATATGCAGTTATTTATTAGTTTATCTAATTTAAGACTCAATATATGAATTATTTTTTCCCAATTTATAACTTTTTAACAAAACTTGAACAAAAAAAATTATTCTAAATTTCATCCAGAATATAGCCAATGTCTTAAAATAATAATCTGATCATTAATAAGTACACCACGCCACAAATACTAAGTTAGGATCGTGATCCCCAAAATGTAAACAAACATTTTGTAGTCGCCTAATGCTATGAATCAGGGACCTACGGATTTGAAGAAGTCGCAATACTGACCCTCTGATACTTGAAATCTAGAAGGTGAATAAAATGAAGAAATAACTAACCACCACGGTTCAGCAACACTAATAAAACCACGGGGTCTTTAGTGTCATAAATTATATATAACCATTGATTTTAAAAAAGCTATTTGTTGTTAAGTGAACCTGTGACATCAATTGTTTGATTATTAAGAAAGTACTCGAGTTCATTTTTGTGTTGGCGTATGCCGTTTGCGTTCCAGAAACATATTTTTAAAGAGTTTATGGTTTGTTTAGTCCCGCCTGCAACATATTAGATTGCACGCGTACCATTTCTTGCATTACGCTGTTCATAGAGCAATTGCTCGATCGGCTACTAGCTCATATTTACTTTTTTATTTTTTTTTTTAATTTATCTTATTTCCAGCTACTCCATGAAAGGAAATAAGGGAAAAGCTAGAAAAAATTGTAAAGTATTGTATGTAACTGCTGATTTTTGTTACTAAGAATGAAAAACGCAATGACCAAATGTGAACCGAGATATTGCCTATTGTTCCGAATTTTTAATTACCCAGTACCAATTTCCATAGTCAAAATAAAAAAAAATATTTCTGAATACTGCTTTTATTATATACATATCTTTTAAATGTATTATATGTAATTCAAATTAAATTAATTAAATAATTAAAGCACTAGCATCTATCGGCGCTCGTCTTTGGTTGTTTTAAACACTGGAAATAACAAGCATAAATTATAAAACGCCAATTATTTAAATGAATCTTATATTGAATGATAACGAATTTTGGCATTTGTTGCACATGTGTAGTATTACATTGTTTTGCTTTTACAATTGATATCTTTGTATTATTTTTTGATGTGTTATGACTTTTGTAAAAAATTAAAAAAAAAAAAATTAAATTTTAGAGAGCCCTCTCCACAGATCTTATTACACTTTAAAACGACTTATCCAATTCTATTATAAAACGGAACCCTAACCCATCAGCTACCAACTTAACGTTGGTAGCTGATGGTTTTCTGATGCATAGTGTAAACAGTCATTTTGCATAAACTGCAATAGCTTAAATAACTTGATGTGCAATGATTCATTTTAGATATTAGATTTAAAGTTTTGTACCAATTTCAGCAGTCATTAAAAGTTATAATTCTTTTGTGCAATTTATTTTACTATAAGCGCCACTGTCAAATAGTGTTTCCCGCAGTACGAGTGGATGTTTAATTATTTTATGCGCTTTTACACTATTTTGTTTGTGTGGCTAATAATGGAAAAAATCAATTATGTATGTTGATGCGATTTAAATCAAAATTAGCATGAAATTAGTTGTAGAGTAAAACCAGTAAAAATCTATACATAGGAGTATAATAAAACTGTAACCTGACATTTTCTGTACATGAAATATTTATTTTGAAAAATGTTGTTGCTAGAATTTTTGTCTGTCAGTCTGTGTTCGGATCACGCAAAAACTACTAGATGAATTTTAATAAAATTTTGTGTGGCGGTACCTTTGTATCTTGATACATAAAAATATCTCATTTACAAGAGAAAATAGAGAAAATGTAGTGAAAGTATGCAATTTCGCCGTTTTAATGCTACGCCAAACTTGGCAGCAGCTTTTATATTTGTCAGAGGTAAATTTTTAAAACTACATATTTACAGAACACTACAATAATTTTAGAATTTTATATAAATTTTAGAATTTTACATAAAGTCTCTATGTCTAAGGAATTACTCAGGGATGGATATCTTTATATAAAGTAAATACATAAACCATATCTAAAGCACCATAAAAGTAAGAGTCTTAAAATTTGGTGTGGATTACTTTTAAAGTAAAATCGAAAAAAAAAAAAATATTATAAGGCTGCTGACGAAGTAGCGGGCACAGCGATTGCGTTTTAATATTAAAAATATTCCGCACATAGAATTCAAATTGTAAAACTGATTGAATTTTTCCTAATCCCAGAGGTAATTGATATTTATTTTTCATTTCAGTAGACAAAAGTGATTTTATAAAATAAATACAAAAAAAAGTAATAAATAAATTGAAAGGATTAGCAAGGGGAAATATTTGCATTAACAAAATTATAAATATAACTAACAGGGGTAAATAATTTTTGAAAGGTTTAAGTTCCAATTGAACTTGATACAAAACATATTATTTTACCTTTTATCAACACTTAAAATGACTGTGGGAAAATAGTTAATTAGAAGGTTAATTTGTTGCCACAAATTATCACTGGTTGCAAAATGAACGAAAAAGAAAAGACGTACGAAATACTAAACATAAAGAATGGTTAGCGAAAGGATATAGTAATCAAATTTTGTTTTAAAAATAACTTTAGGATGGACTGTTTTTAATTAAAAACTTTAAGGCCCATTATTACTACTTGCCAATAGCTAAAGCTAGGATTTTATCAGAGATAAGTTGTTTTTCTTTATACTTCAGGTAGAAGTGACTGATAAACTAAAGGGAAGAACATGTTGCCTTTAACTAAATAACAAATTTTAAGACTTACGTATTTACTTTATATACAGGTACCCATCCCTAGACAAGATTCTAAAATTTATATAAAATTCTAAAAATATTTGTAAAGCTCTGTAAAAAGGTGTTTAAAATATTTTAATAACAATGTAATTCCACAAAGTAAAAATACGAATCAAATACAAATTTTATTCAATTGGCTAGTTGGCAGTAAGTAATTCATAGTTTGTGATTATTTTAAAACAGCGCCATCTGTTGCACAACCGTGTTTAAAATATCTTGATTTCAATTCATTTTGTGATTATTTAAAAACGGCGCCATCTGTTGCGCAACTGTGTTTAAAATATAATGCTTTCAAAAATAAAAGATGGCTTAAAGTATGCAATACCTTTAAATCGTAGAAAAAAATGGCGTACTTTCACTGCGTTTTCTGCACTTCCTCTTGGAAATAAGACATTTTTGTGGAAAAAAGTATCCCATATTGGAATCAGGATACTAAGGTACTCCTTACAATATTTTGTCAAATTCTATCCAGTAGTTTTCACGCGATGCGAAAACAAAAAAAGAAAGATAGACAGGAAATGAGTTACTATTTTATTATATGTAAAGATAAGAATTTAATTATAATAAATCTGATTAATTACAAGCATTTATACCTTTCCATAATTAAATACAAAAAAAAAAAAATGTTTTTTATTTATCCATTCATCCATCCATAAAAAACAAAAAAATAAATTAAATATTTTGTTTGAAAATGTACTTTAAATTAATTAAACAACTAAAAGAAAAGTTCTAGGATTTATTCAATATAAAAAATATAAATCTTTATTTTTTCGATTACCAGTTTCATTTAAAATTAAATCTTTCTAAATATTTATTATTGTCATTCCTTTGCTTGCAAAGCTTATTCCTATTTTACATTCTAATCACAATTCATTATTAATACCTTAAATTGAGATACAAAACAAAAAGGAAAATAAATTGTATATTTAAATAAAGTTTATCACCTTTTAAATGGTATTATCGCCAACGTTATAATCATTTCCACCATCGCCGCCAACAGAATCATCCTCTACTTATTTTTTTTGTCAAGACTATCACAAGATGTTGCCTTCTATATTCTTCTATAAAAAAAAGCATTTTGTTTACCTTCAAACAAAATTAAAACTTTGTGGTTGCTTTTTATAACTTTTTCAAGCTTGGGGTGTTGCAGTTACCATCAAGGTTGCCATACGACTATATGGCAAAGTACATGGCGATTTTCAAACTTACTTGGGGATCTAATAATTGATTTGGCGACATGCTGAATTTTAAAATAGTTGACTATTTTGTTTCATAATTTAAAGTCGTATTAAAGAATGGCCAAATGTTTGTTTTTTACATTTAAGGAAGATTTTAATAGTATAGTTATAGTATGTCCCGGATTCATTATGCAACTTTTGTCGCTGCTATTCTTCATTAGTAGGGGAGAGGGGAGAGAGGAATTAAAAAGGCCACACATATGCATTCACTCTTGAAATTTGTTTGGCCTCTCTTTCGTAGTTTATTTTTGAAGTTTAAAATGTATACATCCATACAAATTGCTGTAATAAAAATTGCACGATATAAACACAAATGCAATATTAAAGAAACGAGAAAGATTGCAGCGACAAAAGTTGTATAATGTAATCTGGGACTATGTTTTTTTTGTTTTGTATGTTGTTTATTAAACAGCTCATGCAAAAGCTCATCTAATGGGTGTCCTCATAAGCTCATGAGCAAGTGGTCGTAATCGAACACAAACTAGCTTATAGAAAACATGCCTACCCCTGTTCGTATCATAAACGCAATGAACTGACGGAGTAAACCGAAGTTTCTATACTAGTGAGCGCCATGTTTACTACTCTTATGTTCAAAACACTCATTGTGTTATTTTATTTAGTAGGCTTAGTGCATTTTGCTTGTTCTGGTGTTTTTTGTTTTTTGTATTTCTTAAGAAATGAGGACTTTAAAATGAACATAAGTCATGTTGTTAAAAAATTCTGTGTTTTTTGTTTGTTCATCCAAGTTCATTGTTATTATGTTCAACATTTACTCATACTTATTCAAACTTACTTATGGAAACTTTGCAAGCTTATAGCATTTAGCTCGTTGGTTATCGGTGTTTACTATTATCCACTCATCCACTCATCGTGAAATGAATTCAATGAAATATCATAATGAGCGCTTATGTGCTTTGTTTTTGTGTTCAGTGCTTTGTTATATATTGTAACTTCAATATATTTGAATTAACAAAAGTACTCATATTTTAAATCTAAAAGTTAAAAATTTAAATTAAAAATCAAGAATATATACTTAATTATACCTAGCCTGTGCTGGACAAAAACTGTACAATGTACGGCTGCTTTTATCATTTGTGGCACAACTCTCTGATCATCGGTTAATAGAAGCAATATTTCTTCTTCTCAATCAACTGTCTATAAAGATGTAGGCTAAGGTATATGAACTCGGAGTGTTAAGGTATAATTGGGTTAATTATCTGAATAGGCGGGCATGAGTCTCTGAGTAATGTAAATATTATGTGGGTAAATGTTATGTTCATTGATTCTTTACTTTTCTAACCACAGTTCAAAATAAATTATATGGTCTTGCAAATATTTTGATTCTGCTTGGGGGCTTTCATTAATGCTTAGAAAAGTAGTGGCATCAGCAAATGTTGTTGTGTGGTCTCGGTTTCTAACTGGCATATCTGGTGTGTACATAAAATATAATATGGGTTCCAAAATTCTACTTTTGGGAACTCCGGCCTTAATTGGCTGAGGTGCTCTTAAAAAATAAATTGAGGATAAGCTGCATAGCATATTCTTTATATGTGACGCAAACTGTCAAAGTAAAATTTCATATTTAATTAGGCTGTCTTAACAACTGAAAACTATCGCAAATTTGTTGTCGAACTTTAAACTCGATTATCTCAAAACTATACTTTTCAATTAAAAACAATAATACGAAATAACTTCCTCAATTTCTTACATTTTTGCCTGATTTTTGCATTCTGTCCAGTGCAAAAACACTTTATGCAAAAACATCGAAAACTCAATTTCGACCCCTGGCAAAATAAGGTCACCTTTAGTCAGCTTGCGGCACATATAACAAAATTGTATCTTCAAATCTATATTTATTATATATAATAACACAAATTATTTTTTATTGCGTTAAAATTATATCTTTCTAATGTTCACTATTAATTTTAGCCATGTTTTAAATCTATACATATAATAAAATAGCAACTAATTTCCGTCTGTCTGTCTGTTTGCTTTACATTTGTGTTCGCATCACGTAAAAACTACTGGATGGATTTTAACAAAATTTTGTGAGGAGATTCTCAAGTGTCCTGATCCCAATATAGGACACCTATTTTCTGAAAAATAAAAATATTTTATTTCTAAGAGAAAGTTGAGTAAAAGCAGTTAAACTAACCGGATATGCATACTTTATTTTTTATAAAGTAAATACATAAATTGTAATGCACCGTAGTTTGGGGCGGCACTAAAAATGAAAGGGTATTTTGTGTGGATTGCTTTCAAAGAAAAATCGAACTAAATGTTCCAAGGACGCTGACGAATTGGCGAGCACATCTAGTAAAATATAAAATATTTTGGCGATTCATTCTTGGCGAAATAGTTGAAGAAAATCTGACAACCCTAATGACGAATAGCATCTTTTAGTATTTATGTTTGTGCTCATACCCACTTGACCACTAAATAGAAAATAAAGATTTATCGAAATGATAATGTACGAAAAATTATCGGTAATCTTTAATATTATTGATGTATGTAAACTTGAAATATAATTATCGTAAATAAACTGATGGGTTATGCGCTAGTCCATTAGTCTGGGGTTGCAGGTTCGTTTTTCACCGTACTCTTTAGGCGTTTTATGTAGACAAGTAAGACGTGAGGCTTGTTTCTGTAAATAAGGTGGAGAACATCTTAACATAAACATATTATGTTTGGTTTATGTTGTAAGAATGACGCTGCTATAATCTAGGAAGTTTCAAAGTCATTAATGTAAAAAAATGTGATAAAACTTTATTCAGCACAACAACAGTTCAACAGATTATTCAACTAACTCGAATCTATAGAACCATCAATTATCAATTGTGTTTTTAACGATATAGAAAAGGATCCATCAGACAAAAAAAAAAAAAAAAACGTGAACGCTGTTAATTTGTTCGAAAAATAATATGAGCTATTTGACGCCAGAAACATTAAAATCTGATTTATTTTTATAATGCCACGTTAACTAGTAATCCTTCCTCAGTGAATACTAAAATGAAAATTCACTTTAACACTTTTTTCGTCGCTGGAAATTTTGTAACCAATATAAACACAATGACTAGTGATTTACTAAAGGTCTAAAGACTTACTTATAAAGACTTACTTACTTATTTATAAAAAATAAAACTTATTTGAAATGTCTTTTAGAACAACATTTGTATGAAAAATTTGTTCTAAAATAGATTTCAAATATATTTTATTTTGTATTATTTTTTTTTTATAAATATGGGGGTTATTTTACAAAATTGTAATTAATTCAAATTTCCTTTTTATAAATAAGTCTGCTCCGAACAAGATTCATAAGAATTTGGATCACAAATAAATTTAAAACACCTGTGTGATTTTAGCTTGTTGTTTTACAAATAATTTATATTTTTTGTGTGATTTGAAATTTTTAAAACCACGGGGAGAATAGCTAAAGCTGTGAAACAAATGGAAGGGCCTGAACTTAATTGTTGGCTCGAATGGTTAAAAAAAAATAGTGCAAAAATGGCCACGTACAAAATTATTTTTCGGCCCAAAACATTTTCTAAGCTTGGCAAGCGTTGATGTAATTTCTAAACATTTAATCTGCTTATAGTTTATATAGTTATAGCCAAAATTTATACAGCTCTTCATATCCATAAACCAAAGACACATACTGAATTTATTTTTGATATGTCATACGGTATGACCTGTACAAACTCCACAAAAATACTGGCATACACAACCACCCACCTACAGGCTTCATAGCCGCGAAAATAGCCAAAACGGATTCAGGAGAACTCTAAACGTATAAGTCCGTCGAAATCCCGACCTCGATTTTTTTCATGATTACTATACTTTACCTTATACTACGTATGGTAAAGTAAAAAGGAAAACAAAAAATTGTAAATATAGTTGAACTTCCCTATAATGAATATACATGGGGAAGGAAGTTGCTTCATTATATAGTAAATTTAAACCTTAAACAAAATTCACTGTATGGAAATTCACTTTTAAGAAATAAAAATACACTAGCATTGAAACGAAAAAGCTGTATTTTTTAAATAAACTCATAATAGAGGCTTTATTTTATAGAAGTTCACTATAGAGAAGTTTCACTGTATAAACAAGTTTTTGACATTCTCTGTCGCAAATATAATTCGAGCACAAAATAGTCAGCTGCCGTAGTTATGCCACCTGGTTAAATGTGCCTTGGTACATAGTTTAGCGAAACACAGACTGGATTGGAATAGTGGGCGTGGTATCCATAGAAAGTGGACAAGATAACAGACTTGATAATATATGTTCGATTCTACTATCAAAGTATAGTAAATCCCTATACTCAGTTTGGCGAAATTGGTAAACAATTTTTATTTATGGGTTTTTGCCTATTATCTCATTCAAACTAGGCGCTTAACTTTGTTCGGCAATAATGTAGGCGAGGATTTCTTTCATAAATTCTATATACATATATTTTATATATAAAAAAAAATTGACATGCACTTTTTTACTTTTTTCAGCATAATTTACAGGGAGTTTGAAATTTTCACAATATAAAATATTTTAGCCACTGTACACTAAATTCCTTATTAAGATTACTTTTTACTTTAAAACCTGAATTGACCCACAATTTTTTTGAAAAACAACAACAAAATAACGAAAAAGCAAAATACAACAACGAACAAGGTTCAAATGCAAGAAAACTTGTCTCTTTTTGTTTAAAGAAGCATTTAATTACAGAACGCGAATTTTTGTTAAAGAAAAGTATGGGTTTGAATTTGACATTTGTTAAGATATATAATCCAGGCCTTATCCCAAGTGTAGTCCCTATCATTGCAGCGTTAAAGCGGGACTCTAGAAAAATTGGCTCTTAGTGTGCTGATGTAAAAATGTATATATAGAAATATCGAAATCATAATGCTGACAATATTTCCAGACAACATTTTATTAAATCGTTAGTTCTAAGGATTTTGAAATGTCCAGAAAAAAAAACATCGAGTTTATTAAGTAATCCTATAAAAGTCTTTCACGAAGTGTTTGTACGTAAAGTATTTAAAAAAAACCTTGTAAGATTTCTTAAATAAAAGTCATGATCAAGTGGGTAGTCAAAACTCTTGTAAGTAAGAAAAAAGAAAATAATTTAAGTCTCAGTTAATAGCATCTTACAACAAAATGACAAGGTCGTTTGCTTTAAATAATTGCCCTCATCGTTATAAAAAGAAATTTACATAAAACTTAACTTTTTACCAAGAAGTCAAAGCAAAACAGCAGAAATTTCGTTCTATTTTAACTTTTTGCTGTTTTTAAATGAGAAATTTAATACAAAAAAACTTTTTCTGTCTTTTTAAAGGCCTAAAATATGTCTGACATTTTTTATTATCATTGTTGTGGGTGTGGAAATGTTTTGATACGATGGTCTTTATGTTGGCATTTATTTAATTTTGCTTTGCTTAAAGAAATAGAAATAAAACTTGCAATAACAATAGACGCAACTAAAAATAATGCTAAATTTTAGTTTTTTTTCTTGTCTTGTTAACAATTACCAACAAAAACTAGATTTTTTAATGATCTGTACCTTAGATAACAACAAACTAAAATTTGATTTCAAATAAGCTGATGATTGGTTGCATCTTAATCTTTTATATTTTATCATCTATCTTATCTATATCTATACATATAATAAAATAGTAACTCATTTCCGTCGTCTGTCTGTCTGCTTTTCATTTGTATTCGCATCACGTAAAAACTACTGGATGGATTTTAACAAAATTATTTGAGTAGTTAGTTACCTTAGCATTCTGACTCCAATATAGGATGCTTTTTTCCGCAAAAATAAAATATTCCAAGTGATAATTAAGAGAAAAAGCCCACTTTTTTACCGATTTAAAGATAGTGCATACTTTAAGGCATGTTTTAGTCTTGAAAGCGGGATATTTTAAATACGGTTGCGCAAAATATGGCGCTGTTTTAAAATAATGACAAAATATTAATTGCTTAAACTTGTATTTGATTTGTATTTGATGGAATTACATTGTTATTAATATATTTTAAACACCTTTTACAGCTTTTTACAATAGTTTTTAGAATTTTTTAAAAATTTCTGAATTTTATCCAGGGATGGGTACCTTTATATAAAGTAAATACATAAACCATAACTGAAGCACTATAAAAGTAAGAGTCTTACGATTGGTGTGAAATACTTTCAAAGCACAATCGAGCAAAATATTGTCAGGACGACCACGACGCACAGTGGGATTTGTTCATACAATGTTTGGCAAAAAATATAAGGAGTGCCCGTAGAATGTTGAATTTTTGCTCTGAGCCTTTGGTTAGCTCAATTAAGAAAAATATAAAGTTTCATTAAAATTGGCCACGCCCACTACCCACCGCCCGTATAACCCAAAATTTATTTTTGGCCCAAAGTTTTTGAAATCTGGCACAGAGCGTTTTATTACCTCAATTAAGAATAAAATAAAGTTTCATCAACATTTGCCACGCCCACTACCCACCGATCATAGAACTCAAAATTTATTTTTGGTCCAAAGTTTTTGAAATTTGGCATGGAGCCTTTTATTACCTCAATTAAGAATAAAATAAAGTTTCATCAAAATTGGCCACGCCCACTACCCACCGCCTATAGAACCCAAAATTTATTTTTGGTCCAAAGTTTTTGAAATTTAGAATAAAATAAAGTTTCATCAAAATTGGCTACATCCACTACCCACCGCACATATAACCGATATTATATTTTTTCCCACAACTTTTTGTTTCTTTACCAAAACTAATTATTTTATAAATAAATTTCAATACATGCATTTAAATATAGACTTTTATTCATCATCTATCATTTCAGTTCCAGAGCCTGTTAACGGGGTTGACATATAATGCTACTTATAAAAGGATATGAGGATACTAGAAGTCGATGAAAAAAATCTGTATTTGTTGCAACTCTATCACACTTTCTGGAGAACCTTAATCTATAATAATCTTTATTTCTGGCTTCTTCAGAAAGCATTCAAATAGGAAGTATTGCCGCATCCGTGTATCAGTATTTTGTGTACTGTTACTGGGATATAATACCAACTATATTTTTCAACAAAAAGTTTTGCTGTATCTTGAGCAAAATTCTTGAACTTCAAGGAATTAACTTTTTTGCCACAAGTTATTATTTGTAGTATAATGCGAAATCGATTAATTAGTTGCTCCACTACACCAGTCACATCGCCAACAAGTGCGGGGTTAGAAAAGAAACGCCTGGACGTATTTCCATCGTTAGTAGACCCAGTGCGTTGTTGAACTGCATCCACTCGTATACCCATCTGTTCCTTTAAGGCCTTCAGAATTCGAAGTTTATTTTCCAGTTTTAGACTTTTGTGTTCGGCCATGAGCGCTGGCTATCTTTCAAATGGTTTGTTGTAGGCAATATGAAGTATGCACTCCATAAATTTTATGCGAGAATATAAGGAGGAAACGCCCATTTTGGTTATTCACCACCAACAGCTTTGCGTGAAACTAATTTAAAATTATTCATTACAATTAGTGAGTTCGTAACTCAGTTCACTATATAAAACAGAAAATAAACTCATTTTAGTAATACTTTCACTTTTCACTTCTCTATTTGCTATTTTCAAATTGTAATTTAATTTTGTAATTTTTTAAAATTAAAAATTTCATGTATTTGGAGACAAATTTTATGATTTTTTAAAAGATTATTAATTATTTAAACTTTTTTTTTTTTTTTAATTGATAGTATGGAGTCTTAACTTTCATTTTATTATAGCGTAAGCACCGAGCACGACCGAGCAACATTTTTTTGCTTCCAAGGAAGTTTGTAATCACGGCACGTTATAGAACAAATTTTATTCTACCATATTTTTTAAACCATATGCGCGAACTTTATAATTTTTTTTTTAATACGCAGAAAAGCATATATTTGAAAAAAAATCACTATTTGAATCAGAGCAATAAAATTTTCTTACGTACAAAAACTATAGAAGTGCGTGAACAGTTTTCAATATTTTGGATCAAAATATACATGTGACTTTACTTCGTTATTTCAAAGACAAATGAACGTTTTTTTGGCATACAATTTATGGATTCTTCATACTGAATCAATTTTCTACAAAACTGCATCATTACATTTTTAAATTTTATGTGTCGAAAAAATTACTTATTGCACCTCTATGCGACGTGGCGGGCACAGCTAGTCTTATTTAAAAATGTTTCTTTATTCCTGGGATTCTTACTCGATAAAAATTCATCCGATTGATATAATTTTTGTTTCAAGACATTTTTTGTTCCATTTAATACCTTAGACAAATAATTATATGTGCAATGCTTCAACTTTAATTTGAATTAAAAGAAGCAATGAAAATTGGAAACAGATATTTTTTTTTCTAACTTATAGTTAAAATAGATAAAAATAAAATAGCAAAATTATAAAATCTATTTTCTTTGACATGGAAAAAATTAAAGCTTTAAATCTCCATAGAAAAAATTTATATTTGCAAAAATTTTATTTAATAGATATACATATTATTTTAGTTACAAAATAAAAGTTTTATATATGTTAATAAGAGGTTGTGTTACTCTTATGTGTCCTGACCAATTTGACACCACGGGGCATTGAATCCACCAGCTTTTAGAGGACAGACACATCAATATTAACCCATTCAACCAATATGTTCTTTTTTAGCTGTTTCCAGCTGTCATATAGCTTCAAGATGTATAAATTTTGGCAGAAGGTATTCACCATAGATCCTCAATGGGATAGAAGTCTGGGCTTAAGGCAGAACACTCGAGAAAATCAATTTGTCGTAAATTAAAAATCGCCTTTATCTTCTTCACCACGTGGATCGGTGCATTATCCTGCTGGAAAGTACAGTTATCGCGTTGTAAATCACCAGCAAAATCAAGGTGTTCGCTTTGTGACAAATCTATGTAGATTTCTGCATTAAATTTTGCTAGCAAAAAACCTATTTTGCGCTTCCCTCTTGATAAAAAATACCGCCTATACATTGAGTGATCCTGCACCATGAATTCGATTGTGCCATGCTTCCCGTGGGCGTCTTACGTTCATTTAATTTTTGTAGAGACCATCTGGTCTGTCCAAATTAAATTTTTTGTGTCACTGAATATCACAGATTCAAATTTATTTTCCCAAAATTTATACTTTTCGTAAAATACCATATGTGCATTTTTATGGCGTTGTTTTAGACATAGTTTAGGCACTCAATACTCATATTAATGGTCTAAATATTGTCTTATTATTTGATGAACAGGTAATTTAGTCACATTTAGACCAAGTTGAACTTTCATTTGCTGATAACTCATGTGGATATTAGTTGCTAACTGCTGTATGCGCCGCTTGTTCCTGTCATCAGTAGTACATATCCGGAGGCTACTTGTATTAATACCGTAGTCATCTGGATTTTTCAGACAAATTTGACTCGTTCCCTTGATTAATCCACTTTGTTCATCTGTTAATTCAGTTTCACGTGGCATTTTCCTAATTCCAAAATTATGATTTGTTTTTCATATTTTGCATTTGCTTATTTACTATCCTAACTTATGGAGCGACTTCTCCGCTTTATGTGCTAATACGTTAATTTGGCACCAGTTGGAAGTCAAATAATACATTTTGCACGGGATTTTCGACATGCTTGATTAAAAATAACGGTATTACGAATGCGGTGCGAAGATAAACTTAAGAAACAATAAAAGGATAACGTAATTATATAAGAATGTATAAGCCAAAAACAACAACTATACCGTTAGTAAAGGGTGTTTTTTTTATAGAGGTATAGAACTTTAAGTTGCAATAAAACAACGATGGATTATTCTATTGACATGAATTTTATTTATCCGAAAGATAATATTGTGGCATTACATTTTAAATATGATTTCTGGCATATGACCGCCACGGCTGGCGCGGATGTAGTCCAATCTGGGCGTCCAATTTTCGATGACTTTTTCCAACATTTGTGGCCGTATATCGGCAATAACACGGCGAATGTTGTCTTCCAAATGGTCAAGCGTTTGTGGCTTATCCGCATACATAGCCCCACAGAAAGTAGTCTAACGGTGTTAAATCACAAGATCTTGGAGGCCAATTCACAGGTCGAACGAAATTAGGCGGTCACCAAACGTGTCTTTAAATAAATCTACTGTGGCACGAGCTGTGTGACATGTAGCGCCGTCTTGTTGAAACCACATCTCCTGGACATCATGGTTATTCAATTCAGGAATGAAAAAGTTAGTAAGCATGGCTCTATACCGATCACCATTGACTGTAACGTTCTGGCCACCATAGATTTTGAAAAAGTACGGACCAAGGATTCCACCAGCCCATAAAGCGCACCAAACAATCACTTTTTCTGGATGTAACGGTGTTACGACATACACTTGAGGATTACCTTCACTCCAAATGCGGCAGTTTTGTTTGTTGACGTAGCCATTCAACCAGAAGTGCGCTACATCGCTAAAAAAAATTCGCTTATGAAAATCGGGAACAACGGTAATCTCGTTTTGGACCCAAATTGCACTATTTGCAAGCGCTGTTTAGGCGTGAGTCTATTTATGATGAATTGCCAAACCAAACTGAGAATAAATCACTTGACAGCTGTTAAATCGGTCACCATCTTGAAAAGTAAAGCCAACTTAAAGTTCTATACCTCTATAAAAAACACCCTTTATAACATAAGGTCCAAAGAAAAGTATTTTTGCAGATATAATTATTTGACTGGGAGTATTCCTTTTTTCCCATCAATTAAGGGTTTTAATTAGTTTTAGATTAAACTTAAATCAAAAGCTTAATTGATTCAATTATTTATTTATTTATAAAATTATTTTTCTCTTTGTTAAGTAGATGAGTAATTGAGTCAATCAAAAATTTAATCAATTATATATTTAAAATTAATCAAAACTTTTAATTGATATAAACAAAATTTTTTTCTGTGCCGATTTCTTCAATTCAATGAGATCTTACAGAGCTACATATATAGTTTTAATTGAAAAATTACAATTATATTAAATTATTTCTTACTCTTAGAGGCCCAATGTAGCAGTGCCTGATTATTTTTTTTTCACTAAGATAAATGATATCAAATTTTTATTAAATTAATGGTAATCACAACTTTAATTGGATAATTAGTGATAAAATATTACTTAGTTTTGCTGGACTAAGATCAATAATAAACTAGATTTAACCTATTTTCAAGTTACAGTTTCAATTGAATTATATTTAAAGTTAAAGTTCGAAGAAATAACATTAAAAAAGTAAGGGCTAATTTTTGGCTAAGTGGGTGTGTAAATTAACCAAATTGCTTCTTTTGGTGTGAGGAAAACCCCCCCCCCAAAAAAAAAAAAAAAAATCTGGCACCACTATATAAAAAATTGATGCGCGAAAATAGGACTGGTAAATTTTTATATTATTATACATAATTATTATATTTTACATACTGAAAATATAAGGGTTATAGAAGGGTTAAAGAAATAAAAAAAAAATTCTTCATTACTATCCGCCAAACTTTTTGCAATATGTGTTGTCATCTTATTTTCTGCACTTGCTAAATGTACCAATATTTTTAAGGTATATTTTTCTTGGATTTTTTTTTATAGCAATTCAGAAACTTTAGGTATTTTATTAAATTTTTAGAAAACTCTAAGTAGATAACTAGTGTAGAAATATTATAATTCTTTAATTGTTCCAAAAATGTATATTTTTGAATTACACGTTCATTCGTCTTGAAAAAATGTGTTTTAATAAATGCCTATGTGTAAATTTTTTAATTTTATATAGTGGGGAACAGAGGTGAGTACATGTTTGTATTTCTTCTATTGCAACATCCACAATGGACTTTTAATAATTTTACTTTATAGAGGCATTTCATGCGGGCGTATTGTTATTTTTAAAATAATTTTACTTAAAGTATTTTATAAATTATGTTTTATTCGACCTTTTTAAGTATAATTGAAGGAAAAAAATTAAAATTAAGCTTGAGGTCTAGATGATAAACACCGCCTCTAATTTTATCAACAGAGTTTTGGACATAAGTGACACCAACTTCCACCAAAAGAATAAAAGAAAAATAAGGACAATACTAAAGGACAACGATTTTCCATCCGAACTTATTAACAAAGTAATCAATGATTATAATCGTGTAAAAGTGGTTAAAAATACAGAAAATGTGGCTGAACCTAAGATTTTTAAATCGTTTATATATGTTCCAAATATATCTGAGAGATTTAAAAAATCTGGACTATTTGACTGTAACAAATATAGAATAGCACAAAAAACAGATAATAGTTTACGTTCTCTTTTCAGCAAAACTAAAGACAAAGTTCATATAATTCCTTGCGATGGCAATGAAATTGAAAAGTGTGATAAAGTTTACATTGGGACGACAAAAAATAAGTTAAAAGTTAGGATTGCTGGCCATAAATCTGATCAGCGTAATAGGTTAAATAATTTTACACAAAAAACTGCACTCGCGACTCGCTGTGCACATAACAATCACTCTCCAAATTTTGATAATATTAAAATATTAAATACAGAGATGTTGCAGATAATAAATGTACCTACAATTAAGAGAATAAACTATAAAGCTGACGTTGAGAGCATAGCTCAGAATTATAGACATTTAATAAATAAAGGTAGACAAAGACAAGAAGTATTATCAAACTAACTTGTTGGTTTAATATTCAGTGCAATAATAACTTTTGACGATAGTAGTCTAACTACAATATAGAATAAGTTTGTTCTTTATTGTTAATATGTTTTTTTGTCTATATATTGTCATTTGTTGTTTTTTGTATGAGTTAATGTTTAAACCTAATATGTTTTGTTTTTTAATGTTATTATGTGTTTAAATGTTATGTATTTCTAAACCTTTTTAGCCCTGATGATGCTACCCAAAGGAGTAGCGAAATATTGGCATTTTTAATATTTTCTATTTATATTAAATAAAACATCTTGACCTCAAGCTTAATTTTAATTTTTTTCCTTCCTAAATATTTTATTATTTAATATTATGCTAATTACCCATAACATTTTATAATAAATTCTTTAATTAAATAAATAATATTTTAATCACTCCTTTTTGATGAATTTATATCTTAAGTATAAAACAAAAAATTTGCCTAAAGAACACTTTTTTTTGGATTTTCTGATAAGTTGTTCGATAAAGGAAAATCATTTTTACTGTAAACATTAAGTTTAAACCTGAAATCACATTATCTTTAATGTTTTCAAGAACTAACCGAATAAACATTCTATCCCCAATATTAGCTTGCCATTGATTGCATTAAGGTTTCAATTAAATTTGTTGCAAAAAAGGTAAATAAAAGTCAATAGAAAACAACTTCTTGCAGCAAACTTCTAACGAAACAAAATTGTAACTTTTGCAAGTGTGTATGTGTGTATGCAACGCACATTTTCCAAACATTAATTTGAGTGATTACGCAACACATACATTTAATATTGGATTTGTGAACTTTTTTCATAAGACTAAGGCTGAGAGAAGAAGCGTACACTAATTTTGCCAATAATCAACTAAGTAGAATTGTATATGCCTCTGCAGCATTAGCAGTGAACTCAGTTAAGTCTTAGCATCATATAAGCATCACAGAATTTAATTGGTTCTAGAATTTCGACGGCCATTGAAATACTCGATATAACAAAATTATAATAAATTTGCAATAACATTTTTAAAGGATGCTTTTTCAAAACTGTACAAATTTAAACTGAAATTATATACTACAACTCGTGTTTGCTTGAGAACCTGCGAGCTAATCGACTTGAGTGCTAGAAATAATGATAATGTAAGAATATAATCAGACATGGGAAGATTCAATTACATTTTAATTACAATAAAAATTACAGTTAATGTCTAATTGCATATTCTCAATTACACATTACAAGTAATTGCAATTTAAATCAGGTACTAAAGTCAATTACAACTACTTGTAATTGAAAATTTTTAATTACACACTACATGTAATTGTAATTGGAAATTTTTAATTAAACAAAATTCTTCAAAATTTATTTTGTATGTTAATTAACAGTTCCACCAATTAATTTAAATATTAAAATAAATATTTTTTTATAATATTATTGTGCATAGGTTGCTTTTAAATTATGGTTGCAGCAACCATCTTTTTTGCGTGAGCTACCTTTTGTAAAACCAAAACTAATAAAACCTATTGATATTAATGAAAAGAGAAAGTTTGTACAAAATTGTTATTGTTTTTTAATGGAATTTAAGTTACTGGGTATTTCGGGAGCATAAGTAACTGGGTATTTCGGGTGATATTTTGCTTTTAATGGTAAGTAACGAATTTGGCATAAGCGTCAAAGTTTGCTTTACTTATTAAATAGCAGATTGGGGGATTCAATTACATTTCAATTACAATAAAAACAAGTAAGAGTGCTATATTCGGCCATGCCGAATCTTCTATACCCTTTACCACTGTGATTTTATTTATACAGACATGTAGAGCATTACCCATATTGTTGACTCATTACATAAATTAAAATAAGTCATGTGAGAAAAAACAAATTATTCATGCTTTAAATAAATAGAAGAAAGCGGCGACGCACAGTGTTGTGAGCGTGGCCATATATAGAAATATCCAACTATGAAAATTAAAAAAATGGCTAATGGCATTTAATAAAAGACACTTTTACTAATAAGCGTGAAAAAAATTAGATTAAAATAATAATTTTTTCTAAAGATATGGCTCTTCAAAATTGTGGTTTGAAATTACTACAATTTTGTATAAAAAAGGAATACAAATGAGAATGTATTTCGTAGGGTTAAATAATTGAATTTAGTTCGCAAATAAACCAAATTTGTACTAGATTAGTTGTTGTATTATGTTTTAAGTATATAAACGGTATTTTTAATTACATATGTCGATAACAGTGTATGCATCATTATAAGAATGATATTAATAAAACAAAACAAAACTTGTTGTGATAAGCAAACATATAATAGTGAAGAAAAAAAATTTTCAAGTATTTCCGAGATATTTTTTCTTTCATTTTATAACAAAAAGTATGTTAATTTATAAAAATAAAAATTTAGTTGCGCTTAAGTGCGCCAATTTAAATTATTGTTATTTTTTTAGTGCAGCAAAGTAAACTGTCTAGTGGAAAAAAATCAAAAATTTCAAATTTACTAATAAAATATATATGGGATGTGATTCCCACGATTCCAGAGGTGGTTTAGTTTTTCATGTCCGTTATACCTATAAAAAGTTACACGGCTTTAAAGTCGAATTATTTTGATAATTTTTTCATAATTTTTAAGTAACAAAAAATAAGTTTGGAAAAATAAATATCAAGAATTTATTTTTCAATAAAAATGCATGCAATTAAATTTGTTTTATTCAGAAATGTAGCAGAAACAATGTAATAATGCTAAAATTCAAATATTTATAACAACACTGTAAAAAAAATTGTGAAGTTTCAAAATATGTACTTAAAAAAAAAAAAAAAAATAGTCAGCTTCAAATGACCCAAAAAAATAGGCAAAACATTTGTATATACTTAAGTTTAAGGATATATTGAAGGTGAGGGCGTCCATTCATCTAATTGAAAAAATATAATTGTCTTATCTTCGAAATTAATTAAAAAAATTTTATTTAAATTTAAATTTTTTTTTTATTTTTTTTGTAGAAATATATTTGTAGAAATATATTTCAGCCTAACGTGGGCCTTATCTGAATTGAATCAAGTTTGGTCAAATCATTAAAAATATCACATCCAATTACTATAAAAAAAAATTTTATACAGTTAGCAATTTTTCTAACTTTTATGACACTTATAAAATTCAGGATATACGGGAAGAACACGAATCCTTGCTTCGAATTTTTTTAAATTTTTAATTTTGTTACGTTTTGCTAACCTAAATATATGTGCCAAATTTCAGCTCTTTACAATAACTTTTTCTATTTATGGCTACTCGTTATATGAAGTCACGACACTGTGCAACGCAGCTTAATCAAAACAAATTCCGTTGGCTACAATTGTCGCCGTGTTGTCAGCTACTTAATGATATTGAAGACGACAGCTCCATCCTACACTCTGATATTGTTGTAGAAATACCTATTTTGCTTTTATAAAATTAAATAACTTTTTCAAAAAATTATAAATATTTCCTCCAAAACTTTTTGTTTGTATATAAATTTGTAATTTACAATTTTGTGCCATTTTCTTTTGCTGAATAAAATAGAAATTAGCCTAAGTTGACGACAGCCATTACGGTGGTCATATAGCTATACTGGCTTCAAAATAATCGTTTATCTATAAACGCATGTATCATATTTTTGACAGTTTAATGCATCTAGGTTTTAAAACAGAGATTTCATCTATTTAAAAATCAAGAGTATTTAAAGAAATATGTTACTCTATATACCTACATACATACATACATACATACATACATACATACATACATACATACATACATACATACATACATACATACATACATACATACATACATACATACATACATATATTCATAATATTAAAAATATGTTATGTTACACTCATGATTTTCATTTTCATAGAAATATTGAATTTTTTTTTTAATTTTTTGAAAATAGTTTGTAAAAATATTTTTTTGAAAATTTAAAAAAATTTTTTTTTGACAAATTTTATGTACAAATATCCTTTTGAAAAAGTTTTATAAATGTTTTTGTAAATATTTAATAAAAAATAAAGTTCTTTTTTTAATTTTATTAAACATTTTTTTTGTGTTAAATTTAGGAACTTCCTGCAATCTATATTGAGTTAGAATGCTCAGACTAATGCAAATAAAATCATTTAAAATATGTCCCCATATTGACCCCTCATGGGCCTTTTAACTGTTCCTATTTACCAGTGGGTATCCTAAGGGGTTCATTGGCTATCCCTACACGCAAAGAAAAAACATGGTTATTGTATGGTCACGGCAAACACACTATGTTCTCTGTAACAATAGATGTTTGCTGTGAACAAATTATAGTTATTTAGAACAATACTTTGGTCACGATAAACAAGTTTTTGGTTAACAGTTAATCATTCAATGGTTATACGCACCAAAAAAGCAACATGGTTGATTTGAAACATATTAAAATTCAAACCACAACCAAATTATTTTTAATATTTAAAAATTATAAACATAATATATTATTATTAAACATAGTATGTTAAATTTGACTAAAAATAAACAAGTAATGTTTGGTTTTAAAAATACATATTTTGGTTTTGACATTTTTTCAGTTCAGAAATATGTGTGTAAGCTATCGCTTCATCTAAAACCGTAAAAACATTAAATACCCATTTGATGTCAACAAATAAATTTGTTTTTTATTATAATTGATAGTTTTAAATTAATAATATCAAACACATAAAAGGTAAGCAGAAAATATCAAAATATGTATGTAAGTCTAAATGGAAATATTCGTATATTTGTTTTTTGTTATTTAAAAATATATTCATAGGTTGTCACATATAACCATTTACATGTTTCAAATTATATTATAATATGTTTGTATTATAAACATAACTATGGTTATATTTTACAATGTTATTTTTATGTTCCAACGACAACAATATTATTTTTATATATAACCATATAACTCAACCATAACATGTTGTTCTTAGATTATGGTTACCTCAACCATGTTTTTTCTTTGCGTGTATGTGTATTGCTTTCTATAAAGGTCTTTAATACAAATCAAAGCAGAAAAACCCTACCAACCTGAAAACAAACAAAAATCACTCCTCGCTGGGGGTTATTGACCCCCGAGATCTGCAGCACTCCTTGCGATCTACCAGTCGCGGTCTAATATTTATTTGACAAAAAAGGCAAAAGAGAATCATTAAAGCAGAAAAAAATTAAACAAAAAAAAGTGAAAAAATATAGGTAGGCGTGGTTTTTGGCATGGAGCCTCGGAAGGAATGATACGATGTTGCTGAATTGCAATCCCAAAATTTTCGAAACTATTCCTGACAGATTGCTGTGCTTAAATTTTGTGTGCCTCTTCTGGTGCATTGGCAAATGACATTACTACCCGAACACGGACAGACGTACATCGCTTAATCAACTTCTCTATGAACTTCTCCAGAAAATGAATATTGTAGAAATTACACACGGAATGACAAACTTATATATACCTTTTCCACCTGTGGTGAAGGGTATAAAAAAGAAGAAACCGTAGAATGCTGTTCTTTCTTTTAACTATTCTTATTATTATTATTGTTAATGTAGGGGTAATATCGAAGCAGACCACTTCCATAGTGGATCCCTTTTCGACCTTCTTCCGTCCTATATGATTGCAGGCAACCGAAATGTAATTTACGGCAACCTATTTAAGGATCTCGACCGCTATGCAGAGTTCGCATACTAAAGGCCAAGCACCCTCTTGACAACGCATCCCTGGCGTATGCTGTTCCACCGTAGATTAGGGGAGCTGTTAACGACTAGTCCTCTTTAACCACTAACTAGCCATTCAGGTTCTCGGCACAGCTACCAAACACCTTGACGTTACAAGTGGTTTATTGTTACTTTCATCTAATTTGAATTCAAAATATTAATGTTTCATTTATTGATAATAATTTTGACATTTACACGGCATTGTATCTTCAATATATATTCAAAATGTTAAAATTGTGTTCTTTTCCACACTTAGGAGCAATTTTATTTAAGTGGACAAGCAGTCTTTATCTCAGCGCGTATGTACAACCAGACAACGCCAAACTCAATAATTCTTTTCTTTTGTTTTGATATGATATTTTAGTTTTATCTTTTTTTATTGAAATAACATTCAATTTGGGACATACATATGTTTATTTTAATGTATTTTTTACGAATAAAGTGTTCAAATCCTGCGAAATAACCTGTTAAATTTAATAATAATTTAACATCTGTCCTTGCAAACACACTCATTTGTGTCTGACTGTGTAGTAGTAAAACGACAGGATTATAATTCGTTTGGTATGACAAACATTTTACCTTTAATATTACGTGCCATAGTTTTGCCTTTTTTTCTTTTTGCTTCATCTGCCCTTTTCAAAACTTTTTCGTTTAATGCCATACCAGTTCTAACTCGCACTTTCAGTGCAACAACTATAATCGTGTTAACAATGTTGTTGCTACTTTTACAACCTAAAAATAGTTGTACTGGTTGGTTGGTAGCTGGATAAAAAAGTGTCAAAAACATGAGTGTCTATGTTTTCATTTTAATATTTACAGCGAAAGTGTAATTTTGTATGTGTGTAGATTGTAAAACAAGGTTACACAACATGTATAAGCGCACACATGTATAAGCACAGACAACAGTGTGTGTTACATACAGGCTATACAAGTGTACAAAATAGTTGTTTTAGTTTTGTTACCTCTACAATTGTACATGCGAGCTCACGTGTAACAAATATATTTTTTAATAGAACACATACTGCTGTAGTAATGATTTTGAGGTTAGCTATCTTTTCGATTTTATATCCTTCGAATGATCTTCAAGTTTTTTTTTGTATGTTCAGAGATGAGAAAATCTTATGCAGAAGCAGAAGTTGAAAGGTGCTATATAAATCTTGTTTCTAAACTTCCTGTATGGCCTCAAGGCTGCCTTTAGAGATTATTTTTGAAATTATTTTGCAGATGTGAAACCATAGCAATGCACTAACTTTGTCGCTCCCTTTTCGAATTCCTTCATTCCTCAATGGTTTTTGATACCCCTTAGGTAATTCACTTACTTAAATTAAGACTTGTGCTGCCACTGGCCGCTACTCTCGATTTCAGACTGGCGACTGATAATTGTCGACCCTTTTCCAGCGTTCTCGACATTCACACACAATGTGTGCTACTGTCTCAGCCTTTTCATGCGCTGTCACTAGTGCAGTTAATCTAATTATGTTATCCCCATTATTTCCAAGCATATTGCTATCGACGTTGTAGCGGAACAGACCACAGAGATAGTCTTTGGTGGGAATCAAACCCACAACTCCAAAGTAGCATACTGTCTTCTAGTCCACCAGCAGAAATCGACCATCTCTTGCGAGATATTATTGTCCCTCTAAGCCAATAACAACCTAGTTTCCGTCAGAGTCAGAACTTTACACCCCTTTCAAGACGAAGATATGTTTTAACATGAAATTCTGGCAGTCCATTCATTTACCACGAGCCACACGTGGTATGGTCACAAGAACCACATTATGTTCTCTGTAACAATATATGGTTGCAATGAACAAATTTTAGTTGCTTGTAATATTACTTTGGCTACGATAAATACAGCTGCGGTCAGAAAAATAGCACTAAGCCTAAACAATATTTCTCCGGTTTCCTATAGGTTAAACTGATATATTTCAAAATTTATCATAAGACGCTTAGGAAAGTGTATAACTACATAAAATGTTAAATTTTACTTTTGCTAATTATTTTTTTGAAATTTATATTTTATTAAAAAAACTTTAAAGTCAATTAGTCAAAAAACTAGCACTTCATTTCTATTTGTAGTAAACTAACACTAAGTTAAGAACAAATTAAATAGAATTATAAATGATGCATTTATTACGTTGCGCATGATTTGTATATTCTAATTAATACCTTGTTGCATGTCCTTTATTTATAATAACGTCTGCACAACGTTTGGCATAGAATTTAGAAGATTTTGGCATATTTCCTTTGGAATTTTATTACAGATTTGCTGAGAGAGCGTTTCATTGTTAGGTGGTTGCATTTGAGGTACTCTTTTTTTATATCTGTCCACAAATTAATAATTGGTCTGGACACTGAGCGAGCCATTCCATCACATTGACTTTATTGTCCCGAAACCATTTTGTCGCAAGCTTGCTTGCTTGCTTTGGGTCTTTATCATGCTGGAAGACCCACACTAATGTCATTTCTTTAGAAGCATAAGGGAGCATTTCTTACCCGAATTTACCCACATAAATGTTCTTATTTTGGTTTTGTAGGTCCTACACCATAGTAAGAAAAACTACCTCATACGCTAGATCCACTGTGTTTTATGGTTTTAGTTGTAAGTTTTGGGTAGAATACTGCATTTGGGGATCTTCTTACGTAGGAACGTGATCTCTTGCTTCCAAATAATACAATTCTCGACTCATCTACTATTTATTTTTCCGTTGGAATGAAACTACATTTTGTCGTTGGTGCTATTTTTTTGACCGGCACTGTATATTTGGTTAAAATTTAAAAAATGAATTTAAAAATTGATGTTTTATATACATAAATTTTTATTGTTATTAAGGATATAGTTTTGGAATTTTTAAGGGTTTGTTAAATTTCAATACCCAAACAAATTTCTGTGACACTGTTTTCAGTTTTAAATGAATAATTTCTATTGATTATGATGTGCTAATTACATGTTGTTGGAAAGTTTTTAACACGTAATTTTATTTTTTAGAACTCAGAAAAAGTTATTTTTTAACGTTATAATGATAATACTGTAGTAATTGGTTTAAATGAACATAATGTTAATAATATAAAATTTAATTTAATTTTCCCTTAAATTGGGAAAAATCCACTGATGAGCTAGTTAAAGGCCGGGGCAAATAGAATCCGTCATACATTATACGTCGTCTTTTTCAACGGACAAGTAAGTTGAAATACAGGTTTTCTTATGAGCGTTGTCACAAATAGTACTTCTTTTGCTTTTGTAAATTGGTTTTTTGTTTGTTTTGATTAAATTTTTGTGTTGAGTGGCAGCAAAAAAAAAAACAAAATAATTATTTAATATTATTAAACAATTATTGTAATTTTTGACCTTTTTAATAATTTTATAATGTTTTTTTAGATTTAGGTCTTTTTTATAAAAATTTTTAAATTTATTTTTATTTTTATATTCGAAATTTTGCTACACCGTTGGGTAGCATCGTGGGGAAATAAAAATAGTTTTATAATATTTAATAGAATGAAAAAAGTTTTTGTCAATTAAATTTAAAAAACTAACATTTCTAACTAAAGCTTAAAAAGATAATTATAAAAATATTTATTTATTAGTTGGGGGAAAAGAGTTATACGTATTTCACTGGTTACTCAGGTCAGATCATCCGGAAACCTTTTTCATAATTTTAGAGAAGCCAAAAATACTCTATATGTAATAAAATTCTACAAAACACAATGAGAAGTGTCTATGTTAATAGAATAATATTACAAAATATTAAAGCTTCAACAAAACACCAACAAACAAACAAACAACGTATTTATTTTTCCTTACTGTCATTCTACAATTGGAATTTTAACTCGGCCACATAATGCTTGCATTACATTTACATTTTAATTACCATTAAAATTACACGTAACATGTAATTGTATAACATTTGTATTTTTAATAAAAACTTTATCGAAAGCTTTCACTCAGTAAAATTCATTAATATAATCTTGAGTTTTGAAGATATAAAAATAACATTTCTTTAGAAACAAAATATAGTTAAAAATTAAATGTAAATTAAATTGCTAGCTGTTACTTATTTTTGGCTGCGTGTGAGCTATTTATACGAAGTACACATTGAATAAAGTGTGCAAACTTACCATAAACAACTTTCTTAAATCCAACATCAATTATATAAATAAGAGAGATATTGTTAACTTCGAAGCCTACGGCTGGGACATACCAAGTTATCCCACGGACACTTGTTAAATTTACCTACAGCGCAAGTTCGCCACTGCAATGTTGCAACACCTGAAACTATTAAAAACATATTTTCCACACATCTAAAATTTTATATACAGCATCAAAATTTTTTCAAAAATTCTCCTAAGCCAACTTCCTTCCTAAACAACCCTACTGAAAGAAATATATCCCACATAATTATTTTTTACAATCTATATAATTTAATTTAATTGAGTAAACATCTAATTATTTTATAAATACCTTGTCTAAGTTTATTATTTATAATTATAATCTAACGCTTTAAATAAATAAATACAATACGTATGAGTAATATTTAAAATAATAAATATATCTCATACGACACAGTAAATACATGTGATATTTTTTGACTTTGCTGAAAATGTTTAAATTAATCACAACTAAGCCAAATGAACTGTGCTAACCTTTTAAAATACCCAGAAAAAAAGGTTTTAAAATATTTAACTGCTATAAATATTACTGGTGAATTTAAGTTCACAATAAAACAAGAAAGCTAAGCAAATATTGTATGTGTATTAAGTAAGAAATAACGTTAAAAAATTCTACCATATACAAACAATTATATATTTAAGAGCGAAATATTTTAATTTATAATATAACGCGATGGTAAATCCGATCGGCATGAAGGTGCTATAGATTAATCTGCACCACTCCGAGGCAGCATTGGATGACCTGCTGCGTTTCATAGAGAAGGAAGCTGTCATAGAGAAGGAAGGATTCTAACCAACAAGATTCGAGGCGTCCGGTCACGAAAATACATGCTCCTTTTTCCAACTCAAGAAGGTAAGATAACAAGCTGCATTTTAGTTAGGAGGGATGTAAATATGTTTCTTTTATCTAATTTCAGTACGTGCGATCTGACGGTAGAGGCGTTCGAACGCAAGGGTCTTCCGACTCGAGTCTGGATGTGGTAGACGCCCTAACACGATACGAGAATGGTCTACATTAACCACTTGCAGATAGTCTAGAATTCTTTGGCCTTCAACTGACAAGAAAAGGACAAAGGCACTACTGCACTACCTCGAGAAAATCCCCATATTACTTCTTGTAGGCGTTATAACGGGACACTGTATGATTGGATGTATTTCAGAGCTGCAGAAGCTGTATGGATGAGGAAGAGGAGGAATCAGTTCAATACCTTCTCTGCGACTACCCGGATCTTCAAATTTTTCGGCCAAGGATTCTTTCAGGATCTGGACTGTCTCAGAGATGCGACACTGAGCAGCCTATTATGCCTTGTGAAAAGCTCCAGATGGTTCTTACGAACTAGCGGTATTGGAATTCTGCAGGGAATAGTGCTGGTAGATGATCTTCGGGGCATCACAATGGGCCTTATTGGCTTCCGAGTCAACTCGCCTTTGTGCGAGCGGCCCACATAACCTTACCTAACTGAAAATATATATTCGCCAAATACATGTGGCCTGCATAGTAATGCCTTTGAATTAGGTTGCCTCAGTGCGCTACTATGTAACGTGATAGTCTACCAGTTCGGGTTTGTGGGTTTGATTCCCACCAAAGATTGGAATTTTTCACTACAAGTTGGTAGGATGACCAAGAAAGAGCTTGGATATAATCTGGGTGACTACTAATGGTTAACTGCGTTAGTGATAGGTCATGGACTTTTAAGTATTATCTGGTCAAGTTAAAAATCGCGATAGGGCAATACTTGCAGACTGTGCTTGGAAAAAGGCTAATTTAAAAAAGCCTTTGTACCACGTTCAGACACATATTAAATGGAGATGCTGTGGAGACCTTAGTCTTGAGTAAATGTTAGCAATTACCATAGACTCTCTGATGAGAAAGAATGTCGACATGTATCAGTCGCCTGTCTTAAATCACTACAGTCAAGAGTAAAAGGCTAGTGACAGCACGAGACTCTCTGAAAGTAAATTATTGGTAAATTTCCAGTCGGACACCAGAAATCATTGAGGAACAAAGGGGACCCATTAAGTTAGTGGTCTGCTTCGGCAACTCCCCTACAAAATAATAATAATGCCTTCGAATTGAGGTATCTATAGCTCTCTCCGCTGACTGTAACGGATGGACCAATGATGCCAGCGGCCCATAAAGCGCGTCAGTGTGTGTATCTTGACTTAATGGTGTTTCTTCATTGTCTTCAGGATTATCTCTTGCGAAAATTATGATTATTAGCAAAGCCATTGAATTAAAACATGATTCATCACTGAACACTGAGTTTGTCAATTTTGAGTAATGACTTTTAAAAATACTGAGATCAAAATGAGAAACAATTCTTGCTTGGTCAAATAATTATCAAATAATTTGATTCTCATTTTGATCTCAGTACCTTAAACGGCTGAAATTTTTAGATAAAAATTTTATTTTATTTTAATATTTATGTTTTCGGAAGTATTTAAATCTACTGAAAGTAAAGAATGAATAAAACTTGTTGTTTTTTAATATTTTGTACAAAAAATTTAAATTTTATTGGTAACTTATTTGCTAAAAAAATTTGACACGAAAATTTGTTTAGGTTTTATATTAATAACTTTACTTGTTGCTGTTATTGTTGTTGTTGCTGTGATTGTTTTAATTTAACCTTAAAACTATTTATATTTTTCACAAAATTTACAGAAAGAAACAGAAATTTAAAAATAAAGAAAGTTTATAATTTCAAAAGTTGCAAATAAACAAATAAAACAAAAAAAAAAAAAACAAAATTTATAATCCTGGCACATTTGTTTGAGTTGCGCCTCGTCGGATAATGTTTTTCTTTTTTTTTTGTACAAGAAAACCTCTTTTGAAAGTCTGTTTAATTTTCATCTACACTTTCACCCCCTTCCGCTTCTTCTTGCACGGGTCCTGAGAAAATATAACTATCACGTCCTTGTATACCAGTACCGGCAGCATCTCCCAGCCAAGGATAAACATTCGGACATTCGCGACATGTTTCCATGTAGCGTGTATCGGTGATATTCTGTTCGGGAACTTTAAACGACAACGCACATGTATTCCAAATGTTGCAAGGCTTAGGAGCTACAGCTACATTCTTGTCACATTTCCAGGATTCAATGCTAGATATTTCGCGCAACTCCTTGGGATCGGTCATGTATTGCAACATTTGAGTGATGGTTAAAACGTAAACATCGGGACTGCAAATAAATTCAAAAAGGAAAACAATTTTAGAATTCATCATAAACATGAATAAGCAATTTTAAATATTAAGTCGTAATTTAAATATTTTGCTAAAGTCATTGGCATATTGTTGGTGCCAGCGGGTAGTGATATAATGATATTTGTTTTCAAAGATTTGGCGGTATGCAAATATCTTAGAGTTAAGAAAAACTAGAAATTGTCTAGAAAATGTTTTGATTTAAAATTTTTATTTTTTTTTTCCTTTTTTTGTATTTTTTAATACATTAAATTAAAAATCCAAGATTTAAGAGTAGTACGAGTTAGTACGAGTATGGCGCTTTAAAGTTCTGAGAATGAACACTTTATTAAATATTATTTTTAATATCATTTAATTTGTTTTTTATCGTAGTTTTTGAAAAGTTTTAATTATGAAATAGAATTTAAATATACTTTACAATATTAAGCTTTAGATCTTGGATCTACATCTACATATACGATTTTTACAGTGTTGGATGAAGTAATTTATATCTATAGTTGTAGTTAGGGTTACCGTAAAATGATTTGTAGTTAACTTTATAATTTATAAACAACAGCACTACATGCGTAGTGCTTCGCTTGTCTGCAAGAGCACCTAAAGTTTTTGGCGGCAGTCGAACCCTCAACCCCCAGACTAATGGTCTCTACCAATACAGATACTGTTTTAACACATTTTTTGAGATGATATTTGTTTTCAATAAAAGTTTTATATTTTGGAAGAAGTAGGTAAAACTCGGTAATATACTGAAATAATCCACATAGTGCAAATAAATTATCGAGAATAATGAGATTAGAATCTATATGCGCATTGTATTTTAAACTAGCTGTGTCCGCCACCTCATCAGCGTCCTTCAATATTTTGTTAGATTTTGCTTTGAAAGCAATCCACACCAAGACCCTTACGTTTTTAGTATTTTTTTTCAAGAGAAGTAACACTCAGGCAATTAATGCTACACGCAACTGCGTTACTTCCCTTAAAAAGGGATAGTAGTAGATTAGACAGATGGTTAGTGATAGCAAGTGTGATAGCAAAGCTTCGCAAGCGCTTCTGGTGTTCTTTAGGCGAATTAGTTTGAAGTTAGCATAGCCAATTTATAATTATTTTACTCCGGCGATTTAGTGCTATGTGGTAATACCGGCGTTTTTAGTTCCGCCTTAAGATATGCTACATATCAGTTTATGTATTTTTTTACTTTATAAAAAGTAAAGTATTCATATCCGGTTAGTTCAACTATGTACTTTCACTGCTTTTTCTCCACTTTCTAAGATATTTTTGCGGAAAAAAGTATCCTATATTGGGACCAGGATACTTAGGTGCCTCCTCACAAAATTTTGTTAAAATCCATTACGTGATGCGAATGTCAATGAAAAGCAGACAGACAGACAGACAGACTGACGGAAGTGAGTTAATATTTTTTTATATGTATAGATTGTGGCGCCTCAATATTTTAGAATTAAATTAGTGTATAATATTAAGATTAATAAACTATAATATTAATGTGCTGTTTATGTAACCCAATTGAACAAAACGTTTAGAAAATTTGTATAGGAATAAATCAAAATATTGAGTGCTTTTCATACAAATTTCCTAGACGAATTGTTCAATTGGGTTACATAAACAGCACATAAGATTAATAAACTGTAGATTATAAAAATCATTTAAATTTTTTTTTTACAATGTAGTTTAATTCGTAACAAAGTAATAAATTTTTTAAAATAATAATTTTAAACAAAAAAGAAACCATTTTTTTACATAAAAATTTCTTTGCTAACCAAAGGTTGACTAAAGCAACAAAAAATATAAGGTGGTAAAATATTAAAGTAAAAATATTAAACAAGAGAGAAGCTTTAGATAGTGGTAGACTTCGTTCTCATTGATAATTGAATACAGTTTTCTCGTATTCCTTTATCTGAGTTTGGTTGGTTAAATATATGATGCTTCCAACAAAACACTACCCAAAGTAGATAGATACGAAGAGTGCTGATGACGGACGTAGCTGTCTAGAAAACGTGCATTCCGCTCCTGCTGGTATCTAAAAATTAAATTTTCCCAATTTTTCTTTAATATTATCACCTAATTTGTAATTTAATTTATTCTTTCTTAGAGAGAATAAAACGAACTCAAGCTCGACTTTAAAATTTCATCTGTGTATGAAAAAATAAAAATATAAAAAATTAATCGGTTTAAAAAAAATAATTTCACACCTTAAAGCTGGATTCACCCATTTGTTTCGAACAAAATGTTTTTGCAGCACGATTCACCCATTTTGAAAAATTTGTCCGGAAATACAAAGCTGCCATATGGAATACAAACTAAACTAACAATTCATCATAATTATACATGCAGCACTTGATAATATTTTGCTGTTTTTTTCGTATGAAACAACATTCAAATTTTATATTACTTTACAAATGCTTCTGTTAATAGTTATTCAAATACATAATACCGATTACTTGCTAAGCACATTTATAAAAAAGGGAAAAAGAGTAGTGAAAATGTAGTAAAAAAAATATTAAAAAAAGGCAGGTAGAGCAAAGAACTACTTTCCAATATTGATGCATTCGGTAATACCTTCTAAATGATTTGCTTGACATAATTACTTTTAAATAAGTTATTGCTCATATCATATATTCCCTCTCTTCCGGGCTCATTTATCTCTACAACAAGCTTAAGGGCAAACTGTTAATTAAACTCCATTTTTTACTAGCATTACTTTTTAATTCTTTCAATAATTTGCAAAACAGAATCCACAATTTTACTATGCAATAACTATAAGATGTGGTAAATCAGTTGAGCTTTGTTTGAACAAAATTAAAATTAAACCAATTCAAGCTGAAAGTTATTCGGATTTTGAGGTTGGGTTCAAAACGCTGCCTCAGCAACCAACAATTGTTTTTGTCATTTTATTTATGGGGTCGGAAATAAATATTGTAGAAATTAACTAATGTGTATCCCGTCGATTTGTGGTGAAGAGTAACGGAGTAACGGAGTAATAAACTAATGTGTATCCCTTCGATTTGTGGTGAAGATGTAAAAATGTCTCAAAAGACGATTTTATTATTAAACTGGCTGTACCCACACACGTTGTGTACGTCCTGACAATGTTTTGATGGATTTTGATTTGAACGTAATCCACACCGAATTTTAAAACTCTTACGAATTTATTTTATATAAAGGACCCATCCTTGGATGAAATTCTAAAATTTATATAAAATTCTCAAATTTTAAAAATTATTGTAAAGCTCTGTTAAAGACAGACAGGAAATGAGTTAGTAATTATTATAAAACAGCGCTATCTGTGGCGCAACATTGCTAAAAATATATTGCTTTGAAAAATAAAATATGCCTTAAAGTATGCAATATCTTAAAATCGGTAAAATTGGCGTACTTTCATTGATTTTTCTCCACTTTCTTTTGGAAATAATACGTTTTTGGGTAAAAAGTAACGCACTTTCTCATAATTTTTTTTTAAAATCCATTCATTAGTTTTTATGTGTCAAAAAAGAAAGACGGACAGGCAGACAGAGAGACAGGAAATCAGTTACTATTTTGTTATATGCATAGATGTGCGATATATTGTTAAATAATCTTAAAATAAATAATTAAATAATTACCGAACTGAAGATAATTTTTAATTAATTTTGTGGAGTTATACGGGGTTGAAATCGGCCGAACTAACCATTTCTCAACAATTTCCTTCGAACTGGATTCACTTGGTAAAATCTGGCGAAGTCATGTTTCATCAAAAGTTATGTATCAGCAAAGAATTTCATAAAGATCCTGATGGAACAAGCTATTGAAACGCTCAGTCGCAAACGCTTTAACCGTCATGCTAAATTTTTCACAAAAAAATCGAAGGAGTAATGTGACATTTTTCACAACATTTTGTTAAGATATATGGGCCTACCCTCGCAACTAAAAGGTTCAAAGGAAAAAAAATCATTAATTTTTTAGTTTTGTACATTTCTATAGAATTTTACTATTATTTTTAGAAATCATGCTGCTAGAATCACCTTGCCTGACCTTTTCTTCTCTCTCTATTTCTATGCTACGCGATTATGTCCACCAGTTTTCCTATTCTATTTAATTTTTTTCCTCAGTTTTATACCTTTTTCTACATTTCCTTTTACTAATTAAAAATTCCAAAGAAAAATTCAACTTTTTCTTATTGTTCCTATACTTACAGCAGCAATTCTTTTTTTTACTTTGCATCTGTTTTTCATGATAATTTTCCTTAACAAAAATTGCACGACAATTGAAGGATTGACTGCGTTTTAGCGTTATTCAAATACTTTTCTCTTGCCTTAACGAAAGGGAAAAGGAAGCGCATGTAAGTTGTTGAAAAGACACAACATAATAGTGATCAATACAATACAAAACGGCGAAATCAAGAGCTTCAACGAAGTTGGAGGAAAGTTTAACTAGTATTTATTTTCGTATATTTATTCAAGCATTTAATTATTTTCTGTTTTGGTTTCCATTTAATGGTGAAGCAAGTGTACAGATGATGCTTTCAATGTGATTTGCATAAATGATTTTTAATAAAATTAAAAATACTTGTTTGCTGTTCTTTTTTTTACATTCTTGTTTACATTCAGCATGTTAAGAGAAATTTTGTGAAATTTTTTTTTGTACATTACACTCACGTGTTGAATCTTTATTTCTATAGCAAAACTAATCAATGGTGGAAATAAAAATGCAGCAGATGTAAATTTAATTTTGTTAAGAAAACGAAGGGTCCCCTTCTTCCAAACAATGAAAAAAATTTGCATTTTTTTTAATTACACGCAGAGAAAAAACATAATAACAACAACTATCCCATATTCTCTGTAACAATAGATGGTTGCGATGAACAAGTTATAGTTGTTTTAATCATTACTATGGTCACGACGAACTAGTTTTTGTTTTGTTCATTAAATGGTTACTACACCCAAAAATTGCAAAATTATTGGTTTCAACTATATAATTTTCAAACCACAAGCAAAGTTTTATTAGAATTCCAAAATAAGATTGTAATTGTAAGCATAATATTTCACAACAGTACGACTAAATACAAATAAATAATTTTTGGTTTTTTGAAGTTTTCTATTAAGTTTTTTTTTTAAAATAATTATTACAATCTGATTTTACGGGCTTCTTTCAAAAAATTATAATTTTTGTATTGAGTCGTCTCGATATAAGCTTAAACAAGTTAGAGTGCTATATTCGGCCGTGCCGAATCATATATACCCTTCACCGCAGTGATTTTATTTATGCATAAAAATGGTATATATATAAATGGACGTAGTGATAGCGCACTATCAATTATAGGTCCTACACTGGATCCACCACCCCGAAACCTTTCTGTCACTATCGCGGGATGGGGTTCATGTAGCTGCACATCTTTTCCTCGTACCTACTCCCTAATCTTGCTCTTACCTCATCAGGGCCAAACGAAGGTTCAAGAAAACAATTCTAAAAAACTTTGATTAAACTTCCAACTTGAAAGTGAAGCTACCAATCAAACCCCATAGTGCACTGTCTACTATTGGTACCACACTGAAACCACCACCTCGGCACCAATTTTTGTCAGTTTGGATTGGTTTTTAAATAGAGATCTCATCTATTTAAGAATCAAACGCATTTCAAAAAACATGTTACTATATATATATGTAAATTCTCAATATGTATTAAAAATATGTTATTTTACACTCATTATTTTCATAGTGAGTGTAGAAATTTAAATATTTCGAAAATTGTTCGTAAAAAGTTTTGCAAAAATTTTTTGTAAAAATATTTTTTGAACAATTTTTTTCGAAAAATTTTCTGTAAAAATATGTTTTTGAACAAGTTTTTT
>OX451218.1:106512018-106599656 GCA_949628195.1 Phasia obesa | reverse complement strand
TTTTTGTAAAAATATTTTTTAAAAATTTTTTGCAAACTTTTTTGAAAATTTTTTTTCGAAAAATTTTATGTACAAATATGTTTTTGAAAAAGTTTTTTAAATTTTTTTTTTTTAATATTTTTAAAAAATTTTTTAAATTTTTTTTTAAATTTTTTTTACTAGTCGCGGTCTAATATCTATTTAACAAAAAAAGCAAAAGAGAGTCATTACAACCGAAGAAAACTAATAAAAACAACCTGAAAAAATGTTAAAATAAAATATAGGTATAGGCGTGGTTTTTTGCCCGTTGCCTCCAGTTGAGTGGTCTGATGTTGCTGAATTTCATTAGCGAAATTTTTGAAACTATGTCTGCCAGATTGGTATGCTTAACTTTTCTGTATCTCTTCAGGTGCCTTATCAAAGTTGATCTCAATCCGAGCACAGACGGACATCACTAAATCAACTTTTTTATTTATAAGGATCCAGAATATGTATACTTTATGGGGTCGGAAATTAATATTGTAGAAATTACATACGGAATGACAAACTTATATAAACCTTTTCCACCTGTGGTTAAAGGTATAAAAATAATCTATTAAATAATATTGTGTGCTATATTATATATATATATATATATATATATATATATATATATATATATATATATATATATATATAATATATATATATATATATATATATATATATATATATATATATATATATATATATATATATAATATATATATATATATATATATATATATATCTATCTATAATCTTGTTCCACAATATCGCTGTAGGCAAACGATATTATTATAAGCATAATAATTGTTATATTAGAACCATATTATTGTCTAACTTAAAAATAACATTATAATATATATAATTTGATTATTATATATATATATATTATATATATATATATATATATATATATATATATATATATATAATAATCAAATTATATATATTATAATGTTATTTTTAAGTTAGACAATAATATGGTTCTAATATAACAATTATTATGCTTATAATAATATCGTTTGCCTACAGCGATATTGTGGAACAAGATTAACGTGAGTACCTGCCTACTCGGCCTAACCTCACGGTGGTCTTACCACCGAGTGAAACTTAGGCGTAGACTAGCGCCCCCATTGTGTAGTATAACAACACTTTACGATTGCCACCAATCGCTTTTTGTGTGTGATACAGTCACAATGAGTAGCAATTTATATAATATGGCAAGCGTTTCAAGGCAAGCCTAGATCCACATTATAACCTCTTGCTTAGGGGTTTGGAGACTATCCAAACTCCGTCTGTTGAGAGTGCAACAGCACACTTGATCGACCGTGCACCATACCTACATAAATCGATCTTAAACCACAACCACCACGTGTACCCCCGAAGGGGACCACACCAATAACCGGTCACAGAGAGGATAGGCTCTCTGTGGGGCAACCGATTCCCGTGGTACCAGTCCTTTGGGCACTGGTCGGGCCTCGAAGAGGACCCGTGTTATAAAACAACAGACCCTTTCTTCCAGATTTAGGCTCTAGGAACCCTAGCGTCTGGTGCCCCTATTTTCCCCGAGTGAACCGCGTCAAAGATTTGCCATATTCCTACAGTGACAATTGGAACCCCTGGGGGTAACTACAACGATATACTTAATTTAGTCATAATATGTTGCTCTTAGATTATTGTTATTTCAACCATGTTTTCTTAACCAAGCCATGGCTTCATAACCAAGCCGTCGCCAATTAAAAATAGAATTGCTGAATGTCATTTCGATAACTTTTTTACCAGATCCTAAAACACTTCTTAGGCTTGTGAACCACATAATAACACTTTGAATCGACCTCTGATTATCTTATTAAATATATGAAAACTACTTGTTTTCTGGGTTAATCACTTTAAGTTAAAATTTGTTAAACAAACAAAACATTTACTTTCTTTTTTCTTTATTTTTATTTTTGTTTATCTTAAAAACACTTCTAGAAAAAGTAAACAAATTAAATATTTGTCCGAGTGATATAAATAAAAAAAAAAAAAAAATACTTTTAGATTTTTCCACCTCACTCATAGTCTGCACAAAAATGAAATTGACAAAAAAATTACACAACAAAAATACTGTAAAAAAGTTTACCAAATAAAGTTGAAACAAGTTAAAAATACAATGTGTAATTTTGATGCATGTTTATAAAATTAGTTTCATTACAAGTTTTTATTCCAAAAAACAAAAAAAAACTCTATACAGATTGAAGTTGTTTAATCTTTTGACTTTTTTACAATTAATGTTTTTAAAATACCAAACTGCAAATAAAAACTGTTGCATTTACTTGCTGTCTCATCATTATTGTCACCCCATCGTCACCATGCTGTTGTTTGGTTTTAAAAGCTTTTGTTTCACCTCCCATTTTTAATAACAAATTACAAAGTTTTTTTTTACTATTGTCACTGATATTTTCATTTCATTAAGGACTACACCAATCAAAGTTGGATGTGTGTGAATGAGTGTGTGTGTGTGTGTGTTGGAACAAAAAATAAGAACAACAAAATGTACGAGTAAATGTTAAAAATATAAAAAAAAAATATTTTCATTTTCTATAAAGTCAAGCTGTCATTTTAAATTTGCTACAAAAACAAGAAGGTGGTGGATAACTTCTGAAATTATTCCAGTTTGAGAAGTATAGCGAAATAAAGGGCTTAAGACAAAAATTGGTATAGATCCTCTTATATACACACATATGTATGTATATGTAATTATATTTTTTGTTAAAGTTTTTTTTTTTTAAATTATCGAAATGTTTAATGTCATAAAGTCATATTTACCAAGGTTAAAAAATTCAAAAGTTAAGTTGAATATTTACTTTCGCATCACTTAAAAACTACTGAATTATTTTTTACAAAATTTGGTGAGGAGGTACCTTAGTATCCTCATTCTAATATATGATACTTTTTTCTGCAAAAATATCTTATATCCAAGAGAAAGTGGAGAAAAAGCAGTGAGGATACGTAATTTTATCGATATGCATAATTTAAGGCGCATTTTTTAAAGGGTATGATATCCTTTATATAAAGTAAATACATAAACCATAACTGAAGCACAAAAAAAGTAAGGGTCTGTGGTGTAGATTGCTTTCAAAGCAAAATCGAAAAAAATGTTGTAAGAATGCTGACGAAGTGGCGGGAACAGTTTAAAGTAATAACAAAAGTTAAAGGGTGTGCCCATGATTGACATAATCTATATATATAATAAAATAGTAACTCATTTCCTGTCTGTCTTTCTCTTCGTGTGAGCATTATGTAAAAACTACTGAATGGATTTTAATAAAATTTTGTGAGGAGGTACCTTAGTATCCTGATTCCAATAGAGGTTACTTTTTGGAGAAAAAGCAGTGAAAGTACGCCGTTTTTTTTACCGATTTAAAGGTACTGCATACTTTAAGTCATCTTTTGTTTTTGAAAGCAGTATATTTTAAGCAATGTTGCGCAACAGATGGCGCTGTTTTAAAAAATTGAAAAAATATGAATGTATTTACTTTATATAGAGGCGTCCATCCCTGGGTAAATACTCATGACTAAAGGCTTTACACGAAATTCTAAAAATTATAAAAAAATTCTACAATTGTTGTATAGTTCTGTGAATACTGTTTAAAATAGTCCGTGTTTAAAATAACCACCTTAGTAAAATTGGGTACTTTCACAACTTTTGCTCTATTTTCTCTTGGAAATGAGATATTTTTGAACCGAGAAACTAACGTATCTTCCAAAAAAAAATTACTAAAATTCATCCAGTAGTTTTTACGTGAATCGAAAACATACAGCCATACAGACAGAAAGTTACAGTAACTTTCTATTAGATATTTATAGATATAGAATATGGTTACAAATAAAACTTTGGTTGTAGTTTAAAGTTTAGATGTATTTGTTGTACGTAGTAACCATTTAATGATAAAATTTTAACCAAAACTTGTTTATCGTGGCCAAAGTAATGTTAAAATCAACTAAAGTATCTTCATCACTAACAAATATTTTACAGAGAACATAATGTGGTTCTTGTGACCATACCAAAAACATATTTTTCCTTAGCATTTAGAAGCAAAAGGAATATTTATAGAATATAAATTGCTAGCTATACCCGCCGAGTCGTGGGGTCCTGACAATATTTTGTTCGAGTTTGCTTTGGAAGTAATCCACGCCAAATTTTAAGACTCTTACTTGTTTTTTTATATAGAGGTACCCATCCCTATATAAAATTCTAAAATTTATATAAAAATCTAAAAATATTGAAGAGGTCTGTAAATAGTGTTTATAATATCCCTCTGATAAAAATAAAAGGTGCTGTCAATTTTGCAGTACTTTTAAATCGGTAAAATTACGTCCTTTTACTAGTTTTTCTCTCTTTTCTCTTGAGATATTTGAATCAAGATACTAATGTACCTCCTTACAAGATTTTGTTAAAATTCATTCAGTAGTTTTTACGTGATGGGAATACAGACAGACGGACAGACAGACAAAAGTTCTAAAAATTGCTGTTTTTTTATTTCACTTTGATTAATAACTGCACCAGCAATAAAATTTAAAAAAAATATTTCATGTACAGAAATAATTCTGTTACAGTTTTATTATACGAGTATTTATAGATAAACCTATTTGTAAGTATGTTTATTTAACTCAAAAGATATTAATGAAATTTAAGTAGATATTTATCTAGAAAGTTCAAGATTTTCTGTGTGTTTCAGAACTGTATCATATAAAGGGGGAAAACATTAAAATGGAAAAGTTTAAACCGATTTTAATAAAATATGAAACATAGATAGATAAGGATCTATCTATAGCATGAAGTCGAAGATGTCTGTTTTCAAAACTAGAACCTAACGGGAGGAAGAGGGGTAATTTTAAACAACTAAGATCCTAATCAATATTGTTATTAAGTATACGTTAAGAAATGACATGGTTATGGAATGGTCATAAGAACCATATTATGTTCTATGTAACAATGTATGGTGTCAATCAACTTCTTAGAGGTCTTTTAATCATTACTATGGTCATGACAAACAAGTTTTTGTTACTATTTGATCATTGAATGGTTACTACAATAAACAAAAAAGCAACATGGTTGGTTTGAACAATAACATTTTCCAGTCACAACTTCCAAGGAATTTTTCAGAGATGATACTCTTCGAGATTCTAGCAGCTGTCTTAGCCGTTTCGTGCAATCTTTAAGTCTAGATTTGAGTTGAGGAGATCTGTGTGCTTGCCACTCTGTTCTAATTTTTCTTTTTTCAGCCAAGAGCCGCTCGACATCTACAAAATAAATTTGATTGTATCTAGCTGGTTGTCTGGTTTCTGTCGCATGTTGGGCAGCTGATTTAAGGTTTTGATCAAAATAAATTAGAATCTGGTCCACATCTTCTGGTGTTCTTAGCGGTATGTTTTCCGAACAATGAGTACTGAGATACTTTCTATATTTCAACCAATTAATGCTTGTGCAAGTTGTTGGCGACACGATATTTTGCTGATTTCATATATAGACAATAGTGGGTGAATGATATGAGGATAATTCGAGTGAAGCTTCAACCTTAATCACTTCTCTCGAAATACCTTTAGTCACGCCAAAATCAATAACATCAGGTATTTTTTGTCGATCAGTAGGCCAATAGGTGAGTTGTCCGCTTGATATCACATTCAGACGCATTTTTGAAATAGTGTCAAATAAAACACGACCTTTTGGAGTTATTAGGCGTGATCCCCAAAACGTATGTTTAGCGTTGTAGTCGCCTGATGCTATGAAACAGGGACCTAGTGATTTGTAAAAGTCGATATATTGACTCTCTGATATTTGAAATCTAGGAGGTGAATAAATCGAAGAAATAACAAGGTTTTGATGATATTCTTCAATACAGATGTTTGTTGCTTGAAGGTAGTCCTCACAAAAATCACACAGTAAATGATGTTTAATTCGAGCCCTTATTAGTATTGCTGAACCACCACATGCTCCACGGGGGTCTTTAGTGTCATATAATATATAGCCATTGATTTTAAAAAAGCTATTTGTTGTTAAATCAGTATCGGAAACCATCATGACATCAATTTGTTGGTTCTTCAAGAAGTACTCGAGTTCATTTTTGTGTTGGCGTAAGCCGTTTGCGTTCCAGAAACATATTTTTAAACAGTTCATAGTTTGTTAAGTACCGCCTGCTACATCATAGATTGCATGCGAACCATTTCTTGCATCATGCTGCTCATAGAGCTCATAGAACTGTTTAACGAATGCACTTATGTCTCGATACTTGCTTCGAGACGATTGTAGTTTTCAGATGGTGTTTGTTCTTTAGCTTCTGTATGCATATTTGAGGTAGAATTGGTTGTAGGTGTCGTTTTGTGTGCTGACGATGATTATTGAATACAGTTTTTCTCGTAATCCTTCAATAAATAGTTCGAATAATTAAAAATTGAAATATTCAATATTAAAAAAATATGATAAATTTGGCGTATGTAACCATAGTATGACTAAAAATAAATAAATAATGTTTGGTTTTAGTTTTTTAAAATTATTAGAATCAGGATTATATAAAAAATTAATAATTTATGAATTAAAAGTAAAAATTACTTTTTTCATAAATTGCCCAACGACTTTTTGTCTTTGGCATTCATCACCGTAACTGATTATACGCGTAAAAATGATTATAAAACATTGTTACCATGTCCATTAAAAAAATTGTTTTAAATCTTGTACTCGTATATACAAAAGATTTTTGTAGTTCAATTTTATTTTATTAAAATAATTAACACTTTTTTCCTCTAACTGCTCATTTCCATTAATTTTTTGTTATTGCAAACCATTTATTTTACCTCAAACAATTTTGTTGGTAAGATGATGGTGATGAGAAAGGCAATGATACTGATGATGATGGTGATGATGATAAAGGAAAAGTACGAGAAAAGTACGAGAATCCATGTGGAAAAAAGCGATATTATCTGAGCATAACTTTATTACGGAAGTTTGCATGGCAAAAACCATTTTAACATGGCGGCTTTTGGTCGCTGCATCCGCTGTAATCTATATGTTTGTATTATATTTTTCTTCTCGCATACAGAACTCCTTACAATATTTAACTGCAAGCTATTTTATTTTTTTTCTACTTGCAGTTGGTTTTACGTTGTTTCATTTCATTTCGCTTTTTTTTCTTTTTACTCTTCTTTTTTTGTGAAAGAGTAAGTTTATTTTTTATTTTAAAAAATTAAACTTTTCTCATTAAAACGTGCGATTTGGTGTTTGTATAGGATGTAATACTTATACTTTTACTGATGCTGATTTTGTTAGAATAAAATTGGCCAGTTATTTACACAATTTAGCTGGCCATTTTCACTCCTTAAGTTTCATTTCCAAAACAAAATTTTGTGAAAGTTTTATTTTTTAATCAAATTGAGAATAAACTTATTTTATTTATAAACGTTATGTTGTAGTTGTTGTCAATATTATTGTAATTTTAAGCAGTTTGAATACTTACAGTTCTAAAGCCCAATCCAAGAATTTGTGCAAACCATTTTCCAATGGCTTCGTTTGGAACCAATTTGTATGGACTGGCATCATGTAGGGAGCCTTGTTTTGTTCATAGTAACGTGAGAAATCTTCTTGTAGCCATTCCAATACTTCATTTTCATCCAAGTTGTGTAAGACACACTGATCCAAGTAGGGACAATGACCACCCTCGAAACCCTCCACATAGTGAGTGTTAAGGGGTACCTCCCAAACGCCAGGGAAAGTCTTCGAAGGACATGTTCCACTCTTGCATTCGTGAGAGATTTTGTAGTCCAAAGTGTAGGGCCAGACGGGTACTGGTACTGGTGGCACGGTTATAGAACTATCATAAATGTAACCAAAATCTTCCAAAACCTGAAAGCAAAGAATTGTTTGCATTTTAATTGGTAAAGAAATGTTCAAATGTAATACTAGGAATTTAAAGCCAAGCCAATTAAAATGTCAAATTTCAAAAGATTTTTTATAAATTCTATTATTAAGTTTTTTTCAACAATATGTCGTAAGATTGAGACAATTTTGTTTATTTCTTTAATGAAAAATAATTGCTTATTGTAGTAGAACACGTCTATTGAAAAACACTCTACAAATGGTTTAATAAATTTAAAGATGATGCGTTAAACACATAGACAACAGCAGGCTAAAGACTACAACTTGTCAAAACTAAAATACACCGATGTATCATAGCTAAATGAGAGAGAGAGAGGGAGAGAAAAATATTTATTTAATTCAACAGTATTGTTTAAAAAGTTATTTTTAAAAAAGATTAAGATATCTATTTGTCTAACAATATCAGACTTTAGGATATAGCTGTCGTCTTTAATATAATTAAGTAGCTGACTACTTGGCGACGATGGCGTTTGTAGTCGTGCAGCTGTTGCTATGTGTTTCAAGCATAAATTGATATACATATGAAAGTGTTATTTTATTTTTATGAAAGTAAAATATTAATTCCTACAACAGCATTAGAGATTAAAAAGCAGCTGTCGTCTTCAATTACCCCCGGGGGTTCCAATTGCCACTGCAGGAATTTCAAATGCTTTAAGGCGGTTCACTCGGAGAAAATAGGGGCACCAGACGCTAGGGTTCCTAGAGCCTAAATCTGGAAGAAAAGATCTGTTGTTTTATAACACGGGTTCTCTTCGAGGCCCGACCAGTGCCCAAAGGACTGGTACCACGGGAATCGGTGGGCCCACAGAGAGCCTATCCTCTCTGTGACCGGTTATTGGTGAGGTCCCCTTCGGGGGTACACGTGGTGGTTGTGGTTTAAGATCGATTCATGTAGATGTGGTGCAAGGTCGATCAAGTGTGCTGTTGCACTCTCAACAGACGGAGTTTGGATAGTCTCCAAACCCCTAAGCAAGAGGTTATAATGTGGATCTAGGCTTGCCTTGGAAAGGCTTGCCATATTATATAAATTGCTACTCATTGTGACTGTATCACACACAAAAAGCGATTGGTGGCAATCGTAAAGTGTTGTTATACTACAGAATGGGGGCGCTAGTCTACGTCTTTATTTCACTCGGTGTTTGGAGTACCGTGGGATAAAGCCACCGTGGCAGGCGCCCACGTTAATCTTGAACACATCTGTCGTCTTCAATATAATTAAGTGGCTTTGTAGTCGTGTAGCTGTGTAGCCTCTTTCGTCTACGTGTTTAAAGCATGAAACTTGAGACAGTAAATTTGGCAATCATCGATCTACGATATAGTTTTCAGTGACCACGAGCTAAAGTAATAGTTGAGGCCATTAGAATCTAACTCGATAGATTTTTGCGTAAGAAATAGAATATGAAGAAGGAAGATTTAATCGTGTGACTGATTTAAATGCATGTTTAAAGCTAATCTTTTGTTTAATTTACTAGCCTTTATAAAACTATTGATAAAGGATGAATACATCGTTATGGACTAGAAATGAAGGATTTTATCAGTGCTTTCGCCCCAAAAGTTGCCTTTTGAGTTAAAATGAAGAAACAATAAGTGGAGTGTAATATTCATCATTTTTCTTTTTATGATTTTTATCATCTCTGCTTTTGTCATCTCTGTAATAAAAAAACAATTTTAAGAACGTTTCAAAATTTTATGCTGCAGAGGTCTGTAGGAATTCTTGAAAAATCACTGACTGAACATTTTCTCCAGTTTTTGATTTTGTTAAAACTTTTTGACTTCCGATATTATTTTTTTTACCTTATTATAGCTATTTTAGTTTCATATATCACACTGTATTCCTGTATTTTAATTAAATCATTGCAAATAAATTATTAACTTAATTACGACTTTTGAACTTTTGACTTTGAGAACAGTTATTTGCAGCAAACCAATACATATTTGTTTTTATTGAAACACCGTCCAGTGTTTATATTTCTTTCAGAAGTTGTTTCTGATTTAAATTTCTGCATTTATTAACGTAAATGTATGCCGACAGATTGCCACACACAACAACGTTCTGTGCAGTCGCTTCATATATGGCTCCTTTAGTGACAATAATGATGATGTTAATTAGCAGTGTTCAAAACCCTTTTAAATAAAACAGAATAAATAGATAAAGGTGAAACAATCCGCAAAACAGTGAGGTCTCCATTATCGCAAATAAGCAATATTATTGTTTAATGGTAAAAATATTTATAGATTTTGCACAAAATACCATCTGACCTTGGGTCAGAAAAATTATTCTAGCGCACACACTGAACCTAGCGGATATAAAATATAATATAGCAGTATAGGGGAGGGCTCGGACTACAACATTTTGCAAGATTTTTTGACTTGGTTTGATAGCAAGGAGTTATTTTTTATTAAGTAGGAGATTATGGGACAATTCGGACCTTTTTTGAAAAAGATGTTTAAAAATGTATGTCTGTCTGTCTGTTTTCGTTGTGTTCGCATCACGTAAAAACTACTGGATGGATTTTAACAAAATGTTGTAAGGAGGTACCTTAGTATCCTGATTCCAATACAGTATACTTTTTTCTATTTAAAGGTATTGCATACTTTAGGTCACCTTTTATTTTTGAAAGCAGTATATTTTAAGCCATGATGCGCAACAGGTGGCGCTGTTTTAAAATAAAGAGTAACTCATTTCCTGTCTGTCTTTTACAGAGCTTTTCAATAATTTTTAGGATTTTAATTTTTTTTCCAGGTATGGGTACCTTTATATAAAGTAAATACAATAAGTTAAAAAAATAAGAGTCTTAAAATTTGAGGTGGATTACTTTCAAAGCAAAATCGAACAAAATGTTGTTACGACGCACGCACATCTAGTAGCTTATAAATTGCGTAATTATACAAAACAAAAAATTAAAATTTACTAAGAAGTTTTTAATTTAATCAAATTACTGGGATGTCCACTTTTGATTCCCCTATTCGCTGCGATATACATAGTTGCCATATAAATTTTTTTTTTGGCTTCCGAGATACACTGGTGTTTACTTTTAAATGAGTAACTAAACTTTAAAATTGGTAACCACAAAATGATTTTTGGCCGCCTTCTTAAAATATGTGCTACATTGCGACATACAGTGGACCATTTGACGATGCATAACTTTTGTTTGGATTGTTATTTTGACAAGCATTTTTTGGTTAGCAGTTGGGACTTTGGTCTTTAATATTTGCTATAAAACGCAAAAATAAACCGATAAGAAAAAAAGTTAAGGAGGTTTGAAATACATAAAATTTTTAGTTGAATTTTATAATAAAAGGGAAGTGTTAAAACTTGTTGAACATTTTTTTTCAGTTACATTTACAAGTAATACTTATTAACAAATTTATAACTTAAATATTGATAGGAAATGCCAAACTTTGGCCCTGCACATTATATTGTTGCACATAGGAGAAAACAGCCAAATATTATTTTTTATGGTTACCGATTTTAATGCAATGTTACTCTTTTTGTAAAGTAAATACCAGAGAACATCGGAATCTAAATATTTACAAATCTATTTCTACTGTATGACAGCGAATAGGAGGATAGATAATAGACTTTCTTACATTATGCTTAAACTAAAAAAGGTAATTTTAATTTTTTTAATTCATATAAATTGTTAAAATTCAAAGCTATTAGTGTCAAAAAATCTTTTAGAATTTCTTAAAATTTTTGTTTTAGAAATTATTGGCCGAAAATCTCCTTGCTGTCAAAACACGTCATTTTCTAGACCAAACTTTCCACTACACTAGAACATTTTTTCTGACTCAAGATCAAATGAAATTTGGTGAAAAATTTACGAATACAGAGTAAAAACAAAATTTATAACAAATTTTTAAAGAAACAATTTTACAAAAAATTAAAACAAAAATTTTTACAAAAAATGTTTATAACAAATTAAAAAAAAAATTATAAAATATTTTTACAAAAAATTTTCAAGTAAATTTAAAACAAAGTTTTATAAAATATTAAAAAAAAATTTCAAAAAATTTCTATAAAAAATTTTTTGCAAAAAAAATTTACAAACAATTTTTAAGTAAATTTTCAAAGAAACATAAGAGGGTGACACAATATTTACCATTACTATGGTGAAGGGTATATAAGATTCGTCATGGCACTTTTACTTGTTTCGCATAAGTTTGTCTGTATTTATGGTAACGGAAAAGGATTCACACATTGCATCGGCATTTGCATTTCCTTAGGTTGGTTTCCCAATGATGCCAAGTAGCGTATTTTATTATTTTAACACTAAGCAGAAATTTTCAAGATCTTGCTCAGCAAAATTCTTTGTACTAGCATAATTGTTTCCTGATTGTCTTTATTAACAAGTTAAATGGTCATTTGACAAACTTTATCCTCCATTTTATTTTTATTTCACTATAAAATTATAAATATTTATTCTTCTGTAGTCACACAATTTTCACAACAATTTTTCGCAGTTGTTTTTCCTTGTGTCGTTTAATGTATTTTTAATTATCGATGAAAGTGTTACTTGCGATTGCAGTGCAGGTTGAGGGTGAACTTGTGACAAATTTATGAAAACATTACGCAAATGAGTTGCAGAGATTTAAAGGAACATTCAGCTATTTTCTTTGGTATTCAAAATTTGAAGGTTAAAATAAAAGAGGATATTTTTTCCTCAATATTATTTTTTTCGACTTTTGAATTACAAACTCAATAATAAATTTCAGTTATGCTAATCTTTGTTATCAAATATGACTTTTTGTAAAAACTAAAGGAAAACACAATTACCAGGAGAATGTTCATAACCGATATTTAACCAACTATTATGGAAAAATTTAATACCAGAGTTTAATATTTTTTGATTTATTTACTAGACCAAAAACATTATTTATTAATTTTTGAACCAGTATTTTTTCCCCATAGATATTCTAAACTGGTTTAGTATGTAACTCCCTTCAAACGCTACCAAGGTTGACACGATACCTTTTTTGTCATTCCGTTATTAACAGACAACACAACATACGTAATTTAATTGCATGTTTAACCCTGTAGGGTAGGCATATCAATTTTTCACAAATTGAGTGTCAGTTTAGCACATAACAAAAAAAAAAAAGTAATGAAAAACTATTCTTAAAAACTAAAGGGTGTCCCCATAGGTGTAATATAATGTATATGGCCATATATTTTCAACCTTATATACTTCAAAATTACACAGTACGGTACCCTATAGCGGACATAGTAATAAATATTTAAAATTATGAATTAAAGGGTGTCCTCATAGGTGATGTAATTTGATGTACATGACCACTTCTATTAAACTAACTAGGTACTTAATAACTGCGTACGGGGTCTGTTCAAAAGAAAGGGGGATTTTTGATTTTTTGCGGACTGTTTTCATTCGATTGTCAACATTTTTTTTGTTATGTTGGCACACATGTGTTGGCATTATCTGGAAATTTGGATTAGTAGTTTGTTGTTGACAACTGACAATTTGATTAAATTTGGCGTTAAAAATGGAATAAAGTGCTCCAAGGCACTTGAAATGTGGCATTCGGCGAGTCCACTTTGTCTCAAAAAAGGGTTTATAAGTGGTACAAGCGCTTTACAGAAGCCAAGAAGATGGGATTGTTTAGAAATGCAATTCTGCGCTGCATCTGATGCTCAGTACGTTCGGAAATGCATCAGTTGACATCACTGATGCATTTCACAGCTGTTTTACATCGGCATCGCTTACTAATCATAGTTGCAACGACGTCTACAAGTGGAGAATTCATTGAAACAGTGAAAGGATTGTTTTGGAAAATCGTCGAATCACTATTAGGGAAGTTGCAGAGGATGTTGGCATATAAATCGCCTCATGCCATGGAATTTTCTCGAATGTTTTGGGACATGAAACGTGTGGCAGTGAAGTTTGTTCCAAAATTGCTATTGTGCAATTGTGAGCAAAAGCAACGGCAGTGGTAATGTGTGTAATTAGTTTTTATTATTATCTTTAGAAAGAAATAGAGCATTATGTAAGTTGTACTGTTTTGGGGTCGATTTCGACGCCTTCTTGCCGTTTGTGACGGCGCACAGTGGCTGAAAATAGTTTTTCGTTGGCCAAAATTCTGTAACTTTTGAACCCCTCAAAATATTGAAATAATTTTTTTTTAATTGATAGATATTTAGCTCAGCTTGATTCAGTTTTAATTACATTAAAATTGATTGAGGACTTTTTAAGGAATTCGAGGTCAAAGTTGAACATTTTAATTTTTTTAACTTTCAGAGTGAAATATGGGTTTATTCTGTGTGTAACATAGTAAAATATCCCTCTAAGATCCAAAAAAGTATATATATTCTTGATCAGTGATGAAATCTAAGACGATATAGCTATGTCCGTCTGTCCATACGTCCGTCTGTCCATCCGGCCGTCCGTCCATTCGCCTGTCTGTATGAACACGATGCAGTCTAAACGAAAAGAGCTAGACCCTTGAAATTTGGTACATATATATCTTGAAGGATAGGGCAGGCTAAGTTCGTAAATGGGCTAAATCGGACCAGGGGGAAAAAAATTCCCCTAAGAAGAACTAAACCAACCCCTGAAAAACTACACATTTTTACAAGATTTTTTTTAAATTTGTTAAGCAAATGAAACATTTTTATGTAAAAGAAGGTTCAAGGTCTTTACCCTGGAGCCAGAAAATCATAAAAATTTATTTTTGGACTCCGCCCCCTTTTTGTGGGCGTTTATACAGCATATTATATGAAAAATAGTGTCAATAATTAACAAATTGTATTACCTAAGCCTAGATTGCATAAAAAATTAATTTTTAAGCTTTCATGACGAATGGAAAATGTACTCGGATCTTCTGCGCTACCTTCACCTCACCCCCCCCCCCCCAAAAAAAAATTTTTTTTTTGGTTAAGCAACAAGAAAATATAATTTTTATTCATTTGACTGAAATATTAATTGCAAATATTCCATATTTTGTTCTGTGCTATTTCTGTTCTTTAGTAGTTTTTTGGCTTCTTCATCTAAATCCCGATGGTCCACTTTCCATTGATTTCGAATACTGGATATGAACGGATCTGACGTTGCCAATAATATATTAAATAGATCTTCATTTGTTGAATTCCGTGAAATTTTCCTAGTATTGTGCTCTCTATAAAATATGTAATCCTTGTTCCTTTTTTCCTGAGCCTCCTCTGATAGATCTCCAAGTGGCACCAAATGATATTTAATGACATCTTCACCATGATAAAGGATTTTGTGAACTGTTGCAGACATATTTCTCCATGGGTAGTTAGTTGTATATATTTTTGCAGTTTCCTTAACATAATCTCAAAATTTTCTACAGTCAATTTCTTCATTGCACGCAAGTACTTCTAGTATTATTTTAAATCTGAAAATAAGGTTGAAATCCACTCCTGTTATTTCAGATGCTGTTTCTGGATCTGAAAAGAATCTTCTTGCGGTATTGCCATCATTTGTATTGCCTGACCCTTGTTTTGGCTGATCTATAATCAGTCCACGTTTGCGATATTCATCTTGAACATGTTTCTTTTTTGAACTTCTTAACTCTTTGTTGGTCACGTTGTTTCTTATTGATCCTGAAGACCCGAAATCCAAATCATAACTGATTTTTAGTATGGGTTCCATAAGTCGTATTCTTGCGTGTAGTGGTGATAATCCAAATTCATATGCATCGGTATTATCTAATGATTTTGCTGGGACTTGGTTTAATTGGGTTGATGTTGCTTGGCATATAATGCAGCTGGATGTAGCCTTCGTGTTAGTCAAAGCCTGACCCACTTTTCCATCTATCACTGTCAGGACTAACTGGTAGCTTACTTCAATTTGCTGCCCATCTAACTGTAATTGTAATGGCTGTAGTGCTGTAATTTGGGCCTTGATATCACTAATTTCTTTATTAATAACATCATTTGTTTCTTTTTTGAATTGAAATTTGATTGGTGTCTCATTTTTCCAAATATCCATTGTTTGCGTTGTACTAGTCCAAGGCTCTGAATCTTCCAAAATCTTTTTCAATCGCAATGGTACAAATGATACTGTTCACCGTAGCTCCGGCCCTGCATAAATACATAATTTTGTTTGTCTTGTTATTAAATTCTTTTTGTTCTACCTACTTATTTTGTATATGAATAATTTGTATTGCAATTAATGTATGTATGTACATAGATACATACATATTATCTCTCTTTAAAAATTTAACTGTAATAAATTCTTTAGATTTTTGTATTTTGCTTTATTAACTAAATAACTTTAATTTTATCAGTTGATACATGTACTGCAAATAAAGAAGTCGCTTTGCTTTGAAAAATATTTAATTCGAATTTTATTTTGCACTAATCTGTAAAAAACATTACAGATTCTATACATTGGTGACCCCGACGTGATCGGTTTTGATTTGTAGTGCATCGTATCAATAAATCGTTTTTGAACTTTTATATAAAATATTTTATTATTTTATATAAAATATTGTAGCTTTTGTTTACCATAGTAAAGCTTAAAATGAGTAACAATGATGAAACTGCTGCTGAAGGCAATACAGAATTATTGCTGTACCAAAATAAGGTCATTGCTATTACCAAACAGCTAGTTAATCTGAACATGGCACTTAACGTAGTGCAATTGAGGGAGTACGATGCTGCCGAGCTTTTGGTTCGTCTTGAATTCGTCGAGAGTCTTAACAAAAGCTTTGATCAGGCTCAAAGTATGTTGGAAGAATTGGACAACAGCATTTTGGAGAGTAATACTCGCTTCAGTTTTGTAGCTATTTATTTTGAGGTAAAAGCCAAGCTTACACGCCAATTAAATTATACTAAGGAAGGGCAACCACAACAACAACATTCTTCAACACTTCACCAATTATCTTTAGATGAAGCTCAATCGTATTCTGTGTCTAATCGTAGATCACGTTTGCCAGAGTTAAAAATGCCAACATTCGCCGGATCATACCTCGATTGGCCGGACTTTTTTGCTATGTTTTGCACTGTTGTTGACAAAGACGACATATCTAAAATTGAAAAATTTCAACATCTACGTGCTTGTTTACAGGATGCCGCCTTGGACACCATTTCGTCATTGGAGCCCACTGAAGCCAATTATGACAAAGCTATCGAGTTATTAAAAAGGCGTTTCGATAACAAATTAGTAACTTTTCAAGCACACGTAAAGGAGATTTTTGACTTAAAGAGCGCTGAAAATGGGTCCGCTGTAAGTTTGCGTCAACTTAGCGACAAACTTAATGCTCATATGCGTGCTTTACAAACTATGACCACCAAGGAACAAATAGCTGATGGATTTCTTGTACACGTAGTGACTTCCAAACTCGATGTAAAGTCTAAAGCAAAATGGGAAGAAAACTTGCCTACTGATACTTTTCCTACTTGGCTGTCCCTAGAATCCTTTTTAGACAAGAGGTGCCGTTTTTTGGAGAAAATCGAGAATTCCATGCCAATAAAATTTACAAACCAAAATATTAAGAAATCCGTACATGGTCGAAATGTACTAGTATCCTCAGCATCGACAATGGCTTTATGCACTTTTTGTAACTCTAGAGAACATTTTATAACAAAATGCTCTCGTTTTGAAAACCTTTCTCCAAATTTTCGCTTTAAAGAGGCAAAGAGGTTGCAGCTATGTTTGAATTGCCTAAGAAAGGGGCATAGATTAAAAAATTTTAACTCTGGACATTGTCGTCATTGCACAGCAAAACATCATTCGTTATTGCATATTGATAATACTCCTTGTATTGAAAAAACATCTGTTTCTTTGGCAGTAGAACCTTCGACGTCATCGGCAGCGCAGTCTGCACTTGTATCATCTTCGGATTTGCATAGTCCCCCTAAGTCGCATATGCCCTCTACGAATTTCAACGTATTGTTGGCAACGGCTATTGTGTTAGTAAAAAATAGCTCTGGTTCGTTCATTTCTTGTCGTGCTATTTTGGATTCAGCATCCCAACTGAATTTTATAACAAATCGTCTTGCAAATCAACTTCAGCTACAAACAAACAAATCGTGCATAACCATTTCTGGTATAGGTGATGGTACATTCGTTGCTAATAAAACAGTCGATATTTTTGTAAAATCTCAAACTGAAAATTTCTCAACATCATTTTCCGCTGTTATAGTACCGTCCATAACAGACTACAAGCCTAATGTCAGTGTTAATCTCACCGGTTGGAATTTTCCACAAAACATACAATTGGCAGATCCTCTTTTTTATAAACATGGCCGCATAGATATTTTGATTGGTGCTGAATTATTCTTCGAGCTAATGTGTGTTGGGCAGATTCGTTTAAATAAAAATTTACCTATTTTGCAAAAAACTTTATTTGGATGGGTAGTATCTGGTGGTGGACCTAGTAAATCAAATTCCCTGTCGTTGGCCACAACCTGCAAAAACGTTAATGATGAAAGAGAACATAATATCGATATTCTCATTAAGAGCTTTTGGGAAGTAGAAAATAATTTCGATGGTATTTATACTCAAAAAAGTGATGATATTTTTTGTGAAGCTTTCTTTAAACAAACAACAATTCGTCTTAGTTCTGGAGAATATTCGGTAAGTTTACCAAAAACAAAACCTAGTAATGTGCTTGGTGATTCATTTGAGCGAGCTTTACATCGTTTTAAAAGCTTAGAAAAAAAACTAAATAAATCTCCAGAAACAAAACAACAGTACACAGCTTTTATGAAAGAGTATGAAAGTTTAAATCATATGTCGCTACTTTCTACACCGCCTATTGAAAAAACATATTATCTACCTCATCATTGTGTAAAAAAGGAAGATAGTACTTCAACAAAATTGAGGGTTGTTTTTGACGGTTCAGCCAAAACGTCATTGGGTTTTTCGTTAAATGATATTCTTCATATTGGACCTACAATTCAGCCAAAGCTTTTTAATACACTTTTGCGTTTTCGTTTCTTTAAGGTTGCCCTAAGTGGAGATATTTGCAAAATGTACAGGTGCGTAAAAGTATCTCACCCAGATGATTACCTACAGTGTATATTATGGAGGGAAACCCTAAATGAGGACATCAACGTTTACAAACTAAACACAGTCACATATGGCACTAGACCTGCTGCGTTTTTAGCAACTCGTGCTATGCAACAGCTCGCATTCGACGAAGAAAACAATGTTCCATTGGGCGCAAAAATTGTAAAGCGGGATTTTTACGTTGATGACCTGATTTCTGGAGGCGACTCTATTGATGATGTAAAAGAAATTAGAAAGCAAGTTGCAGACTTGCTCAAAAAAGGCAATTTTGTAATTCGTAAGTGGTGCTCAAATGAACCTGCAATTTTACGTGATGTTTCGCCAGGTGATTGTGAGCAGTTTTTGAAATTTCATGATGGAACAGATATAACGAAGACTTTAGGACTAGTTTGGTGCCCAAAGGCAGACAGCTTTATTTTTTCATTTTCACCTGTAACAAACGATGGGATTATTTCGAAGCGTACTATATTGTCTACAATTGCCCGCATCTACGATCCCTTGGGTCTAATTGGTCCAATTATTACGAAGGCGAAGATATTTATGCAGATGTTGTGGAAGAATAAATTGCATTGGGATGAAAGTTTGCCGCAATCGCTACATTCAGCATGGTGTAACTATATTTCGAATTTTTCCATCGTACACAGTTTAGTGTTTCCTCGTTTCATTTTGATACCAAACGCACTTGTACAAATTCATGCATTTTGCGATGCAAGTTTATCAGCGTATGGCGCCTGTGTGTATGTGCGATCTGAACTTAATGGAGTTGTTAAAACAAACTTGTTATGCTCAAAGTCAAGAGTATCGCCTTTAAAAACTATTACAATACCGAAATTAGAATTATCAGCAGCTTTGTTATTAGCAGAGCTCGTAAATGTCGTAATAAGTTCGTTTCCTACGAAATATAAAGTACATTGCTGGTCTGACTCTATGATTGTTCTCTCGTGGTTACGTGAAGAGTCATCAAACTTTAACGTTTTTGTGTCCAACAGAGTAAGTCGCATTCAATCGCTTACAAATCAAATGACATGGTATCATATTCCAACTGATTCGAATCCAGCGGATATCTTATCCAGAGGTGCTTTACCTGAAGAGCTTTTGTTATCGAAACTTTGGCAAAATGGCCCAGACTTTTTAAACAATGGCGGCGAAACCTGGCCAAAACTTTTAAATTTTTTGTCTGACTTGCCAGAAAGAAAACGAGCAGTGTTAATTGTAACCCCTTTAACTGATTGGGCCGTAACGTGTAAACATCATAATTCGTTTCTCCAGATGCAACGTATATTTGGCTACGTTTACAAATTTGTTATTTTGAAATTCGCAATAAATAAAGAAATAAAAATAGGCCCATTAACCCCTTTAGATTTAAAGATGGGTACGTTCCTGTTAATACGTAATATACAACAACTTCATTTTGCAGCTGAGTATAATGCTTTAAAAACAAAAAAATCAATATCAGCATCAAGTAAGCTTTACTCATTGGCTCCTTTTATGGATTCAACGAATTTAATTAGAGTAGGAGGAAGACTTGAAAACTCAACTTTAAATTTTGAAGCGAAGCATCCCATTATATTACCAAAGTCTCACCCTTTTACTCGAGCTTTAGTAATGAGCTTTCATCAGAGGCTTATGCATGCTGGGCCGCAGTGTCTACTTACTACAATTCGGTTGCAGTACTGGCCGCTTGGTGGACGTAAAGCTGTAAGTACGATTATTTCAAAATGTATCCAATGCTTTCGTTTGAAACCAAAATATGCACAGCATATTATGGGCAATCTTCCTCGTGATCGCGTACAACAGTGCAGAGCATTTTTTACTACTGGTATTGATTTTTGTGGTCCTTTCTTTTACAAATCTGGTGTAAGGAAGCGGCCACCTATAAAATGCTACATTTGTATTTTTATTTGCTTCGCTACGAAAGCGACGCACTTAGAACTTGTTTCGGAATTGTCAACACCATCATTTTTATCAGCATTAAAAAGATTCATTGCTATGAGAGGAAAGCCGCACACAATTTGGTCAGACAATGCCACTAACTTTGTTGGTGCCAAAAACGAGCTTGCAGAATTAAAACAACTGTTTCTGAGTCAACAACATTTAGAAATGGTGCATCATGAGTGTCTTAATGACGGAATTTCCTGGAAATTTATTCCTCCTAGATCTCCTCATTTTGGAGGCCTTTGGGAGGCAGCAGTTAAGGCTGCTATATATCATTTTTATCGTGTTGTAGGCCTTTCAACACTCACTTTTGAAGAATTACGAACTTTGGTATATCAAATTTCTGCTATATTAAATTCTCGGCCTTTGTGCCCAATTTCGGATAATCCAAATGATCTCGAGGTTCTTACACCAGGTCATTTCTTAGTGGGAGCCCCATTAACTTCGTTCGTAGAACCCGAAATTACTAATGTTAATATATCTCGCTTAAATATGTGGCAAAAAATTTCATTTATGCAACAAACATTCTGGAAGAAATGGAGCACAACATACCTCACACTCTTGCAAGAACGTTCAAAGTGGCGTTCTTCCACTGCAAACATTGCTAAAGGCGATATGGTTTTGTTAAAAGATGAGAACCTTCCTCCTCTTAAATGGCAAATGGGACGAGTTATTGAAACTATATGTGGTGAAGATGGAGTTGCACGAGTCGCGGTGGTTCGTACCAGCAATAGAACGTTGAAACGAGCAGTCGCAAAAATGGCTGTGTTGCCAATAGAGAATGCTTTAGTTGAAAGCTGCTGGCTTCCAACGGGGGGAGAATGTTCACCGTAGCTCCGGCCCTGCATAAATACATAATTTTGTTTGTCTTGTTATTAAATTCTTTTTGTTCTACCTACTTATTTTGTATATGAATAATTTGTATTGCAATTAATGTATGTATGTACATAGATACATACATATTATCTCTCTTTAAAAATTTAACTGTAATAAATTCTTTAGATTTTTGTATTTTGCTTTATTAACTAAATAACTTTAATTTTATCAGTTGATACATGTACTGCAAATAAAGAAGTCGCTTTGCTTTGAAAAATATTTAATTCGAATTTTATTTTGCACTAATCTGTAAAAAACATTACAGATTCTATACAGATACCATGAACATATCTGAGTCAGAAATATTTTCACATACAGCTTGTTTATATTGTTTTTTTCCCGAGGAACCATCACATCCCCATTTACAAAAAAGAATTAACTTTGTGTTTCCGTATTTCTTCAACTCATTTCCTGTTATTGATTGCAGCAAGCGTGCGGCTGTGTGATCAAGTAGAGATTGTAGTTGTACCTCTGCCGAAATTGGTGTGATTGTAATAGTGTCCTTTTGATCCTTTTTCAATCACACGCTGTCTGAGTTTAATATATTGCTGTTTTGTTAATTTCAAATCCAGAAATAATGCTAATGCCTCCTCATTTGGGTACTGTATTGCATCATTCGGAGTTGGTATACTTTTAAGAATCCGTTTTGTTCTCGGTGGACTAGCTTTAACAACTTTTTCAATGATATCCGCTTTTGTAAATTGTTTCTGTGATCGTAATTGATGTAGGAAAGATTCTTTTATATTTGTAGAACCAAAGGCATCGTTAATATCTTTAAGCTTCCGCCTCTTAGATCTATCGCTGCAATTGTCCACTAATGATTTGCGAGGTCTTCCAGCCTTATCTTGCTTTGCTGTTTCTGCAGCGATAGTAAGTTGACCTTCTAACCACTTTGCACTTTTTATATAAAATTTTTGTTTACTGTACATAACTTCTTTGTAGCGTTTTTTTAGTGCTTGGACGAAATTATATAATTGCTCTTGCATTTCGGTGCTACACGAATTTAAGTTTAATTTTATTTTAACGTAACTAAGAACATCTTCCTGATTTTTGTTTCTAAAATACACTTCGGCCAGTTCTTTATAACTGAAGCTCTCCATTTTCTTTTGAATATTTTTATTTGCGTTTGTTATGTTTTATCCGTACACTTAAAGGATTAAGTTATTACTGAGTAATCCCTTATCGAATCCGTACTTTTATAAATTTTTAGATACATGTTCTTCACACACTGATCTTTAATTTCATAGCAGGTAGCGCTTAAATTGAACAAAACTGTACTCATGCGTCAATATGGGGTTGTTTTTTAACTTTAGTGGTTTAATGGTTGACCCTAACATTTGATATCAGGTAAATTTAGAAAGAGATCATATGCTTCCTGTAGAGCCCATTGTGATAATTTTATTACTTATTTTTTGCTGATCAAAACAAAGCCTTTAAACCCTTTCGAAGGTATTATATTTATTTTTTTAGTTATACGTAGCCTAACTAAAAAAAAATAAACTTTTAGGCAAAAAGTGAAAATTTAATACACCATTGTATATGAATTTTTTTCGAGTAATTTCATTAAAATGAAAAAAGTGTTCTACAGGCGGCTCGTGGCGGGTGCAAGTATATATAGCCTTAAAGAGGACACTTTCACCTTTCTCGTGGTTGTATACGTTTCTTGTTCCCTTTTGTTCCCTAGAAGTTCTATTCCACTAAAGTTTAAATTTGAGGAAAATATAGTAGTTTCATAAATATTTCATAACGCCCCTAATATTAAACGCTAGAGCTGTGTCTACTTACAACAACTAAAGACAATAATCCTACCAACATTATAAAAAAACCGCAGACCATTATCGATGATAGCTTGCGAGTAGTAACCATTTATTTATTTATTTATTTAAATTTTGAAGGCCCTAACACTATAAGGTTATATAGGCCTTTTTACAATTCATTATTTAATATAACTTAATGCTAATCTTAATCTTTGCTATTAATAAGTAAAATCTAAATTAAATTATACAAATTGATTTCAGTTAAGAATTTTTTAACATTTTCAAATTCATGTTCATTATTAAGTATTTCAATGTTGTTTATATTATATTTAACGCGATTCTCATGGTGTAGTCTGCATTCATTAAATATGTGGAAAACATCTAATGTTTGACCACAATTACAAAGTGGAGGTTGGGTTTTTTCAATAATATGTCTATGGGAAAATAAGCAATGTCCAATTTTTAATCTATTTAGTCTAATAAAATCTTGTTTCGATAAGATGGACGAATTGAACTTGTGTGAAACATTTTTCTGAATTTTGTATAACTTTGCTGTTTGATTATTTTGCCACATATCATTCCAAAGATCAAATATGTATTTCCTAATGATCTGCCGGTAATCTGAATAATTATATTTGTATTCCGTAGAAATATTTTCATTTAAGGAATTCTTAGCAAGAGTGTCTACTGTTTCATTTCCATTTATATTTAGGTGACTAGGTATCCACAGAAAGCATATTTCGTTGTTTGGTAGGTTAGTTATAGTTTCTCTTGTCCGATTTATGATCGTGTTACTACTGAATGGATCTTGTAATCCTTGTAATGCACTTTTACTGTCTGATATAATAAGAGTTCGTTGATCAACATTTTCAAGGTTTTCGATGCAAGTTTTTATGGCTAGTAGTTCACTTGTATATATTGATGAGTAATTATGTATTCTTTTTGATATGACTAAATTCTCCCCAAAAACTGCAAAGCTAGCTTTCTCATTTATGACAGAACCATCGGTAAATAAACAAAGGTGGTTTTTATATATTGTATTTCTTAATTCTAAGTATTTCTGATGTACTTCTATGGGAGTCATATCACGTTTGTTACAGTATGCAAGGGAATAATCTACCTTTACATCAGACAGGGACCATGGTGGAGTATCAGCTATTATTATATTATCAATGGAATCTGTAGTTAAAAGATATTTTGAAGTTATTTTATCAAATTCTTGGGCAGCTCTCACATAAAAAGGATAATATTTTTCGGATTTTGCTCTAAAGTGATTAATTTTTGTTCTATTAGTAATTTTTTCGTATAAAGGATGGTTTTGTAATGCGAGAATTTTTAATGTGTAATTAAGAAGATACTTTAATCTTCTTAGGTATAGAGGAGGACATGAGGAGATTATTTGCATGCTAATAGCTGGGCTTGTTTTGAAAGCTCCAATAGAAAGTCTTATTCCTGTATTTAAAATAGGTTCCAAAATTTTCAAATTTGTTTTGTTAGCAGATGAATAAATAATTGATGCATAATCTATAGTTGGTAGTACTATTGAACATAAAATTTTAAGAAGGGTTCGCGGGTCAGAACCAAATTGGGAGCATCTTAACATTTTAATTATATTTAGCTTTGAATTGGCTTTGGCCTTTATATTATGTATATGAGATTTAAAAGTTAATTTTCTGTCAAAGGTGATTCCTAAGAATTTGTATTGTTCTACAAATTTTATATTTTTACCATATAGTTTTATTGTAGGATTGTCTTGAGCTGTTTTTCATCTAGAAAATTTTATGGCAACTGTTTTCTCATCATGAAATTGAAAACCACTAGTATCATTCCAAGTTTCTAGTTTTTTAATTGTATTTTGGATTTTATTAGCTATAGCCGAAACTTTTTTGCCTGAGCAGTATATAATAAGGTCATTAGCATATAGTAATGCCTTAACATCTTTATGACAATTTTTTAAGATATCATCAATCGCTAGGAGGAAAAGGGTGACACTAAGTACAGATCCCTGAGGGACCCCGTTTTCTAAATCATAGTAATTAGATGTTGTGCCTCCTACCATGCAACAAAACTTTCTCTCTTGCAAAAAATTAGATATAAAGGCAGCCATGTTTCCACGTATTCCAGCCAAATTTAATTTCTTGAATATTAATTTTTTCCATACACAATCGTAGGCTTTCCGTATGTCAAAAAAGACAGCTACTAAATCTTTTCTTGAGGAAAAACTTTCCATTATATCGGAATGTAAAATTGCTAAATTGTCTATTGTTCCTCTATTTTTCCTAAACCCGGATTGGTTGACATTTAATATGTTATTCTTTTCTATATGATAAACTAGTCGTTTATTTATCATTCTTTCCAAAAGTTTACAAGTGCAGTTGGTAAGAGATATTGGTCTGTAATTATTTCTATTCGTTCCATCTTTTCCCGGTTTTAAGACTGGAATGACTATAGCATTTTTCCAATTTTTTGGGAAAACTTGTTTTAACCAGATTGTATTATAAAAGTCTAAAATATATTTTGTGGCATTTGTGTCTAAATTTTTAACATTTCATATCTTATATTGTCTGGACCCGGTGATGTACCATGACATGACCTAAGCGCAGATTTTAGCTCAGTTAAAGTTAATTTAGTGTTATATGATTCATCATTGTTGGATGAGTCAATAGGAAAATTAGTGGTTATTGCATATGATATAAATTTTGTTGAGTAATTTGAAGAAGACGAGTTTTGTGCGAAACTAATTGCTAAAGTATCAGCGATATCTTTAATATCTGTCAGAAGTGTTTGGTTGTCATCTAATGCTGTGATTTGGTGGAAGTTAGAGTGGCCGTTAAGCGATTTGATTTTTCTATATACCTCTGATGAGGAGGTTTTTAAATTTATAGAGTCACAAATTTCTGTCCACGATTTCCTCTTACTTTCTCTGATAGCTTTACGAGTTTCAGATTTAGCTTTTAAAAATTTTTCTAAATTTTCCGAACTCATATTTCTTTTGAATTGCTTTAGGAGTTTTCTTCTTTCCTTAATTAGTAATTTTATGTTATTATTCCACCAAGGGACTTCTTTCCTGTTGCATATTGTAGGCTTAAGTGGAATGGCTTCGTGAGCCGAACTTAAAATAGTTTCTGTAACGTAGTTCTCAATTTCATTGATGTCGTAAAAGCTGGTCAAAGGTTTATTAAAATTGCAATTAAATTTTTTATTTTTATATTCCAGCAGGGTCTGCGTTCATAGTTTGGTGCGAATCCAGTTATATTAATTATAATTGGATAATGATCACTACTATATAAATCATCATTAATACTCCATTCAAATAAATGTTGAATGTTGGGAGAAACGAGACTTAAATCTATATTACTAAAAGTTTGGTATGCAAAACTAAAATGAGTGGCACAATTTATATTGTTTAAAATATTAAGATTATTTTCATCTATAAATTCTTCAATAATATTTCCTCTTGAGTCTGTTCTACTGGATCCCCAAATGGTATTATGGGAGTTAAAGTCACCTAAAAGCAAATAAGGAAGGTTGAATTGAGATGTTAAATTAGTTAGATCACTTTTGGAAATGTTTTCTGATCCTGGAAGATAAATGGAGCAAATAATAAATTTTATTGGGAATTTGACTTTTATCGCTACTACTTGATATTGGGAGGAAATTGTTATTTCTTCTCCATCAAATAAGTTATTTAGATAAATACAGACTCCACCATGAGCAATTGAGCCTGAAAAAGAATTTTTAAAGAAACAAGTAAAATTTTTTAGTTTTGTGTGATAATTGCTTTTAAATCTAGATTCTTGTATACAAATGGCTAGGCAGTTAAATTTAGATGTAATAAGTTTAACTTCATCAAAATGATTTGCAAAACCGTTACAGTTCCATTGTATTATTTTATATTGATTACTCATTAAAGGTAAAGTCACTAGAGTCGTCTAAACTATCTTCAATTGTGCTTGCTGGGTTGTCATTTGTTACTAAAGGTATGTTAGTTGTGTTCTCTTTCTTTTTTTTCTCTGCATTTGATAATTCACGCTTATTTCCCTTTGAGATGTTTTTTGGTAATAATTCAATTTTTGATCCATCTGTTTTTGTTATTTTGCGTACTGGAGAGGTTGTTGTTGTTTTTGGATTTGGATTTGGATCAGCTGTTGATTTCGTGGTAGGTTTTTTATCTCCACTTTCTTGACATTTGCATTTGCAATTGCAATGTTTTATTGTGGGTGATTTTTTTGAGGTTAGGATTTTCATGCATTAGTATTTGACAGATCACGTGAGATTTCAGACATGGTGCCAAAGAGAAAGATGCTCAGTATGCTTTGACATTTCATCATGAATAGACTTACTAACGAGCAACGCTTGCAAATCATTGAATTTTATTACCAAAATCAGTGTTCGGTTCGAAATGTTCAAATGTGACAAATTTTGTTCAGCGATGAGGCTCATTTCTGGTTGAATGGCTACGTAAATAAGCAAAATTGCCGCATTTGGAGTGAAGAGCAACCAGAAGCCGTTCAAGAACTGCCCATGCATCCCGAAAAATGCACTGTTTGGTGTGGTTTGTACGCTGGTGGAATCATTGGACCGTATTTTTTCAAAGATGCTGTTGGACGCAACGTTACGGTGAATGGCGATCGCTATCGTTCGATGCTAACAAACTTTTTGTTGCCAAAAATGGAACAAATGAACTTGGTTGACATGTGGTTTCACCAAGATGGCGCTACATGCCACACAGCTCGCGATTCTATGGCCATTTTGAGGGAAAACTTCGGAGAACAATTCATCTCAAGAAATGGACCGGTAAGTTGGCCACCAAGATCATGCGATTTGACGCCTTTAGACTATTTTTTGTGGGGCTACGTCAAGTCTAAAGTCTACAGAAATAAGCCAGCAACTATTCCAGCTTTGGATGATAACATTTCCGAAGAAATTCGGGCTATTCCGGCCGAAATGCTCGAAAAAGTTGCCCAAAATTGGACTTTCCGAATGGACCACCTAAGACGCAGCCGCGGTCAACATTTAAATGAAATTATCTTCAAAAAGTAAATGTCATGGACCAATCTAACGTTTCAAATAAAGAACCGATGAGATTTTGCAAATTTTATGCGTTTTTTTTTAAAAAAAAGTTCCAAGCTCTTAAAAAATCACTCGTTATTTGCATATGTTGTTGGTAGAGTATGTTGTCTATCATATTCTCTTCGCGCTTCATTCATTGTTTTCTTTTGTGTTACTTTAATTTTTTGAATTTCATATTCTTTCATATAAGAAACACATTGTTTTGAAAAGCTGTTGTGTTGTTGTTCGCAGTTAGCGCATTTTGGTGGTTTATCACATCTTTCACGTTTGCCGGCTTCGTCAACTGATGTATGTTCGACATTACTACAATGTGGGCACATTTTATATGGTGACGAACATCCCTCTGAAACATGTCCAAATTGGAAGCATTTAAAGCATCGTAGTGGATTAGGAATGTATGGTTTAATCATAGTATACATATAGCCCAATAATATTTTTTCTGGCAAATCACTAACGTTGAACGTTATTATGTACAAACCAAGGTCATTGGTTGTGAGTGTTTTTGTTTCGGGATCTCTCCTTTTCAATCGTTTAATTTCTATGACACTGGGATTTTGTTCACGAATTTCTCTTAACAGTTCGTCATCAGAAAGGCACCGTAGTTCATTGGAGTAGAATATTCCTTTCGATTTATTTAGTGAGGTGTGCTCTTCAACTTTTACAAAAATGTCTAGGGATAAAGACATCATTTGGATTACTTTGCTTGCTTGTTTCCCATTGAAACATTGTATGAGTAGTTGTCCAGATCTCAGTTTTTTACATGATTTTACTTTTCCTCCGACTGCATCTATGGAACGTTGTATGAGAAATGGTGAAACGTCTGCGAGACCTTTATCTGCTTGGACCCCTGCTCTGCTCATTATAAGAAAAATTGGATGTATAGAATTCGGATTTTTCACCGTTTTATCCCTGTCAAAGAGGAGACCCCCCATTGTGGGAACTAAATGAAACCATAAAAGCTTTAAACTGTTTGTGTTTTTTCTTTTGTATTTTTTTTTGTTTAATATAAGAAAAAATTTATTTTATTTTTTTTTTCACGTGCAAATGGAAATTTATTTATTTTATTTTTATTTTTTTGTTTGTTTTGTTTTACTTCACTTCTAGTCAAGACGTTAGTAGAAGTCAGTGTTCACTCACCGAGAGTAAAAACTGAACTGAGTAACCATTTAATTTTGACAAAAAACCAAAGAAAAACACCTTTTTCTGAAATTAAAAAAAAAGTTGAGTTTGACAGCATGCCACGCCCACAATTATCAATATTTTAACACAATTTTTTGGCTACCTTAATTTGGATATATTAGCTACAAAATGACGTAAAAATTTAAAAAATCGGTGACAAAAAAAAATTTACTTTTGGCCAACGAAAAACGATTTTCAGCCACTGTGCGGCGGTTAGTTGTCGATAGCATTTGCCTGAGGATAGGTATGTGTATATTAGTCTAGTAATAGCCTTTATTCTGCATTCACGCAATTTTGTTTAAGCCTACATACAAAATTTTTCTCGATTTTTACTTTTGTCATATAATTTTTATATGATATGGGGTCAGCAAAATTGTTCTAGTACATACGGGCGGATTCTTTCGGATTTATAATATGGGAGTGTAGGGGAGGGTTCGGACTACAAAATTATGCAAGATTTCTTTGACGTAGTTTGACAGTAAAGAGTTATCCTCTATTAAGCAGGAGATTTTCGGGAAATTTGTCTCTTCAAAAAAAAAAAATAAATTAGTCAAGTGCGAGTTACACTCACACACGTAGGGTTCCGTACTATGTTCAGTATAATTTAAAAATTCTAGTTGTTTATTTCTTTATGTCTTATGGGACACCCTTAAATTTTAAAATTAAAGTAATATTCGCGAAAATTGCATCATAATTAGAACACCCTTTAAATTTTAATATGTAATTGATTTTATAGCGGCCATGGTAATACACTTTCCTACCTATTGCGGTTAAAAAAATAAGGTAATGTTCGTGAAAAACACGTTACTAATGGACACACTTCATTTTTAAGTATTTGTTATAGCGGCCGAAGTAACACATCTACTGTAAACATTTCAAGAGGGTATCTATTACGGTTTATAAAATCTTGTCACTGTCGGAACACCCTTTAATTTTATTATTCATTATAGTGGTCATGGCAACTTCCTTTCTATAAATATATTAAGAGTCTACTTATTGCGATTAAAAAATAAGTCACTATAAGTGAAAAACATGTCACTGTCGGAACACCCTTTAATTTTTAGTAATTGTCATATCGGCCGTGGCAACACATCTTCTGTACAAAATTTCAAGAGTCTACCTGTTACGGTTCACGAAATAAGGCTTTATACATGCAAATCACGTCACTGGCGGAAAACCCTTTAATTTTTATTATTTGTTATAGTGGACATAGTAAAAAATTTCAAGATTCCACCTATTCATTCAAAACTTAGGATATATACATGCAAATCACGTCACTATTGCAACACCCTTTAATATTTAAGTTCAATTTTGTATACTTGTTTATAAAACAAACATAGTTTTAATTACAGTCTGCAAATTGTAAGTGGTTTCCTCTTACAGCTCAAAAAAAAGACATAAACGTAAATAACACGTTACTTTTGGAACACCCTACGTTTTAGTATTTTTTGCTATTGTGGCCGCAGTAATACACTTTTGGTAAAATTTTCAAGAGTCTACCTATTATGGTTCAAAACTTAGGTCTTACACATACATAGCACGCCACTATCGGAACCCCCTTTAATTTTTAGGTTTATTTTTTTTAGACTTGTTTATAAAGCGAACTAAGTTTTAATTACTGTTTGTAAGAAATAAACACATATTCGTAAATAATACCTCTCTATCGGAACACCCTATAAGTTTTAATATTTTTTTCTATAGCGGCCATAGTTATACACCTTTGGTAAAATTTTCAAGAGTCTACCTATTATTGTTCAAAACTTAGGCCTTATACATGCAAATCACTCCACTATCGGAACACCCTTTAATTTTTAGGTTTATTTTTTTTCAGACTTATTTATATAGCGAACTAATTTTGATTTAGTGCTTGCATATTTGTAGTGAATTCCTCCTACAGTTCAAGAAATAAGCACATTTGCGAGAATAACACCTCTCTATCGGAACACCCTATAAGTTTTAGTATTTGCTAGTATAGCGGTCACAGTTATATACTTTCTGTGAAAATTTCAAGCGCCTACCTATTACGGTTCAAAACTTAGGCCTTATACATGCAAATCACACCACTATCGGAACACCCTTTAATTTTATTTTTATTTTTTTATACTTGTTTATATAGTGAACTAAGTTTTAATAACTGTTTGTAAATTTCAAGTGTATCCCTCTTACAGTTCAAGAAATAAACACATTTGCGTAAATAAAACCTCTCTATTGGAACACCCTATAAGTTTTAGTATTTGTTGCTATAGTGGCAACAACTGTACATCATCTGTGAAAATTTCAAGAGTCTACCTCTTACGGTGCCAGAGATAAAAGGCGCTGACAGACGGACAGACGGACAGACATTGTAGCGAAAACAATAGGGTTTCGTTTTTACACTTTGTGTACGGAACCCTAAAAAAAAAATTTATAAATTTTAAAAGACATAACGGCCGACAGCTTATAAGTTACATAATTGTACAAAATTTATTTGGCTTAAAATCTTTTAAAATAAAAAAATTATCGTCATTTAAAAAATTGAAATTTACTAAGAATTTTGGAATTTCAGCAAAATACTGAGAAAGTCCAATTTGGATCATCCTGTTCGCTATGATGTAGAGTAGTAATTTTCTGGATCCCGAGATTAACTGATATTAACTTTCAAATGACTAACATAATTTTAAAATCGTTTATCATAAAAAATTATTTATGATCCCCTTCTCAAAATATGTGTCACATATTTGTGGGGGCCACAACTTCGTACTTTCTGACAAGATTTAAATTATTTTAATGAAATTATAAGTATTATTTGTAAATTTAACTGAAGATATAAGACATAAAAAACCCTTTTTAACAAATTTTATAACCTCACTTTTATAATAAAATTCAACTAAAAAAATTAAAATATGTCTTTTAAACATTGTAAAACTGTTTTTCTTTTTTGCGTCGATTTTTACATTTTATAGCAAAAATTAAAGATCAAACTCCTACCTACTAAACCAAAAAAAATTAAAATAACGCGTTTCAAAATCTATTAAAAGTTATGCATTATTGATCGCCTTCTTGTGAAATAATCCACTATGCGAGGATTCATTCACTTGTAAACCCGCTGCCTAGTAGGCTACAAAACTTACCCAATGCCATCGGCCCGTTTTCAACCTTTTGGTTACGAATAAACTTAAAATTGCTTAACTCTTAACTTAAAATCAGCGGAGTAGCAATAATTAATTCTTTTAAAGTTCTCTTGCATAGTCACGCCTGTCATTGCTTTAAGTCCTGCTTGCCAAAATAAAAGAGATATTTTTCATTAAACGCATTAATTTAATACAAATATAATAAATGTTTATTAAAAATATGAAATATTGCCAGGTAGGGTCCAATGAAACATTGCTGGCTTTGATTAAAAAATCATTTTAAGAATATTAAACCAAATTAAGTAAAAGGCCATATTTTGTTTAAGTTAATTTACAATTACAGAGAGCAGTTTGAGTTTTTTGTTTTAATTTTTAAGAAATCGCATTTATCTGGCTTATTACTCTAAATAAATGACAAATATTTTTTTGGACGAATAGGAGGTAATAAGGATTTATAGAAAATATCAACTTAGTAAAACGTAGAAATATAACGAGTGATTTTTTAAGAGCTTTAGAACTTTTTTTTTTTAAAACGCATAAAATCTCATCGGTTCTTTATTTGAAACGTTAGATTGGTCCATGACATTTACTTTTTGAAGATAATTTCATTTAAATGTTGACCGCGGCTGCGTCTTAGGTGGTCCATTCGGAAAGTCCAATTTTGGGCAACTTTTTCGAGCATTTCGGCCGGAATAGCCCGAATTTCTTCGGAAATGTTGTCTTCCAAAGCTGGAATAGTTGCTGGCTTATTTCTGTAGACTTTAGACTTGACGTAGCCCCACAAAAAATAGTCTAAAGGCGTCAAATCGCATGATCTTGGTGGCCAACTTACCGGTCCATTTCTTGAGATGAATTGTTCTCCGAAGTTTTCCCTCAAAATGGCCATAGAATCGCGAGCTGTGTGGCATGTAGCGCCATCTTGTTGAAACCACATGTCAACCAAGTTCAGTTGTTCCATTTTTGGCAACAAAAAGTTTGTTAGCATCGAACGATAGCGATCGCCATTCACCGTAACGTTGCGTCCAACAGCATCTTTGAAAAAATACGGTCCAATGATTCCACCAGCGTACAAACCACACCAAACAGTGCATTTTTCGGGATGCATGGGCAGTTCTTGAACGGCTTCTGGTTGCTCTTCACTCCAAATGCGGCAATTTTGCTTATTTACGTAGCCATTCAACCAGAAATGAGCCTCATCGCTGAACAAAATTTGTCGATAAAAAAGCGGATTTTCTGCCAACTTTCCTAGGGCCCATTCACTGAAAATTCGACGTTGTGGCAGATCGTTCGGCTTCAGTTCTTGCACGAGCTGTATTTTATACGGTTTTACACCAAGATCTTTGCGTAAAACCTTCCATGTGGTCGAATAACACAAACCCAATTGCTGTGAACGGCTACGAATCGACATTTCACGGTCTTCAGCAACACTCTCAGAAACAGACGCAATATTCTCTTCTGTACGCACTGTACGCATTCGTGTGGTTGGTTTAATGTCCAATAAAGTAAACTGAGTGCGAAACTTGGTCACAATCGCATTAATTGTTTGCTCACTTGGTCGATTATGTAGACCATAAATCGGACGTAAAGCGCGAAACACATTTCGAACCGAACACTGATTTTGGTAATAAAATTCAATGATTTGCAAGCGTTGCTCGTTAGTAAGTCTATTCATGATGAAATGTCAAAGCATACTGAGCATCTTTGTCTTTGGCACCATGTCTGAAATCTCACGTGATCTGTCAAATACTAATGCATGAAAATCCTAACCTCAAAAAAATTACTCATTACATTGTGCTCATTCTTAGTAACTTTTTAATGTGGTCTCCCCTTAGCTAGGCAAACTTTTTCCAGCGATACTGAAACCTTTTGAACATTACCGTCTAATCCCAGAAAAAGTTATGTTTTCACCTTTTTCAGACTGGGCCAAATTGTCCGTGAGAATGCGCGATCCTCCTTGCCTTTAAGAAACTTTAGTTCTTCCCACAACCCAGCCTATTTTATTGACTAATCGGTAGCTTCACTGATTCTCCTCTTTATGAATTAGTTCCCTCAACAGACCGCCAATCTGTACCTCTCACAGACTGATGGTAAAATGTCATGTATTCTGGTGCGGCATCTATTCAACATTTCTCTGTGGTAATGATTGACAGCGGTTTTTTCTTATTGCGTCAGCTTATCTTCGCTATAAGACGTCAGGTCCACATCTGCTACAGAAGTTGGAAAACCTGGTTACTTTCTGCAGAAAAAAAGGTATGGCGTTAGGCAAGGGCTGTGATTCTAAATCGCACAATACGGTGTGTGGCAGCACAGCTGATAACTACATAGGACAACAATTATTGGAATTTGTAAAAAGGTGCGATTTGCTCGTACTATACAGGGGGTTAGAACCCACCTTTATTTATTCACGAAGGAAAGAGGTGTTCGATATGCTAGACACGCTTAGGGACAGAGCTATTCAGTTCGAGATTCTGTATGGCAGAAGACGCAAACTTCTCCAGAAGTATAATAATACCCAAGAATGCTGATGATACCAGTTATGACACGAATCTTTCGGAACACATGGGAAGTGTTCCATTTCAAGCACCTCGCCGAAATGGAATGTACTGTGGAGCTCTTAAACTCCACGGTTAAGCTATCTTTCGAACATGCTTCTTCTTTGGCAGCAGTGGATAAGAAAGATCCGCCATCCTGGTGGAATGAAGAACTTGAGAAAGACCTTTAATCGTTACATGGGGTAGAGAAAATCAAAATCATGGTACTCTTGAGTGTTAGAGAGTGAAGTTGGGTGAAAACAAAATGTTATTGATTTTTTTTGTGTAAGAGTGATGTCATTTTAGTTATTTTCTGCTTTATCTAGCGATTTTATCTCTATTTTGCACCTTAATTTATTAGATTTTACTAAAATAAGATATGTTAACATTACTATTTATTACAAAACGTTGCGCTCTTATTTAGGTTTGTTCAAATCTAGATGCTAGACGTCGTTACGCCCTACACCCTTGTTTAGGTTAGTCAATTGCCTATAATCATTGTGGTCGGAAGGGGATCGAACCTCAAACATATTTTTTCTTTGCATGTAAACATAAATGTTTTAAAAAAATATGTTTGCTAAATTTTCCAATTCCCTAAAACTGAAAATGTTTTATAAAACTACAAAATATTTGAAAATTACATATAACATTACATATAATTAAAATATGTAAATATAAAGCACAAGTAGATATAAAGTAAGCTGATGCATGTTTAAGCAGCAACTCATCAAAGGCAATGCTAGTTAGCATTTGCTACGTCAAAAACCGCATTATACTCGTATATTGTTTGTTCAAATTTCTAATTTAAATCTCCAAGCTTTAGAGCCACTGCAATATCTGAAATACAATGAATGAATTTTTGCCATGTTTAAGCATGTTTATTTTTGGCTAATGTCAGAGAGGTTTTCATAAAGACATTTTATTTATTATTACGCATCTATCTATTTGTAATAATAATTAAGTTAACTTTTTGAATGACACCAGAGCAATGTGTAATGTAAATGAAAATTCATTTTATATCTGGGTGCAAGCAACCATCTACAACTATATTTTTGCATACAATGATCTATTGAAAGCCACTCAACATACTTTTCATACAATATGGAATTGTGTTACTGACAAAAACACCCGACCATAATAAATGGTTAAGTAAAGTTAGTGGAAATATGAGTGAACTGACTGAGCAGGGAAACCAACAAAAGTATTGCCATTAAAAATGTTTTTTTTTGCGTATGTGTACCCTTTATAATTCCTCTATCCCTAGTAGCCTACTAATGAAGTATTGCAGCACGCATTAACTTGCATATAATTTAAGGATTCTATCTATTACAATTTCCCAGTAATAGCCCATTCAGGCTGCCACGAAATTAACGAAATCTAAAGTGTTCATACTGGGCTTTTTGACATTTGAGTTAATTTCACAAACATCTGATCACGCTTAGTTGCATTTGTATAATTTAATTCTTTTGCAAATAGCTTTTGCACAACATTTTCGCATTGATTTAAAATATACATGAATATTAAAAACAACACTACAATAAAATTAATGTACAATTATGTACTTTTCCATGATTTCATTTGGCTTTTAAATTTTTTTCAAACAAAATGGTCTTTCTAGGTTGTAAATATGATCATGGTTGCAAAAAAGTAGCTTTTTCTACAAAACCAGCGTTGTCTATCGTAATTTCAAGTTAATTTCGACGAAATTAAGTAGAATGAGTTAATTTGGGCAATGGTAAAATGTATGCGAAATTACGTAATTTCAACTTGATTTCGACCGAAATCACAAAATGACTTAGTTTCGTGGAAGCCTGAACGGGCTATAACACGATGATAAATATTTACTTTGTGTGGGAAGTGACACGAGCACTTAAAATTCCCAAAAATGATATACCCACCGCATAACACTAGTAAACTGTGGTATTTTCAGAAAAATCGGTCAACTAGTGAAAAAGCTATACCTTTCCGACGAAAAAATAAACACACTTTGAGCTTTATATAAATACTTGTTTAGTATATCAAAAATAGAGTTTTAAATATTCTGCGTAAATTTCAAGGGTATGTCTATTACGGTTTAAAAAATAAAGTCACATACTCGTACGTAAAAATCACATCCTATCGGAACATCATAGTAAAACAACTCTTCCGAAAATTTTAAAAGTTTTCCTATTACGGTTTCAGAGATAGAAATCGCTTACAGTCGGATAGATGGACACACATTGTAGCGAATACAATAGGGTCACATTTTAACCATTTAACCATAACGGAAGCCTCAAAGAAGAGCGATTGAACTGGCAGCACCATCTGGTATACTTTTGAATTATGAACTAAAATATGCGGTTACTAAAATGTGAACTATTGGCACAAGTGTAATGGAAGATGCTTTTTTCGAAAGGAGGCTACAAAGGCAATTAGGAAAGCCACCACTTCATTGAAAATTATTAGAAAATTTAAAAAATCAAGATTTATCATGTAGTGCCCTTTTTAACAAGTAAAAATTAGTAAAGTGTTTAAAAGAAATTAATTTAAGTTGTACATGTCAAAAAGGGCACTACAATACATACCATATCGAAAAAATTACCAGAATCGAAAAAATTAGCGGCTGACTTGGAACTGATTCTTAATGAAAGATTTTATGCTTTGGAAAATAATGAAACCTATTGCTTATCTACAAAGCTTTATCTTCTATATATCTTACGAATATTTTATTTAGAGTCTATAGTGAAAAAACCTAGTATTGAGTTGCTTCACATTAATTTAAGTAAGTTGTAACTCGTATCGAAGTATCTCTAACTAAAATCCATGGACCATGTGTTGTCCCTGGACCTCTAAATACTTAATATTTTCTTATTTTTTGTATTATATTTGATATCGCTTCTTATATATTTTTTGTTGCCTATATTATTTAAAAAAATATATATTTATTTTAATATTAATATTTTAGTTAATTTTATATATTAAATAAAATAAGTTTAATACACAGCCAATTATTTTTCCAGTATAAGGCGTGTCGTAATAATCTTGGCCCGTATTACATTGAAGAATACAACATCGCATCAGCTTTAATCTACTCCTTATTATTGGGAGGCTTGTTCACCTCTGTTTAATTTTTCGATGACATCCGTAATAAATTTTGTGTATAACAACTATAATGATTGAAGTTAAAATACACGCACTTCAATACAAGAATTTTAATAATTTCCCAGCAAACAATGATGTCTAATATAGACTACAATGCGCTAAGCATATTGAATTAAGCGTATAGCAGACTACAGTTTACCGACTACAATCCACAACAAGTAAAATACACACGTTTTTATGAAGGGTATTATATTGACGCCGTAACTGTTAAACGGCTACACATAATAAGAAATCTATACACGTTTGTGTTCGCATCACGTAAAAAATACTGGATGGATTTTAACAAAATTTTGTGAGGAGGTACCTTAGTATTATAGTTCCAATATAGAGTAAATTTTTTCCTCAAAAATATCTCATTTTCAAGAGAAAGTGGAGAAAAAGCAGTAAAAACGCAATTTCCGGTTTAAAGGTATTGAAATTTTCGGTTTAAAACTAGGATTTTTTCAACACGTTTATATTCAACAGGGTTATTTTTTCAACTCACCTCTTTATTTTTGAAAGTGGGATATTTTAAAAACTACTACTTCTAATACTGCGCAACAGATGGGGCCAGTTGAATAAAATTTTTATTTAATTTGTATTTTTACTTTGTGGAATTACATTGTTATTAAAATATTTTAAACACCCCTTACAGAGATTTACAATAATTTTTGGAATTTTAGAATTATAAATTTTAGAATTTTATCTAGGGATGCGTAACTTTATATAAGGTAAATACATAAACCATAACTGAAGCACTATAAAAGTAAGAGTCTTTCAATTGGTGTGGAATACTTTGAAAGCAAAATCGAACAAAGTATTGTCAGGACGCCCTTGACGTGGCGGGCACTGCTAGTATGAAATAAAAGAGAGCTGGGAGAAAACAAAATATTTTTGCATTACAACCAAACCTAAACAAGCGCGTTGAGCGCAAAATAAGTGTCAAAAATCCCCATGTATATACAAAATATATGAAGCAAACCTAAATAGCTCGGCGTCACCGCTTAGTAATTGAAAAATCCAATTTTGACATAGCATAAGTTGTTGTTTGTTTTTTTGTATAAAAGTAATGACATTTTAACTACTTTCTGGTGTATCTAGCGATTTTACCTTTATTTTTCGTTTAAGTTTATTCGATTTTATTAAACAAAGTAAGTTTACATTACTGTTCCTTAAATAGAGTTGCACTCTTATTTAGGTTTGTTCAAAGCTAGGCGCTAGACAGCATTAAGCCTTGTGTGCTTATTTAGGTTAGTCAGTTAAACATACAACAGCAGGGCTACTAACTACAATCTGTCAAAAATAAAATACACTCGTTTATATGAAGACGATTTGACGCATTTGCCATGAGAAATAAGTGGACGTACAGAGAGAGGGAGAGAGAGAGAGAGAGAGAGGGTGAAAAAAATATTTTATTCAACAGAAGAGAATCTCACACGGCGAATTCATACCAGGTGTGAGCAGTAGGACAACAACTACAACAAAACAACAACTTTGACATTAGATTAGCAGATATGAAACAATGTATTTTTGACAAGACATTAGCAAAAAAACGAGAGCAAGAAACAATCAGCTGGGCTATCGACTCCACCTGGTATGAATTCGCCTTGGAATCTCACAACATTAAAAAATTATACATTCATTTGTCACGTTCCACACTTGCAATTTTTGTTTCTGCAACACTTGCATTTGTTGTTGGGAGAGGAAATAAAAATGGCAGCCGTAAAATGTTTCATGTACTTGAAACTCTGCTGCGACTCTCTATTGTTGTTGTTGTTTCCTCTTTTCGTCATGAGAATGACTATATAAAAGTATACAGTCATGAGAAACACAATTTTTAAAGTATGGACTAGAATGCAACTTCAAAAGAGAATTAAAGAAATGTTTCAGAAACAAAAATTGCAAGTGTGGAACGGGACATACAAGTATTTTTTGGAAAATTTATTTTATTTTATAAAAGTTACATATGTATTTATATAATAATATCAACTGCTTACGATGAAGCTGCAGTATTCATTCATGGATACACGACGTCGATTGCAGCTATAGCTGTATTTGCAGTTGTGTAGCCTACTTTTGTCTATGTGTGTAATGCAGTAATAATTTGGGGTCATATTTTTTGGGGAATAAATAAAGTCTGCTAGGTTATAGCTTAAAAATATATATTTCTTTAACTTTTAATATCTGTGTGTATGTGTGTGTTGGAATTTTTACGAAAAAGAACCTAAAATTACCATTGTTTTCCGCGTAATAATATTTTAACTATTTTTCCACCTGAGCAAAAAATAAAAAAAACTCCAACAAAAAAATTCATTTGTTGATGGAAATGATGGCATAAATAAGAGTAATTTTTTGTTTGCTTGTTTGTTGTTTGATTATTCTTGCAATGCTTTGAGTACAACAATGTGCTAAGGGGCTAATGAATATTCAACATATTCCGTTTCATTCCATTCACATTCACTTACCTTGTATTGTGTATTGCGGCCAGGCTTTAAAAATGGTGCACGCATACCGACAACATCATTAACTGATACATTGGCAAAATGACGTAAAATCTCACGCATACCAATCATTTCACCAACCCACTCCTCGTAACCCTTGTCCTGCAGGCCTTGTTGCTGTGAAATACTTTCGGTGGCAATTTCATGACCGGCATATCCAAGATGTTGGATCTGCTGGTAGTTGCTTTAATGAAAAAGAGCAGAAGGAAAACCATAATTAATTATAGGGGAAATAAATTCCAGAAAATAATTAAAATAATTGTTTTTATAAACGAGAAAATGAAAATCATACAACATTAATTAATTGTTTCTTATATTAAATTTAAATACGAAAGTCTTGAAGATTTTCTATTAAAGAAATTTCTTTTTATTTTTTTTTAATACTTTTAGAGTTGAAAAGATGCTAAAGATCACAAAAAAATTTTTAAACAATTTAAATTTTTTAAATGAATCAGTTTCCTAAAGTTTTTTTTTTAATAAATGGAAAATGTGGCATATTGTCTTCCACATCCTTGTCTTCTTGCAAACTGCATACCTGGAGATAAGAAAAAGCAGCATATTCTGCTTATCTGGGGCCTGAAAACAAAAGAAGACGACTACCAGAGACTGATTACAATAACAACTCTCCATGTTCAATGTGCTTTTGCAGAATAACAGATGTCGTTCAAGGTCTAGTGCTAATTCGTAACACTGGTTAAATCTCTTGTTGTGGCTTCAGCCTAGTCGGTTAAAACAAAAATCGTAACCTAATTTTAGTTTTTTTTAGCAGGCTATTTAGGGCATCAGAAGCTCTTTCTAAGTCAACAAACACAAATTATAATTTGTGGAAAACAAATACTTTAAATCTGGAAAGTATTTTGGAGGGGGTACCAGGTCATGGCCCAGATTATGAGAAGTTTCCCTAGTGACTCTTAGTTGTAGCACCCATCGCGCGGAGATCCTTTTTATATACAAATATGCATGCAGAATATGACGTGGCTGCACCTCAGACAATTTCATTCTCCGATTGTTCATGGATTTGATCGACTAGTAGTGGCGTGACCTGTGGTGGTACGATTACAACGGAACTCAGTAAACGGAACTCACTAAACAATTGAAAGAGTTCACATAACATTTACTAATCCTTTCTTTGGTTTCGGTGATAGATTTTTACGTACAAAATTATGTTTAATCAGCACCTTTTTCTCTTTTTCGTCGAAGAGCATATGAAGAGCGACTCAATTTATCATAGCTTTGGGCTGAACGTGACACATAAGAGTATTGTGGACATAGTTAGTAATTAGGTTAAGAAAGCTCAAATGCCGATGTAATGCATGAGTAAAAGAAAAAAATCGAAAAACTTTATCGAACTCTCATGGCGAGAGAACGACATCAGCATTTTTACTGATGGTTCTCTTATCGACGGTAGAGCAATTGTATAATCAGCTAAGCTGAACCTATCCTGTAGTCTGCGTTTAGGAGAATACGTCTCAGTACACCAAGCGGAATTGCTTAGGTTGCTACATGCTACATGCGTTGGATCACCTGCTTGAGATTCGAGTGAATAGAAGAAACGTTCTCACTGCACACGACAACCACTCGGTTATAAAACTCATACTCGTAAGATAAGTGAACGTTTACTCTAAGCTTGTGCTGGAATGTATTTAACATAACAGATGTGCCTCGGTTATTGAGGTAGCATTGATGTGGTTTAAAGACACGAAGGTACAGCTTGGAATAGAGAAGCAGACCATCTAGCAAAAAGGAGATCTGCTGTGAATTTCTGTGGACCAGAACGCAGAGTGCAGTGGGAAATGGGCTAATGCATGCGAAGGTCCTACAATAGTTGGACTCATTAAACCTGAGAAGGCGAAGGTAGGCTGCTACATGTAGACAGGGTTGAATGGTACTCAAAGACCACCTTGGCAGAAAGGCTAGCAAGGTGCTTTGACATAATAGGGATACCTTAAGCTGGATAACTGCGTTAGTGACAGGTCATGGAAAGATGACAATCGAAGAAGATGATACTTGCAGACTATGCTTTAAAGATGCTAAGACGGTAGCGCACATTGTGTATAAATGTCCAGCACTGACGAGCATAAGACTTAGGACTTCGGGAAGATTGTTTAATGTGAATGCCAGGGGAACTAAGCCTTGGACAAACGCTAGCAATCCCTAGAGACTACGTGATGAGAGGGAACGCCGATAGTTACAAATTGACAGTGTGAAATCACTACAGTCTAGATTAAAGGCTGGTTGTAGCACGTAACTCAATGGAAGTAAGGTTGCCGAAAATTACAAGTCGGTTGTAAATAATCATTGATAACGGAAGGTGGTCAAAAACGGACCCACTTAAGAGTTGGCCAGCTTCGATTTTCCCCCTTTTTTTATAAGAATAACAAATAAGGGCTCAGGTATAATAGAAGTGCCTTAAGCTGGATAACTGCATTAGTGACAGTTCATGGGAACTTTAAGTATCATCTATCCAAGTGGAAACTCGAAAAAATAATAGAAGATGATTCTTGCAGACTGTGGCTGGACGAGGCTAAGATGGTAGTGCATGTTGTGTGTCAATATCGAGCACTGGCTAGCATAGGACTCGGAACCAGGCACAGAAATTTGTTAAATGTAGATGTCTTTGTGGATCTAAGCCGTGAAAAAAAGGTTACTAGAGACTTCGTGATGAGAAAGAAGACCTATCGTTACCAGTCGACAGTTCCAAATTGCTAAAGTCAATATTAAAGGCTGGTTGTAGAACGTGAGTCAATGAAAATAAGGTTGCCGTAAAGTACATATCGGTAGCATATAATCATTGAAAAGGATGGGGGTGGGGGATGTCCAAAAAAGGCCCTATTAAGAAAGTGGTGTGCTTCGATATCCCCATACATTAAAAATAATCACGGCTCTCTGCTTTCAGTGGCTGTCAAAAGCAAACTGGCTCTAAACTCGATAGTAGTCCAGTAATAGACAAAAGTCATAGACATGGACTTATCAACTTCTATTTTAAATAATTTTTTCTATTAATCTCCATCTTCCTCCAGCTGATCCTACTAAAATTATATTTTAATTGTCATTATCATTATGAATTTATCGTTTATGCTTAAAATTATCTTAGCTTAAGCCAATGTTGTAATTTTTTTATTTATTTATTTTTAAACATTGTCTGAGTTTCTTTAATTGGTGTTGAGTTGCCACAGATACGTACATACATACATACAAAGCAACCAACTACTTAGTTCTGTTTCTATAATTTTTCTGATTTCAGAAAGAATTTTCAGTTTGAATATGTGTTTTCATGTCTGAGAAGATTAAATAATTTTTTGGCAAAATGTTGACAAGATAACTGACAATGACAAGCAAAAAAAAAAAAAACAAAAAAGAAAAGCACAGCAGTAAACTAGAAACAATAAGGCAGAGGGTTCAGGATATAAAACTGAAATAAAATCAAAAAGCTAGACAATGGCCTTTAAACAATAAATACTGAAAAATACAAAGAAAGAAGTAAATAAATGATTAAAACAAGTGGCCAGGAAATCATGACAATGATGATGAAATGCAAGAGAGAAAAGGCAAAAAATGTCAACAAAGAAAAATAGAGAGGCAAATAATGGCGAAACAGCTACAAGAATTATGACAATAGAAACAAAAAGCAACTACAACAAAAATAATGACATTGATGAAATGATTATTCTGACTAGGACAACTAAAACTACATTTCAACAGGATGATACAGAAGTTATCAAAAAAGCCCTAAAAAACTAAACGATTAATATTAAATGAATATTAAATTGTGTTTCTTACCTAGCAGCGTTATACTATCCAAAACTTAAGTAAAAATGGATTCAGTAGACCTTATTAATTTCGTTGAAATCCTGACATCGATTTTTTTACCTATCCTACGTATGGTAGAGTAAAAATTTTAAGCAAAATCACCTAAAAATATTGATTTGTTTATAAAGTAACAACTTTCGTTGCAACACCCTGTTTTAGCAGTATCTACACTAAAACCAAATTATCAAGTAGTCACAAAACTAGCAAGATTAAGTAGCTTTTGTAACATACATACGTTTACATATGTATGGTACAAACATGTGCATGTAACACAATCAAAGGACTAACAGTCGACATACATCTGTTTGAGTGTCTCTATGGCAGCACTCATTATGCTTTAAGGGGGCAGTCCAATGTTAAATAAAACTTTTTCTATTTCATTTTGTTACTGCAAAAATACATTTAGTATTTAAAGAATGTATTTCCCAAGTCTTAAGCTTAAACTAAATTCTTAAAGCTCTCTAGGTGGGCTGCCCTGGCAATCATATAATTTTTGTATGTGGATTAGGATAATGGAACCATATCGGATAGAATGCAGCAGTCCAAGTCTTAATATGAGTTTAAAATATGTTTTTGAAAAATAACTCGATTAGGTAAGGCTGGTCCCCTTAAGTTGTCTGTTATGGATTCTTGTGTAACCGGTGCGTGCATGTTTGTACAAGAATTAAACAAATATTCCCAAATAAAAACAAAAGATTTGTTGTGCAAAATTTCTCTGCTTTCACTTAAACCTTCTTGTTGGTTGAATGCATCTAAGTCTTTCTCTTCATCATGATGTCCTGAGGGCATTGCACGACTGATTCAAAAATCTACAAAACAAAAACTTCAAAATAGAAAAATAGACAAAAAACTGTAGAATTTGACATTTAGGAGAATTGTTGTGTCCAAACAGCATTCATATGCATTAACACACAGGGACACATGAACTCTGACTAACTTAAATTTCGAAAACTTTCACAAAACCTTATGATCCTAAATATTTCTATGTAAGTACATATGTACATACATACATACATACATACATACATACATACATACATACATACATACATACATACATACATACATACATACATACATACATACATACATATGTACGTAGGAGCTGCCTTTTAACTGCTGTTGCCTTCTATTCCTGTTGAATCCAAACTATGATAATAAAAGGTTAAGTATATAATGGATCTTTTTGGAAGTTTATTTTCTGGCATCTTTTTCTTTTTTTTCTGCTAAAATTTAAGTGTGAATGATTAAAGTTTTTAAAAGCTATTTTTGTTTTCTTCAAAATGAGAATTATTCTTTTTTTCTTTCCGTTTCATTTTGTGCAGAATAGAATGTAATTAAAGTCTTAATATTTTTATTATAAACGAAATCATGGAATAAAATAAATGTTCGCCTTGAGATATTTTTATAACAATAAATTAATAAAATTATTTTAGTTTTTTAATATAATTTAATTTATTCGATGTTTGGCCCAATTTTGTTTGCTCTTTTCCGAGATGTCATGCATCTGATAAGCCTGCTCGACGTCTCAAAAAAGCGAAGCAATGCACTGACATAAAATCGTTCGTTTTAAATCCAGCATGAGGCTGTCGTCTTGGGGAATATGATTGTGAAAGATTATAAGACAATTCCGTATTGAAAAGCTACTCAGCATACCGACGTATGCGGCGTCATCTGTATGCATTTTAGGTAGAAATGCCAAAGAATTTTGAGAAACTATATATGTATGTATGAAACTGAGCATGAACTTGAAAGGTTATGCCAGTAGGTCTTAGTTAACAAAAAGTATATATTAAAATTTATTTTAACGTATCTAATGAGCCGTAAAGGATATGCATTTTAAAATTCTTCGTATCGTGTACCACTATAAAACAAAATACAAAAAAAAAACTAAGAAAAATTTAAACAGAAAATTTATAGGGTGACTTAATTTAACATGTATGATCTTATTTTTTGAAACTTTATAGATAGACAGTGGTGATGTTTATTGATGTACATGAGATTATCTTTTGAATAGTTACGGGTAGACACCATAGCTGCCAGATTTTTTTAAGATAATATCGTCATATTTTTAGGAAAAAATAGTCATTATCGTCAAAATAGCTTGTTGAAATCGTCATAAAAACGTCAAACGCTTTTTACCAATAAAACGTTTTCTATTAAAGACAAAACATATCAAAAAACTCTTAATTTAACAAATCTTAGCAATAAGAGAGATTACGTATGAATATAGAGATCTTCTTACTTTATTCTTATTTATATTATCCTAAATATTCTTTCCACATTTGCTGAAGAATGTAGTAAATTAAGGATTTTTATAATAAATTTAGCCAAAATGGGAAACTAAAGACTAGAAAACCTCGTTGGCAATTCTTATATTTTTTCCAATAATGCAATAAGTTTCTGTTTTTATCAGGATTAATTTTTTAATTTCGTATTATTCTAATTCTAATTCCTGGATTCAGTTTTTAGCTCTTGTCTCTCACGGTCTTCAACCAATCCTATTTGGTTCAAGACCAAATAGATTAATTTGGCCTAGAACTTTGAGTTTATTTTCAAAATTAAGTCTTGATAATATCTGATTACATAGCTGTATATAAAAATTAACACAATTATAAATAACTAGCTGTAAGGCTTTATATGAAATTCTAAAATTAAAGAAAGGTACTGTCAAGTTTAAACCGAGATACTAATGTTCCTCCTCACAAAATTTAATTAAACTTCATTTAGTAGTTTGTACGTGATGCGAACACACATACATACGAACAGACTAAAATTTTTGTTTTGTATTCCATTTCGATTACTAACTTCACCAGCAACAAATATTAAAAAAAATATTTCATGTACAGAAATAGAATTTTATTCTATCTAAGTTGATAGAATATTTTTTATTACAAATTAAGTGATTAATTTTAAGGAAAAATTTTTTAAAATTTTGTTTTAAACACTAGCAGAATGTAATGCAATTTCTGTATCGCTACATTCGTCTTCAGCATTCGTTTTCGAATCTATTTATTGTGGAACATTTTCTGAAAATTATTTCAATCGTACTTATCCTATATCTTGATCCTTTCTGTTCTATTTATCAGAAAGATATAGGATAAGTACGATTGAAATAGTCAGAAATGTTAAAAAGAACTTAATTTATCTAGAGCTCGGATAGTATTATAAAAGTTGACACTGAACGAGCACGTCGGCGTTAGGTCTAACACATATTACAGGGTATCTGAACATTGGTAATTGACCCTCTCCTAGGCCATCGCCATGCTAAAGTAACAGATTCCTTGCATAGAATGTGTTAAAACTCGAATCGGCCCCTTTCTTTTACTTAAGCCCATTTCACACTATAATACTGAGTATTAAGATTTTCATTGGATTTTGTAAGATAGAAATCCAATGAGAATTGTGTGATTGTCAAAAAATCTAACGTAACATAACATTTCGTTTTCACACTATCACACTTCAAATAAAATGAATAATATCAGCAAATGAACAAGCCGAGACGAGACATTGAACGGCGTCGGCTGAGCAATTTTATGTGGACGGCAGAGGTGACGGGTCTTAAGTTTGTTTGGCCGTTCAAGTTTTCGGTTAATAAAAAACAAAACAAAAAAAAAAAAAAAAATAATACGTACATTCAACAATTTCTAGGCATGGCAGAAACAAAGTACATACGTAGGCGTTAAGACTGATGGCAATTTAAGGCGGATGCAGGACAAAGAAAACATTTCATCGGCGGCGGAAAACTATCGGCTGCGATTCAATCAGTTTGGTTCTTTGCTTTAAAAAAAACACAACGCTGATAAAATGAAAAATGTTATCGTTTAGAAAATTTTCTAAAAATGGTTTGGTATTATGGGATGTCAAATTTCTTTCCGTATTATTTCACATTTTGATAATATACTGCTTTCACACTATCACACTTTCTCATTGGATTCAAGTATTTGACAAGTCTTAATACTCAGTATAATAGTGTGAAAAAGGCTTTAGGAACTAGTCACGTAACAAGTCATATTTTAATTCCCTACTCACTAGATTAGTTAAATTGATTTTAAGTTTTCGAAATAGGAAATCCCCCTATTCCTCAGAAGCAAGTTACGTCACTGGTTTTATGCCAAAAAAAATGACGAAACTAAGTTTTACTAATTTCTCTCAGGAATATGTTGGTTTTTGTTAAAAATAATATTTAGAAAATGCCACATAATGCTTCTACTGTTGAAATGCTAAAAAGTGTTTAATTTATTAAAATAAATACAATGCAACTTAATTATCCAACCTTGAGTAGAGTCTAAAAAATAAAAACAAAGCTTGTTTGTATGTTAAGTTTCACTTAATTCAAAATATTTTCTATTGTTTAATCTCATGACGTTTTTGTTGCTGCTTTTATTGTTGTTGAGGTTTGGTTTTTACTGTATAGTTTTTCTGTGGCTTTAAGATCTTCTAATTGCAGTGTTACTTGTGAGATTTGAGAATGACACTTTGTTATTTTGATTTTGTTTGTTTGGCTGTGTTTTTCATCATGTCCATATCTGTCACAGCATGTTTGTTTTTTGTTCAAAATAAGTATGGAAAATGTGATTAACACACTGTATTTTGCTTTTTTTTTTGTTTTTAATTAAAAGCTTAATGATGATTTATGAGTTTAAGTGCAGTAGTTTGTTAATCGAATTGTAATCGAACAAAGTTAAGGTGTGCCACATAAGCAACATAATGATTTTTGAAAAACGACGTTTATAGTTATTTTCTGAATTTAGAACTGAAACATTATCAAAATTGGGATAGTGATTTAAACTAGCACAATGAGAAGATAAAGCTGTTTTTTGCGAATTAATATTCCTATATTTTTGGTCTGAATAGCAGGACATAAATCAGACCAAAAATATAGGAATATTAATTCGCAAAAAACAGCTTTATCTTCCATTGTGCTAGTTTAAATCACTATCCAAATTTTGATAATGTTTCAGTTCTAAATTCAGAAAATAACTATAAACGTCGTTGTATTTTAGAAATGTTACAAATTATTAATACACCAAACACACAGAGAATTAATTTTAAGGCAGACACAGATAATATAGCTCAGATTTACAGACATTTAGTAAATAAGAGATAATTTAATATTTGTTATACTTGTTTTAAAAAATTTTTTATATGTATATGACAACATTTTTTTGAAATATGTTAGTTTGAAAAAAAAAATTTATTACTTTTTAATTGTAATTTTTATTACCGTTAATTTTATCATTGTTCCTGATGATGCTACACAAAGGAGTAGCGAAATATTGAACACATATAAATATAATTATTTAAAGACCTTAAGCTTAAAATAAAATAGTTAACTTAATATTAACAAAAAGGTCAAATAAACTATATAAAATAAAATTTTATTTAACGTTGACTTTAAAGTTGAAATTTAGTTTACAATTTGAAAATGTCTTTCTTTTTTGGATTTTAGCGAAAAAATTGGTAAATGTCAAAGGTACGAGACCAAAGCGCCAGTGTGCGATTGTCTTAGCTTCCTCTAAAATCTGCATCGCGACCCATACCTTCGTATAGGAAGTGAGACTCCAAATTCAGCTATGTAAAATTAATATGATTTAATATTATTTCATTAATATTAATAGGTTATACACGATAATCAAAACGATTACATGTGGCTGATTAAAGCAACCACCAATACAGTACAACAGTACAGCTATTCGAGCCAATCAGCCAGTGTGAGTGATTGCGTGAGTGTTGCTCAGCCACTCAAAGGCTGAGCAACACTCAGATTTTGGGTGTTCCGTTTTCTGCAATTTTTATACCCTTCACCAGAGGTGGAAAGGGTATATATAAATTTGTCATTCCGTGTGAAATTTCTCCAATATTCATTTCCAGCCCCATAAAGTATATATATCCTAGATCCTTATACATTGATAAGTTGATTAAGTGATGTGTTCGGGTTGAAATTAACTTTGCCAGGGACCAGAAGAGATACAGAAAATTTAAGCCCACCAATCTGCCAGGCATATTTTCGAAAATTTAGCTAATTGAATTCAACAACAAAACTACACCCAACTATATTTTTCACTTTGTTTTAAGTTTTTGTAGGGAAATATTGACCCCGCAATGTGATTAAGTCTGTCCTTACTTTTACAAAAATTTTTCTGTAAAATTTTAAAAAAATTTTTCTGTAAAATTTTACAAAAAATTTTCGATAAAATTTTTACAAAAAAAAAATCGATTAAGTTTTTACAAAAAACTTCGATAAAATATTTAGAAAAAATTTTGCGATCAAATTTTTACAAAATCGTTTTGATAAAATTTGTACAAATTAAAAATTTCGATAAAATATTTACAAAAAAAAAATCGATAAAACTGTTCCAAAAAAATTTCAAAAAATATTTACAAAAAATTTCGATCAAATTTGTACAAAAAAATTTTTGATAAAAAATTTTTACAAAAAAAAAAATTGGATAAAATTTTTACAAAAAATTTCGATAAAATAAAATTTTTACTAACAATTTGCGATAAAATTTTAACTAAAACTTTTCGTAAAATTTTTACAAAAAATTTTTCATAAAATTTTTATAAAAACTTTTCAATAAAATTTTTATAAAAAATTTTCCATAAAATTTTTATAAAAAATTTTCTACAAAATTTTTATAAAAAATTTTCCATAAAATTTTTATAAAAAATTTTCCATAAAATTTTTATAAAAAATTTTCCATAAAATTTTTACAAAAAATTTTCCATAAAATTTTTCCAAAAAATTTTCCATAAAATTTTTATAAAAAAGTTTTAATAAAATTTTTATAAAAAATTTTTATAAAATTTTTATAAAAAATTTTTAATAAAATTTTTATAAAAAATTTTCAGTAAAATTTTTATAAAAATTTTTCAAAGTTTTACAAAAAGAAAATTCAATAAAAATTTTACAAAAAAATTTCGATAAAATATTTACAAAATATTTTCTACATATTTTCTAATTTTAACAACAATTTTTGATAACATTTTTACAAAATATGTTTCGATAAAACTTTTACAAAACATTTACGATAAAATTGAAAAAAAAATTCTATTCCTCATATTAAAAAAAAAATAAAGCTTATTTGAAATATATTTAGATTTGAAATATATTTTATTTTTTATAAATATGGAGGTATATCTTTATATTATATTTCTAGTAATGAAGTTGAAAATCATAAAAATAAAAACAGAATGTATGTTACTGTGAAATTGGGAAACATAACAAAGTAAGGGAATATTTAACATTACACTTGACCATTAAAAAGAAAATGGGTCCGATCAATCATTATGACTTAGAGACAGCAACAATTGCCTGGTGGAAGTTGTGGAGTTTTCCTTAATACTTGCTTAAACCCAAATAAAGTTTACATCACTTCGTACTCACGTAGAGAACTATTTCTTGCCAAAATGCCGAACACCAAAAAATTTTGATATGATCTTTGTTTCTGAAAAATAAAAATTGAACAACTTTGTTCTATGCTGAGTCTTTCCATCATACATTTCCTAAGTTTTCAAAGTTAATTTAAAAACAAAAAAATCACGTAAGCACAAAATTTATTCACTAATTAAATCTAAATCTAACGTTACTTATACGCCACCCGGTAGATGTTAGTGTTCGTTTATTATGGGAAACAGGAGAATTTCTATATGAAGTTTTTTCATTAACATCTCTTAATCTCTTTATACCAAGAAAAACCTTCATTATGTGTTCCGTATAGTTATTTTGCTTTCTGTAATGGCAGTTTTAGCACTTGTTACTCATTCACATTGATTTGCTTTGAAAAGTTTTGATAACACACTACTTAAGTAGTTTACCACACTCTTGTTTGGCTTTCAATACGAGCAATATTTGGCATTTGGTTGGGAACATTTTAACAACAAGTCTTAACAGCATCAGCACTTTGGAGTCTTAATGACATTTTTAAACCTTAACATTGTGCAGACAAGCTTGAGTAGAATTGAAAAAGAAAAAATTTAAACACTTATTTGTAGATTTTAAAGAGGAAGACTTAAACATTTTTACATGTGTTTTGTTTGCTTCAGATTTTAAAAAGTAGGGAATTGATTTGGTATTTTTGGGGTAGAGTTTTTGATTTATTTTTCGCATTAAAATTATCACAGTAAAAATTGTTTTTTCATCATGCAAATGCTTTTGTCAGCAATTTGTTCATGATAACCTCCGTTAACGCGACCAACTCTTACAATAACAGCCTCTTCCAGTCATAATCTGAAAGTATCGTCTTCTTTGGTTTTCATCTTTTCATCCTTTCATCTTTAAGCTCTTAAAAGATTATTTAACGAATCGCAAGTTTTTACTAAAAGAAGGTGACTTTTTAAGCTCGCCACAGCCCATTGAAGCCGGAGTTCCCCAAGGTAGTATTTTGGGACCAATTTTATATTTACTGTACACATCAGATATGCCAATTAGCACCCTAGTGCACGCATCAACTTTTGCAGATGACACAGCTTTTTTAAGTATTCATGAAAATGCCCAAGAAGCATCAAAACTTTTACAAGACCACATACTCAATTTGGAAAAATGGCTAAAAAAATGGAGAATAAAAGTGAATGAGCAAAAATGTACTCACATAACTTTCACACTGCGTAGGGACTCATGCCCTCCTGTTCGCATAAATAACCAAATGATACCACAGCTTTCAGACGTTAAATATCTGGGTATACATCTTGACCGTCGTCTTACTTGGAAAAGCCACATTGATTTCAAGTTAACACAAATGAAACTAAAAGCAGTACAACTAAATTGGCTTATTGGCAGAAACTCTACCCTGAGCTTATATTATAAACTTCTACTGTACAAGTCGATCCTCAAACCAATTTGGTGTTATGGGATTCAGTTATGGGGCACTGCCTCAGCTAGCAATGTAGAAAAAATTCAAAGGCGCCAAAATAAGATACTACGTATTATTACATCTGCTCCCTGGTATATAAAAAATTCGAACATCCACAAAGACCTAAACATACCATCAGTTAAAGCAGAAATAGCGAAACATGCAGTCACATATCTAAAGAGGCTTGAATCTCATCCAAACCCTTTGGCGCGTAACATTCTGAATGAACCTGGTTACATTCGACTAAAAAGAAGAGATACTGCTTTTCTGGGCCGTACATTAGAGGGATGACCCGCAAATGATTGCAAAATCCGTGAAACAAACATTATTTTTGTCTAGCACTGGCTGGACTTAAAAATTATACTTTTATTTTAGACTTAAGATATGAGTAATTATTGTTAGTTCAAAAATATTGAAGATACAATAAACAATTTATGGAAAAAAAATCCTTTCATCTTGACCAGTTTGTACTAGAAGTTTCCATGACATGTCGCTAACGCAGTCCATCAGCTTAAGGCACTTCGATTATATCCAAGCATCTTTCTGGTCTTTCTACTGACGTTGTAGTAAAACCCACCAGAGTCTATGGTGGGAATCTAGCCCACAACCTCACACGGTTAAACTAGATTACGAGCCAACTTAGCACACTCACAATTTTTTGACGTGCTTAATTAAATATTGCTGTAGTGATCTTCAGTGTTACAAAGATCCTTCCGCTATCATTCGCTATAGTATGATAAAGCATGTTGATAACTTTTAAGATTTTTCAAAGAAATTACTTGCGCCGGAAAAGATCATCAATAAGTCAGTGTTATGTGCTGAAAAAGATCGGTCTTTGAGTGAAAAGCAAAATCAAAATCGAAGAAAATATTGCAAGGACGAAGTGCCGGGCACAGCGAGTAATAAATAATTGTGATTATTAGTAACAAAAATTAAAAAAAAACTGGCATACCCCAAATGACATTTCATAGTTTGAAACCATATTATATTCATTTAATTACCATATAATGTTTATATTATAATATAACTTAACTGAATCCATATAATTTAACCATAGTCACCCCTATCGCAAATAACTACTCCCACGAAAAAACTCCCAAGATCTCTATTATGAATGATCCCAATGACAAATTTTACGGTAGAAATCATTTACGATAGAAAACATGGGAGTATTTTCATGGGAATAATTATTCGCGATAGGAATGAATATGTTGATCTTAGATTCTGGTTAACTCAACCATTTTTTTTCTTTGCGAGTGTTGATTGTGAATGTTTTGTATAAGATTTATTGCTTTGTTTCTAATTTCCCTGAGTTAATTCTTATTGTTTATAATTTAAATTAAAAACAATTGTCTATGAGACATGTAAATATTTTGTGTTTTATTTAGAAATTAACAAGATGTTCTTCAAGGATCTGATTATGTATTTTTTTTACGCATTAATTTGTTTTATTACAAACAACAAAATAAAAATTAAACAAACAAATTACAAACTTTGGCAATTTTTTTTTCCATAAGGCTTATAAACCCTTTTTATCATTTCAAATAAATTTTTCTTTTCTGAAAAAAAGGTTTTATTATTTCAATCCTTCCCGTTTCTAGTCATTAACAAATCTAGAAATCATTTTCTCACTTCCGGTATTTAAGTTAGAATGCAAACAATTTGGCACTCGTAGATGATGATGATGATTTTGTTTTTGTGAGAGCTTTGTTTTACCTTTTATGCTTCTTTTGCTATAACAAATTGTTTAACTTTATATTTCCTTAAGTTGTTTGTTATGGGTTGAGAATTGAATGTGTAAATTAGAAATAAGTACAGGAAAGTTTTGTTAACGGAAATAATATGCGTAACAATTTATTTTTTGGGTTGGAAAAATATTTTGGAAAAAAAGTTGTGTACATAAAGTATTAGGTAAAAGCTAGGTGTGTAAAAATTATAAGGTACTATAGGATATTAACCCTTGAAAGGCGGATTAAATTAATAAAATATTTTAAAAGCGTTAAAATGTAATTAAAATGCTAAAAGTTTTGGACATCTTTTCTTATAAATTCTAAATAAAATAGGATTTTTTATATATGGCTTTAAGATTTTCTTGATGCGAACTTCATGCTTTGCACAGTGTTTTTTTGACATCACTATAGTAATGATAAATAAGATTGGACATATATGCACGAAATATTGCATTTCCGTATCCCCGCTTATGTTGGCATTACAAATCGGGCCCATGATTTGGGTTCATTTTTAGAAGGTTGTTTAAGTCAAAGTTCTATGTCAATAATTCTACAACAGCCTATGCTCCGAAGGAGTGAACTTAACGCTGTGTTAATGATGTCAGCCACGCTTATAAAAATGGTAATACAAAATTAAGGCAAAAGAGTGTTTATTTAAGGCCGTTTTACACTATAGTAGAAGTTTTAATCCTTTTAAAGAAAATGAAACCCTGACAAGATGAAATGTTATTGTGTTGGCATTTTGTTCAAAAGTATTAATACTTGTATTATAGTCTTTACCAGTATAACCGTACAGGTCATATGTCCGATTTGCGTTTGCCTTCTTTAATGCCTTAGTTTTCTTAATTCAAATTTTACTTATATTTTGGGACAGCCTTTATAAGTATATTTGGTTATAGTTGCTCTATTTCTCTCTCCGATTTTGTAGTAAATTAGAGTTTTTTTGGACTTCTCAGTTTTTACTAGACTCAAGCAAAATAACTACAACAATTAAAAAATTATAACATGAGAAAAAAGTTGAGAAAATGGAGACGATTGCGATTGTTTGACTATATTCTCGACATTTAGAGAGAGACCGGTTTTGCTGATTTCTAAAATTAAAATTTTCGCAACTACATATATCTGACAAATGCACGCTACAGCTCTAACCTATCGTCTTTTTTTAGCTCGATTTATTGTACTGTAAATTGTTTTTCGTATCAGGAAAAACATTATTGACGCCTCAATCCTCTCTCAAATGGAGAAATCAAATGATTAGATACCCATAGCATTCTCACTTAACAAGTGCCTGCCCGTGGTTCTAAGCCTCATGCTAGTCACTGCTGGATATTCACACAAAATGTGCGTTACCTTCTCAGCCTCCTCCAGACACAGTCTGTAATCACCATATTTCTTAATTATGATCTTGGCCAGATGATACTTGAAGCTTCCATGATCTGTTATATTATATATTATATCTAGCGTTCATGCTGAGGGGCTTTTTGAACCTCTTTCGAGATTTTCTACATGTGGTAGCCTCTCTCCACATGTTTAAAGACAACACAAACACCCAGAGTCTTTGGCTGGAATCGAACCCGAAACCTCTAGACTGATAGACTAGCACGCTACCAATCTTACTATGTGCCCTTTAACCCGCTTCAACCCAGGCATATCTGTTTAGTTTTAGAACATATTCCATAACTAGTTTTGAGTAAGCGTGTCGAACTGCCAGCAGGTAATCCAACTCCTGCAGCAACTCTGAGTGATAGTGACCAGTTTACATGGCGCTGCCATAGGAGGTTTTTGTGGAACAAGATTAACGTGAGTACCTGCCTACTCGGCCTAACCTCACGGTGGTCTTACCACCGAGTGAAACTTAGGCGTAGACTAGCGCCCCCATTGTGTAGTATAACAACACTTTACGATTTCCACCAATCGCTTTTTGTGTTTGATACAGTCACAATGAGTAGCAATTTATATAATATGGCAAGCCTTTCCAAGGCAAGCCTAGATTTACATTATAACCTCTTGCTTAGGGGTTTGGAGACTATCCAAACTCCGTCTGTTGAGAGTGCAACAGCACACTTGATCGACCTTGCACCTTACCTACATAAATCGATCTTAAACCACAACCACCACGTGTACCCCCGAAGGGGACCTCACCAATAACCGGTCACAGAGAGGATAGGCTCTCTGTGGGGCCACCGATTCCCGTGGTACCAGTCCTTTGGGCACTGGTCGGGGCTCGAAGAGGACCCGTATGTTTTAACACACAGACCTTTTCTTCCAGATTTGGGCTCTAGGAACCCTAGCGTCTGGTGTCCCTATTTTCCCCGAGTGAACCGCGTCAAAGCATTTTCCATTCCTGCAGTGACAATTGGAACCCCCGGGGGTGCCATAGAAGGTTGTCAATTAATACTATAAGGATTATCTGTGACCGGTTTTAGATATATTATTAAAGAGCTTGATCAGTGCCCGTTGATAAAATATTAGCCAATGTTATTGCTTTAAGTAATCAACTAGAATTAGTCCTACAACAAATTCAAACTTAAAAATATATAAATTCCATTTATTTTATAAAATCTGATTATTTTTTTTAAGATTGATAATTTTCCGAAAAATATAAAATTGGCAAAAAACAAACATGAAGCAAAGTTTAAGTTTTCTTTTTATTGTTTGGTCAAGGTGAATCCATAAGAGTTGGTTGCAGAGGGGAAAATGATCATCATATGTTTGAAATCTAAATGTCAAACTCCAAAATTTGACACAATCGCCTATTAATAACTCAACTTGTGTTTTGTTTAATTTTTTTTGCTTTAAATATAAAAATAAGTAGTATATGCTGCTTGCGCTCCTTAACGGGTTAAGAATGCCAAACAATTTAAATAAAATTTATTTTATTTGTACCGGAAAATGTTTGACAAAATGTAAAAACATTTTAAACTTTTGTAATGACCTTTCATTTTCTATGTAGCAGTGCTATAATGCTACTGAGCACAGCTGTTGTTTTTGTGAAATTCTCCAAGTGATTCAATCTCTGTATTTTTCCTCACTTTTTCCTGGCAGCACCTAAAACTTTATAACACAAAAAACGAATTTTCTCCTAATTATGTTTGACCACAACAGGATGATGTAACATACTCGTACATTGTGTGACACATCATTGAGAGAATGCAAATTGTTTTATTGAAATGAAACCAATAGTACTATCTACACCATTTAATTTTTGGACCATTTTAAAAGTGGTTTCAATGGTTTTTCGTTATATTTTCAATAAATATTTTTTGAGCGAATAATGTCTTAAAATGCAGAGTAAAACAATCCTTTAAATCGACAACTATTTGTAAAATGTATGGCAGGATTTTATTTCGACTTGACGTGCTTATAATTGTTAAGACCGTTTTACACTATAATACAAATTTTAAGATTTAAATTTTATTTTATACAAAGAAAATGAGAATGAGAAAAAAATAAAATCAAAAACGGCTGTTCAGAAATTAAATACATAAATAAATAAAATTAAAATTTTTCAATATTTTAAGAGAGTTCTTAGAACCAATTCTTTAAGCAAAACGATTTTTGGAATTAATAATGGAGAAACATTTTTTGTTTGGTAGTGCCAAGTGATTAAACAGCAAAGAAACGAAAGGAGACGAAACTTTGAGCAGCGTTGGCTGAGAAATTTTAATTAGGTGTAATAGGTGCCAGCTCTTGAGAAGGCTTGGGATTAAGTAAAAGGAAAAACAAAGAACAAAAAAATAAAACGAAAATGCAATAGTTTCTAAACATGTAAGTAAAGTAATTTTTGATTATTAACTTAATGGGACCAAAGATAAAAACAATAAACATGTAAACAACTATTCGAGTTTAAAACTCAGCATTTTTGGTGGAAGGGCTTTCGAACTGGGTTAGTAATTTTATAATTTATATATGTAAATCAGTTACACACGTAACACATCTTATGGTTCACGATTTAATTTTTAATTATTTTTAATACTAGAGCATAGCACAAAATACCCCGTGTAAATATCAAGTGTCTGCCTATAACGTTAAGAAGCCAGGAGAAATTCCCCAAATTCTTGCAACTACGGAACACCCTATTATTTTTAATAATTTTATTTTCATTACTTGTTGTTACATTAAATATTGTAAAATATAACCTGCATAAATTTTAAGTGTCAATTGCGTGACACTATCGAAACACCCTTTAGTTTTTGGTTTTATTTTTTGTACTTAGTTAACCCATAATAAGTACAAAATCAAGCGTAAAAAGGCATCACCAAAAATAAAGAAAAGCTTGATATAAAATTTTGCACCATCACTTTTAATGCTAGAACAATAATAAACGTTTAAGTCACCCAAAGAATGTCGTCACACCAGAAATAGTCGATAAAAATCCATAGAATGATATTGAAGACCGGAAAACTGAGGCTGTAACCATCTCAACTGGGTGGGTACATAATATTTTGTATGAATAGTTGAGTTGAATATGAAAAAGCTATTCGCGCAATACAATACGCCAGAGAACAAAATGTCGCTTTTTTAAGATGAACGTGTACCAAAGAAGGCACAGGTGGGCTATCACCCAACTAGGAAATCGGTAAAGCTTTCTGAAATGCAGAAGGTGTCATTTACATTTAAAAAGGTTGAAACCGCCAGAGTTTACGAATAGATTCAATATTGATTAGAGACAAAAGCAACCTCATCTAGTGAACAAAAAAGATAATGTATGCGTGCCCACATGAGAAGTCACTATGGCAAACATCGATAAATTAAACTGCAAACTACCCCACTCTCAAGATTAAGACCTTTGCGGCTAAAGAATGCTGGAGATGGATGTATCGATTACGAAAATGCATTACATTTTGCTAGTATCCGATTTTTCATTTTTATCGCAACGCACTTCAGCCTGAAAAATTATTAATTCATTTAGAACAAAATAGTTCAAATAAAATAAAAATTATGCTTTAAACACATAGACAACATCAGGCTACCAACTACAAAACTGTCAATACTAAAATATACATATTTAAAGGAAGACGATTATTTTGAGACAAAATCAAAGCTACAAGGCTGCACGAACACCGTTGTGGTTTTAGCCTACTTAGGATTACTTCTATTTTTGTAAGCGACAATGAGCAGAAAAATAATGTATTTAATTCAACAGAAGGGAATGTCACAAAATTAAAAAATTTTAAATCTACTTACAATTCAGAAGTTTTGAGCAAAAAAATTTGTTTAAAGTTATTTAATTTTTATAACAATGTATTAATGTAGCTGTCGTCTTCAATACCATTAAGTAGCTGACTACACGGCGATGATTGTAGCCAAAAATTACCTTAAAAAGGTTTTTAGAAAACATATTTATTTGTTTTGATATAATAAAAGTATTTTTTGAAAAAGTTATTTTATTTCTATAGAAGTCAAATATTTATTTCTACTACAATGTCAAAGTTATGATGTAGATATCATCTTGAATATATTTAAGTAGCTGCCTACACGGCGACGATTGTCACCAATGGCATTTGTAGTCGTGTAGCCGCTGTAGTCTATGTGTCTAAGGCTTTAGATTACGATTGTTTTAAAATTAGAAAAAATATTGAAAAAAATTTTTTTTCTTGTAATTAAAAACTTCTAATCGTTATTTATCCACGTCAAATGAAAAAGAAAAAATAGTATATTCGTACCACTGTAATGGGAGGGCGCTTTTCGGTTTTGAAATGGTGCCAAAAAATGTACAATTAGGACAACCTTATCATTCCCTTTGTATACCACAACTTCTACTACTAAATTTTATTACTTGTTTAATGTTTTTATTAATTTAACATAAATCGTAGTTTGTTGTTGCTTCTGTAAACATATTGTGACGTGAGTTGCCAGTTTGAATTATTCACAAAAAAGAGCAAAAAAAGATTAAATTAATGTTTTTTCTAACATTTTGATTTCATTTAACATGTTGGTTGTCAGGTTGGTGTTTTAGTTGTTAACAAATTTCCGGCTACTGACAGTGTATGTTGATGTGCGTTCGTGTATGCATGTTATACATACGTACATACATATACAGTCATGTGGTTTTCTATTTTATTCATATATACACTCTCATCATTCTAAACTTTGTTTTTAAACTTTTTTTAACTTGTTTTCACAGAGAACAACACTAAATTCTATTTTTTCTATTTTTGGTTTTTGTTCGTCTAACAATCTTTTTTATGTTTGTCCGTTGTTGTATTGTTGATATTTTGTTAAAAGAAAGAAATTTAGAACTAAACTCTAATTAGATTTTTAAAACTAAATTATATTCTTTTTTAGTCTTTAACTTTTCCGCAATTACTTTTAGTTTGTGAGGCTGCAATGACCATTAGGTGAGAAAGTTTGTGAAACGTGTGTCTTTTTAAACTTCAAAGTGAATGAATGATTGACTTACTAACTATGTGTCAGCTGATTATTATATACTAGGTAAGACATAGTTTCAAAATAGGTTTTATTTGAAATAATAATATTTAAGATTAAAATATTAAAAAATGATATGTACGTTTCACAGTACACAGTGATGCAGCATTAATATAATTTTTTTTTATTAAACGGCTAGTCGAATTGGCTGAAAACTTAACATTGGCATAGCAGAGGAGTATTTGAGTTTAAGTTTTAAGGCTATTCACTTACCAGGGGCAGCGCTATGTGACTTACTTCAGCATTTTTTAGAGTTTAGCACTTCTTAATTTCAGGTTCGATTTTGAAAAACTACATGAAGTCCTTAAGCTCCAGTTAAGGCCTATGACATAATAATAGGTCAACTTAAAAGATATCCAGCTTCCACAAGGCTAATTTTCTTGCACGAATGTTGTCTTTAAAAATTTTTCCATGTTTTTGTTATAATATCGAGTGGTTAAATTTTAAAGGCCGATATTGAATGTGTACCACACCTAAACGTCAAGTTTTTTTCTGCATTTAATTTCCCAAATATTGCGATTCTGCCATAATGTGCAGTATAATTTCGCATCCATACTTTTTAATAACTCATTCAGAAAAAGCTTTTTTGCTGCTTTCAAAGTTCGTAGTTTCTTTTGTATTTGTTTGATTATAATTTAGAAAATATATAAAGTTATTTTTATAATATTTGTTTGTTTTTTTTATATTTTATTTCTTTTTAATTTTTAAAATTGGTACACATATCCAAATGAGTAAATGAGCAACTTTTTTGTTTTTTGCAAAAAATATGGTGGAGGTAAAATAACTTGCATATAATTTATGGCTTGATTTGCATACGTTTCCCGCATTTTTCATTACTTCGGTTAGTAATCAAATTTTAATTAAAGTTATCAGCGGTTGCTTACCAACATAAAATAACTAATACTTCAGGTTGCCAAAGGAATGAAATGGGCCCTCTACAAGGCCTTTGCTCTTTTGATTTCTAAACTACAGCTTTCATATTGGCTCAAAAGGAAGCCTAGGAAGTATCATTAGGGAAATTTAGTAATGTATTATATATATTTAAAAAATTTAATTGTAAAACTACAAAAATTATCTGCAAAATAAAAACTTTTTATCTCACTGTGTACTTTTTGAAACTATCCTTTTATCCTTTTATTTGAGATTTTAGTGTTCTATATAACTATAAACTAACTATAAAATATACCTTATTTATTAAAAATATAAAAATATACCTTATTTATTTATATAAACATACTGTATAATAAAACACATAGTTATTTATTACATTATTTCTTAAACATTCGAAATGTTTCTCATTAAATTAATAAATTATTATTTTTTAAAAGAAACCAGTAAACTTAGATTTTAATTATTTTAAAAACATACGAGCAAACTTATCATAATTTGCTTACTAATAATATATTATTGATATAAATACAATATAATTATGGAAAACTAATAAAACTCTTGTTGTGGTTCGAAAATTGTATACTTCAAACCAACCATATTGCATTTTTTGGGTGTAGTAACCATTTAATGATCAAATGGTAACAAAAACCTGTATAGTTTTGTTTTTTGATCAATAATTTATTTTAATTGTTTGATTATGAGATTCGTTATCTCTTTGCGCTGTTATGGTCAGTTATTTGTTTACAAATGTGAATAAAAAATCATATCATTTTTCTATTTTTTCCAAACCTTTCTTTTGTTTTTTACAAACTTCATCAGGGGTGTTTTTTTTTATTTGAAATCTAGCAATAAATAAATAATTACATGTTTTATAATTGCTGAAGAGGAATATTATCACAGATTACTTACGATTATTATGTCAACGTTGCAAGAACCCTTATCTAATTTACTTATTAATTAAAAAACTGGACATTCAGGACACAGAATTAAGTAATAAATAAATAAAATAATTAAAAATCTTGTACAACACAAACACAGAATCACAAGTCAATCTTAAAGCTAATATCACAGAACTTCAACTAATTATAATAGGTACATTAGAGCGGTGGCGTATTGTAATTTTGTTTTATCTTTGTCCTTTTTAATATTCATGGTGGTGTTTATTTTTTGTGGAATTCTCAGGCTTTCGAGAGTGTATCGTTTGTTCTCTTTTGTTTCTCTGTCTAATATCTTAATGTTGTCAAAGTTGACTATGTGATTGTGTTCTAATGCATGTGATAATGCTGTTGACTCTTTTCCTTTTAAGCGTGTCTCCAACATTCTCTTTGTTGTCCCAATATAAACCAAATTGCACCTTTCCCTCTCGTTTCCATCGCATTTAATTTCGTAAATAACGTTGTCTGTTTTTAGTATGTCATGTTTTGTTTTGTTGTTTGTATAATAATAAATGTCTCAGTGGTTTGTTTGATTTGTATGCTATCGTTGTTGTTGTTCCTCTGATCATATTGCTAAATGTTTTGGCTCCAGTTAGTTTTGGTATGAAAGGTCAACTGTAGAAAGTTCTCGTGTTTTCTGATGGTTCTTTATTGTAGTTTCTGTCTCTTAATTTTTTGTTTGTTTGTTTGGATTTGTTTATCAGGTTGTTTATTATGTTTGTTGGATAGTTGTTCATTATGAGTATTCTTCTTATTTTTTCAAGGTTCTTTTTCTCGTATATTCTCTCACTTATTTTTAAAACCTTTTTTATTAGATTTGTCGCAGTATTGAGCTTTATATTCATTGGTTGTGTAGAATGATCATTGTAATGAATAAAACAACTAAAAAGTGTTCTTTTTAACTATATATTATCACAGAGAACATAGTATTGTTCTTGTGACCATACCATAATCATATTTTTTTTCTGCGTGTGCGGAGTTGTTTTTAGTTTGAATTTTTAAGCATTTAAATTCATAATCTCAATTAAGGTAATTGTTTTTATATTTTGGAATAAGGTTATCATATTCGAAAGTATTATTCTACTCAGAATCCTCTTCAAAACAATTGGAGTTTTAACAATAAGTGCTATTCCTATTTATTTTAAGAATATTATATTGAAAAATCTATACATATAATAAAATAGTGTCATTTTCGTCTGTGTATCTAACTGTATGTCTGCTTTTCTTTTACGTTCGCATCACGTAAAAACTACTGGATGGATTTTAATAAAATTTAGTAAGGTACATAAGTATCCTGATCCCAATATAGGATACTTTTACTTTTACTTTTTTTCTGCAAAAATATCTTATTTCCAAGAGAAAGTGGAGAAAAAGCAGTAAAAGTAAGCAGTTGAACTAACCGGATTTGAATACTTTATTTTTTATAAAGTAAAAATATACATGAACGTCGGTAAAGTAAAATAATTAAAAATTGGCTATGCTAGCTTCAAACTAATTCGCCTAAATAAAACCCGAAGTGCTTGCGAAGCTTTACTAACCATCTGTCTACTACTAACCCTTTCTAAATGCAGTAACACAGTTAATTGCCTGAGTATTACTTCTCTTAAAAAAAAAAAAAAAAAAATAAAAACGTAAGCGTTTTTGGTGTGGATTGCTTTCAAAGCAAAATCGAACAAAATATTGCAAGGAAGCTGACGAAGTGGCGGACACAGCTAGTTCAAAATAAAAAGCCGATTTTGAACTAATTCGAAATTCGTCCCTTCATAAAACCCTGTTTAAAAAACGGCAAAAATAGAAAAACCTGGTTTAATAAATAATCCGAAATCCGATTTGATGATACTATACCTAATCAAACATTTCCGGCTGCTCCTCCGAACATTCACTCGTTATACATAATGCCATCTGTATTTCGTTTGTTTAAGAGACTATTTAATTTTGTTATAAATAAGGACCAGAAAACTCTCAAAAGCATTATAGAATTATTATTTAAATTTCCATAAAACAAAGTAAATTAATTTTTAACAAGGCTTCAACTGTTATAGCCTTTTATATGTTAACTCTACTCATATCTTTCTACACTCTATTTTCATATATTCAGCCCTTGCACGTTTGCATGTACATATTTCGAATGTAATTTTTACATTTAGATATTTCCAACGCGATAATAATTGTTTAAAAGCTTCATAGGTATGTACGTATCAGCTTAAGCAATACAATACAACCACCAAATATGCTTTATGTGCGCACATTGTAATCCAATTACAAAATCTTTTCTATTTTACAGATTTTGTATTTCCTGTTTTTATTTATTTTGGAATATTCTTCTATTGTAAAAAAGAATTATAAATTTCGTACAATTTTACACATAAATGCTCCGCTTTTGTTTTATGATTGGATTTTATTTTTTCCATTTAAATTATCTGTTTACTGTAGGGGAGAGAGAAGGAGGCAATACGTCGTTCGTTATTTGCTGCATAATGTTTTGTTTAATTTCAAGCGTTTATATTTTTATTGGAGTTGAAATGAATAATACTTTTTTTGTTTTGTTTTCAAGAACAATAGCGTAAAGTTAAACAAGACTGAAATGTTGTTAATTTGGTTGGTATTTTTTTTGTTTCAAGAACATCAACCAACCACCTTCAAGCAGCAGTTTTAAAGAAAATAAAGTTTGTAGGATTAAGCAAAAATAATATTAGAAAAGTTTTATTTTATTGTAATTGCCGGTTTACAAGCGATTTTATTATTTTTCTTTATTTTTACTGTTTATGTTTATATGTAGTTTTTTGTGATTTAATTCTCTTTTTTGTTTTTGTTAAAAAAGTATAAAGGAAATTTCCTTTTAAATTCGGATCTGTTGGTAATGAAATGGCATAAATTTATCAAAAAATATTTTACCAAATATATTCAAACCCAGTAAAGCTTTTACCTACCAATTATATATTTTTTGGTACTATTTGGTATTCTGAAGTATCGTGTGACTTTAATTGACAAACAAACAAACATTTTTTTTTATTATAAAGACAACACTACCTTTAAGGCTGTTTGCTTGTCTGCAGAAAAAATATAGACTTTTTGGCGGGAATCGAAGCGCACTACCAATGAGTCTATCAAAATTCTTTCACACATAAGTGCATACATACATACATACATACATACATACATACATACATTCATACATACATACATACATACATACATACATACATACATACATACATACATAATCGCAAGCAAATAAAAGACATGGTTGAGGTAACCATAATCTAAGAGCAACATATTACGGTTAAATTATTTGGTTGAAGTCAAACCATATTATTATTAATCATTGTAATATTATGGTTAAATTAAACGATTATAGTATAGTTCAAGCTACTGAACTTAATTTAAAGTGTCTGCCTAATATAGTTCAATAGTTACATGATAATAATTTGTTGCTCTCGAATAGAAAATTATTATCTAAGAGGGTTACTTGTAGAAAATTTTATGACTCTACCGGTTACATTTACAAGTTCAGCGATGACAAATGTTGAACCGTGTTCAACAGTTTTTGTTATTAAATATTTTATTCTTATTTTCACTCATATATTCATATATTTCTATAATTTTAACATTATGGCTTTGCCATCTCTGAATTGTTATTTTTATTTTTTGTACAAGAAGTCTACATAATGTACTATTATTGTTTTTTTTTTAACGAAAGATGTTCATAAATACCTTACGGGATTTATGTCTTAATAGGTTTAAGTTAGTTATAGTTCGTCACTAAATAAAGCAAGAAGCTTGAAAAAACTTAGTTCTAAGTTCAAGAGGAACTTAGTGTTTTATTTTCATAAGGAAAATATTTTAGGAGGAAGAGGAGTTACCTCAACTCTACATATGGTCCTTCGACATTCCTAGATTAGGCTAGGATTTGATTGAACTGGCGGAGAGTCATCACTTCATTCGAAAGTCCTGATCCCCCGAGAAATACCAAAGTTGTATCATCTTAAGGCCCACCGTGCTTAAAAAGACGACTTCATTTAAGGCTCCACATGACCACCTAGTCAAAGCCAAGAAATATATATTCAACAAGAGAATATATCCTGTCCACAGGCTCAAAATAAAATTCCTAAAGGAAGGAAAATGATGGGTATGTACAGTGTATAATTTATATTTTGTGCGAATACTTTTATGTTTGCTATGTGAAAAAAAAAAAAGGGTGCAGCGTTAAATTGCAGCAATCCAGAAGCAAATATCATAATTACACCAACACAAGAAACATTTAAAACATAACCTAAAAATAATAAAAAGGCCATCTCAATTTTTCAAAATACCATCACTGCTTCTAAGTGCCATCACAATTATAAAACACGACGAAGAAATTCCCGCTAGATTTTGGTCATGCATATTAATAAAAGAATATAATTGCATACTCTTCACACTTGCAATACAAATGGTCCGTTTCCCACTCGTTCCACTTAAATCATAAACGATTGAACTACAAGAAGACGAGCGGCATTTATAAAAGTGGTGTGTGAATTAAAATATTAAAAAACTTCTAAAGAAAGAAAAAATAAATTACAATTATAAAACTTGAGCAAAAAAATAGAGACAATAAGAATTAAAGTTATTTTATTATTGAAAGTAATAATAACAAAAGTTCCACTAGATCATTTTAATATAAAAATAGAAGTGTTATTAAATACTCATACCTACATTGTATGTATGTACATATGTATGTATAAAGTGTGCAAGAGAATTGGGAAACAAACAAGTAATTTAATATAACTTTGTAAAACAACAAGCTAGGGTTCCCGATATAAGAAAAAAACCGGAAAAAAGGTGAGTGGGAATTCAATATTTTAAATACAAAAATTCTTGGTTGAATGCATAATAAAGAAATAATTTATGAAAACTACAGTGGTGTGCATTCAAATACATCTACCTAATAAACAATTAATTTAATCTTTAAAAATAAATTAATTAATGGAAATATTTTTTAATAAAAATATTGGAGCTTAATTTGCCAGTTTGAAAGGGTAATTAAAAAAAATTCTGAGGGAAAACAAGTGTCATACACACTATAATTTGAAAATTATTAAAGACAATTTAATCGTCCCTTCGTAAATATTAATAATGGCAACTAGAAGAAGATGCAAATTCGACATCAACCAGATGGAAGCATTCTGCAAGAATTTCGAGGCAACACCACCTGAAGATCGTTCAGTACCTTATCTAGAAGTAGCTCAAATTGAATTAGATAGAAGGTGGGTTAAATTGAATGAATCATATGAAACTCATATAATAGAAGATGACAAAGAAGAACAGGCAGACTACAAGGATGAAGTGTCGCTGGGTTATGAAAAAGCTTGTAAGAATGCGCATAAAATTAAAGCTCAAATTATTGGCTTAATTTCAACAGCAACGTCAGGGTATCAAAATGAAATATCTACAAACAATCAGACACCTATGTCAATAAAGTTACCACCATGTGACGTAGAGGTTTTCGAAGGAGGGTATGCAAAGTGGCCAGCGTTTAGGGATATGTTCCAAGCAGTAGTCGGAAAGCACCCACATTTGGCTCCAGCTCAAAAACTGTATCACTTACGCAGCAAAACGAGAGGGGAGGCCAACCAAATCGTAAAGCGGTTTGATTTGGTTGATGAAAATTTTAGTTTGGCCTGGGAGGCGTTAAAAAATCGATTCGAGAATCCACGCATCCTAGCTCATCAGCAAATGAAGCAAATGTTTGGAATCCAAGCCATCCAAAACGAAAGCGCAAAATCAATCAGAAATGTTCAAAGTGTACTTAGCGAAAGTTTAGCTATTTTTGATTCACTTCAGCTTACAAAATCCTGGGATGCTATATTGATATATTTATGTATCTCCAAGCTGCCTGAGGAAACTATGCGAGCATGGGAGAATTCATTATCTGACCACAAAAATTGGCCCACATGGCAAGACATGTCTAATTATCTGTCGAAAAGGATAGAAATGCTGGAAACTGTTTCGGATATGAGAAAACCGTATTATAAAGAAAATCATGCAACAAAAAGCCAGTCATTCCACTCTCACTTAGAGCCAAACAGCGTTAGGTTGAAATGCAAAATGTGTAAACAAAACCATCCTTTACGATTTTGTAAACAATTTAAGGCATTGTCGATAAGCGATAGGATCAAGTTCGTCTTTTCCAAAAAGTCTTGTGTCAACTGTCTATCCCCTAATCATTTTAAGTCTAAGTGCCAAAGTACGAGTCTCTGCACCTTATGCAATCAGAAACATCACACTATGCTACATCTAGAGAAAGACGAAAAGATAAATAAGGATATAAGAGATCGTAAATCATCCAAACAACTTCCACCCCATGAAGAAAAACCAACGTCATCAAGTGTTGTTAACACCCAGGTTTCTCGTCCCATTACCCCTAGTACCATTCCAGGAGACTTTGTCCAGACTTATTTCTCTCGAAATGAAGGAACAACTCTTTTACCCACAGCGTTGGTCGACATCGAGCATTTAGGAGAAAAATTTGTTATTCGGGTTCTGTTAGATGCAGGTTCAGAAAAAACTTTCGTTTCTACTCGAATTCAACAAAGGCTTTCTATACCAATAGAATACCATAACTCGCAAATATCTGGGCTCGGTGGGACGGTAGTAGGAAAATCAAAAGGGAGGTGTTCATTAATTCTAAAATCTAGGGTGTCTGATTTTACTATCGGCATAAGAGCAATTGTCGTTCCAAAGCTAACGCACTTTTTGCCCTCAAGACATATTAAAGTAAATAGTCTTAAGGAATTTGAAAACGTAAAAATGGCAGATCCGTACTTTTTTAAGCCAGCAACCATCGATATGATAATTGGCAGTGATTATTTACCGCTTATTAATTTAGAAGGTATCAAACCAAACATCGCCAATGGGCTTGAAGCAAGAGAATCTCATTTCGGATGGTACCTTTCGGGTCCCGTACCCAATAGTGAAATTAATTCATTTTCAACAGTGGTACAAAGCTCAGATGATATGGCTCTTCGAGAACAATTAAAGAAATTCTGGGAGCTGGAAGAGGTAGATGAAATATATTCCAAATCAAAGAACAATAATTATTGTGAGAAGTTCTACCAGCAGACTACCACACGACGATCGGACGGTAGGTACGTTGTTCGTCTTCCTTTTAAAGAAGAATTTCCACAGGAAATATTTTTGGGACCGTCGCGAAATATGGCATTAGCCCAATATTATCGTATGGAGAAAACTCTTGAAAAGACCCCAGACTTAAAAACAGAATACACAAAAGTGATTCAAGAATACAGAGAGTTAGATCATATGGAACCAGCAGTTCACTTCGAGGCTGAAACTAATAAGCAATCTTCATTTTATCTTCCACACCATGCGGTCATTCGACCTGAAAGTAAGACCACTAAATTAAGAGTGGTATTTAATGCTTCAAAGAAAACCAAAAGTGGATATTCTTTAAATGATGTATTGTACCAGGGTCCGACACTTCAAACAGATTTGGTATCAATCGTGTTAGGTTGGCGATTCTACAAGTACGTGTTCACAGGCGATATTCAGAAGATGTATCGGCAGATTTTAGTGCACAAAGAAGATCAGCCTTATCAGCAAATACTATTTCGGGAACACGCGCAAGGTCCAGTAAAATCATTTCAACTGAAAACAGTGACTTTTGGGATTAATTGTGCCCCATTTTTGGCCATCCGAACTCTACAAGAGTTAAGTCGAGACTGTCATGACTTATACCCTCAAGCATCCGACATTTTAAAGAATGAAATATACGTCGACGACATTTTATCTGGCGGACATACGTTAAATGAAGCTAAAACCAAGCAGCAGCAGCTTATCAAGGCTTTAAGTTCCGCAGGATTTCCTATGAAAAAGATCACTGCAAACGATTGCGAACTACTTCAGTACTTGCCCCGGGAGGATCTTCTGGACGAAGATTTTTTGAGATTTGATTGGTCAAGCGTGGTAAAAACCCTAGGTATCCGCTGGAACGCTAAAGCAGATTATTTCTACTATTTCTCAGATCCGATAGAAATTTCAGCTTCCACTACGAAGAGAAAAATTTTGTCAGGCATTGCAAAACTGTTTGACCCACTGGGATGGGTCGGCCCAATTTTAATAAATGCCAAACTTTTGATGCAAGAATTATGGAAAGAAAACTCGGGGTGGGATGAGGAGGTTTCACCACAAATCTTAATAAAATGGAATTTATTTGTCAAAAATTTGTCCGACTTATCAAAGCTTAAAATTCAAAGGTGGATTAATTTTGCTCCGCATTACCGTATACAAATCCACGGGTTCTGTGACGCTTCTGAAAAGGCTTATTGTGCTATGATGTTTATGAGAACTGAGAGTCCAGAAGGCAATATTAATAGTAATTTGCTAGTGGCCAAAACGAGAGTGGCTCCACTAAAAAGAACTACCATACCAAAACTCGAATTGTGTGGCGCACTATTGCTAACAAAATTGACGCAAAGTCTGGTTAATTATGTCAAGCTCTCATATGAATTATTCTTGTGGACAGACTCTGCAATTGTGCTCGGATGGTTGCAAAGGGATCCGTTAACATTGAACACGTTTGTGGGAAACCGAGTTTCACAAATTCTAAGCGTCTCTTGCACAAATCAATGGAAACATGTAAAGTCTGAAGAGAACCCCGCAGACTTAGGCAGCCGTGGATGCTATCCTCACGATCTGATGCAGAGCACCCTCTGGTGGAATGGGCCCACTTGGCTTAAACAACCTAGGGATGCCTGGCCAACACCCCGCACTTTTGATCCAACGGATTTAGAAACAAAGAAAATTAAAAGCGTCTTCAAAGAGAGTCACAGCTCCAATTTTCATTTAAAGGTACAGAAAATAAACTCAAACCCAAGGACATCACATTTAGAGAATAATCAACTGAGTGATGTTTTAGAAGAATTTTCTTCATTGGATCGAGCTTTCAGAATCCTAAGCTATAGGCTTAGATTTATTCATCGTATCAGGAAGAAACCTACTTCCACTGAAAAATTTATAACAACCGATGAAATCGCATCAACAAAAACCCGACTTATCGTACTCTCTCAACAAATCTATTTTCCAAGCGAGTATCAACGTCTAAAAGAAAATAGACCTTTATCTTCAAAGAGTAGACTTTTATCTTTGAGTCCATTTCTCGACAAAAATGACCATTTAAGAGTTGGAGGACGTCTTAATAATTCCGGACTTAGGTATGAAGAACAGCACCCAATAATTATATCCGAAAAGTCTCATTTTGCTAGACTGCTTGTTGATTTCACACATCGCATTTTGCTACATGCAGAACATCATATTATGCTAAGAGCTATTAGGCAAGGGTTCTACATCCCTAGACTAAAAAATCTTGTACGAAAATGTATCCGAAATTGTAAGAAGTGCACAATGTATAAACAGAGATTTCAGCATCAAATTATGGCTGCACTTCCCCCGGAAAGAGTAAATTTTTCGTTACCCTTTACATACACGGGAGTCGACTTTGCCGGCCCTTTTAAAATTAAATCATCAAACTTAAGAAATTCAAAAATTTTCAAGGGCTATGCTGCAGTTTTCGTATGCTTCTCCACACGAGCGGTCCATTTGGAAACTTGTTCTGACCTTTCCTCCGAAGCCTTCCTTGCCTGTTTCAGCCGATTTACAGGACGCAGAGGTCTTCCAAAAGCCTTATTTTCAGATAACGGAAGAAATTTCATCGGGGCTAATTATGCACTGCTTAAAGCCCATCACCAGTTTCTTAAAACTGCAGAAGAGGCTTTGGTTAATAAATACAGCTCCTTAGGATTTACCTGGTCATTTATACCACCTTATGCCCCTCATATGGGCGGTCTCTGGGAGGCTGCCGTTAAAAGCATGAAAACTCATCTAAGAAAGATTACCAACTCTCTATGTTTTACATTTGAAGAATTTACGACGTTGCTGGTAAGAATTGAAGCCGTCCTGAATTCGAGACCATTGTCACCCATCACGGAAAACCCAAACGAGGTTTTGCCATTAACCCCTGGTCACTTGTTGCGTGGCGCTCCTATAATCGCTCCACCTGAAGCCCCATCAGAACCACCGCTACAAAGCTTAACACACTTAAAACGCTGGGACCAACTGAAAGCCCTACAACATATATTCGCAAAACGATGGAAAAACGAATATATTACTGAAATGCAACGTCGCTATAAATGGAAAAAGGAAAGAAATAATCTAAAACCAAATGATATTGTAATCATCAAGGACGAGTTGTTACCACCCACCGAATGGCGCCTAGGACGCGTCAATAACGTAGTCTATGGCAAAGATGGTAAGGTAAGAGTTGCAGACATTTCAACACAAAATGGAATTATTCGAAGAGCCATTGTAAAGCTCTGCGTACTTCCTACTACTTCAAACCACTAATTTTCAAAGGAACACCACCACAAAAAAAAAAAAAAAAATTATTTGTTTATTAACGCAAACTCAACAAGTACCATAGCAAGTAGTCGCCCAATTTATTCTTTAACACTGTATATATTTCGTTGTTTTCTTTCTTATGTTTCTTAGATGGAAGAAAAGCGCCCGCGATGTCACCTGTGTCACAAAAACCATCCACTGAAGTATTGCAAAGTGTTCATGTCATTGAGTGTTGAGCTTCGCCGCATCTCCATTGCGAACGAAGGATATTGCCTTAATTGTTTAGCTCATTCGCACAACCGACAATGGTGCACCTCTAGAGCCCGTTGTAGTATCAAAGTGGAAGGCAATAAACTATGCAACGCCAAGCATCACACCATGCTTCACCGCGGGGTAAGTGACCCCTGGTCATCCAGTTTAGACGACCTGTGCCACGACCACCCGTACCCCACAATTGAAACGGAAGAGTCGATCTCCTCTGAAGAGCAAGACAACAACAACAATTCTATCAACCCGATAAAGGCCATTGTACCTCCCCACGAGGAAAGTGTTCATACAGCCCCTTCAATTCCTAGCGGCCCGGTTTTGATCGCACCCATCATTCGGGTTAATATCAACTACAAAGGAAACAAAATGTACACTACATTTTTGCTGGACCCAACTATAGATGAATCGTGCTTCCTTCGTAGTGTGGCTCGGATTCTCCCGGAGTGCAAACCCAAGGAAGATTTGGGAAGATTTTGTTTGGAACCCGCTTTCCCGCATCATGAGCGCGATAAAATTCCTACTGTGTTACGGATTGTCGACAGGATAAAATCCCACATTCCAACCCCTCTTAACGATGAGAATATCGCTCGACATTTCGCAACGTATCAGCCCCTAGCTCACCCCGAATTTGCAAGTGGGCAAGAAATCGACGGCGTTTTGGGTAAAGCCGTTTGCACAAAAATCATTAAGCCACCATTCGCTAGAGAAGCCGCAACCTCTGTTAACGTGCAAAATTCCCCGTTCGGATGGATTATTTTCGGAGAATGGAAGGGCTGCATATGCCACACTTCGGCGGCCGCAGTATGTTGAACCGTGTTCAACAGTTTTTGTTATTAAATATTTTATTCTTATTTTCACTCATATATTCATATATTTCTATAATTTTAACATTATGGCTTTGCCATCTCTGAATTGTTATTTTTATTTTTTGTACAAGAAGTCTACATAATGTACTATTATTGTTTTTTTTTTAACGAAAGATGTTCATAAATACCTTACGGGATTTATGTCTTAATAGGTTTAAGTTAGTTATAGTTCGTCACTAAATAAAGCAAGAAGCTTGAAAAAACTTAGTTCTAAGTTCAAGAGGAACTTAGTGTTTTATTTTCATAAGGAAAATATTTTAGGAGGAAGAGGAGTTACCTCAACTCTACAACAAATATTTACTTTTGTATAGGAAATGCAACGCCCACTTGAAGTATCAAAAAATATATACCGTAATTTATCCATCAGATAGGTAATAAGAAAGTGTAACAACACAACACAAAGACATTTTTTACTTTATATAGATAGATAGATTGATAGATAGATAGATAGATAGATAGATAGATAGATAGATAGATAGATAGATAGATAGATAGATAGATAGATAGATAGATATATAGATATATAGATAGATAGATAGATAGATAGATAGATAGATAAATAGATAGATAGATAGATAGATAGATAGATAGATAGATAGATAGATAGTTAGATAGATAGATAGATAGATAGATAGATAGATAAATAGATAGATAGATAGATAGATAGATAGATAGATAGATAGATAAATAGATAGATAAATAGATAGATAGATAGATAGATAGATAGATAGATAGATAGATAGATAGATGTAGGATGTGGTAGTCAAGTGACTGCTCAGACGGACTACCTACTTTAAATATAATACGCATGGCAAGTAGTAGGCTCTGAAACATTCATACCTAACACACTAATGAACAAAACATAAAAAGTCACTAACACACACACAAAAACACATAGTAGGCTCTGAAATAATTAGTAGGCCATGAAACATTCATACAGAACTCACATAAAAAGTCACTAACACACACACAAAAACTCATAGCAAGCTTTGACGAAAAACATAAAAAACATTTGACAATAGAAGAAAAAACCGATTAGAGGAGAGTTTTAAAAAGAGTTCGAAAGGAGACAGAGTCGAAAGAAGTTCAGTGAGCTTTAGTGAGCGTAAAATAAATAATTAATTCTAAACTTAAAATATATATGTACATATGTAAAACTAATTAATCTAAATTTATTAAATAACTTAAATCTAATAATCTTGTAAATGTAAAAATATAAATAAAATAAACTAAAACTTTTGAAAAATAACTTAAAAAATACAAAAACCTAAAGTTTTATTTAAAAATAAAGGAATTTAGCCAAAAATTCCCACAAATGGGGGCTCAACCTATAAAATTAAAAGTGCTTGTGAAAAATGTGAACTTAAGAATTAATTTTAAATTGTAAAATAAAACTGTTATTTCAGTGTTAATTTTGTACAAAAAACTGAACCAAAATATTGTGTAAAATATTTTAAACCAAAACCTAAGAGAAATATAAGTGAAGAGAAACGTTTATACGTATATATATGAGGAATTCCCAACAAGACTCAAGCGTGTAAATTTTGTGCCTATATATAAAAAAAATTTTTATCAAAACATTATTTAAAATAAAAACGAAAAACTCCCAAATTGTTGATGAAATAATAATTTTTATTTTAAAATAAATTGATTTTGAAGGAGAATGTTTTATTCGATATTGAACAAGTGAAATGCATACATATGTATGTAGGTTTTGTATGTATAAGTGCACATAAACATAGTGGTAGAAGGTGAACAAAAAAAACTACGGAAAAAAAGAGCATAAATAAACAAACGAAAATTTGTTATAGATTTGAAAACATTCAAAAAGGAGGCGGAAAATATATAAAAACTATTTAAACCAAAATAAAAAATACATAATAGTTAAATATATATATAGTTAAATGTGTTTGCAAAATAAAATTTTGTGTTTGCAAATTAAAAATTAAACTAAATGTGAAAAGAATAAAATAAAATGTTGTATGCATAGAAAGTGTTAAATCTGTTTTTTGTTTACAAATAAAAGACACTCATACACATAAACCGTCTATATAAAGAAAAATACACGAAAATAAATAAATAAAGACAAAAATAGTATTCATCCATAACAAGGCATATTTAATCAGAGCCACAAAATTAAAAGATATTATTAAAAAAAAAAACACAAGAGATAATCGAGTATGTGCGTGTAAAAAAGAGAATTTTATGCATAAAAACAAAGTGGCTATGAAAACCACCCCAATTTGTCGTCAAGCTAATGGCGATGAATAAAGCAGAGCAGATAAGCGCAGCAAATAAAATTTGAGAGATAAAGAGTGAAATAGAGAGAGAGAGATAGAGAGAGCTAAGCACATGCGTGAAGATAAAGAAACAAGAAAATACGCAGTCGCAATTAACAAGAAGCTGGAGAGCTGGAAAGCAGAGTCAATTAGAAGTAGAGTTGGTAAATTGAATTTATATATGTATGTAAATAAAGAATTATATAAGTGTTTAATTTTACATATAAATAAAAACAGAGTATACCAAAAAGTTGTGTCATTTTAGTGTAAACTCTATTTAAATTTTTGCATACCGAGTTGTTGTGAACGGGTTCTCCAATAATATTTATTATTTCGAGTAATATAGAGAAAAAGAGATAATAATTTCAGTAGAAATTATTTAATTAAATTACACAAAAGTAATTTAATTAATTAAAGAGGTTTTGATTTTTTTTGAAGAAAAATAAGAAATTTTTTTCTTAAAAATAATTTATTTTGGTATACTCAAATTAGAGATAATAATAAATTTGCTAAAAAATTATTTAATTAATTAATTCATAGAGATAAACAAAAATATTAAAGAGATTCATTGAAATAATAATAAAAAATTATCTAATAATAAATTATAAAAATATATGTTTATATAAAATTTATAATATTAATTTAGGTAATTTTATAAAATTTTATATCTGTAGTACGACCGATAAATATATATACACAACAAAATATACGAGAGTGATTTATAGGTAGAACAAAAATGGACTTAAGAGACATATTAGTTATGACGGTAGATGACTTGAGGACAAATGCTGAAAGACTTGGACTAGATACTACAGGAGCAAAGGCTGACCTACAGGAGAGGCTCATCCAACATTTCGGTCCTCTCAGAGGCGCTGATGGAGACTCAGAGTTCGGTGACGCGGCTTCAGTGGTACCTCATGTCAGTAGTCATTCGCATTTTACATTGAGAGACGTAGAAGATTCGGTGACAAAATTCGCAGGGGAAAATACTCACGACGTCGATAAATGGGTTGAAGAATTTGAGGATTGTGCGCATGTCTTACATTGGGATCAACTCCAAAAATACATTTATGGTAAACAGTTGTTAAAAGGAGCTGCCAAGACGTTCATCAGAAGCCAATCTGGTGTGAGAGATTGGGACTCTCTTAAAACTGTATTGAAGCGAGAATTTGGGATAAAACCATCCGCAATCACCATTCATCGCAAACTAAAAAACCGGAAGAAACGAAATGAGGAAACGCTTCGGCAATATTTATACTCCCTGATGGAAATTGGAAACCCTATTCATTTAGACGATGTGAGTATAATCGAGTACTTTATAGAAGGAATTCCCGGAACCATCTCAAGCAAGGCAATATTGTACCAAGCACGGACTCTTGAAGAATTGAAAGAAAAACTTTCTGTGTTTGAAAAAATTTATTTCGCTGAAAGGTCGTCAAACTTTAAAGCAGATAAAATCAAATATGAGAAGCCTGTAGCAGAGCCTAGGCGTGATAGCCAGAGATGTTTCAAGTGTGGAATAGAAGGTCACATGGCAAGAGACTGCAGAGCAGCGGATATCAAATGCTTCAAATGTAAAAAGCCTGGCCACAAGTCCTTTGATTGCCCAGGTATTAACACAGAAAATGCAGTCAGAGATGACAAGAGACATGTTCACACGCTGGCAGAGGACATTAATCTTCCGTCGCGAAGAATATTTAAGGAAATAGTAATTGAAGGTAAAATAGTATCAGCTATAATCGACACTGGCAGTGACGTCAGTATTTTGAGATATGACACACTCTTAAATTTGTCAGATTTTAGTTTGGAGCCCAAGGTTAAAACTCTGACTGGTATTGGGGGAAAAAGCATCTCGACTATGGGTTATGTCAGAACTCGAGTCAAGCTAGATGCCGTCGAGTTAGATATTGATTTCTATACGGTGAAGGAAAGAGATATACTTTATTCTGCGGTTATAGGGAATGATATTTTGGCTAAGGTAGATTTGACAATTGATTCTACTGGCGCAAAATTCCGGAAGAAGACAAATTGCATAAATTTAATTGAAAAAGACGAAGAAAATATGTTGGAGAAGCCATTAGAAGTGGAATCTGCTCTTTTCCTAGAACAGCCGGAGGGTTATGTGACACCTGCTTTGGACGCTAATCCAATAGTAGGACTATTACAGGAATTTGAGGAAATAGTGAACTCAGTGTCATCCGATGATAGGGAAATTATGAAGAAGAAAATTAAGGACGAAGATTTAATAAAGAAAGCAGAGGAACGAAAAGAAAAAGAGGTTGAAGGAAAAGAAACTGTGACAGCAAACCCTGAGGAAGCAGAGACTAAAAAATCTGAAGAAATTTTTAATTTAGAAGATGAACCCAAAAATACTGAAGAAGATACCGTAAAGGAACATAGACAAAATAAAAAGGATGTAAAGGCAGATACTAAGGTGTCAGAAAAACATCGAAAGAGAAAAAAGAGGTCATGTGATAAAGAGCAGGCAATGAAGAAATGTATTGCAGAAGTATTAGAAAAACAAAGCACTAGAGAGGATGAAAAATACTCGATCGAAACAGATCTAAAAGGAAAAGAAACGGCGGTAATTCACGAGGAAAACGCAACAGACAAATTTGAGGAAAAAGAAGAGGAAGTAAATGAAAAAGATAAAAAAGAAGGCATGCTCGACCCGATCGACAAATCGGATCGACCCTTCATAACACACCATATAGACGATGTAGGACTAAAGAAAGTTACAAGAAAGATGTACAACTATATTCTCATTATTGTTGACGCTTTTATAAAATTTGTTATTTGGCTTTATCTAACAAAAAGTGCGGGCAGCAGAGAAGTAATCGAGAAATTAGACAAACTATTAAAAGAATTTTCAGAAACCGAGCTACAAAATAGAGATGAGATCCGAGAGAACATAGCGCGAATTAAAGAGGAAAACAAAAAGAAATTCCAGAAAAAACGAAAACCAAAAGTACGCACCCAATATGGTGTAGGCATGAAGTTACGTCCTAAATTCCTTGGTCCATATAAGGTATTGGCCAAGTTGAACCACGACCGGTATGAAGTGGAGAAGATTGGTGAAAGTGAGGGTACGAAAAAATGCGTTACTGTGGTAGAATACATGAAACCGTGGCATCCGGCTTCGGGACGAAGCCAGCGTCAGGAGGGCCGATTGTAGGATGTGGTAGTCAAGTGACTGCTCAGACGGACTACCTACTTTAAATATAATACGCATGGCAAGTAGTAGGCCCTGAAACATTCATACCTAACACACTAATGAACAAAACATAAAAAGTCACTAACACACACACAAAAACACATAGTAGGCTCTGAAATAATTAGTAGGCCATGAAACATTCATACAGAACTCACATAAAAAGTCACTAACACACACACAAAAACTCATAGCAAGCTTTGACGAAAAACATAAAAAACATTTGACAATAGAAGAAAAAACCGATTAGAGGAGAGTTTTAAAAAGAGTTCGAAAGGAGACAGAGTCGAAAGAAGTTCAGTGAGCTTTAGTGAGCGTAAAATAAATAATTAATTCTAAACTTAAAATATATATGTACATATGTAAAACTAATTAATCTAAATTTATTAAATAACTTAAATCTAATAATCTTGTAAATGTAAAAATATAAATAAAATAAACTAAAACTTTTGAAAAATAACTTAAAAAATACAAAAACCTAAAGTTTTATTTAAAAATAAAGGAATTTAGCCAAAAATTCCCACATAGATAGATAGATAGATAGATAGATAGATAGATAGATAGACAATATTAGCTTACTGAACAATATCAGCAGCGGTTTCGGTTCTAAGTGACATACACGCAAAGAAAAAACATGGTTGAGGTAACCATAATCTAAGAACAACATGTTATGGTTGAGTTATATGGTTATATATAAAAATAATATTGTTGTCGTTGGAACATAAAAATAACATTGTAAAATACAACCATAGTTATGTTTATAATACGAACATACTATAATATAATTTGAAATATGTAAATGGTTATATGTGACAACCTCTGAATATAACTAACTAATGAATATAAATAACAAAAAACAAATACACGAATATTACCATTTAGACTTACATACATATTTTGATATTTTCTGCTTACCTTTTTATATGTTTGATATTATTAATTTAAAACTATGATTTATAATAAAAAACTAATTTATTTGTTGACAAAAAATATATATTTAATGTTTTTACGGTTTTAGATGAACCGATAGCTTACACACATATTTCTGAACTGAAAAAATGTCAAAACCAAAATATGTATTTTTAAAACCAAACATTATTTGTTTATTTTTAGTCAAACTTAACATACTATGTTTAATAATAATATATTATGTTTAAAATTTTTAAATAATAAAAATAATTTGGTTGTGGTTTAAATTTTAATATGTTTCAAATCAACTATGTTGCTTTTTTGGTGCGTATAACCATTGAATGATTAACTGTTAACAAAAAACTTGTTTATCGTGACCAAGGTATTGTTCTAAATAACTATAATTTGTTCACAGCAAACATCTATTGTTACAGAGAACATAGTGTGGTTGCCGTGACCATACAATAACCATGTTTTTTCTTTGCGTGTACCTTCTATAGATATAACTCTAAAATAAAGATCGGAAATTTACTATTAACATAATTCCGTATCAGGATTTCGTGAATACACCAAATATTTAAAAAGATGGAAAAGTCGCTGGGATAGTGATGAAAATGACAGATGGTCGTATCAACTCATTCCCAATATAGTTATATGGTTAAATAAGAAACATTTTTTTTTCATAATTTATTTATTGTATCTTCAATATTTTTGAACTAACAATAATTACTCGTATCTTAAGTCTAAAATAAAACATGCTTTTTAAGTCCAGCCAATGCTAGACAAAAATAATGTTTGTTTCACAGATTTTGCAATCATTTGCGGGTCATCCCTCTAATGTACAGCCAAGAAAAGCAGTATCTCTTCTTTTTAGTCGAATGTAACCAGGTTCATTCAGCATGTTACGCGCTAAAGGGTTTGGATGAGATTCAAGCCTCTTTAGATATGTGACTGCATGTTTCGCTATTTCTGCTTTAACTGATGGCATGTTTAGGTCTTTGTGGATGTTCGAATTTTTTATATACCAGGGAGCAGATGTAATCATACGTAGTATCTTATTTTGGCGCCTTTGAATTTTTTCTACATTGCTAGCTGAGGCAGTGCCCCATAACTGAATCCCATAACACCAAATTGGTTTGAGGATCGACTTGTACAGTAGAAGTTTACAATCTAAGCTCAGGGTGGAGTTTCTGCCAATAAGCCAATTTAGTTGTACTGCTTTTAGTTTCATTTGTGTTAACTTGAAATCAATGTGGCTTTTTCAAGTAAGGCGACGGTCAAGATGTATACCCAGGTATTTAACGTCTGAAAGCTGTGGTATCATTTGGTTATTTACGCAGTGTTAAAGTTATGTGAGTACATTTTTGTGCATTCACTTTTCATTCTGATGTGTACAGTAAATATATTCGATAAATAATCTTTTAAGAGCTTATACAATTTTTCGGACAAGTTCAGCTTTAGCTTAAATATTAGGCCTTCGTGCCAAACCTTATCGAATGCTTGAGAAAGGTCGATAAATAGCGCAGAAAAGTATTTTTTTTCTTCAAAGGTCGTTTTAATTACATTTACTAATCTGTGTGTTTGTTGGATCGCACCATGTTGTTTTCTGAAGCCGAATTGATGGTTCGGAATACATCCTTTCGCGCTAAGAATTGGATTCAGTTTAGTTATTAATATTCTCTCAAATAACTTTGATACGTTTGATAAAAGGCTTATAGGTCTGTATGATTCTACTTTTTTGTGGTCTTTTCCTGGTTTAGGAATCATAGTTATCAAAGAGACCTTCCACTCTGTGGGAAAGTACTCAAGATGGCATTAAAATCAAACAGAATAATTGTGCGACCTATACGGGGCAACTTAACTAACATGTTGTTACTTGTTTTATCAACGCCAGGGGCTTTTGTGGTGTTTAAATCTGCTATTGCCCTTTCAATATCGCTAAATTCATATCTTAGGGGTACTACGGCAGTAGTCATGGAAGGACATGGAAATTTTGCAAAATACATGCATATATTTAAAATGAAACAGAACGGGTTATGTAAAATGTGCAGTCAAGAGAAGGATGAGCACACAACAATATAAAGTGCAAATTCTGACAGAGTCAGCATAGAGTACTAAGAGTATTTAAAGAAACCTCACAATAGAATTTAACTGTCGCCAGCCTGACGAAGGCTATAATAGAAGAACCACAAAGAATACTTCGAGAAAAAACTGAAAAACAAAAACCACAATTGGCGAACGCCAAATTTTATACAAATCTATGTAGACGAGGCACTAGGAATAGGATTACAAGGAGTTAGTCAAAAAAATGATAGAAACCAACGAGAAATGGTCTAAATGCTCAACATATATCCAGGAGATAATGAATGAGAAAGCAAGATATTTGTGGACACCAGAACCGAACCCCAAATTGCAATGATGGGTGGGGTAGCAGATTAAATCATGGAAGCGGCACAATCCAGTAAATGAACTCCATTCCGAAGATAAGCGAAAGCGGTCCCAGGGTGGTTTTTTCTGCGTATGACCACTATTGATAGTGCGCTATCATCACGTCCATGAAATAGATAGCCTGTTTCAGTAAAATTAACTGCATTCGTACAGTTATACCTAGTTTTCTATTACCCAGTTAGTAGACCTCCGGTAAGAACATGATGGGCAGACTAAGTCATGCCCAGTCTGAGAATTACAATTACGATTGAATATGAAGCTTAAGGTGAGGTTGGTCAAGCAGTAACTGCCACTAGTAGTCGGTATTGAAAAATGCTAATATTGATGTGAATGACATGTGGTATCAACAAGACGACGCCATACATCCTATAACACCATTCAATTATTTCATGAGATTTTTACCCTCAGTTTTCGGTGAGCAAATTAGGCCATATAGATCGGCTTATGCAACATCATTGAATTTTTAAAGGGGCTTAAAGTAGAAGGTCTATGGCAACAAACCCATTAAGACTCGTGTATCAAAGTCAGTCACACATATAAAAACGGTCATGAAAAATGATGGCAAAAGATTGCGTATTTGGCAGCAAAGTTTGAAAAAATTTGCAAAATTCGATGTCCTGTTTCGTACATAAACCTATCTTGAGCACTATATTTATATAATTCAATAAAAAAAGTATTCCATAGAAATCATGCGTAAAATAAATAATTTTAAAATTTTACTTAATTATAAATGAAAGAAATTTTGCTGGGAATCGACTTTTTGCTTTTCCAATGACTCTATTGTGATGTAGTGTTTGAAATTACTTTTATAGAAAATTTTATTGTTCTGTAGTTTTAAGATACTTTTGTTTATGGAATTATTATTTTTTTGACGTTTATTGTCATAATTAAAAAAAAAACTTGGACAAGCATAAGAAATTTAGTTGGAAATTAAAATGAGTCTAAACAATTGTATTCTTCGTTAGCTGACTAGTGGTTCATAGTTGTACTGTCAAAGGGAGCTTGGAATAAACTAGATGAGCGTAACAAACATTTTTTCAAAAATATGAAGATATAAATATTTGTGAGAATTTAATATTTCTATTTGAAATATTTCTTATTGAAATGTAGTAACTTTAAGCATCTCAATTCGGTTACATTAAAAAAGATTTCCCAAGAAGGTAACGTGTTTACCTGCTCTCTAATAATGTCTTCGTTAAAAGTTCGTGTTTGTAGATTTCCATTTTGATGGGAATCAGTAATGTCATAACTACATACAGGGGAATAGATGCAGGTATGACATTAATGCAAAGAATTTTATTTACTGGCGGAAAATCAACCAACTTAATATCAGATTTATTCAAACTAAGGAATTATTAAGTGAACTACTCTTTAATTTTTTTGTATTATAATTTTTAACAATCTTTCGTAAATTTTATTTTCTGTTCGCTACCCCAAACAAAATAAATTAAAAGAAAATTATAAAGGCAATTTGTTATTCTTGAGCATATCTCATAAGAAATCTGCAATACAAAGTCATTTTTCTTTAACAAACTTAATGGTTTTCTGTTTCATGCACAAAGGGAAGGATGCCACACAACTTAAGACAGCACATGCTTAATAATTAAATATTAAATTTTAAAAGCTTTCAACTCGAAAAATTATTTCTTTCGTTTAAAAAAAATCATAAAAATACGTTTTAAATTTTATTAAGTTGTCATTGATATTGCCGTAAGGTTTAGTTCCCCTTTGTTACTTTTATATATAAAACGACTATAAACAAAAGGGTCATGGTGCAGTAAATCGGAAAATAAACAAAACAAATTTTAAAATGCCATTAAATCATAGTTTTGTAGTGGAAAAAGAAATATTAACTTTCATAAAAGATACAAAGCAGTTATTCATAAATATCATGCACTCTAAAACGTATTTAATCATATTTTTCCTCTATTGTTTTTATGTTAGACTTTCTTGGTGTTTCGTTTTGCAAAGAATTATTTAAAAATTGGATCATTTTTTGTATTAAAACAATTTTACATAAAGACCTATATAGATGCTTAATATTTTTAAAAACAATGAGGGTTATCAAGAATTATTAATTGCACTTTTTTATAGGATTAGTTTTTACACATTTGGTTTCTTACGTCAATAAGAGGACAGTAATAAATTTTTTTGGTTTTATTTTTATTCTTTATTAAGCCATCATAATCGTCCATCAGAGTGATTAATTCGAGAAAGTTTAGGTAGTTTTCCCATGTTTAGTCTTAATGATAATATGCATACCGATGGACGCCGAAGAGTGAGAACAGAAATTTTACAATTCATTATTGTAAAATTAAACTTGTATCCTTTCTTTTTATTGAACATTTTGGATTTCAACTCCAACCGTTCAACCATATATTTGTTGAACGGGTAGCAGGAAACAGCGCTATTGCCCTACAATTTTAATGTTTAGTAATGAAGAATACTTTTGGTTAAACTTCTATATCAATAAACAAAATTGCCGCAATCGGAGAGATGATAGTCATCAGGTAATGGCGAAACACAATTATTTCCAGAAAAACTCACTGTTTGATGCGGTTTATTGTCTGGTTGAATTATTGGTCCATATGCCTTGACAAATAACGATGGTTGGAACGTTACAGTTAGATGAACAGTTTAGAGACATTTTTAATAATTTTTTTGTTCCTCAATTGGAAGGCATTAGTTTTGCATTCGTGTGGTTTCAGCAGGATGGTACCACAAGTCACACATACTAGCGATAAAATTTAGAGAGAGATATGTTTATAGAACGAATAATTTCATTAAATATACATACGTGTTAACTAGCCACCTTGTTCATGTTATTTGACTCCATTCTATTATTTTATCTGGGGTCATGTAAATTCCGGGTCTATACAAATAATCTATAAACGATCGAGCACAGCGAAGCGAATATTCGACGATCAGAATCAGCTACATCCGTCTTCAGTATTCTTCACATCTATCTATCTATCTATCTATCTATCTATCTATCTGTATTTAATCATTTATCGTCTGTTGATGAGAACGAACAAAAAATATTTACGAAATATTTAAAAATATTTTTCTGTCTTCTTTTGTAAGATTTTGTTAAACACGATGTCTTAAATAAAAGAAATTCAGAAAATACTATTGAACATCTAAATAAGTCACATTCTATGTAGTCCTTGAAACGCTAACTTTTTACAAGAGAAATTTTTCGGCTATTTTTTTACAGTAATTATCACAATACTTTCCGGTATTAGATCAAATCGATGTAGGGCAAAGTTTCAACTAAAATATTCGTGATGGGCGATGAAATACAGTAATAATAAAAATAATTGCCAATCGTGCAATTGGTGAAACTTTTCCAGACACTCTTAATCTTGTTGTCCTCCGCCCTAAAACCCTTATCATAATTATGATGAAACTAATAACACAAATACAATACATACTATTTACCCTATAGGTGTAGGCTTTCTTGAATATGAAAGAACATATAACAATTGGATATTCAAGTATATACTCACTAAGAATAATTGAAACCAGATTTAGCCATTGAGCGCACTAAGCTGTAGTCATAGCGCTATTGTTAGAAAGCCCAAAATTTTGCACACAAGAAGCTCTTGGCGATTTATTACCAGAA